>JBCNJP010000008.1:52938278-53085460 GCA_039602395.1 Deinandra increscens subsp. villosa
AAATCTTTATATAGTCTAAAACAAGCTCCTCGCATGTGGAACGAGAAACTTGTAAGTGTTTTAAATGAGCTTGGTTTTGAGCAAAGCAAATGTGACTATTCTTTGTTTATTAAATCGTCTAAAGAGAGTTTTCTTGCTTTACTTGTGTATGTTGATGACATTATCCTAACTGGGAACAATCTAATGAATTAAATAAAATCAAGTCTTTATTGCAATCAAAATTTATGATTAAAGACCTAGGTGAGTTAAAATACTTTCTTGGCATTGAAGTTATAAAATTTGATGCTGGAATATGTATGTCTCAAACACTACTACAAAAAGGCCTTTCTTGACGTGCAATGCGTGTCAAGAAAGGGTCTTCTTGACACGCAAATGCGCGTCAAGGATGGAGGGGTCAAGAAGCTTCTTGACGTGCAAAATGCGTGTCAAGAAGTTCTTTACGCGCGAACAATGACACGCATTTTATGACGCTCAATGCGCGTCATAAAATGCGCGTCAAGGAAGCCTCCGTAATAAAGGGAGATGACACGCATTGTTGCGCGTCAAGAATTTAAAAAGAAAAATGAAAAAAAAAATATTTTTTAATAGAATCACTATTTTCTACATTAAATGAATATTAACCTGATAATACAATATAAAATACACATATAGCAATCTAATGCATTTCATATATATAAAAAACATTACAAAGTTAAAATGACTTTACAATGGATCATAAATGGTACCTATAACCTATACTAATAAACCAAACACTCTGTAGCATTCTTACAACATGACTTTGTTGCTTAATGATGATTCTGAGGTACACAAAACGACCATGCCATGAAACGCACCTATCATACATAAGAAAAAAACAAAATCTACATTCGTAAAAGAATCAATGAACTCTATAGAGGTGTATAATGGAAGTAATCAAGATGATACATACCTGCATTTGGGTCTTCATGCCGATTCGGCCATCCTTGGTGGCAACTTTTGTTGGTTTAGAAGCCCCCACAACCATGATTGCACCCTGCATAAACATCACCACAAAATTGGTTCTCGTCTTTATTTTCTCGTCTATCATTTGCTATGTAGATGAAAGAGGATATGACTTGTTGTACAGGACCAAATAAATAGATGGCATCAAAAAAGTATTAAAAAAATATCAGTGTCCAGAAATAAACCTGTTACACTCATCCTGCGATGGGAAACCAAAGAATACAACTGATTGGAGAGGTGCAAGGGCCATATAGACTTCTGTGCCGATTGTAATGTGTTCCATCTTTTCAGGAGAATGCAAAACCCAAGTTTAGACTGTATCAAAATTACATGATCTGATTGTACAATCCTGCAAAAGTGAAAAAGGAATTCACATACAAAATAATACAAACACAGAATAATAATAAACCATAATGTGAGGCAGTGAGCAAGCTGCTAATTCACAGATTAACAAGTATTACATGTAGTTCAATTCAATATTTGGCTCCAATTTGCAGAAACACATATCTAATCAGATGTTATGATGTGAAACATAAACATGCACTAAGAACTCAAACCTAATAGAAATTTATGGTAGGCTTATAGGTTGCAAACTTTCATGGTAGGCTTATAATTAATTAATGTTTTAAGAATGATTAAGAAAAACTATTATTGTTACAATGAAACCTGATCTTTAAAATAAAACAATCTAGGAGGTTTAAAGCAATTTTAATACATTTTGGGGGATTTTCCAAATGTATAGTGAAATAAGAGCTTAAACTTACATCGTTCTATGATGGGACAATCTTCTTAATCCCATTTTTTTGGGTTTGGGGATAAACTGACTGAGCTGCCACCTTCTTGAGCTGTTTCGTTTAATGATTTTGTCTGCTCCTCAGATTTGCTAAAAATAAAACATAAAATTGTACATGTGATGGACATGAGAAATGAAAAGGTAAGGAATGGGTAAAATTGTCCATAACTCCTTTTGAACATGTGATCTTTATAACAGAAGGCCAGGTAAGCCCTGTTGGCAGTTATTTGGATCATCATATGATACTTTACAATTTGAAAGTAATTATATGATACTAAATAATGGGAAGATAGTGTCTGAATGTGATTCTGTTGTTTAAGGTTGTTATAGTTACATAATCAGATATTTGAATATTTGCCAAATTCTAATGTTTCAAGGAATGCATGTAGTAGATAAAATGACCAAAATTGGTATTTTTGTGAGGAAAGTAATTATATGCACTCACCTGATCAGGGTCAGGAACTTCAATAGAACTAGCACGTTAGCTCTTATTGCGATTAGAGTCTGATTCTGCAAAATATAAGTAATATTTTGATTGGTATTTAAAAAAATTGTCTCTCAAATCAATGCACCCACTTTACCTTGTTACTCAACATGGGTGAATCACTCATAAACCATGTCTCTTGTATTTCAGTTTGGCAGTGCGCATAGCAGGAGTTAATAAACATCCCTCTTGGTGAAGAGGTTCCATAAATCCATCCAATGCATATAAGAATCCAGCCTAAATTCTGTAAATTAAAAGGTCAAACAGCTATAGAATCAAAACATAACTTTTTCCTGTACGGGTCAAGATAGCGAGGGAAAATTGGGTTGATCCAAAACACTTTTTTTTATCCAAGAATCCAACCTGACCATATTAAAAACTTACCAAGTGTCCAAGAATCCAACCCAACCAGACCATACTAAAAACTAACCAGTATTGACCCGTTACTCAACCCGGCCACCCAGCTTTACAACCTATAGCCATAACAAAGAGGAAATTATAATATTAGTTGATAAAAGCTAACCCCATCAAATGCAACAAGAATAGAAGGAAGGTTAACTATTGAGTCTACACTTTAAAATTTTACGATCACACGGATGTCAGTCAGCATCGCATCCTACATAATAGATTAAGCACAGTCAAGTATATATAAATAAAATGGTATATAAAAAACCAATAGAAATAACAGATTCCCCTTAAACTAATCCATATGAACTTAGTATCTTAACGTGACGGGTTGAGTAAGTCCAAGTTCTAATCCAAGTTGTATATAACCAGTAGCAAAATCCACTGTTAACTCTCATGTACACTGTGCTTCAGCCATGGTAGGTGTGGTTTGGAATAAGCACAAGGTACATGTTTGAGTAATTTGGTTAGTAATTCAGTACACATGAATGGTAAAGCATACCTCGATAGGAGGAGAACATTACCTCTGTTCACGTCTACAACCTGAAATAACCAACAAATGGCAATAAGAGGTTCTAATTACTGATTTTACAACATCAAATAATTAGAAACACAATTTCCAGATACAAACACTAAGGAAATGTATTTTACAGAGTTCTATGATGAATATAAATGAGAACATCGAACTAGGTCACCAAAACAATGAGAACATCAAACTAGGTCACCAAAATTGCAAAATTAAAGAGATACATACCTGATTTGTTGTTCAAATGACCACAAGAACAAGAACCGAGCAGAATCTATATACAATCAAGCGTAATAACAACATTTAGCTAACTAATTTAGATGATACAGTGACGATTCATACGAACAGTGGAGCAAAATTGGTGTTCTTCATAAGTGAATAAGATGGAGCAGAAAGATGGAGCGAAGATGGACGGGAGATTAGGGTTAAAATTTTGGCGTGGTCGGAGCTTTGTCATCGGCGTTCCTGAGGAGGAGCGGGAATGAGATTGAAAGATTAGGGCAAATTTTGGGGAAAAGAGCGGTGGAGATGAGCGGTGGGGATGAGCGGTGTGCGTGAAGGTGTCCGGGTCAGGGAACGATGACAGGGTCGCCGGATGCGCAAGGTTAAGTCGGATTTCAACGATGGAAAATTAGGGCAACGGAGTAAAGGAGAGGAGAGCGGAGTAATAGGGAGAGGAGAGCGGGAATGAAAAAAATTGGGGGCCGGGAGAGTTTTTGTGAGCGGGAAGTGTTTTTGGTCAAATTTGGGGGAACATTTTGGCGCCAAAAAAAACGACAGCCTTTTCTTGACGTGCGTATATGAAGTGTCCTCCGTGTTTTTTTTTTTTACAAATTATGACAGTTTTTTTATGACTACTCGTTTTTGCACGTCAAGAAAATCCGAGTGTCATCGTTCGCATGTCAAGGAAGGCCCTTTTTGTAGTAGTAAAAGGAAGTATTGCATCGAGTTACTTGCCGAATATGGTCTCACAGGATGCAAGCCCGTTGCGACTCCAGTTAAACTTAACTATTCTCTTGTTAAATCCTGCAAAAATAGCCAACCCCTCTTTAATATAACTGGTTATCAAAGACTTATTGGAAAGCTAATTTACCTATCTCATACTAGACCAGATATATCTTACGTTGTTCAATACTTGAGCCAGTTTATGCATAGTCCTTCTAAGTGTCATTTACAGATTGCTCTCCGTCTATTGAGATATCTCAAGAATGCTCCAGGAAAAGGTATTTTCTACTCAAAAGGTACGCATTTTGATCTCATTACCTATGCTGACTCGAACTAGGGAATATGTCTAGAAACCCGACGATCTGTTACCGGGTTTTGTGTCTTTCTAGGAAACTGCCTTATTTCTTGGAAAAGCAAGAAACAAGGAACCGTGTCACGATCATCCGCTGAAGCAGAATATCGTGCTATGTGTGCTGCCACATGCGAAGCCCAATGGCTCGTGAATATTTTGAAAGAACTAAAAGTTGAAATTTAACTCCCTGTCCCCTTGTTTTGCGGTAACTCCGCTGCCATGTCTATCTCAGCTAATCCTGTTTTTCATGACAAAACAAAACACTTTGAAATTGATTTATTCTTTCTTAGAGAAAAAGTTGTGTCTGGGGCTATCAAAATTATCCCTACAGAATCTAAAGATCAATTAGCTGATATATTTACCAAAGGCTTGCTAAACAACCAACACGAAAACATGTGTAAGTTGTTAAAGATGTTTGATGTGTTTGGCCAATTAAATTGAGGGGGGGGGGGGGGTGTTAAATTTCTATGCTTTTTTCAATTTAATTATGCCATGTCCTTTTCTTTTTGCTTAGGTTTGTTGTGCTTATTTTCTTCTATTGGGTTCAAGTGGTTGATGGGCTTATTTTTTTGGTTTCTTCAAGATTTAGGGTTGCTTCTTTGGAGCCTTTATTCTTCTAGTGCACCTCAGTTCACAGATGGATATCCTCCTTTGTAGCTGCTCTTTACTCCTTGCCTTTATTAGTGATTCGGTGGTTAATGTGTGATTTGAGTTTCTCTCGTTATGCTTTCCCAGTTCAAGTATATAAAGAGACCACTTATGGTGTGTTTCATTATCAAGCATCACACAAATTCATCTCTCTCTAATATTCTTATCATTCTACATTTTGTAATCGGTGGTGTTAGAAGAACACACCTTTCTTTCTAGTTGTAATCTTCTGAATTTCAAGTTCTGCACTATATTTTGATAGTTTCTTATCCTTGCTTGATTCACCTTGGAACCAATGTGTGTTACCAACAATCATTTTCGCCACCACTACATTAGGTTTAAGTGTTAATTTCATTGGTACCTTCCCTTTCCTTCTACAATCGATCTCATTGCTCGCCAAACCCCTTGTGAATTAACCCTCGGATCGTGAACAGGACGCGACTCTTCCACATCGAAATCAATCGTTTCATCAGAGATTTGATTGTAGCCACCATGATTTTCTGGAATGTTTGTTGTAGGGCTTCGAGGGGTGGATTAGCGAACTGCGCTAATACCACTGTTGCCAAAAGATTCATCTTTGATTGTCTTGTTCGAATTCAACGTGGTTTCAAGATAGTATATAGTATGCGAACGGTCGAACAGTATGATGGTGTATGCGAGTAAACTCCGATTGTATGAACAAGAACGAAATCATAAACTAGATTGAACTGTATGCAATGATAAACACAAATTATCGACATCTTGTTTCTTAAACTTCACAGACCTATATATACATTTGAAATGGCAATAACCCTTTTGACTAAAGGTCACATACACAGTTTATGTTAGATAGTTCCTTAATTGTTAAATCTTCCTAACATCGTTACCATCAAGGGTGTTACTAGGACTTAGATATTAACGCGTCATGCGTTTTGGGCTCCCATTAAACATACAAACCCAATCGATTCGGCCCATAATAATACAAGTATCATAAGTTTAAAATAATTAAAAAAAAAAAAAAAGCCGTAGATATTAAGAAATTAATTTTAGCCCAATATAGCCATAACCCCAGCCAAACAAGACTATAGTTATAAAGTAACACGTTTAGACCCATACCCAAATTAACCCACCTACTGTATCTATTTACATGTCACGGTTTTATGTTATTTTCGATGAGATTCTCATACAAAGAGGAGTTAGCTACTTAGCTAGCTAGAGCAAGATTTGTTTCATCTAACATCATATCGTCAACACCCTTGCAGGTTTCTTGATATTCTATTTAACGTAAATTAAGCAAAAACAATATATGAATAAACATCAAATCAAAATGGAAACTAAACAACTTCATATTATTAAAAATGTCACAGCGCTCCTGCATCTAGCTAGCTTGATCCCAACTCCGAACATCAACTACTTTAAAATTGAATTCAACTTTTGTGATCTTTCTTCTTCTTATTAATTCAAACCCTACACAAGAAATTAATGTAAATAATAATAATAATAATAATAATAATATAAATTTAGAGTTTAGCTTTATGATAATGAAATGAAGAAAATTAATGTAGACATACTGTTGGTAAGAAATCTGGATTCCTCCGGCTCTGGGATCAGCAATGGACGAAAAGGCTTCGTGTGACAAGTCAAGGTTGCCCTGGCAACCGGGAGGCGGGCAGAGATCTCACAGTGGGGCTGCCCGTACAAGGGTGTGGCACACCTTGGTTGAGTGCACCCGTACATGTGACCTGGAAATATTTGCCACAAGCGGCTCCATCTTGCCATAAATCTTGATTGGCAGCAGCTATCATAACCCCTTGATCTTGGAACCCATAACAAGCTGATGCTGTTATCAAACAATATATATATATATATATATATAAACATGTTCATCAATCAATAATTAATTAGAGGATCAATAGTATATATATATATATATATATATATATATATATATGTTAATATGTATACATGCAATGGATTACGTACGTAAGTATGGAGGATCGTTGATGGTTCCGATCCCAGTATCAGACGACCCGAAACTTAGAAGGCTCAAAAGAACGATGAGAATGCTGGAGTATGTTCTAATGGACCCCATATGTATCAAGATCGAAAGAACTGAGTAAATATTGTTGAGAGATCGAGAGCTTTAAAGTTGTTGTGATGATTTGACTAAAAGAGAGGAGTTATTTATAGTACTCGGTGGACTTAAATTATTTATGAAATTGGAAAACAAACATACCGGCAACTTATTGCATTGTGTTTCATAAAGATATTCTTTGGAGAGAACGAACATGATTTTAGTAAATTGTCTTTGGCTTTGTCTTTGTTAGAAAACACCAAAATCAGTTGACACAATGTATCGTACTCCATTGCTTCATAATCAGGTTGCCGTCATTAATTGTGTATTTACTGAAATTAATACTTCTTTGTAAACATATTTCATGGTTAATTGGTCATCTGTGCAATCACACTATTTTTCATATAGATTGAATTTGTTGGATGATTATTGATTCAATTGGAATGGAGGTAGAGTTAGAGAAAAAAGTTTAAGAGTTATTTCCTAGGCCCTCATCGTATTATGGTCTAGTGTGATGATTGCTCTCACAAAAATTATGTGACGAGTTTAATTACTTGAAAGTAGTGTGTTCAAAATAACCAACTGGTAGCCTAACCGGAAATCGGTTATAGAAAAATTCGGTTAGAACCAAACCGGTCCGTTTCCTAACCTAATTACCGGTTACATACCAGTCACATACTCAGCTTCTAAATCGGTTGCAAAAAAAAAGAATGATAAAAACCGGTATAAAAGCCAGTTAACCGGTCACATCGGTTACAAACCAATTACACATATTTTTCTTCTTAACCGATTACTGAAAAACCAACTAAGACTATAAGGTTGACCAAACTGGACGCTTACGAACCGAACCAGTTTAAAATTGAAAAAACAAAACCCGATTTGTGCACCTCAACTTGAAAGTGTTGGACGATTGCTCTAACATAATAATATAAACATGACAGAATACTTATGATTACCTAGTAGAAGGCATGTTGATCCTAATCTACCGGAGTGATGATTGTAGGATTCCATGAAGCCACTGATGAAGTTCCCCTTTAGGGTGTACGTAAGAATGGCTAATGTAACAATCGTGAAATTTTAATATTAATAAAAGTCTTGAGTTTAAATTTAAATTTTGTTATTCATTTCTTATCTATGCATTATATATTATTCACTTAAATTTAATCTTCAAATTTTAAACTAAAATAATCATTTAAGTTAAATTCTAATAATTACTTGTTAAAAATAAATTTATTGTCTTTTAAATTTTGATTTAAATTATTCATTCTATAATAAATTCAAATATTTATTTGAAATAATTAACCATTTAATTGTATCATTTACTAATTTTTTTAAGATTTAATAATATCAAAACAAACAAAAAAAAGATAAATCCTAAACTTCTAAATTTAATAAAACTTGTCATATTATAAACGTCACGACACATTTTATTTCGTTTAAACAAAATCTCGATGATTTTTCTTAAAAAGTTATATTAAAATTTCGTTACATATTTGATTTTTATAAGAAAACTCATTTATATTTTAAACTATATATATAGATTTATAAAACATTTGATATTTTTGAAAATAAAGGGTTACTTTGGGTTCCTTTTAGGAAAAAAAAAACAGTTACGTTCCCAGTTCCGTTTTCCGGCGATGTCGTCGCCGGCGACCGCCGCCCCTCGCCGGAAACAATCTAAAACCTCACAAATGATCGTTTTTCATCATTCTTCTTCATTAATCGTCTCTAATCACGATTTAATCACCATTACGAGCTTGAAACCGTCAATTAATCGCGGATTATACACCCCTTGTTATAACCGTCGTGAATCTTAAAGCCCCGAATTAACTCACTTTCACCGAGTTTGAGACCCTATAAATCGTCCCCCAACGTTGCTTGATCATTTGCGCACTCAAAGACACCAAGAAATCACAAAAAAAATATTGTCCCTGTAACCACTGTTCCGTCGCCGCCGCCGCCGTCTCCGGTGACCCTCCTATTTCTTCGATTTTGTCCACTTTAAGGTATGCTCTTTACACCATTGTGTTCGGTTTTTAACAAGGATCAAAACCCCTAAGTTAATTTTTGGATGCATACACGTTTAGACCTTCAATTTTGTGGTTAAAATTCTAGGGTTTTTCGGGTAGGATAGATGGGGAAGAAGATGACTGACTATAATAGATTAAAAGAAATTGTTTCGCATTTACAACCAACAAACTCGGCCTGGCCGAGTGGTTTGCAACCGGGTTTATGTGTGGGAGGTCGCCGGTTCGACCCTGCCCCACCATGGTTTCCTTTTATCCAAGTGCTTTAATTCGATTATCGTTACACCTTGATGTTTCCGCCATCGGTCGGGGTGTTACAGAATTGGTATCAGAGCCTTGGTTATAGGGAATTAGGTTATTAGAAAACAATAATCTAGACTATAACCTTAGGGGCCAAAAAAAAATTAATAAACCCTATTCCTGACCTAAGTCTTTCGATTTTCTCGTCTAAACCTTTTTCTCGTCAGCTTCTATCGTGGCGTGTGCAACTCATCCTCGTCGGCATATTCTTAGACTTTGCATTAGAGTTCCATCTTGGGGATTCATGTTCTCATCTTTGAACACTCTCGTCGGGACAACGAGTTCGCGTAATGGTTTTCGGGGCCGCGTGTAATCTGGAAGAATGGTTATCTCTTCGGAAGGTTCTGGCTAAGGCAAGACCTGGTATTTAAGTAGTTCTAGTGACTCACCTCTCTTACCTGGGATATCTTTCGGAGACATGACGCTTATAGGCTAAAACATGCAGTTCAAGTGAAATCGTGAAAACGAACTCCGAGTTCGGATTAGTCAACGACGTTATTTTAATGTTTAATCATTAATAATGTCATTCTATTATTTATTTATCTTATGACTTCCATATCTAACTCGAATCTTTTGTTTCCTGAAGATGGATCCCACCACATTGGCTAATATCATCTCTTAGCAAATGGCTAACTTCCTTCCCACTATGGTCAATCAACTTAACGAAACCGTTCAAACTCGAGCCGTGGTACAAACTAACACCGAAGGAGATGGTTCCAACCCTGGGGGAGTTGAAAGCTCTTTCAAACTGTTCGTTGCCTCTAAACCCACTGAATTCGCCGGAAACGAAGGAGCAACAGGTTTCCTTTAGTGGTTCGAGAAAACAGAAGCCACACTGAACTTATGCAACTGCCCAGAAGCTCAGTGGGTCAAGTATGCCTCAAGTACTTTCAAAAAGGGAGCCCTAATTTGGTGGAACACCCAAATAAGAGCCAAGACTCGTGAAGTTCTTCATGCTTTGACTTGGAATGAGTTCAAGGCTCTGTTGACTGAGGAGTTTTGTCCAATGTCAGAAATGAGGAAACTAAAGGCCGAATTCAGGGCTCTCACTATGAAAGGAGCTGATCATCTCGGTTTTACATCTCGATTGCAAGAGCTCTCTCTGTTTGTCCCTCACTTAGTGACCCCTGAACAAAATGCGATCGACTGCTACATCGATGCCCTTCCTGAAGCTATGTGTATAGTTATGATGTCGGTGAGCCCTACCTCTCTGTCAGCTACCATCAAGTTGGCAGGAACCTTGACCGCCGAAATGGTCAAGACTGGGGTATTGAAAAAGGAATCTAGCAAAGGTAATGATAATCGTGGGTCAAGCTCAAACAACAAGTCCAATAAGAGGAAAAGAGGCACTCAAAGCTATGCACTAGTTACCCCTGCTATTCCTGTGAATGTTGTGGCCCAACCCAACACTAGGCCTGTCTATACGGGTCCTCATCCTCTGTGCACTACTTGCAATTTTCACCATCCCACTGGCACGCAATGTCGGAAGTGCACCAAGTGTGGAAGGTTTTGTCATTGGGCTATTAGATGTAGGGTTGCATTAGCAGGAACCAACCAGACTCTAGCTGCTATACCCGTTCAGAACAATAATCCTAATCGTGCCTGCTACCAGTGTGGAAGTCCTGATCACATGAAGAGACAATGTCCCCAATTAACTAACAACAAACAAGTCACTCGTGGTAGAGCTTTTGTGCTCGGGACATCTGAAGCTCGCCAGGATCCAAACGTCATCACGGGTACGTTTCTCCTCAATGATCATTTTGCATCCATTTTATTTGATACTGGAGCGGACCAGAGTTTTGTTTCTCTAGATTTTGCACCCTTACTTAACCTTAAGCCAACAATCATGGACTCGACCTATGTTATTTGAACTGGCCAACGGCGAACCAATCAAAGCTAATTCGATTATCCGTGATTGTGTTCTGAATTTCGATCATCATTCCACCAATATCGATCTAATCCCTATTAAACTGGGAAGCTTCGACCTAGTAGTAGGGATGGATTGGTTGTCCAAACATCAAGCCGAGGTTCGATGCGCTGAAAAGTTGATTCGTATTCCTTTACCTTCGGGCGAAACCTTACTAATCCAAGGAGAGAAACCTGAACGTAGTCTGAAGATCGTCTCTTGCATGAAAGCTCGTACGTACCTTCGGAAGCGGTGTTTCGCGTTTTTGGCTCACGTGGTGAAAACAAAATCTGAATCGAAGAAAATGGAAGACATACCTATCATTCGAGACTTTCCTGAAGTTTTTCCTGATGATCTTCCTGGCCTTCCTCCTAATCGTCAAGTTGAGTTTCGTATTGATCTCATTCCTGGTGCAACACTCGTTGCTAAATCTCCTTATCGTTTGGCTCCATTTGAAATGCAAGAGCTTTCGAAGCAACTCCAAGAACTTTCGGACAAAGGATTCATTCGACCCAGCTTCTCACCTTGGGGAGCTCCTGTCTTATTTGTCAAGAAGAAAGACGGATCCTTCCGTATGTGCATTGACTATCGAGAGCTCAATAAACTCACCATCAAGAATCGGTACCCATTACCGAGGATTGACGATCTCTTTGATCAACTACAAGGAGCCACCTGTTTTTCAAATATCGATCTTCGTTCTGGCTATCATCATTTGCGAGTCCTTGAGGAGGATATTCCAAAAACATCCTTTCGTACGAGATAAGGTCACTACGAGTTCATGGTCATGCCCTTTGGACTGACCAACGCCCCTGCGGTATTTATGGACCTAATGAACCGTGTGTGTAAACCGTATTTGGATAAATTCGTAATCGTATTCATCGACGATATTTTGATTTATTCCCGCACCAAAGCAGATCACGAACAACACCTTCGGTTAATCTTGGAGCTCCTAAAGAAGGAACAACTTTACGCCAAGTTCTCAAAGTATGAGTTTTGGTTAAAAGAAGTTCAGTTTTTAGGCCACATAATTAACGAGAAAGGTATACACGTTGATCCTGCAAAAGTTGAGACTGTAAAAAAAATTGGGAGACTCCAAAGACCCCTACTGAAATCCGCTCGTTCCTCGGTCTAGCGGGGTATTATCGTCGCTTCATCGCAAACTTCTCGAAGATTGCTCTACCCCTTACTATGCTAACTCATAAAGATAAACCTTTTGTGTGGGGCCCAGAGTAAGAAGAAGCTTTTCAGATCCTAAAGCAAATGCTTTGCAATGCACCTATATTGACGCTTCCTAATGGCAACGATGATTTCGTAGTCTATTGTGACGCCTCCAACCAAGGTCTCGGTTGCGTACTGATGCAACGAGGTAAGGTCATAGCCTATGGGTCAAGGCAACTCAAGGTTCATGAGAAGAATTACACTACCCATGACCTTGAACTGGGTGCTGTGATATTTTCCCTAAAACTTTGGAGACATTACCTTTATGGTACTCAATGCGTGATCTTCACGGATCACAAAAGCCTTCAGCATATCCTCAATCAAAATATGCTAAATATGAGACAACGTCTTTGGGTGGAATTACTTAACGATTATGACTGCGAGATTCGCTACCATCCCGGGAAAGCAAATGGTGTAGCAGATGCCCTTAGTCGAAAAGGGTATGCTCAATTACATAGCATCAGAATTCAATCCGATCTCCAAACTCGAATCCTTCAAGCTCAACGTAAATCTGTGGCTCAAAATGACCTGCATAATGAGTTATCTTGTGGTTTGGAATCCCAGTTGGAAACTAAACCCGATGAACTCCTTTACTACTTAGATCGAATTTGGATCCCCGATCGTGACTGTCTTCGTGATTTCATCTTAGATGAAGCTCACAAGACTCGTTACTCCATCCATCCCGGTGCTCACAAAATGTACAAGGACCTTAGAATCCTCTATTAGTGGCCTGGAATGAAGAAAAACATTGCTCTATACGTTGGAAAGTGCTTAACATGCTCAAGAGTTAAGGCTGAACATCAACGAGCCTCAGGATTGCTTCAGCAACCCGAGATTCCAGTATGGAAATGGGAAGAAATCACCATGGAATTCATCACTAAACTCCCACGAACACCAAAAGGTTTTGACAGCATTTGGGTCATCGTCGATCGTTTGACCAAGTCAGCACATTTCCTTCCGATTCGTGAGGATTATAAAATGGATCGCCTATCCAAGCTTTATATTGATGAAATTGTGTGTCGCCATGGTGTTCCTCTATCCATCATCTCCGATCGTGACAGTCGTTTTACCTCAAAATTCTGGAAGTCATTGCAAAAGTCTTTAGGAACACGTGTGAACCTTAGCACGGCCTATCATCCACAAACTGATGTCCAAAGCGA
This sequence comes from Deinandra increscens subsp. villosa, assembly GCA_039602395.1. NCBI lineage: Eukaryota > Viridiplantae > Streptophyta > Magnoliopsida > Asterales > Asteraceae > Deinandra > Deinandra increscens. Next base: position 52,952,077 of record JBCNJP010000008.1, read on the forward strand.
AAGGACCATACAAACCCTGGAAGACATGCTGAGAACTTGTGTCCTAGATTTTGGTGGTAGTTGGGACTCACATCTTCCCCTCATCGAGTTCTCCTACAATAACAGCTACCATCCCAGCATTAAAATGGCACCCTTTGAAGCATTGTATGGCCATAAATGTCGTTCACCTGTTTGTTAGGCCGAAGTTGGTGAAGCCCAAATCGCTGGTCCTCATCTGATCCTAGAAACCACCGAGAAAATCTCATTAATTCACGAAAGACTAAAGGCTGCAAGAAGTCGGCAAAATAGTTATGCCGACAAACGCAGAAAGCCTTTGGAATTTCAAGTCGGTGATTCTGTACTTCTGAAAGTTTCCCCCTGGAAAGGCATAGTCCGCTTTGGGAAAAGGGAACAACTTGAACCTCGTTATGTTGGACCCTTCAAAATTCTCAAAAGAATTGGTCTTGTTGCTTACAAACTAGAGCTACCTCAAGAACTCAGCAACGTGCATGATACTTTCCATGTGTCAAATCTCAAGAAATGTCTAGTTGATGAAAGCCTCCACGTTCCATCAGAAGAAATTCATGTGGATGAACGTTTAAACTTTGTTGAGCAACCTATTGAAATCATGGATCGTGAGATCAAGAAACTCAAGCGTGCTCGGATTCCTATTGTTAAAGTTCATTGGAATTCGAAGCGTGGTCCAGAATTTACTTGGGAGCGCGAAGATCAAATGAAAATTAAATATCCGCACCTCTTTCCAAACATTTCAGTTTCCACTGAGTAAATTTCGGGACGAAATTTCTCTAAGTAGGGGAGACTGTAACATTTCTTATCTATGCATTATATTATTCATTAAAATTTAATCTTCAAATTTTAAACTAAAATAATCATTTAAGTTAAATTCTAATAATTACTTGTTAAAAATAAATTTATTGTCTTTTAAATTTTCATTTAAATTATTCATTCGATAATAAATTCAAATATTTATTTGAAATAATTAACCATTTAATTGTATCATTTACTAATTTTTTTAAGATTTAATAATATCAAAACCAAAAAAAAATGATAAATCCTAAACTTCTAAATTTAATAAAACTTGTCATATTATAAACGTCACGACACATTTTATTTCGTTTAAACAAAATCTCGATGATGTTTCTTAAAAAGTTATATTAAAATTTTGTTACATATTTGATTTTTATAAGAAAACTCATTTATATTTTAAACTATATATATATATATAGATTTATAAAACATTTGATATTTTTAGAAAAAAAGGGTTACTTTGGGTTTCTTTTAGGAAAAAAAAAATAAACACAGTTACGTTCCCAGTTCCGTTTTCCGGCAATGTCGTCGCCGGCGACCGCCGCCCCTCGCCGGAAACAATCTAAAATCTCACAAAATGACCGTTTTTCATCATTCTTCTTCATTAATCATCTCTAATCACGAGTTAATCACCATTACGAGCTCGAAACCGTCAATTAATCGTGGATTATACACCCCTTTTTATAACCTTCGTGAATCTTAAAGCCCCGAATTAACTCACTTTCACCGACTTTGAGACCTTATAAGTCGTCCCCCAACGTTGCTTGATCATTTGCGCACTCAAAGACACCAAGAAATCACAAAAAAAAAAAAAATCGTCCCTGTAACCACTGTTCCGTCGCCGCCGCCGCCGTCTCCGTTGACCCTCCTATTTCTTCAATTTTGTCCACTTTAAGGTATGCTCTTTACACCATTGTGTTCGGTTTTTAACAAGGATCAAAACCCCTAAGTTAATTTCTGGATGCATACACGTTTAGACCTTCAATTTTATGGTTAAAATTCTAGGGTTTTTCGGGTAGGATAAATGGGGAAGAAGATGACTGACCATAATAGATTAAAAGAAATTGTTTCGCATTTACATCCAACAAACTCAGCCTGGTCGAGTGGTTTGCAACCGAGTTTATGTGTGGGAGGTCGCCGGTTCGACCCTGCCCCACCATGGTTTCCTTTTATCCAAGTGCTTTAATTCAATTTTCGTGACACCTCGATGTTTCCGCCATCGGTCGGGGTGTTACAGCTAAGGTGGGTGACGACCCACGAATTGTAGAGGAAGGTAGGTCACGAAATTATGATGGTTGTTAGATGTTGATTCTCTGCCTAGTAACATCTATATATACACCTTATGGGAAACCCTAATTAGTTCTCGTAAGGGCAATTACGTCCATCAAACAAATACCAATTAGGAAACACAGAGAGTTATTTAGGTCAATAATCATGTAAGATAAATGATTACTTAGGCCACAAGAAAGACAAAGTATAACATTCTCCCACTTGCCGATTGATCATTTATAACGAGTTATTAAATAAGTCAGATGTTTAATACCCATTTCAGTTTTAGACAGTTTTAGACCAAAACTGTAGCACATAAATATAGTCATAGAATGGATTATCAAACTCAAGACCGCCCATTAATCATCCTACAATCCCAAATCTAAAACTCGTTTTGGTTTTAGGATCAATTAACAATTAAGCCCTTAACGTTGATTTCTACATAAATTGTCTATATGTCTTTAGGCATGCATAACATATTTAGAGATAAACAAATCAAATGGATGAGGAATAATTAATTATTAGTTATTCATATTATGATATACTTGGTCATTAGTAAACCTCATCTTTACTATGAGCTCTTAGAAACGACTTATGGGGATAGACCTTTAGCTATAAGATACTTAAACATATCATGAATGTTTTCAATACAAGGACTTAGTTTCCTCTACTTGTTCTTAAACGAACAATAATCTTCTATCGAAAATGTAATGCAGCCCCGCTCAAACCGTTACTATTTGAGAACATAGGGTAGCATGACTTTATCACAGTGAGTCTTCAAGTTACTTATTTGGAGTTACTGAATTATGAGTCTCCTGATAAGTTTACCAACGATGTTTAAGACAAACATATCATGTCATAATAACTTTGGTTGTTGTTATCAGTTTCTTATGACTCCTCAATGAGATAAATAAGTCTGTAGACACAAGACTATACCTCAAAGTTGATTTCGTTTCCTTTAAATACAACAAAGTCAAAATTAAGAATAGTCAACCATTTTTAAGTTTCTCAATTTTTCTATAGTTCAAGTTATAGTCTTTCGTTCCCTATAGATATTGAAAGGCCATCTTAGATGCTTTATAATGAACTAAGCTAGAAATGTATTTACATCATTATAGTGTTTCAGCAATGTTGGCAATATCTAAACGAGTACAAACTTGAGCGTACATAAGGCTTCCAACTAATTTAATGAAGCATAAGATATAAATCTTATTTACTTATTCGAACTTTCATTATTGTTCTCCTTAATTTATTAGAGTTACAGACTAAGAGTAACATTTATATTATAATGTGTGAACACACATTTAAGCCTTATGAGACTAACTAATGTCTTATTTAGTTGATCTTGGTGTATCTCGATGCTTATTATATAAGAAGCAACTCCAAGATTTTAATGTCAAAATTACGCGGGAATAAGGCGCTTTTACTGGTATGCTCTAGGTGTATATGAAAATATATGACAATTATCAGTGGCGGTTCTTAATGGGTACCAGCAGTGACCTCGGTCACTGCTGATTTTTTGTCCCGAGGTACCGAGTATAGGCGTTTTACGAAGAAATTTTTTATATATATCGTTTCGGTCACCACTAAATTTTTTTATATATATTGAGTTGGTCACCACTAATTTTTTTTTAATATTAAATGTATTAAGTCAGTCTCCAACGTAAAATTATTTATAAACGTTATGTATCTACTAAAAAAATATCAAAAATTAGATCTTAAATGACTTATTTTAACTAAAACAAAATTTAGGGTTGTTTTGGTAACTAAAACAAAGTATAAGGGTACTCATTTATAGTTTTTTTGTTTGAACCGACTCGACCCGGATTCAATATTTTTTGTTCTAATGGATTGACCCGACCCGAATTCATTACTTATATATATATATATATATATATATATATATATATATATATATATATATATATTGGTTTGATCCGACCCGAATTCGTTAGTTATATATATATTTTTTGGTCACGTAACTTTCGGTCACCCACGAAATTTTTTTCAAGATCCGCCACTGACAATTATGAGTCGGTTTCAACACCACTATTGCATTTGAGCTTTAAATTTATAAAACAAGATAACGAACAATCACTATATACACTAACCTCAATTGAAGTGGGTGTTCGGGAGGTTTCAGTTGCGAACACCGGCGCAGCTTCATTAGGGCCGGGGGGGCGACCGCCCCCTCGGTTTTTCCGTCCGTAACTACCTATTTTCTCGATTTTATGTTAAAAAAATTGTATTTGTGGAGTATCGCCCCCTCGGATGTATTGATTATCACCCCATCGGTCGATCTTTTGATCCCCGCCCCCTCGGAGATCTCTCTCAAGCTCCGCCACTGGTTGCGAATCGATTCTTTAAATGGTGCTCAACCTTCATTGATAATTTGATAACCATCCTGATTTCTCAGTTAAGTTTGGTGGATGTGATAACCCAATTTCAAACGAAAAAAATCAGATGTCGATCAAGACGAGATTTGCGATTAACATAGAGGGTGATAAGAATGGTCTGATTTTGACCGGTGGAGGTGAAAGTCAAAATTAGGAATTTTGTCAGTTAATCTGGTGAAATAAATGCGAGTCGTGGGTTTTAAAATTTGCATATTTCATTTCCGACTGTATGTGACTTCCGATATGTTGTTTTAGCTTTTGAATTTAGGGATTTACGTATACCTTATACATTTTCTTTATAAAGGTCATTTTTTAAGATTAGTTCTATTTTTTAAAAATATTTGTTGCATGTTTTGATTTTTTATGCAGAAGAAGACACCCGTTTCTATGGTGAAGGAGAGAGCTGGTCAGCTTGGAATGATAATATGGTATGTGATTAATCTTTATTTTGATTATTTTACTGCATATTATGTGGGTTCCGTTGTTTTTAGTTGTCATGTTCTTGATAATGGGTTTGATTTTTTAAATTTTGGTAATTTTTTCATGTAGAAGAAGACAACTACCTCAGAGGTGAAGAAAGATAAATCTGCAAGTGCTAAGGCTATTCGTAATGGGGCGTTATGAGACAAAAAATTATAACTTGGCACCCCATATAACGTCCCGCACCGCCCCCCGGGGCGCCATGTTAGGTTTGGAGGTCGAAGGTGCTATGTTCATGGCGCCGTGTAAGTGTTGACCAGCTTAAATTTTCGACCGTTGAATAGTCGAATCCTTTATTTATTTATTTTTTTAACTAAACTATTTTACACTATATATATTAACTTTCTACCCTTTTTTTAAACACACAACATTCTTCTCATCCTCATTTTTTTAAAAATTCTCTCTTCTACAAAACAATCATAATGTTTCCTCGTGGTGGTTCTTCATCAAACCCACGTTTCCAACACCCGCGACGAACTAACTCAAACGATCAAGAACCGCAAGACGATGGTTTGTTCGCTTGTCACTTAAGACACAACAAGTTAGTGCCGCAAATATTCGGCAAAAAGAAAAAGACTTGGCGAGGCTCATGGAACCGCTCCCGAATGAAGAACTCGCACGAATCCTCACGTTACAAATCTGAGAGGATATCAAGATCCAATATGGGCTCTAGTTTTTTTTAATTTGCATGTGTTGTATTTTTTTTTTTTTCATGTGCGGTGTTTTTTTTTATGAATGTTGTAGGTTTTCTTTTTAAATCTTGTAGTTTTTTTTTTAATTTTCATGTTGGTGTTTTTTTTTTCATGTGTAATGTTTCTTTTTATTTGAAGGTTTTAATTTTATTAATGTTAAATTATATATAAAAAATGATTAGATGAATAATTAATCAATGATTGGGTTACATGACTTTCGGTTACCACTAGAAACTTTTTCAAGCTCCGTCACTGCAGATAGGCATAGTAATATGATTTGTTTTATGGCATCATTTTTTTATCCAAAAGAGAAAACTCTAAATTGATTTTTAGTTAATGGGTTCTGTTTTTCATGGTATTGTATATATATACAAAGTACAAACTCACCTATGGATTTGCGCTTTGTACAACCCATGATACACCATGTACAAGCAATGAGCGCAGTTACAAGTTGGAATGCATGTAGTACAACTTGTTGATGCTTTAGAAGGTCTCAGATGTGTATATGTCGGTACCCTCTGATTTGGTTCAATGGCTCACGCAATGCTTCTCTCTTTCTCCTGGTGAAGACAGAGGTGACGGAACTCTAGCACCACGATTGTGCCCTCAATCCACCGCCACCACCGGTCCACCGCTACTGTGACAGACAAAGATGATCGGTTTTTCCATCTTCTGGACTGTGATATAAGGTTTTTGTGGGTTTCTGGGTTTTGTGTTGTACAGATCTAAAGGTCTGTCTTCTTGAAATTAAAGGTTTAGATTGTGTATCTGAGGTTAATAAGTTCGTTTGTAGAATCAATTTGGTCTCTGAACACTTCGTTGCTTCATTTTCGTTGTTTTATGTTACAATCTGCGTATAGTGATTGTTCTATTACCTAAGTTGTAGCCCAATTTTATGGATGTGTTATACCTAATGATCTCGTGAAATATTATGATATCCACAGTAATGTTTTACTTTCAATTTCTCTGGTTGAGCAATCTTATATATTTCTCTTTCATAGTATGTATCTTTTTTATTTGTGGCTCATAGTTGTTTAGATTTGTAGGTTTATTGCTTAATCTTAAGGGTGAATGAAAAAAAAATCATTGTGCTTCATCTCAATCTGGGGGACCCCAAATTGCCTAAATTTTTTCATTTATGCTCCAACTTATACGTGTTATGTATTTCATTTGTATTAATCTATACTATCTTATAAAGCATCTCCTTTTTAATCTCTTAATCTCTTAAAGTTTTAAGAGGCACAATTGAATAAGCAGAATGTACAACTGATTAAAGCAAGGGTCTCTTAAAGGTAAAGAGTCTGGGCGGCAAGTCTCTTTAAAAATATTTGAATTCTAAAATTCAAATCCTCATTTTGTCTGCACACATCTCAATCTCGAAAACAGAAAAAGTCATCATGCTCCCTCTCTTCCCCTCATCTCCATCTCGATCTAACCCTAATCTTGTCAACCTGTCACTCTCTCTCAACCATCTCTTCTAAAAAAACTCACCGTCGGCTACCCAAGGTACGAAAGAAGGCGATGAACGGACTCAGATCATGTAATTTCATTTTCGTTTTGATTTCATGATGTTTCCCTTATGAATCATAGCTGGATTTATGTTCTGATTGTTGAAATTTTGTTGTAGGGTTCTTCAGAAGAAGAAACGCAATAAGTATACCCTAGATTCTCGAGCCATCCAGATCTGTAAGTTTGATTTCAAATTACGTTCTCTTTTAACGGTTTTTCTTATTTTATTGTGCGTGTTGTTGTGCAAAGTTATTTTCCATCAATGGCTAAGTCTGTATTCTCAAACTGAAATCGAGATATGTAAGGTTGATGCATCTGTTTTGGGTTTATTGTTTGTTGATTTTTTGGTGTCTTTTTCTATTTTGTGTGCTTCACATGTTCGATGAAATGACAAATGACGGGCTATGTTTTTTGGCAAACATAAACTAAGATCATGTTTGTATTTTGAGTGCTGTTTAACATAACTATATGTTCTCACACCTGAACTCAAATTAAAATGATTCAGTATGAAATCTTTTAAAAATCTTGTTGTAGTGATAGATTTTGTCAGTTAGAAATCTTGTTGTATCGATTTTGACTTGCATATATTTTGATATTGTGACATCCGAGAATTTCAAGGTTTACTTCCGTTAGACAATCTCCGTTAGTTACGTTATAAGTGTTAACTTAGTAACTAATGCTTAACTAGGCCGAATACGTCCACGACCTTTGGTTGATCACCAAACCCGCCCATATGTGTTATGTGTTCATTTACTTATAGTTATTATGTGCAATGTGATTTAAATACATGATTTAGCATTGTGAATAGCATGACAACCCATGAACTGTACTTATCTTGCTTAAAATGTAAACTGGTCACTTTTGGGTTTCCAGCGAAACTACCGGGCGAAACTATAGTGTCGCCCGGCTAGTCTACCCTCTGACTACCAGAGCCAGTTTCGCCTGGCCAGCGAAACTGCCAGCGAAACTAGCCTCTGATATATAATATCTTAATAAACCCTAGTTTCACCATTTTGCCTCCTTTACACAAAAACACACACACACTCCATCTTTCTCCTGGAAATCTGGTCAGTCGAGATTCACACCGAGCCATCGAGATCTCAGCCCCGAACCATCATCCATCAAGATAGGAGATCGAACCGTGAGTCCCAAAACCACCATTTTTATGTTTTCTAAGGTGTTTTCTTAAAAAGCATGCTTAGATCTTTATAGAATCACTTGATCTTCTGATATGTTGTTTAGGAATGATAGATCTACAATAAAGTCAGTAACTTTACGTGTGAAATCCATCCATGATGAAGATTTATGCTAGATTAGGTCATTTTAGGTTAAAATGTGTTTTTTGGTGATTTGATGATGAAAATGCATGTTTAAGGTGTTAAAGCTTACTGATTTATGTTGGTAAATGATTATGTATGCTAGATAATGAATTACATGTGATATGGAAGCTGTTAGATGGATTTTTAGGCTGATCCGTAGGTTTTTTGCGACCAGCGAAACTGTGAAGTTCTCTGGGCGAAACTATATAGCGAAATAATGTACATCTCCTTCAGGCGACACTATACAGCGAAACTATAGTGTCGCCGGGTAAACCAACCAGACCTGTCCGAACGAAACTACCGAGCGAAATACCCTGAACGAAAGTTCAAACCAGTTTCGAGCGAATCTAAGCTGGCGAAACAGTGTCAACAGTTTCGAGCGAAACTAGCTTAGCGAAACTGTGTCATCGGGTATTCCCTGGCGAAAGTGCTGCCCGTGCACATAGCGAAACTGTGCAGCGACACTAGGCTAGCGAAACTGTGACCTGACCAAGATCCAAACTTGTGCAATTTACTTGAATGCTATGCCATGACTTACATGATTTTGCTATGATGATACATGCTTTAATTTCTGATGTATGTGAACCCTTGTTTATGATCAACCATCGGTGTCGTGTGTCGTTATGTCGTGTCATAGTTCCAACGTGCTATGTTATGGGCCATAGTGACGTCAAGATTAGACACAAAACTAATACTTAAGACCTAAACGTGTTCATAGGTCTCCATTAAGCAATACTTGGATTAAATATCAGTGTAGCTGAGCAACCTAAGGTGAGTTTCACAAACCCTTTAATTGTGAGCCCGTTTGGGACACAACGAATGAACTTAACGATAAACAACGCTGACGTTTTGAGGTATTACAATTAGGATACCTTTATGGAAGTTGGAGTGTTTTATGGGAACACTTGCAACTGTCCATCCTTGGGGTTTCTATTGAAACCCGGAAACGACCATTTGACACTTAAACTCTTTTTTTTGGGAATTTCAAATGAAATCCAGGATAAACTGTTTTAATATGACTAGTGTAGGTTAAAGTCTAAACCAGATGATATCACATGATTTCTAAGGATGCCTTAAAACTTAAAAGTCCTCAACCTAGTACTGTTGATCTGAGAAGCGAGGGGATGTTGGGTAGATCTACTGAGGGTTTGACAAACCCTGCTCCGCGGTACACAAATGTGTAACCAACCGGTTGGAGGCCGAACGGAGTTCAATGTCAGCCTATGTTTAGTTGTGGGCCTCCCAAATGGGACACAACTGGAGGCACCAACCATCGGCTATTGCCGAACTCTGTTACGTCAGCTTTCAGCCCTAGTACGACTCCTTAGTGCATGGAAACCGGATTAGCTACCCGCGATATCGGTTGACCACTTTAATCCTTTACTTAACTAGTGCATATTCGAAAATTCAACTCTTGGCAATTGCCTCGCAAAACTATTACTTATGTATATGTTGATACATACGATTATGAGACCGGGCCAATGCATGTCACGCCCACCGTGAACTCACCAGTCGTTAAGTTGACACTTGCGTGGTTTTCACTTTTGCAGATCGTTGAAGAGTATCCACCGAAGGTTGGCATGGCACTTGAAGATCTCTTATTTTAAAACTCTAATTTGGGAATTTAATAACAATTCATGTTTTGTAATTTAAGCACGTGGTTAGTGCTAAGACACTTATGTTTATTTTCCGCTGCGTACTTTTAAAACTGTTTTTATTATAAACATTTGGACTTTACTCTGATTCGTTTAGTATTTGTAACTAATGGTTGTGGTCCTGGTTTGCTCGCACCCCTTAACGGCATAAACTCCGTTAGTGGTTGATTTGGGGGTGTGACAGATATTATATAGCAAGGTGACAAGGCTGATGGACTAAATATAGACTTCGATTTGTAGCATTAACTTTTGTAGTTCGATCAATTCATCTGGTTGTTAGTTGTTCACAATAATTCAGTGGCTTATAGTGTTGGATAATGGTTGTCCAGACCCGACAACACCAAGAACCTGACCCGGTTTGACACGTAAAAGGTTACACTGAGGGCAACGAGATTTAAATACGCTGTTTAACCGGTAATTCACGGAATAGTGTAATTATTTATTTAATTACGAATTATTATCCATGTGATAATAAACGGAGAAGAAGGTTTTTCGATTTATCGATTAAACGTTTAAACGATGAATGTGATAAATCAAATAAATAGTTATTTGAATTTATAAGTTCTCAAGTTTACGACTTTTTATATTAATAAATGAGTTTTATCAATTCGTAAACTATGATGGTCCGTTTCGATTAAAGAGATAGACGAGGGGCCTAAACGGAAGTTGGTTGCCTATAAATAAGCAACTAGGGATTAGGGTTTTAGGCTAATCCCTTGCGCCACATTTGTTGTCGCGCTTCCCCTCCCCTCATCGATCTCTCTCTCGCCGGCTCCCTTCCACGACGAAGCTTTAGCCGCCGGCGATTATTTCGTCGCCCCTTCCGACGACCATCGAAGCCATAAGCCACCTTCATCCGAGAACGAAGCCGCCGCCGCCACCTCCTAAGAAGACCGCCGCCGTCGCCTCCCTCATCGCCGCCGCCGCCGCCGTCGCCCCACCTCCTTGGGTCGTCGCCATCATTGAAACCCTAGGTTGCAGTCGTGACCTAGCATATCTCTGTTTCGTGCGACACCATAACCACTCGCCTTGTCGTCGTCGTTACGATATCGCGAGTGCGAGCTTTGTCGCGTAATCGTTCATCCGTCTAGTCTAAACCCTAGACGTCATCATAGTCTTCATTCGTTGGTGCTCGATTGTCGCCACCATAAACCGAATCGTTGCAGTTTTCAACGAATCGGTTAAAGACGTTTTTGGCGATTTGCTAAACGATTTGATCCGAAAGTCGGATCGGTTATTCCGTGAAAACCTAGCGTCGTCACGTTGTTCCTCGGTGTCTCTAGCGTTTGTAAGATCACCGTGAAGGTATATCTAAACTCCATTTTAGTTTAGATGTTTTATTTCGATTAACGTGATCGTTATTGCTTTCGCGCTAAAAGGTTTACCGCGAAATGGTGTTTGCGTAATTAATTTTTTTCGGTGATTGTGATCCTGTTGACACGATTTCGACACCTCCGGTTTACGCGTATAAAATTAGTAAATTTATTTATTCCACTGCGTAAATGGATTACCGGTTTAATTCGTTTGAAACTCTCAATTTACTAAACCCGGTCGCTAATGTTTTAATCAACCTATAAGTTTTTTTTTAACGTCACCGGGCACCCGTATACCACTGTCAGAAACCCAACAGTGGTATCAGAGCCTAGATCACCACACGCAAACCCTAACCGGTCGGTTTTAAACCGGTGGATTTTGCGAACTAGGGTTAAAACCCGAAAGTCGCGAAAGTTAAACGAATTGCTTTTTTCACATGTTTGGTTTATTTAATTCCACCAAACATTTTCAATTCGTTAATTGATTGTTTAAACGCGCGTATTCGGCTAGACCCATATTTTGGTTATGATTGCTTGTCGTGTCTTGGTTTGCCCATTTTTGGCCTACTAGTATTTTGGTTTTGGATTGGCCCACTTGTTTATGGGTTCAAAAGTTGTATCTTAAATAGATTAGTTTTTATTCTATTTTTCTCGTAAAAGCTCACCTTCGCCCTAGACGAACGTGACGAGAATTGATGCGACTATCCCGTCATGGCAAGTGTTTTTGTCTAAAGACACTTCGCAGTATGGCGTGTATCCACAACCAGAAGACGACGAAATCCAATCCATCAAGGAGAGCTTATGAAGCCAGTGGGAGCGTTAGGATCAACCGGATGACCTTTTCCATATTCATCCTTATGGTTGATTTATTTTTTGTCACAGACCTTCTTCGACATTGTCATTAGGCTCTGACAATGTCGAAACCTCTCAAGCCGAATATGTGTCTGTTTGCATTTGCGTTTTGGTTGCTTGTCTTAAACTGTTTAACACGCCAACGAAAACTCCAAACTAAGTTTTAAATGGTTAAAACTGTTTTACAATCAATCGGAATCGAGTTTTTGGATTATTTAAAACTCGACATAACTTAACCAATTTTATTCGACTGTTTTCTCTAAATTTTTTTTTCGATCAATATAATCAAACGATTAAATAATTGGTTAATGCCTCGCGACACGTAGTCTATAATTAGGAGGTTATTAAATTGACTGTCCCGAGTGAGATAGGGTTCTTGTGTATACTTAGTCAAACTTTTAATTAATTAAAAAAAAAACTGACTAAACAATCTTATCTGGTAAGCCGCAAAACGGATAGATTATGCCATCCTAGTCAAGTCTAACTTGGAACATATTTACCGATGCATCAGTGTTGGAGTATTCAACACCGCACTTGGTGTTCAGGGTATCTTCCAAGGTGTGTGCATTGGAGTATTTCAACACCGTGCATGCACACTGACCACTGAGGACATCTATCATTTTCTTTATGAGTACCTTGTGTATTGGAGTATTTCAACACCGTACATCTGGTCATTCGTAGAGAAAATTGGCATGGATGGTGCTAAACGTATTTCGTGAATTAATTCGCAAAAGCCTCATAAACAGAAGTTGTGACTGGTTTTCACAAGAGATAAACGTTGTCTATCCGATTACTTAGTGACCGGTGATTGCACTTAACGCTGCCTTTGACGGTCGACTACTAATTGGGTTCCCATATTCCTATTCAAGATTTGCTTGCCGTTTTTGAATACGAATATCACATCGAAACACTAAACGAATTGCCTGTTGTTTCATATGGCTAATCCTCCTACTAACAACGAGGTTTTTCAGCTCAAGTCTCTCCTTGAGAAGGAGAAATTTGATGACATCAACTTCCTCGACTGGCATCGAAATTTGAAAATAGTCCTGCAAATGGCCAACAAACAACATGTGTTGGAGGCCGAGGTGCCCGAAGCACCCGCAAATAACACTGCGGCTGCTCGCGCTACACATGATGCACTGAGAAAGGATGCCAACTCAGTTACGTACCTCATGCTGGCAACCATGTCTACTAAGATTCAGAAGAGTATGGTTGATAGGACGGCGTTTCAGATGATCGGGGAACTTAAGGGCATGTTTGAAACCCAGGCCCGACAGGAACGCTACGAAACCGTCGTCAGGCTCATCACCTGTCGGATGGCCGAAGGTATCCCTGTCAGCGCCCATGTCCTCAAGATGAAAGGTTACATTGACCGACTTGCGAAGCTCGATTACGTCATTCCTCAGGAAATGGCGACGGATTTGATCCTCCACTCTCTTTCCAGTGCGTTCACTCCCTTCCGGATCAATTTCAATATGAACAGCCTGGTTAAGACAGTGACTGGGCTTCACGGTATGCTGAAGACTGCTGAGATTAATTTTCTCAATGGTAACAGCAGCAAAGGCAAGTCGACTGATGTACTCGCCATCCGATCCGGAGGTGTCAAGAAACCTGAGGTTAAGAGGAAACCTGGGCAAAGGAAGAAGGGCAAGGGCGCTGTAGCTAGAGGGTCTAGTAGCACCGCAAAGGGCAAGTCAAGGGCTTCGAAGGCACCGCCGCAAGATGAGCGCCAGTGCTTCGAATGCAACAAGATGGGGCACTGGAAGAGAAACTGCCCAGAATATCTTGCCAAGGTGAAAGGGAAGAAGCCCGATGCGGGTTCTTCCGGAGGTATATATCTATAACCTCATGTTATAAACCACTTCACTTGATCCTTCAAAATATATGTTTGACATACTTTACATTTTGTAGGAACGTGAAGTCGTAGAAAGCAAGACAACCAAGAAGACATGGCATCTTTGCATGATTGCACACTTTAAATAAAGATCATGTTGGTTTTAATTCTTGGTGGTATCTTTAAACAACTTGTTTGTTTTCCCTGGCAGGGTCCAGGATGATACACTTTGCTTTTGTTTTGAATCTTTAACATGCACTAAAGTTTCCGGTTTAAACTTTATTGATATGCATTGTTTTTCTACACTTGAAAATGTTTCACTTGGTTGGTAGATTAAATTCAAACACATATAACATGACGTTAAGCCTGGTGCTATTGATTCAATGATCATGAGACTAGCCTAAATGCAAAAGAAGAACGGTTGTTCTTTATAAATCCATTAAGGCCATGACGTCTCTTATTCTCATTGTACTTGCTACAACGGGAATAATCAACCTATATTGATTCATAAAAACCTTATGGTTTGGAATCGCATAGCTTGAGACTTCATTAAATCAAATTTGAACTTTTGTGAAATCACTTGCTTGATTTCGTCAATTCAAACAATAGGACCTTTGATGAGATCAAACGTTTGTTTATAAAAGTTCAAGCCACCAGCAGAACTTATGTAACACAATCACTGGTATGATTCTATTATATAAATGCACTAAGTTTTGTGCATATGACCATGATGGTCGTAAATAGACATATACAAACAACACCTTGAAAGTCAATGACTACAAATGGGTTTTACTCATATGTTTTAAATATCCTGCTAAGCACCTGTTGCTTACATTATAAGGATTTGTTTTCAAGTTGGAAAACCAATTAACACATAACTTATGACTTACACCTTATACCCACGAATTATCTCCTCACCGATCACTTGCGACTCAAATTGGTTCCAAGAAGAGTCTTGCGGGAGACCAAGTTTGAGTTATACACGTCCACCTTTTGATGTATGGACATCAAAATTCCTTATCAAAGAAACTTGATTTCTGTAGGAATTACCGGACTGTGCACTATGACTCTTGTAAATATTCAAGACTCATTAGACAAACATCTTTTCACAACAAGTGGTTGTTGCTATGATAAAAACATGTTAGCATTCTAAAATGACTAATAATTCCAAATGGACCTTGTATTTTTTACTTGCCTAAAAACTTCCATTACTGGTTGGTTATTGGATAGAATTGCCAATCCCAAATCAGACTTGGTACTCTGATAAAATAATCATCGAGGCGTCTAGCACGCAATTCCTTTCAAACACAAAGATGATTGTATCTTAGATACCATCAAACTCTGGCAGTTTGATATCATCTTGCTATCTCATGTATGTGACATGACAATTGGATATTACTCAATTTAGATTCATACTGTGTTTATGAAACTAAATAACTTCGTTCTAAGTAACGAGGTATGTTTGCTAAGAGTTGTCATGCAAACCAATATCCTGACGGTTTGAAAGAAAGATGATTATAAGAATGCATCGTCTACATAAAGCAAGTGGGAGCATCACCACTAATCCTTATCGGGATAACGATTAAGTGTTGATCCGATGTTCATTAAAGTTTACCGGATTAAACTTGTAATGAAGCCTCAACTTATCTCCAAGTTTCAAGAACCACACAAATTAAAAACATCTCAGGAATGGCATCCTCAGATATATTCAATTTCTTGAAAAAAGTCGTATCATACAAGTTATGAAACGAGAACTATCCAACATGGGGATGTTGCATAAGTGTCAGTGTAAGGAGTTACACAATGACACAAGCTGGAAACCGAATCATCTCAACTTGTCTTGATGATGAAAAATGTTCGTGGTGAGTACTCGAGTATACTCACCGAACAACGAGCCATCTTAAGTGAAATCTTTGAATGATGAATATAAGGGTACATTCAAAGAAAGTTAATTGGATTATGTTGATAATAAATTAAAATGCCATAGTGATAACACAGTAATCCATGTGCATACCAAGGGCACGAGTTTTATTACACATTCAGATTCACTTAAATACTTTTGTTGTTCTGAGAAACACCAAAACTAATGAAACAACTAAACAGGCAAAACCAAAACACAGGCATAGAACCTAGCACGAGAATTCACAGTTCCATTGATCGAGTTTGATTTATAAGCTAATACTATTACGTATTACCTGAATTCTGTGCTACATTGATATTCTACTTTAGTGTTGGGATGTCGAACTTTAACGTTTGCACCAAATCATTCGATCTGATCTAAAGGGTTAGATGCAGTCTTCGAATTCTGCGAAACGTGTTCGAATTTTATACGTTTTAAGCATCCACGAATATTTGGTGAAATATTCTAAATCCGTCCGTAGTCGATCTAATTTGTGGGAACAAAACTGATATATGACTATTCTGACTCTGGACTCAAAGGGTTGACTCTCGAGACTCACAGACCTCATTAGGGAATGACGTCGTGACGTAACTCGTATCAAATTGTATTCATGGATTTAATCATAAGAGGTATTTGATTAAATGGTATACTCAATAGTGTCCTTTGACGGAGATACATATGTTACCTCCCGTTTGCCAAGGACTGTTCTTTGATTGTAGTATACGCTGTCGCGTAACTGCCAGTAAAGACTACTTTTGGGAATGGATCTGAAGCTTAGTGGGAGCTGTATGTAGTCAAGATGGGATTCTGTACTCTTGCACTAATACTGCAACAGCTAGACATCGTGGGCCCTCTCGTGAGTTCCAAGTGTTAAGTGTAAGGCCTTACCCAAACTTACTGTGTGTTTGATTGGACCACTTCGAACTACGGCACGAGAAATAGAATAATTGAACATAAAAGAGAATGAACTAAATCCATGTCTCTTGTTCAATTGATGTCTCATACGGAAAGGAACTAATGACTTTGCATTACCATAAGTCTAAACTACAAACACGAGTTTGTAGATAAACATTGGTTACTGACTTGAAGTGTCATAACTGGTTATGACAGCCATGTGTAGCTAGAGCACCTCTGACTGTTTCTTCAAATGTTGTCGGACTCTGTCCAAGTGGGAGATTGTTGGATAATGGTTGTCCAGACTCGACAACACCAAGAACCCTACCCGGTTTGACCCGTAAAGAGTTACACTGAGGGCAACGAGATTTAAATCCGCTTAAATTGTTTAACCGGTAATTCACGGAATTGTGTAATTATTTATTTAATTACGAATTATTATCCTTGTGATAATAAACGGAGAATAACGTTTTTCGATTTATCGATTAAACGTTTAAACGATGAATGTGATAAATCAAATAAATAGTTATTTGAATTTATAAGTTCTCAAGTTTACGACTTTTTATATTAATAAAAGAGTTTTATCAATTCGTAAACTATGATGGTCCGTTTCGATTAAAGAGATAGATGAGGGGCCTAAACGGAAGTTGGTTGCCTATAAATAAGCAACTAGGGATTAGGGTTTTAGGCTAAATCCCTTGCACCACTTTTGTCGTCGCGCTTCCCCTCCCCTCATCGATCTCTCTCTCGTCGGCTCCCTTCCACGACGAAGCTTTAGCCGCCGGCGATTATTTCGTCGCCCCTTCCGACGACCATCGAAGCCACAAGCCACCTTCATCCGAGAACGAAGCCGCCGCCGCCACCTCCTAAGAGGACCGCTGTCGTCGCCACCCTCATCGCCGCCGCCCTTGCCGCTGCCGCCGCCATCGCCCACCTCCTTGGGCCGTCGCCATCATTGAAACCCTAGGTTGCCGTCGTGACCTAGCGTATCTTCGTTTCGTGCAACACCATAACCACTCGCCTTGTCGTCATCGTTACGATATCGCGAGTGCGAGCTTTGTCGCCTTAATCGTTCATCCGTCTAGTCTAAACCCTAGACGTCGTCATAGTCTTCATTCGTTGGTGCTCGATTGTCGCCACCATAAAACGAATCGTTGCAGTTTTCAACGAACCGGTTAAAGACGTTTTTGGCGATTTGCTAAACGATTTGATCCAAAAGTCGGATCGGTTATTCCGTGAAAATCTAGCGTCGTCGCGTTGTTCCTTGGTGTCTCTAGCGTTTGTTAGACCGCGAAGGTATATCTAAACTCCATTTTAGTTTAGATGTTTTATTTCGATTAACGTAATCGTTATTGCTTTCGCGCCAAAAGGTTTATCGTGAAATGGTGTTTGCGTAATTAATTTTTTTCAGTGATTGTGATCCTGTTGACACGATTTCGACACCTCCGGTTTACGCGTATAAAATTAGTAAATTTATTTATTCCGCTGCATAAACGGATTACCGGTTTAATTTGTTTTAAACTCTCAATTTACTAAACCCGATCGGTAATGTTTTAATCAACCTATAAGTTTTTTTTTAACGTCACCGGGCACCCGTATACCACTGTCAGAAACCCAACATATAGCACCATTTTTGTTGTTTCATCAGGGTGTGCCAAAAGTTCATGTTTTCATGGATAATATTTATCATTTGCAAGGTTACTAATCTTTCGTTTAGTTTTGTATTCTTGATGATCTCTGTTGCTTTTATCGTTGATCATGTTTCGTTTAATAGCTTCATAGAGCATGTCTGGTATAATCTTACTTTTTTTATATAATATTTGTTGCTTATTCAATTATTTTGTTCATCAAATCATGGGTCTGTCAGATCTTTCATGAGGTTTATTGATTATTTTGGTTAACAGGTTCAATATACTAGAAATTTGATTTTAATAGTTCATATTGCATGTTTAACAGGTTCGTGATGGTGTTGTTAAAGATGTAACATGGCATTTGAGGCTTTAACTATTTGGTTCATGTCTAGATGATGCCAGCAACTATAAATGGCTCCAGAAATGCCTTTAGCTGTTCTATCAATGTATTTTTTCCGTCACATTTTGGTAAGTACCTCTTTTGCCCCAAACTCCAATGGGCACCTTACACTTTTAGGCTATTACATAACATTTAGTTTATATCTCTGATTATGCATGACCTTTGCAAGGGATTAACTGCATCTGATATTTATTTATTTTAGTTAACTGGTTTTTTTCTCAATGTGATTAACTATTATTGTTAATGTCAATGATCATTGGTATTAGATAAATTGAGATTATGGATATTGGATCTGCAAGTATGCAAGCTTTTGTCTTCTTGTGTTATTTGACTATTAGAAGTTGTTCTGGTTTTGAAATTTTTAGCTTTTACTTTTTTTTTCAGGCTAAGATTCGTTAAGCATTCCATTTTGAGATGAGCGCCAAAAAGTCAAGTCCTTGATCATGACCAACTTGGCAACTTGTAACGTTATATCAGGATTCTGCTCGAGGTTCTTAAACGAATTTTGATTTTAATGGACTTGATTTACTGTTTCTTCAAATCAAGTTTTGTGTTTTGTGGTCGTAGGTGATAAATTAGTTCCTTAGTCTTTTAACTTATAAAGCATTAATGTCAAATGTATGATGTAGTTTGTATTTTCTGGTTGTAGGTGATTTGTTGCTTGGGTTTCTTGTTAGCTATCCATGTATGTTATCTGTTTTGAGTGATTTATTTTCTTACTATTTTTCTTGGGTTTCTTATTTTCTGAAAATATAGAACATGTTATCATACTAATCAACAGGTGCAATGCTGAAGTATAACCAATCCGAAGAGGGAAATAATTAATAGATTTTTGTTCTGTTTGGATCTTACTAAGGAATCACTATGGAAATGGGTTTAAAAGTAGTCTATGATGATGTTTTGTGTCATTACTCGGAAAATGCTATTTGGTTTAGGTAGTAAAAGTCAAATCAAACACCTATGTGAATATGCCACCATTATAATCAATTTTTGTTGTCTTTGTTCTTATGTTTTTTTCAGCAGCTCATTCTGTGGCTTTGGTTCAGGTAATCTTGATTCGAGGGTTAATATGTAAATGTGTACTGTGTATGTATAAAACATAACTCGAGTTGACACATTCACAAGGAATGGGGTTGAAATTGCCGCCTAATTTCTATATTTTTACGAGTCTATTGGATTCTTATTGCAGGTTGTATACATTTGGTATGGCCAAACCAACAATTCAGGTGGATACATTTTGTGTTCATGGAGGGCCTAATGGGTATGTTTTAATCTTTGGTAAACTTACTTATCTTAGGTGGCATATTCGATCTATATACGTATGACTGGTTACATATGAGTTGTGTTTTATCTCAAAAGGCTCAAGATGAGAAAAGGAAGAAAAAAACTATATTAAAGAAAATAAGTTGAAAAAGTGATCCAAAGTCAAACACATAGGGCATACAATCTTCTAAATTATTTTGTTCAAAGATTTTAATTATTATTGTAATGATACTGCCTTTATACTAATTAACACAATATTTGTTAGAATGGATGAGAGGTGGAGCACATGAGCGACGAATGAACAAATTGGCAGCTGCACAGCACAAGGCTGAAGAGAAATGGGCTGCAGCAAAAGCAAGGAAAAAACGTGAAGCCGCAAATGCTGAAGAACACGCCGAGTATATTTGTAAGACCAGAAGAGTACCATCTTCTTTCTCATGTTCTTGCTGGTGTATTTGAAATCGTTAGTGTGGATGTATTCTTTTTGTTAGGAAACCTGGTATTTGGGACTCTGATGGCTTGTTATTTGGGATTCATAAAGACCTGTCGAAATATTATAGGCGAGTGACTTTGTGTTTCTTGTCAATAGTTTTGTGTTGCTTGCTAACTGATGCATTCAGTCTTAACAGGAAAGGAGGGCGTGGGTAGGGGTAGGGTTATGGGGTGTTGTATGAACTGCAGACCATCATCAGGAACTAAAAGAAAGAAAGAACTAGAAAGCAAGATGGGTCTCGTTCATTGGCTGGTCGTTGATGTTCATCTTCGGTTCATAAGATTACAGAAAGGATCTTATTTATTTTAATCACTCATTGCTGTTTGATAATGAGTACATACAGAAGACGAGTAATAAAAAATAAAACAATGACAAAAGTGTTTGACAATTTACGCTAATGGGCTTAGGCCACCAAGGAAATGCCATAATGGGCTGAAGGGTGACTCACGAATTAAATGGCCCATGCGAACTAAATTGGATTGGAATAAGCTGGTTGCAATTTGGATGAATCCTAAAAGGATTAGGATATCTACTGACTTATTTTAATTGAATTGGCTTATGCGATTTTAATGAACAGAAAGCAAGTAGGCAAGATCTGTTCGAGAGATATCCTAAAGATATTGGTATGAATAAAAACTTATTTGATGTTCCCCAACCAACGAATTAGTTAGATAAATTAGATTTCGGTGATGTACAAGATCACGATTTCGAACCCTTTTTGAGTTTTTAATTACTTATAATTGTCTTTATTTTTCATTTACAATACACAATTCCACATCGGTGAATTAGCATAAGTTCCTACTATTAGTGCTTGTTCCACTCTTAGTGCCGATGGTCATAGATTGTGATTGTGCTGCTGAAAGGGGTAGGATTCAGATCTGTTTGGAAGTTTATATGCTGCAGAGTAGTGGAGTTAGTGTGCCTAAACTGTGATTTTCTGGGTCGTACGAGAAAATGTTTAGGTTATGACCTTGTATAATACAGTTTCTTTCTTACAAAGATATTAGACCTGAAAAGTGGTGTTATTATACCTGAGCTGGGTTTGTTGAAGATTACGGCCGCTTGGGAAAGTTGGTGTGGGCGAGTGTACGTGTCAAGTATTGGATATGTAAGGTGTAAGGAATTACCAAATCTGACTTTTTGGCTTATGAGTGGCGTACAGGAAATACTGCTCATCAAACATAATCTGTCTTCAAAGATTGGCGAGTACTTTATTTTTCAATTGCCCATTTCCTTTATGACCATACCCATATTGCAAGACAGGAATAACATTTTAGGTGCGATTATTTTTAATTTACTCGACCTCACACTTATATATGCTTTTTCAGATACAACAACCTCCGAAGAGCCTCATGAACCATCTCCGCTTTCACTGGGCAAACAATCAAACTCAACTTTTTGTTATGTATTTGTACTTTAACTCTTGCCAATATAGTGTTATATATATAATCCAGGTACCTCCACGTTGTATCAGACTTTATACATTATCATGTATGGTTTTTTTGGTTATATATAAATATCTCCATCGCATGTTGAACTTAGGATCTCATTAGTGTTCATATTAAATTCTACGGAGTAAGATTTCCTGATTTAGCTACATCATTGTTATTCATTATGATGTAAACCGTTCAGCTATTAAGGTTTACGCGTTAATCTTCAACTGTTGTCTCTATGTAAATGAGATCTTTCTTCCGAAACGATGTGATTTAGGTTATTGGTTGAATGCTCAATTTATACAGGTTCCTTTTTCTTATGGTATAAAATCTTTTGTGCTGACAGTGAATCTTTTCTAAACATAGATTTCAAGGATGACCCTGATCTTTATGTTTTCCCCAAGTTGAAATATGTTGGCATAGAACTATGGCAGGTAAATATTTTTCCATGGCATTATACATATTCGTCTCTGTGAACCGTATGCTAATAAAATGTTCCTGCTCATTCTCAAGTAAAATCTGGAACTCTCTTCGACAATTTGCTGATATGTGATGATCATGAATATGCCAAACAAGTGGTAGAAGAAACTTTGGGCAAACATAAAGATGTATGTTTCTTTATATGTCTATAAAGTATAAACTTACCAGTTCATGTTGCAGTTTTCTCCTCATTATCATTTTTTTTAGTCTAGAAGGCAGGCATTTAAAGAGCTAGAAAAGAAAAAAGAGGAGGTATGATAGATTCATCTTTTGTTTTTACTCTTCTTACTGTTATAAGTAATAACATTAGCGAGTTACCAAAAAAAATTTGAACTTCTCATTACATTAAAACCTTAAATTATGCTGCAAAAAAAATAAAACCAAATATCCGAATGCACTCATGGCAAACAAAAATTAAACATCTCATACAATACATGAGAACTCAGTAACTAACCCATACATAAAACAGATCTGAACTTTTTTAAGCCGGACCTAGATCTACCTGTCACACAATCCACCCATACATTAGCGACAGATAAAATGTTATTAATAATGATAATTACATATTGAAAAGGTTTTTTAAACATATTAATATTTTACTAAAATATTTCCTAAAAATTAGACAACACTATAACTTTATAAAAATCTTATATGAGTAGCTCAACATTTGTTGCATTATTTTTTTCCATTCACCTCATCTCGGAAATACTTTGTAATTTTTTACATTATAGGTCATCTGCTGATTATAACTTCTAATCTTTATATAAATCTGCACACAAAATATTTTATATTAATCGCTCATTACAACGCCAAATAATTTTTTCACTTTTCATACATAATATATATGCATATTTTCGTCAAAAATTTGGTATATATCTTTACCCTACCCTTTTTAGGTAATTAAAATTTTTTGTTTTATCTACGTCTCTTCGTGGGTTCCTGAAAAAGTAATATAACTTCCATAGAAGAAATTTCCCAATTAATGTTTTCTTACTATTCCGATGCTATAAATTATGTTTTCTTACTATTCCGATGCTATAAATTAGCAGATTGACTCTTAACAGTCTCAACATTTTGCAGATGCCTCTGCATCAACTAATTCAACCCGACATCAACTGCTCAGTGTGCTCCTTCCCTGCCTTTAACATGCTTTTGTAAACCCACTTTGTAAAATAGCTGCTATCTAATAGACCATAAAACCTAAACGTATTATATGTTTAAAAATATTTTATGTGAAATCTGTGATGTTTGTAATGTATCTACCACATTACAACTTTTCAAACCCAGGTACGGCAAGTGGAGGTATTTTGGCATAATTTATATTGTACTTCCTGTGCTGATTTGTGTGCAGATTTATATAAGCAGATCCAGTGTCATAATGACCTACAAGGTTAGCAGAAAGTTGGAAGATTTTGTAAGATATATGTTTTCTAAACAAGTGGATACAATGCTCCAGATTTACATCAGTCAAAATGATTATGAGTTAACTTTATAGTCAACAATTTCATATTTATAGTGGACTCAATAAGTGCTACTGTTTTCCAGTTAACTGTGTATGATGTGAAATCCGGACCACAACAGCAAAATTGTAGTTAGGTTTGATTTTTAGGGCCAACGAACAGCTTTCTTTTTCCTATATTGACAGGTTTATTTATATATATCTAGATGCATTTCAATGGCTCTTAGATTGGTTTGACCTTCTCTCTAACCCTGACTATATTGATCAGCTTATTAACATTTATGTTCCACTGATATGTATGAAGAATAATGTATATTTGAACTCTAAAGCTGCACCAAGAATGTTTTAGCTTTTGATATTTTGTCAATTTTACCTCAGGCGCTTTCTATTAGGTAACATTGCTATTAGACCAGTTAACTCCATATATGTGTAGCTGTAATATAAAGTAGTATACGAAGTATCCAAAGTTCAAGTAAATTTAGGCAGATGTAAATATAAAGTAGTATACGAAGTATCTGAAGTTCAAGTAAGTTTACTTCGTAGATTTTAGAAGTATATTGCTATGCTTTGATAAAAAAAATATTTGCATCTAATTTGTATAGACCTTCTAAATTTTTTCATCGTTTTCAATTCATACTTGTAGCATGATAAGTGCATGCATACTTGTAGCTTGGTTCGTGTTTGAATTCATACTTGTAGCATGATAAGAAACGTGCATGCATAACCAAAAAAAAATTGTTAAGTGACTACTTTTTTAACTAGATATTTGAGTTTTAGCACATGCAACATAAGCTTGAACATTTGATGTGTAGTGATTATAATGTGGCATCTGTTAACAAAATGTTAGCGCAGTTAAAGGATAATATATTTCATAGACTTATTTGTTTTCTTTGATTTTGAGGTAGTAAATATTTTCTAGTGAAGAAGTAATTTAAATGTCAGATACACTTACATTAAGGAGTAAGCATTCTTTATGCAAGCATAGTTGAAATTGCAGCATTATGTTATTGTTGATTCTTGAACTCATTTGATTTTTGTTTGTCAATCAACATAATCAGCCATCTAAAGCTGGGACATTTTGTTCTTTTGAGGTGTGAATTAAAGATGTTTTTCAGCGAGAAATTAAGAGGGGTCGAATGATAGTGGACGTTTCGGTGCACTCTTCAGCAGTGACTGATTTCATATGAAGTTACTCTACCAATAAAAACAAGGTTTATTTCTTTCCTGTTAATCAGCAATCTAAAACAAGATAATTGGAATCTTAACCTGCTGTTTTTTAATATTTTATGCCTTACTTCTACCTCAGGTTCTCATCAGCCCATTTTCCTTCCTAGCTAGCATCATATTGTGAAGGTATGTGTTCTTTCGTGTTTTAGACTTCCTAGAATGTCTGAATTGTAGCTTTTGTTTGCTTCATATGTCAATGATTGCCTAGCTTTGCCTACACAAGATATCTCATCTCCAAGTGAAAAATATTAATTGCACTGATATGATCAATTAAAGATTAAAGATATAGATATAACATCTTGAATTAATGGGAGTGGTGTTTATACAAAAGTTATAGAACATGGAATAAGAGGTCAATGAAATTTTCATAATTGCCTAATACACTTATAAACCTATATATATATTTTTTTAATTTTCTCATTATTTTCCTAAATATTTCTGGAATACCGCAGCAACGCGCGGTCTAACTTTACTTTAGTTAATTAGACAATTACATGAGACAATTTTACGTAGATCTTTAGATCCTATATTTAAGACAATTGCAAATGGACATGTAAATCAAATTGGATTTATAATTAATTTGTACTACTTAGGGAGTCTCCAAGAAATTTATCGTACTATGTTTAACAATCAATTTAAAGAATGGGTCAAAATTTTTGTTGAAATGTTGACTTCTATATTGAGGGCTTGGTTGACTTTGGGAGTCAAACTATTAATTATTGGAGTACTCATGGTGGTCAAGTGTGGATGATGATTCCTTTGGTAGATTGTTGTATTGACAAAGGTGTTAATAGTTCTATTGACCTACTAACAATACACATTGTTAGTTTTGGTCTGGCTGTTGACTTTCTTAGTCAAAAGGGAGCTCTATGGATCATTGATGTGCTTAGACATATAGAGAGTGTTTGAGTGTGTGGATCCTTGATATGTTTTTTTGAGGAACAAAGTAAAGTTGAATATTTGACTTTTGCACATAACAAAAGCTTGATGCTATTGGTATAAACATTGTTGTAAAACTCCCTAGTATCCTCGAGTACTTCTCGCCTACGCCTAGTACTTGTTGGGTTTTACAGTGGATATCCGGGTTGCCCGTTTTAATTTTTACCGACTAAATTAACGGGTTAATTAATTATGCAGCGGAAAATAAGTTTTATAATGTGAATTTTAGTAAAACCGTAGACAAGATCTAATCACCGTGTACGCGTAAATAGCGAAAATTAAATAAATTAATTTAATAATCTAAGTAAGTTAGATATACCTTGGCGGAGTCCGAACTAACGTTCGAGAGATCGGGGTTCGACGAACTGGAGCTAGGGTAAACAGTAACGGCCGACTCGAACACGCGAGTCAAGTCTTCAACCGAATGTGAAGACAGGGCCTCAGGCACAACGGGCAGGTTCATCTCATGAACCGGCGGTAGTGGCGGTAACGAAACCATGCAATGAATCATGGCATTCTAGTCGAACGAATCCACCGTGACGAATCCGTCATAGAGACAATTTCGTTCATCGAGCGTGGAGGCGGCGAAGGAAGTTGCATGACGGCGGCGGCATACAATGGCGCCGGCCACTTAGGGTTTTCACCCGGTTCGACAGTGGCGGCACGAGAGGGCTCGAACATCGGCCTCGGTGGTGCAGGTAGAGCGAGAACCACCTCGTGGTGGTCCTCGCCAAAGAGGTCGGCGGCGGCGACGCTGGCAGCAGATCTCTCGGTGGCAGCCGCGGCTCGGGTGACGGTGGTCTCGAGTTTAAATGCGGCGGCAATCAAACGTGGGTCACGTTTCACCATCGTATTAGTCGGAAAAGGCGATAGTGAGTGGTGGTAATGTTACGCCGAAAACGAGAGGGATAGAGGGGGAGGGTTCGGCGACGACAACCAAGAGAGCAGAGGGAGAGGCTTGCGAGATTAGGGTTCTTCTAATCCCCTCTCCTCCTTTTAATTACTTTTCGATGGGCTTTTAGTAATCCCTAGCCCATGTCGCGACGGAAACCTCTAAACCCAATGATTAACTAGTCCGTTAACCGGTAACGACTCGATAATCATTCGCCGACAATTCTCGTAAACATTTTACGACAATTATTGTTTCGTTACTTTGAATTTAAATAAATAACTATTTATTTATTTATTAAACCGTTTGAATTAATTAACATTTAATTAATTATAAGTTCGTTGACTCTGGTGTAACTCTTCCGGGTCGAAACCGGATCTGTTACGTTTAAGTGTCAAGTGAGGACATCTAATATCCAACAATCTCCCACTTGGACTGATCGCGACACTTTTGCGTTGTAGTCAGAGGCACTCTAGCTATGCATGGCTACACCAACCAATTTCGACACTTTAAGTCGACAGCCAAAGTATATCTGATTGTAAAGCAAGCAGATAGAGGACTTATGGTAACCATTGTCATATGTTCCTTTCCGTTCTAGACATAGATGAATAATGAGACATGGACTCTCATGTAATTTGATTCGTTGATTACATTCTCGTACTCCGATTCGAAGTGTACCGATCAAACACACAGTAAGTTTGGGTGAGGCCTCACATTTCACACTTGGAATCAACGAGGGCGCCTTTATGTCTATTATTACCGAAGCAGTAGTACGAAATCCCATCTTGAGGCATACAACTCCCACTGAACTTTAGATCCATTCCCAAAAGTAGCCCTATTGTTGGTAGTTACGCGACAACGAGAAACTACAATCAAAGAACAGTCTGCAGTAAACGAGAGTTCTAGTATACGTCTCAGGTCTAAGGAAACATTAGAGCATACCATTAATCAAGCAATCAAAGCTTCCATGATTGAATTGCTTGATGCGAGTTACGTCCAACGTCATTCTCTAATGAGGTTCGTGACTTTGAACGTTAAACCCTTTTAATGTTAAAAATCAGAATTAATTTAGAGTCATTCCCACGTCTCTAATCGACTACGGACATTTAGAACAATATCAATGATTTGTTCAGGGATGATTAAACGTATTAACATCGAACACAGTTATGAAATTCCATATTGCATTTACCGAAGGAATATGAATAGTATAGATAACTGTTATATGTCCGTACACCCAAATACTAAATCAAAACATGTCTTTAGCTAATCTAAGCCCTATCGCTTCTCTATGACGATCATGTGTCTCGTGAGTCATGGGCTTTGTAAAGGGATCGGCTAAGTTTTGATCTGTGTCTACTTTGCATATTTTTATTTCATTTCTTTCAACTACTCTCTTATGTAGTGAAATTTCCTCAGAATGTGCTTGGCCTTTTTTTTAGACCTTGGCTCTTTGGCTTGAGCAATAGCGCCTGTGTTATCGCACATCATCTCGATGGGTTGCTTGACACTTGGAACCACATCGAGATCTATGATGAACTTCTTCATCCATACTGCTTCATTGGAAGCTTCTGAGGCGGCTATGTATTCAAATTCAGTAGTGGAATCAGCCACTACTGGCTGTTTGGAACTACACCACGAAACAGCCCCTCCATTGAGGGTGAATACGTATCCGGACTGCGAGCGAGAGTCATCTCGGTCAGTCTGAAAACTAGCATCGGTATAACACTTTACAGCGAGCTCATCAGTTCCTCCATATACCAAAAACATCTCACTTGTGTTTCTCAGGTATTTCAGGATGTTCTTTACAGCAGTCCAGTGAGCTAGACCGGGACTCTGTTGGTATCGACTTGTCATGCTCAATGCAAACGAGATATCTGGTCGAGTGCAGAGCATGGCATACATAATTGAGCCTATAGCAGAAGCAAATGGAATTGAAGCCATTTGGTTTATCTCCTTCTCCATTTGAGGAGATTGAGATTTGTTCAAGACAGCACCCTTTGTCATAGGGACGACTCCTTTCTTGGAGTTGCTCATGTTGAACCGTGCTATAATCCTGTCAATGTATGTACTTTGACTGAGACCCAGAAGCTGCTTCGATCGATCTCTGTGAATCTTAATTCCCAGAATAAAAGCGGCTTCCCCAAGATCCTTCATAGTGACACAAGATAAAAGCCATTTCTTAACCTCGTTAAGCATGGGTTTGTTGTTTCCTATGATCAGTATATCATCCACATACAATATAAGGAATGATATAACGCTCCCACTTGCCTTTCTGTAAACACACGGTTCATCTTCATTTTGAGCAAAGCCAAATTTCTTAACTTTCTGGTCAAAGCGAAGATTCCACCTTCGAGATGCTTGTTTAAGTCCATAGATGGACTTATTCAGCTTGCAAACCCTATTTGGATATTTAGGATCGACAAAACCATCAGGCTGAACCATGTAGATATCCTCAGCAAGCTGTCCGTTCATGAAAGCGGTTTTGACATCCATTTGCCAAATCTCATAGTCATAGTATGCAGCTATGGAAAGTAATATCCTGATCGATTTAATCATGGCCACGGGCGAGAAGGTTTCTTCATAGTCTATCCCTTGGGTTTGAGTGAAACCTTTCGCAACAAGCCATGCCTTATAGGTTTGCACATCTCTATGCATGTCAGTTTTTCTTTTAAAGATCCACTTGCTCCCTACTGCCTAAGAACCGGGGGTAGCTCAATCAAGTCCCATACTTGATTATCACGCATGGATTGCATATCGCCGTTCATTGCCTCAAGCCATTTTTCATATTCAAGATCTGACACAACAGCTTTGTAATTAGTAGGTTCGTCATCTGAGTCAGCTACTAACATGACGTCGGAAGCTTCTAGATTCCAGAGGTACCTATCAGGTTCTCTGCGTGTCCTTTCGCTCCTGCGAACGCTTGTGTGTTGGTCTGATGGTGCGACAACCATATGTCGGTCAGACCCAGCGACCGTCTCAGGGTTTTGTGTTTCTCGAACTTCTTTGAGATCCACTGGATCACTATATATTCCTCTGTTGAGAAACTCTTTCTCAAGGAACTTACCCTTCCTTTTGATAAAAACATGGTTTCCATTAAGATGGTAAAAGTAATAGCCAGTATTAAAATAGTGTCCGATGAAAATTACCTTTCACCTCGAGGATCGGGCTTGTTGTTAGATTCGCTAGTGACATACGCTTCGTATCCCCATACCCTGAGGTAAGAAAGATTAGGAGAAGAATTATGCCATATCTCATATGGGGTCTTATCCACTTTCTTGGTCAGTGCTAGATTTATCAGGCGAGCGGCGGTTAAGAGAGCATAACCCCAAAAGGAGTGGGACAAGGTAGTCCTGCACATCATCGATCGAACCATGTTTAACAAGGTTTGATTCCTCCTTTCACTAACACCATTCAACTGTGGCGTACCGGGAGGAGTGGGTTGTGAAATAATTCTACAAGCCTTGAGATGATCGAGGAATTCGTTGCTAAGATACTCACCACCTCTATCTGATCGAAGTATCTTAATAGTTCGATTTAGTTGATTATCTACTTCCTTTTGAAACTCTTTGAACTTGTCAAAAATTTCGTGCTTATGTTTCATCAGATAGACATAAGCATATTTGCTATAGTCATCTATGAAAGATACGAAGTCATATCTGATGTCATAATTGTTCAAACGCACGAAATAAAAGATATCGTTAAAGTAGGTAAAATTGGAACTTCCACTAAACTTGTACTTAAAACCTTGTTCAAATAGGGAAGAGACAGAATAATGTTTCTGGACAATCCAGGAGCATATAAACAGTTATCTAGAGTAACTAGAAGACCGGTAGGACATGTAAGAGAATATATGATGGTAGCCAAGACCGGGACTCTTTTGCCATACGATGAGCTCCATACCCCCTTGTTCTATCTTCTTCCACTTTTCAGGTTCCTGCAAAACATTAACAATGTGGAAACCACATCCAGTATTAAATACCTATGTATTAGAGGAAATAGTGAAAAGTTCAATAACATTTATTGACATACCCGATGAGCAACCCTTACCGGGGTTTCTAGTCATCTTGATCTTAGCAGAGTAGATGGGGCAGTTACATTTCTAGTGGCCCATCTAATTACATTCAAAGCATTGGCGTTCCTGAGGAGGAGGCGCCAATGGTTTCTTGCCCTTGGTCTCTTTAACCTTGTTTTTGGACTTGGTTATACCTGTATCAGCAACTCTGAGCACAGCCGATGTGAACCTGATCTTGACATTTGGAAATAATGTCAGACTCTCATCTAATGTCTGAGCCGAGCAGTTTAGCGCATGTAAGCGATAATGCTCGGGTAAAGATCCGAGGACTACATCCAAAGCCATCCCCTCAGGAATGGAGTAGCCGAGGTCGATCAGTCTGTCGCGATACCCCTTAATCATCATGACATGATCATAGGCAGAGGAATTAGGCGACATATGGCAGTTCACAAAATGTTAAAGTGCTTTACATCGTTCACCTCTCTGGCTCAACTCTAACAAATCTTTGAGTTTTCTCATGATCTCATACGCTCCCATGTCGGAAAAGTTATGCCGAAAATCCGGTGTCATGCTAGATAACATCAGCTCAGTGTTGGTCCTCACTGATCTTTATCAGTGCAAATGAAGGTGTTTTTTGAGAAGAAAACCAATTAAACAACACAATATAAGATTTCCAATGACTAAAATGGTTTTCTAGCCTTGAACAATCTCAATATGAACCAATAGATTGATAAATGATGATAAACAAGCTACAATATACTGAAATAAGCTCCTAGCCGTCACCAAAACTCACCAAATGAAGATTTCTTGTATTAGGGTTCAATATGCTTGAGAAAGTTACAAATGGCTGCACAAGGCTGCGCATATATACTGTCCAGTGAACAGTTTCGCTGGCAGTTTCGCTGGCCAAGCGAAACTGTCACTGAGACAGTCTAATCTAGGTACCGAGCGAAACTACAGTTTCGCTCGGTAGCTTACAGTTTCGCTAGCCTACCAAAAACTAACATTTACAAGAAACTAAACTATTACAATGAAACTAAACAAAAGATGAATTCCTCCCTACATTGATCTTCAATATTCCCCCTAGGGAGGGATTCAGCCACAGGATCTTCACTTGTCAGCATCGGCTTCATTCTGGTTCGGCTCCTGATTCAAATCAGGAGTCCCTGATTCCCCCAAAGTAGTTGTCGTGTCAGCAACGGGGACAATTTCTTCAGATTCCCCCACAATTGTTGTTTCATCAGCACCTGGGGTTACAGACTCTGGTTCCCCCAGATTGATTGTCTCTTCGGCGGCGGGGACAGCAGTCTCTGGATCTGGGATTTGAGAAGATTCTCCAAGCCCGCTTAATGATTTGTTCATTTGATTTGCTAGATCCCGATCTTCTTCCATTTGATCTTCAGCAGCCTTGACTTTGTCTGCTAAATCCTTTATTTCCTTGATAATTCCTCGGGCTTTATTGGCGACCCTAACAAACAGGTTTGCTTCTTCAGCAGTGTCATCGCCAGCCCCGTGTTTGATAGGATTTTCACATAGTGTCTTGAGATCGTCATTACTAAAGGAGAAAACCTCCATTGGGTCGAACAGTCTGATCTCATCACTTTCTCCGATACGGATAACTGCTTCACCTGTCTGGTTATCGTAGAACCATTTCTTGAAATTTTGCAGTCTGGAAGGCTCTTGATCTGGTATTCTGATTCTAGTCATTGTCTTTGCAGGCTTGAATTTAAGATGGACTTTTGGCTTCCCTGTTGCTGCATCAATTCTAGTCTTAGACTTGATCCTTTGGCCTTTCATAAATCCAAACGATACGAAGTCGTCTTTTGCGGCTAGCTGCAAATGTTTCACCAAGTTGCCAGCCCTTTCTGCTTTATCAGCATCAATGAGGGGGAGCTCAGACAACCTTCTTAAATCCCATCTGGGCAGGGTCTGGAACTTTTCACGTTTGTGAAGATATGAAATGCTACCTCCCCTTCTCTTAATCATGAAGGCACGAACGGATGAATTGAATTTCCAGCTTATAATGTGACGATCAGACTCTTTTCTGCTGGGTTGAGAGATGTTTTGAAATAAGGGAGTCTGATCCACAAGCTCTGGTTTCTTGAACCAATCATCTCTGTTAAACTCGAGAACCTCTTCACTGACAGAGCTAATCTTCGCTAGATAAGTAAGACCATGCTCTTTCCATTCATAGCTTCTTGGCTCAGAGTGATCGTCAATTTCAGCTTCTTCCTCATCTTCATCGATTAAAACGAATTTGGCTTGGACAATCTCTGGCTGTGGTTGTTCTGTTTCAGTACTAAATAGATTAGCATCACTGACATTGATAGCCTCCAAGTCTTCAGCATTGGGAGCTCCACTGTCATCAGCATCATTCAAACCTGTACCACTTCCTCCAACCCCACCAGATCCACTTCCTCCTGCTTTATCAGCTTCACCAGAACCACTTCCACCCGCTGTTCCGGATGTGTCCTTTAAGATGTCATTAACTGATTCAATCTCAGCATCACTCATTATACCAGGCATGTTCAGATGCTTCTTGATATCGTTCAATTCTACCATCAAAAATTTGATCAAGGAAGATTGTTTGGCTATGATCTCGTTCATGTGTTTGATCTGATCATTTTTCTCCTTCTCCCGAATTTCAGAGTTAACCAGCTTGGTTTTAATCATTCCCAATTCATTTGACAAAGAGGTATTTACGCCTCTGATGATGTCTTCGTCTAATTCAGCTCTGGGATCTATTTTTCTTTTCTTTGAAGCTCTCAGCTCATCTTCAGTCGGAACACTTTGTTTTTGAGTGACCTTCTTTCCTTGACGGGATAGACTTTCGAGCTCATCTTCAATTTCATCTCCAGCTTCCTTCCCCGAACCCCTCACATATTGTTTCCGTTTCCCTTTAACGCTCTCACTTACCTTTCCTTGAGTTTTTCTTTTGTTTTCATCTTCGATCAGCTTCTTGATGTACTCATATCTTTCTTCAGAGTACATATGTTTCATTAAATAGGTGGTATGCCCAGAAAAATCCTCTCTTACAGCACAACAATCAGATAGAATCCTTGAGTGCATAGGATTTATAACGAGTGCTGTGCTTTGCTTCGGCAGCTCAGGTTCTAGATATTCTATAATTATCTCCAGGAATCTCGGATACAGAAGCCATCTTGATTTCTTCAAAGCTTGAATATTCGCAACCATAGCTTCAAATATTCTCTGAGAGATGTTAGCTTTCTTTCCTTTACACAATAGCAACATTGCTTCTGCCCAGTTCAAATTCAATCCATCTGACCCACCCTTTCTGTCATCAATGCAGGAAATGATGACGTGAGCGATGAATCTCCATTCTTTCGACATGTAAGACTTCTTAATCTCTTTCTTATTCTTCCACAAATGGCCTCCTTCATAACCCATGTGCTTTTCAAAACCCTTCAATACATCCACGTCATTCAACTTGGGTGCATCACCAACATCCTCTTCTAGTTTAAGTGCTTCAGCGATGGTTTTCATGGTAATGACGATATCTTTCTGCATGACTCTAGCACGAATGCATTCAGGAGTGGCTTTGACGTCATATTCTGCAGACAGCCAGAAGTCTTTGATGTGCCTTTCATCAATGATTGTAGAGTGTGAGATGGCATAATGAATGCAAGATTGTTTGAGCCACTTTATACAGTCTCGGAAGCCGGTAGATTTGTCTAGGTTATCATTCAGCCAGGCAGTGACATTGCTTCGAGGATCGTGTTTAAGATTAGACATTGTCTGCACACGAAACGAAGATTTTGTGAGTTGAAGAGAATTTAAAATGAATAAAATTGAATTTTTGAAAAATTTGTTAATTTCGCTGCGAAATTCTATTTTCGCTAAGAAGACCTCAGTGTCGCACACGGCGAAACAGTTAGTTTCGCGACATTGGTCTCGGCGACATTGACTAGGTCAGTTTCGCCGAGAAACTGTAGTTTCGCTGCGAAACTGTAATTTCGCTGAAGGCGAAACAGCAGTTTCGCTGCATGTCACGGCGAAACTGTCAGCGAAGTTAGGGCATGACCACTTGACAGTTTCGCTCGAGACTGTGAACTTTCGTTCAGTTTCGCTGGACGAACCAGCAGTTTCGCTGGACGCGAATTTTGAATTTTAAAATGCCGAAACTCGTATTAAGCCCAGTTTTCGCAATCCAAACCTATACACACCAAAAACACCACAAGACGAGTACAATGCGGGTCCAAAATAGTGATTAACAACAGTTTAAGGCACGAAAAATTCTTGATGACTGTTCGGTTCAAAAACCCCAAAAATTTGAAAACTGAAGCGATCTAAACAGAAATTTCGAAGATGTTAGACACCCATGATAATACCGAACTTACATGAATCAGGAACCGATATCGGTAAAGAGAAAAAAGAACGATGAAACAGTATGGCGAAATTGAATTTCGCGATGAGGGGTTTGACGAGTATTCGGTTTAGGGTTTCGGTGAAGTGAGACCGAGATTCTCGATGAAAGATATATATACAGTGACAGTTTCGCTGGTAATTTCGCTCGGCGAAACAATAGTTTCGCCAAAGCGAAAGAGCAAATTCGCTCGATACAGGGATTAACCAGATCAATTTCGCCGATGACGAAAGTATAAGTTCGCCGAGAGCGCATGCGGCGAAACTGAGCGGGCGAAACATAGTTTCGCTGGAAACCCTAAAAATCCAATTTTGACCAAATTTTGATTTTGACTTTTGGAAAACCGACAAACACACACAAAACGACAGATTATTTACAAAGTATCGATCTTATCAAAAATAATGCAGACAGAAAATCTTTTTGAACTTTTTCAAATGTAAATTAAAACAACTATACAAGCAGATACTAATTTAATTTGTGAGAAAGATCCAGACGTGAGATCACATCAACCGATACGCATCATACACATTTCAATTTCAATTTTAATCAGCATGCACGACAAGCAGATCCCGAATGCATCACATTGATATTAAGCATGCACTAATAGTATTTAACATTTTTGGATATGCTTAAGGTATATTAATCAAGCACTGATTACCCAGCCTCACTCTATCAAAGATGTTAACAAGTCATCATATTTATCATTATCTTTCTTTTAATTCTTTTTCAAATGAGATATACGTTCATGATGTTTCATGCAAAAATAAAGCAGAACCCTAAGAGAACAGCAATCAGGTCGGCCGCAAAGCACGCAGAGAAAGCCCGATACACTTAGGAAAATAAAAAAAGAAAAATAAAGCAGAAATCGTGTATATCAACAACAATCAGGTCGGCTTGTGGGCACGCAGAGAAAGTCCGATGATATACACTAAACACCAAGAAAATAAAGCAGAAAACTCAATCAGCAGGTGATCAGGTCGGCCGCCTAGGCACGCAAAGAAGACCCACTGAGTCGAGTGTAAAAATGGCATAAAGCCTTATTTGCAAAGCATGCGTACATCAGAACATCTCTTAATATGGCAGAATCATTGCAACACTTATCAAGAAATGAAAACTAGAGCAAAATCAGGCAAGCGTTATGTTTATATCCTACTCATAGATATCATATTAGGCATACACACTCAAAGATCATACAAGCACAATGCAGCCTTTATTTTTACTCTATCCATGGCAGATAACGCAGGTTGATAAACAATCATTTCTCACAAGGTCGGATCAATTTCTCATTTTCATTTTTGAAATTTTATTTATGTATCAAAATTTTCAGAGGACTTCAATTTCCCCCAAAATCCACAAATACTCTAATTTTTGGATTTTCAATAACGAAAATAAAACAAAATAAAATGATTCGATCGATACTTGACACAACAAGGAAAGACAGACACTGGAAAGGAGGCACACAATCGAAGAAAAGTTTGACAGGAAATCCGCTTCGAATTCATGAAATTTAGATATTTTAGTGTGATTTACCCCCAATTCCCCCACAAAATAACGGAAAGGACATCACAAGGCAGATAAGAGAGAATTGCAAGGTAAATGAAACTAAAATACTCCCCTGATCATGTTCAGATGATGAAAGGCCAGAAATCATTTGTGGAGAACTGCATGATCATTGATTTCTTGATATCCAGATTCTGTTCCGACCGTCACCTGATTCATTGACAAAATGAAATTGGCATTCAGGTTTAGACAATAACAAACAAGATGAAGTAAAATTTAAAGAAGTATTTACAAAAAGGTTTATTTAATCCCCCTTTTTTTTTTTTTTTTTTTATTTACCAAAAATTTAAAAAGTTATCATGCCCAGCATTTTAATAAGCTCATAAAAGCGGGGTTTATCAAAGGTTTTAGTAAAAATATCCGCTTTTTGAGCTTTGGTTTCGATGGGGACAACATCAATAAACCCTTTTTCCTGAGCATCACGGATTGCATGAATCCGTGTTTCAATATGTTTGGTTCGGGAATGATGAATTGGATTCTTGGAAATTCCGACGGCAGCTTCGTTGTCGCAGAACAACGGTGTATGAAGAAAATTGATCCCGTAATCCATCATCTGATGTTGAATCCACAGCACTTGGCAGCAGCAACTAGAGGCAGCAATGTATTCGGCTTCGCCTGTAGATAAGGAGACTGTTGTTTGCTTCTTGCTTTGCCACGAAACCAAGCATTCCCCCAAAAACTGGCATCCCCCAGAAACAGACTTTCTATCAAGTTTGCATCCTCCGTGATCACTGTCTGAATAAGAATTTAGCTCAAAACTTCCACCCTTAGGATACCATAAGCCCAATCTTGATGATCCTTTCAAATAACGGAAGATACGTTTGACCGCCTTTTCATGAGATTCC
This sequence comes from Deinandra increscens subsp. villosa, assembly GCA_039602395.1. Classification (NCBI taxonomy): domain Eukaryota; kingdom Viridiplantae; phylum Streptophyta; class Magnoliopsida; order Asterales; family Asteraceae; genus Deinandra; species Deinandra increscens. The sequence goes on from JBCNJP010000008.1 coordinate 52,990,012, forward strand.
CTTGGATCAGCTTGATAACGAGCACAGTAGCACACAGCAAAGGTGATATCTGGGCGACTGGCTGTAAGATACATGAGGGACCCAATCATTGATCGATACAGTTTCTGGTCAACCCGTTTTCCTTCACTGTCGGGAGTCAAACATGTCTGAGATGTGAAGGGAGTGAGTTCAGCTGAGGCGTCATTCATCTTGAACTTCTTCAGAATCTCCAGAATGTACTTTTCTTGATGAATAAGAATTCCGTCAGGCTTTTGTTCCACCTGCAACCCAAGGAAGAAACACATCTCTCCCATCATACTCATTTCGAACTTTTCTTTCATCAATTCCTCAAACTCACGACATAACTTCTCATTTGTTGATCCAAAAATGATATCATCGACATATACTTGAACGATCAGCATTTCACCTTTGACCTCCTTCTTGAACAAAGTCATGTCGATAGACCCACGGGTGAAACCCTTTCCCAATAAATACTGAGTCAACGTTTCGTACCAAATTCTGGGTGCCTGATGTAGACCATATAGAGATTTGTCGAGCTTGTACACTTTGTCGGGAAATTCATGGTCTTCGAAGCCTGGAGGTTGATCTACATAGATTTCTTCATCGATGTCTCCATATAAGAAGGCGCACTTGACATCCATTTGATACACCTTGAAGTTTTTGTGCGCAGCATGAGCCAGGAAGATTCGAATGGCCTCGATTCGTGCAACGGGTGCAAAAACTTCAGTATAGTCGATGCCTTCTTCTTGATAAAAACCTTGAACCACAAGTCTTGACTTGTTTCTGATCACCACACCTCTATCATCAGGTTTGTTTCTGAAAACCCACTTTGTGCCGATTGGAACCTTGTTTTCTGGAAGGTCCACAAGTTGCCAGACCTTCAGCTTTCTGAATTGTTGCAGCTCAGCCTGCATGGAGTCCACCCAACTTGGATCTGCAAGAGCTTCATCTATGTTTTTAGGAACAATCTGAGACAGAAAACACGCAAACAAACATTCATTAATCAATCCTGACTGATGACGAGTCCTCACTCCATCCGTAATCGAGCCAATGACGAGGTCATGAGGATGATCCTTTAAGGTTTTGAGATTTAAGTCAAGGTGAGGGGGAGCGGGTTCGGTGGTTTGAGGTAGTTCATGAGAAGAAGATGGAGGATCAGGTTGATGTGTGGTTTCTGAGGATGAGGATGGGGATGTGTTTTGTTGTGGAATTTCGGGTTGAGGGGTGATAATCACGAGAGGAGGATTGTCATTTGCTTCAGCTAGGATAGGAAGATTGAATGATTTGAACAGTGTGTCTGAATCATAAAACCATTCGGGTCCAGTTCCGGTGTTGGGAGAGTTAGATTCTTGCCAGTCCACGTAGTAAGATTCCTGCACAACACGAGTACGTTTGTTATACACACGATAAGCTTTTTGTGATGAAGAATACCCCATGAAGAAACACTCATCGGAGACAGCTCCAAATTTTGTGATTTGAGCTTCGGTATTCAGCAATGTGCACGAGCATCCAAACGGCCTGAAGAAGTCAATCAGCGGCTTCCTTCCGTGATACAGTTCGTATGACGTCTTCAATTTATCTTTCACGATCAGGACACGATTCAGCACGTACGACGCACAATTCACAGCTTCAGCCCAGAAAATAATCGGTAGCTTTGATTCAATCAGCATAGTGCGAGCAGCTTCAACCAGAGTGCGATTCTTCCTTTCGGCAACTCCATTCTGTTGTGGAGTTCTTGCTGCGCTGTATTGCCGAAGAATACCTTTGTTTGCACAGAATGAGTCAAAGATCTGATTTCGAAACTCAGTTCCGTTATCACTTCTGATTGCCTTGACTTTCTTGCTTCTTGAGCTTTCCACTGACAGAATGATATTTTGTAGAGCTTCAGTCGTTTCACTCTTGTGTTTCAAGAATCTGACCCAAGAGTACCTGGAAAAATCATCAGTCACAACAAGACAGTAAGTTCTCTTTCCCAAACTTGGTACACTAATAGGTCCAAATAAATCAGTGTGGAGCAATTCTAAGGGACTTGAAATAGAATTCTCCAATTTGGGCTTATGTGGCTTCTTGTGTTGTTTTCCTTTAGCACATGAAAGACATTTTTCAACAACAGAAAAATCTTTGTATGGAAGACCTCGGACCAAATTGTTTTTCACAAGGTTGTTTAGAATTTTGAAGTTTATGTGTCCTAGACGTCTATGCCATAAGAAGCACTCAGAAACAGAAGCCTTTGAAAGTAAACAAGTCATGGAGGAATTGAGAGATGCAGTTGAGGTCAAATTCAGCAAGTATGTGTCATTGATGCGAGGCGCACGCATCGCCACCATCTCATCGGACACAGAAAATTCAGGCTTGAGGAACAGGCATTCATTTGCTTTGAACAATACTGGAATATTCTTGTCGCAGATTTGTGATACGCTCAGAAGATTAAACTTTAATTCGGGTACATGATTGACGTGTTCCAGAGTAAGAGACCCAGCAGACACGTCTCCTTGACCAACCATCTTACCACCCTTTTTATTTCCTGCAAAAGACACGAATCCACCATCCAAAATTCTATAATTTGTGAGCAGGTCTTTCATCCCTGTCATGTGCCGAGAGCATCCCGAATCAATATGCCAGTAACTGTTCTTCGGGAGTGCCTGGCAATACAAAAAGAGAAATTACTTAATAACAGGTACCCAGACTTTTGCATTGCCGGGATTTGTGACTTTCTGTTTTCCCCCAAAGAATTGTTTTACAAAGCTGGTTACCTTGTTTCCAAAGGATCTATCATGATTTGTTCGATTTAATTTTTCTTTACAATTTTTAACAACATGATCATCCTTACCACATCTGAAACATTGAGACCTGTGACTTGTGCAAGAGGAGGTTTCTGAAGTACTTTCCTCCTCAGAATCTGATGTTCTATAATCAGAGTCACTGTTGGTTTCAAAATCCACTTTTGTTTTATCTTTTGAAATCCTTGGATTATTGTTTTTCAAAAATGATTCCTTCTTTCGAGAAATATGTTTTTCTGTAGGTTCTGAAATTCGTATTGGTGTAAAAGAAGGAATTGGATTAGAAAGAAATTTGTTGAATCGATTTTGAGATGTACTAGCATGACAAGGAACATTTTCATTTGAAACAAATCTTTCTTGACTAACAGACACGGACTCTTCACTACTGCTATCTAAAGAAGAACTACTGCTAGCTACGCTATTGTCTGAACTAGACTTCTTGGAATTAGAACTACTGCTTGAAACAGACTCCTTAGAATTTAAACTACCGAATCCAAGCCCACTTGTGTTACCGTATCCATTATCATAATCCTCTCTGATCTCCTTATGGTTCACTCCTTCTAGACCTGCATGCAGACTGTTAGCATCACTAGGAATTAAATCATTTAAGGGATGAGGTTTCGGAGTAGGTGAATAACAATGCGTGCTAGGAGGAGGATAAACCTTAGGAAACACATTCCCATTGTTCTCCATGCCTATTCCGGTTTTTATTTTAGCTCCTCGTTGTTTAACGAGCATCTCTTCAACTTTCATTTGTGAAACGGTCCATCTATCTAACTTGGTCTGAAGTTGAGAGGTTTCAAATTGGGCTAATGTGACTCTTTCAGAAAGCATGTTTATTTCAACATTTTTTGCAAGAAGAGTTTGTTTTAAATGTTCATTTTCATGCATTGCTTCATTTAATTTCACAAAATATTTTGCTTCATTTTCTTTTAATTGAGTGTTCATGGTTTTTAATTCGTTGTTGGTATCAATCAACAATCGATTGGCCTTGTAGATGCCGAACAAACGAATTCTACAAGGATGTGAGCACATATCTTGAACAGATTCATATGAGAGATCCATTATAACCTTTTCGGCAGCCAGGGCTTTTTCACATGTGCATGCTGGTGTGCTTGCAGTTTTCTCATTCACCTTCTTCTCAGCTTCTTCCTTCTGATCAGTGTGCTCATGGCTTTGTTCCTGAATTTGAGCTGCAAGAGCTTGATTGATGGCTTCCTCGGTTTCAGAGACCTCCGAACTCCAGTCGAAGTTAGTCAGAAGAGCCACTTCTTTGGTTGGCTTGGCTTCTGCTTTGTCAGTGATAGGAATGGCACGAGTTGCTGGCTCAGAGGTAGGTTCAGTGACAATTGGACTTGGGCACTCCCTTTTGAAATGACCGAGTTGCTTACAGTTGTAGCATCTGAGCTTGGCCTTGTCGAAACCGACTCTTCCATTTTGGTTCTTGAAGGTGTTTCTCCCAGTGCGTTCGAAGAATTTTCTAGCTCGAACAGTTAACATGGCCATTTGCCATTTCAGGTCAGTTTCTTCTAAATCATCTGGATCAACTTGGTACATGTCCTCAGCAGTCAGAGTCGAACCTTGAAGTTCTCCAGCAGCGAAAGCTTGATAGCTGTTAGTAAACAGTGAGAACAATCCCATGTATTCAGGTGAAATCTGGGATGTTTGCTGATTAGTGGCGGAAGCAGATGCAGTTGAGGATGACCCAGATTGAAGTTGTGAGAAAGCTCCTTTGGGTGTGACGGTTGAGATGAAAGCGGAATTTGGAGAGTAAACTTTGGTTGGACCCATGGTTTGATTGTATTCTCTCCTTTGCACATCCAACTCAAAGGATTTTAGCTTGTTAATAACATCCATGAGCTTGTAGTCGGGAAAACTTCTCTCTTGCTTTAGCATGCGAACCTGAATGCTCCACTCGGGAGGAAGAGCATCCAGCAGCTTCTTGATTTGTTCTGAGTTAGTGAGTTGAGCATCATATTTCTTCAGATTGCTTGATACAGTTAGGAAGCGATTGGTCAAATCCACAAGCTTTTCGTTCTTCATGCTTGTGAATGAATTGAATTCTTTGGTGGCTTGGGCTTCCTTGTCCTTCACCAGGTCTTCATTGCCATCATAGAACTCACAGAGAGCGTCAAACAAACTCTTTGCGTCAGTGTGCTCAGCAAAACGGTTGTAGATTTCTTGTGAGAGGCATAGAGAAAGGGCACCGAGAGCCTTTTGATCACGATCAATGAGTTTCAAGTCCTTCTCAGAGAATGAAGACGGAGTATTGTTGATCTGTGTTACTTCACCAGTTGTAGTTGTAGGAACGTGAGGTCCATTGACAATTGACAACCACTGATTATAGTCGGTGTACAAGAAGAACGATTTGAGACATCTTTTCCAATCCTCAAAATTGTCGCCATTGATCAGCCTTGGAGGTCTGTTTGGAGCAATACTCTCAGTGTCACCAGCATTTGTACCTGACGCCATCTTAATTCAGCCTGAAATAAGAAAGACAAAGAACAAACCAAGAACAAGACAAAATGATTAGTTTCGCTGGGAGATATAGTTTCGCCAGCAATTTCGCTCGGAAATCCTGAACAGGTGAACAATTTCGCTGGATTTTATAATTTCGCCAGCAATTTCGCTTGACAATACTGAACCAGATCAGCAATTTCGCCAACTAGTTTCGCTGTATGCACGGGCAGTAGTTTCGCTCGGAAATACCCGATGACACACAGTTTCGCTAGCTAGTTTCGCTGGAAACTGGTTTGAACTTTCGTTCAAGAAAAACACAATAGTTTCGCTTCTCGATTTTCGGCGAATGTATAGTTTCGCTCGGTGATAGTAGTTTCGCTCGGTGATAATCCGGCGAAACTGCCAAATGACTTGATAGTTTCGCTGTTTGAAGGCACAGTTTCGCTGAATAAACAGCAGTTTCGCCCAGAACAGAAAACCCTCTTTTTGAAGAAGAAATGATCAGAAATCAACCCAAATCACTATGGGTTAATGATCGGTTGATTGCCTAGTGTTCAAGACATCAAAACACACAATATTCAATCAATTTCCAGTCCAAAACAAGCTGATTTCAGAATCAAATAGATTTTTCAAAATTTACCCAAAAACACACAAAAACACCAAAATCAAGAGCACAAAGGCTCTGATACCATATTGTTGGTCCTCACTGATCTTTATCAGTGCAAATGAAGGTGTTTTTGAGAAGAAAACCAATTAAACAACACAATATAAGATTTCCAATGACTAAAATGGTTTTCTAGCCTTGAACAATCTCAATATGAACCAATAGATTGATAAATGATGATAAACAAGCTACAATATACTGAAATAAGCTCCTAGCCGTCACCAAAACTCACCAAATGAAGATTTCTTGTATTAGGGTTCAATATGCTTGAGAAAGTTACAAATGGCTGCACAAGGCTGCGCATATATACTGTCCAGTGAACAGTTTCGCTGGCAGTTTCGCTGGCCAAGCGAAACTGTCACTGAGACAGTCTAATCTAGGTACCGAGCGAAACTACAGTTTCGCTCGGTAGCTTACAGTTTCGCTAGCCTACCAAAAACTAACATTTACAAGAAACTAAACTATTACAATGAAACTAAACAAAAGATGAATTCCTCCCTACATTGATCTTCACTCAGTGACTTCCCTAGAGTCATCACTGTGCTTTTGGATTTCCATCCGCGAGTCGTTTAACAAGTAAGACGGCAAGGTCGGGATGGGTCGGTCAAGAACATACAACTTTCAAAAAGCCTCAAGATGTTTCTCAGGAGGGTTTGCCATGTCAAGAAGTTCTTCTCAGTGAATGGTTCGAGAGATACCATTGAACTTAGAGGAACTGTGTTTTCAATAGCCTTCTGAAATAATGCAAAGTAATTTTAAATTAGTATTTTTGATGTAAACCATTTTCTTATATAAATTGGTTAGATTTATTTAATAAGAAAATGGAGAATTCGATTAGACGGTTTTACTTGAGACCGCCAAATGAGCCTCAGGAGCAAACTCGTGTAACAAAACTGACAATGGTTGTCAATCGCGAAGTCTCAGTCGTGACTCTCGTTTATGAGGCCGCATAATATAATAGATTATATTTTGCGATACGTTTAGCCTCATCCATGTCTACTTTGTCTATATACATTCATAGTGCAGTGTTGAAATACTCCCAGTGGCGCAGCATTTAAGGGGCGGGAGGGGGCGTCGGACCCCCCGAAATTTTTTTCCGATGTAGGGGGTATATAATTTTCGTATAGAAAATTTCGATATACTCCAGTTTCGACCCCCCATTTACCCAAAAATTGGCGTTAGGAAAAAAAATTAGATCCCGACCCCCAACTTGATATTTTCAAGCTTCGCCACTGAATACTCCAACACTACAAACATACATAAAGAAAGCGATAGTAATCTCAAATGGTCAATGTGGCTGGCACGGTGTTGAAATACTCCAATGCCCCCACCTTGGAAGGTACCCTCGACACCAAGTGCGGTGTTGAAATACTCCAACACTGATGCTCCAGTCAATACGTTCCAAGTTAGACTTGATTTTGGATGAACTATCAATTTTTTATTTACCGGATAGGGATATTAAAACCAATTTTAATATTTAGTGATCGTTAGACACAAACGATAAACCCTATCATCACTCGGGACCTTTTATTTTAAGTCAATTTAAAATGTCTAAGTGTCGCGAAGGGTCAATTGTGTGTTAACGGTATAATGGAATGGTCTTGCTAGAGCCGTTTAGCAAGACCAATAGGGACATGACAATATTAAACGGTGAACAGCCACAATGAAGGCAACTATGTGCGTTCGTGGATCCGGTTCAGCTCCCACTAGCCTTCAGACTCCTTTTGGCGAGTGTCCGATCTTCGGTCTTGGTTTTTACAAAATTAAAATTTACTAACAACTTAGTAAACCTAGCTCTATTACAATTTTGAAACCCGAAAACAGCGGGTCCACCAAAACCAAATAAAGATACAATTGGGCCAACAATTGGGCCAATCAGAGAAAAATAAAACGCGCCAAAACATACAATCATGTATTAAAATATAAAGGGGTCGGCCGTACACACAATTAATTAAATAGAATTAATCAAAAAATTATGTTCGCAATTTGGAAATGAATCGAAACTGCGAACCCAACGGTTACAAAAAGACGGGTTCAGATTTACGCGCGGTGATCGTGGCTCTGCTACCACTATTGGGTTTTACAGTGGATATTCGGGTTGACCATTTTAATTTTTACCGACTAAATTAACAGGTTAATTAATCAGATTAATTGCGCAGCGGAAAATAAATTTTACAACGCGACTTTTAGTAAAACCAGAGACAAGATCTGATCACCGTGTACGCGTAAATACCGAAAATTAAATAAATTAATTTAATAATCTAAGCAAGTTAGATATATCTTGGCGGATTCCAAACAACCGTTCGAGACATCGAAGTTCGACGAACTGGCGCTAGGGTAAACGGTACTGCCCGACTCGAACCGGCGAGTCAAGTTTTCAACCGAATGTGAAGACGGGGCCTCAGGCACCACGGGCGAGTTCATCTCATGAACCAGCGGTGGTGGCGGTAACGAAACCATGCCATGAATCATGGCATTCCAGTCGAACGGTTCCACCGTGCTTGACGACGAATCCGTCATAGAGACGATTCCGTTCGTCGCCCGTGGAGTCGGCGGAGGAAGTGGCGTGACGACGGCAGCATATAATGGCGCCGGCCACTTAGGGTTTTCACCCGATTCGACGGTGGCGGTACGAGAGGGCTCGAACATCGGCCTCGGTGGCGCAGGTAGAGCGAGAACCACCTCGCGGTGGTCCTCGCCAAAGAGGTCGGCGACGACGACGGCACAGGCCTCGGCGGCGGCGACAGTGGCGGCAGCGGCGACAGTGGCGGCGGTGGCGGCTCTGGCGACGGTGGTCTCGAGTTTTAATGCGGCGGCAATCAAACATGGGTCATGATTCACCATCGTATTAGTCGGAAAAGGCGACGGAGAGTGGTGGTGATGTTGCGCCGAAAACGAGAGGGAGAGGGGGGAGGGTTCGGCGATGGCAACCAAGGGAGCAGAGGGAGTGGTTTGCGAGATTAGGGTTCTTCTAATTCCCTCTCCTCCTTTTAATTACTTTTCGATGGGCTTTTAGTAATCCCTAGCCCATGTCGCGACGGAAACCTCTAAACCCAATGATTAACTAGTCCGTTAACCGGTAACGACTAGATAATCATTCGCCGACAATTCTCGTAAACATTTTACCACAATTATTGTTTCGTTACTTTGAATTTAAATAGATAACTATTTATTTATTTGTTAAACCGTTTGAATTAATTAACATTTAACTAATTATAAGTTCGTTGACTCTGGTATAACTCTTCCGGGTCGAAACCGGGTCGGTTACGTTTATGTGTCGGGTTAGGACATCTAATATCCAACAGTACTCTCCGAGTACTCCCCCATATTCCCCGAGTACTCCTTAACTTGAGCGAGTACTCTTAACTCTCCAGTCGGCCGACTTGAGAGCGTCTAGCGACTTTTACAACCATGGATATAGATGATTTGTTAATTTGGATGGGTTTTATGGATCTAGTACATTAACAAGATATGCCAATGGCATTACAAGTGTTTGGAATAGGTAGTGGGCTTATCATGTTTGGTTTTTATAGTGTTGAATTTTGATATAAATTTGGTTCGGATTTTGTTGCTTATTGAGTTTCTGGATGTTTTACTTAGATATAGTTGGTTATTTTTTGGGATAAGCATTAGTGTTAGGGAAAATTTCTTAAATCTAATGTTTATTTTCCCTTATTTTACTTTGAAAAGCATATCGTTATTGGTAGAAATATCTTGAATAATGTTACCGAATCTTTGGCTACTATTTGCATGTTTGCTTTTGGCCTCTTTCTGTCACCAACGTAAGTATCAACAAAATACCATCTATGATATTATAATTGTGAAACAAATTGTATGAATATTTCATCAAGGTTTAAATTAATATTTTCTTTATACCAGTTATGTTTTCTTTACACCTCCGTGGAATTGATTTCGTAGCGTTTTCGTGTATATATGTAAAAAGAAAAGCAGCTCCTTACCTTAGAGATTTAGGCCTTTGGTTTTTTCAGTTCAGTCTCGTACATGCCTTTGATTGCAGGTTGCTTTCTGCGTTTCTTTATCAGAACTATCCGATCACCACCACAACTATATAAACTACATGAATGGTTAATAACTTAATATAAATAGGGTAAGTGGGTTGATATTTGTTTGGTCAATATAGTTCTTTCTCACTTGATGCTGTTTTTCAATCATGCCAATAAACTCGGGTTTCAAAATATATCATCGAATATCATTCGTCACGAAGCGCAGATTGCAACACCTTGTACATGTACAAGGGGTGACGTCACATTGAGGGTTGTATAACTGTTCTAATAGCGACCTCTATTCTCCTAGTGGTGGATATATCACATGCTCTGTGTATGTGGCACATGTCGTCTTCTAATAGGTCTTTCATGAATATTTTGTGGCCCCCTCCCATGGTCCATATCCTAACAAACTCCAAGAGGATTTTGTGGGTCATCCCGATCGGATATGGGCTCATTTGAGGCCCGATCACCTATCGTACCTCTTCATTTACTAAAAAAAGTAGTAAGTAACAATGTTATTTAATATCTTTCATCAAATAAAAAAAAAGTTCTATGGTAGAGAAGTGGTTCACGTTTATAAGGAGGACCACAATGGTCGGACTCATGGTTCGGCCTCAAATGGACCTGCAGGTCTCCGAAGTCGGCCACCCACAAAATGCCAACTCGTGGATCTTTCCCTTCAACTACGTATAGATTTATGGATTTAAACATATACTTTTAGTTGGAGAAATATCTAAATAATTACTATAAATTATTTGTAAGATTATATCTTTTATAATAAATAATATAATTATAAATTATACGCGTATATAGGAGTTTGAAGTAATGACAACTAAGACACTGGCCAAACATGTTGGCTTTTTATTTGTAAACAACTTCAAGATTTATTCATTCTCTTGTATGAGACAATTTTCTCATAACTCATTCATTTTAAATACGTCGTATTGAGAATTCATGTCATATTCATCTTGGAAACTTCTTAGCTCTTTGCGAAGCTTTTTTCAGGGAAATCCTAAATTCATTAGGTTTAATTTTTTTTTTTAAAGAATTATGTAAATGTGTGAATTGATGAACTTATATGTCTTACAATTAAAGGTAATCGAATCTAGTTACAAAAATTTGAGGAAAATCTTTAAGTTCAAAATTAAGGACCCAACTGAAGAAATTCAGACCGATGAAACAAAATTGGTTCAAAAACTTGCATGGTTGGCCTTGGCCAAGCAAGTGTGCTAGAAATGGGATTAACTTGAAATACACGTATAATTTTTATTATGTCACAACTCACAAGTCATGAAGCTCATAAGCGGTTTGCTCTTATGTAAGACAGTCAGAGGTTTTACCACAGTAGGCATTTGGGCGGTGGATTTCCTCAGGGATGAACAAGAACACCGGGTCACCATACTTTCAGATTACTGGATAGAAGGGAGAACCATCAGGCATTGGAGAACCCCGGGTGACCGGGGATTTGCTGTTAAAAAAAAAGTAAAACAATGCCTCGTTTAAATGATGTGGCATGGTTCAAGCGCCACCGGCTCTCATTTGAATGGCATGAGTGGCATTACATGCATGTGAATTGATTTTTTTTCCTGGATTCCCGTTTGTGATTGGTTAGGCTATCCACTATCTCCGCTCACTGCCAAAAATTAAACAACGCGAAATAGACCATGGGGACACTTAGAGAGGGATATATAAGTATTAATTCAAAGTAAGGTTAAAATAAAACTTATATTGTAAGGTTCCCAAAACGCCCAGAACACTGTCCTCGAGGGCGTTTTGAGGGAGGCGTTTTCGGTACCCCGTGTGGTGTTTACAATGGGCGTTGGGTGAGTTTTTTTTTCTTCTCCACCAATCAAATAAATACACATCATCTCAACTTTAGACTTCCACACCATTACCCACTACATCACTTTTCACTTTCACACCACATCTTGCGTGGCGGCGCGTAACACACTTTTTAAGGGCATGAGGTATACCCATGTGGTGTGGTGGTAGTGTGGTGGCCACGTCATCATTGATTGAACCACATTCACTTACCACATACATGGTGGAATATCCATATGGTGTGATCTCTTTTTTTTATAATTTCTTTTTTCTTTTTCTTTTTAATTTTTTTAAACATTAAAATAGGAATACGATTATTTTATTAAACAAATAAATAAGTCTTGAAATTAAAATCAAAAGTGCATAATTTTATTTTTTAAAAAAAAACGACATTCATAAAAGAAAAATTACATTCAAATTAAACAACTTAAAATACCAACAAACTAATTATGTTTATTTCTTAACGTCTTCATAATTTTTTCCTTTTCCTTCTCGACCAAAACCCATCGCTCATCCGACAAACCCGAAAATACAAATGTATCAAAAAGCGCTCACCAAACAAAAAAAAAATACTTTTTAAAAAAACTAGTCATTTTTCGTTCAAACTTATACCGTTGTGTTCAAAAAATAAAAATAAAGAAGTCTTCGCAATTTGATTTTTTTTTTTAAGTTGACATGCATAAATTATTTAAGAAAAATCATATTTCAACCTAAATAAATATTCAAATTTTAATATATTAAAAAATGTGTGATGTGCCTACTTCTTATTGGAGGATGGGGGTGACTATCTCTTCTTCATGCTGAGATATGTGCGCCAAGAGTTTCAAGGAACTTATCCGCGCCAATATTTAATGCAACTTTGGTATGGTTTTAACGCCGTGAAGATTTGCCACTTACCGCGCAAGAGGTATCACATAGGTATACCGGATGGTCTAACTTTAAACTTCCACACCACTACACATAGCATAAACAAAGATCAAGGCCCTAGGAATACTAACATCTCCTATCATGGCTTCACTACTAGAAAAAAAGAAATTTGCTAAAGAAATTTGCTACGGAAATTTGCGACACAACACATTGTGTCGCAAAATACTAACACTTTTACGACAAACTAATGACATGACAAAAAAAACTTTTTCTTTCGTACACATTTGTGACGAAAGAGCAAAGACAGAAAATGTTTCTTACAAAGTCATCACAAATGGTCGTAAAATTCAACTTTTTATTAATAATCCAGGTGTTAAACTCATAAAATATTATTAATGAGCTATTGCAACACATTTTCTACAGAACAAATTAATAATATTTGATAATTAACTTTTACAGCAAATGTGACGCAAACTACTATATTTAAATTTAATATACATATGATATTAAAGATAACATACTAATCTCTTTTTACAATTCTCAAACTGTCGCAATAAAGTCACAAACAAGAATAGACTTCTTTTACTTAGTTTTTATTGCTATACAATTGCTACCTTATATAAAAAGTTATTCTTAGACACAAATGTGTAGCAAAACATATTTATATAAAATGTTATCCTCCGACACAAATGTGTAGCAAAACATATTTAGTTATCCTTTGGCACAAACACGTTGAAAATAAATTAGAGAAAATTTATAACATTCACACAAAATGGTCGCAAAACAAAATAAAACATATATTTAATTGACACAATTGTATCGCAAAATATAAAAGTTAAAATGTGTAATTAGCATAATACTATTAAGTAATGGCCTGTTAATTGTATCGAAATTTTGTGACAGAAATAGTTTTGTCGCAAAATTGTTACTACCTCTGTAGTAAATGTGTCGCAAACAATTTGCGGCATCAATATTTGTTACAAAAGCTTTTGTGGTAAACGTGTCGTAACGCAAAACAATGTTTGCTACGAGTTTGCTACAAAATGCGGTATCTCTAATTTTTTTTTTCTAGTAGTACGTGCTTGTCACGTGTCGTGTCATCTCCATTCATTGCTTGACACGTAAACTGTCATGATTAATTTTTTTAATCGTTTTTAATTCATTTTAAATTATTTTTAAAGCATTTCATTGGTTTTAGTTTTAAACTCTTATCTTGGTAAAAGTGTGCAACATAGTTTGGATATTTGGAGCATTTGACTTTTAATTTTAACGTCATTACATAGTTTTTTATATTTTCGTTTTTTTTCTTTACGTTTTAGAGATGAAATTATTTTATATACACACATTATTCATGTGACAATGCACGTATAGTAAGCCACTCACATAGTCAATGGCGTAGCTTTATGGAGACCGTGGGTGGGGGACCGCCCCTCCGGTTTCTTCGTTCAGTAGTACTATTCTTGGCGATTTTTTTCTAAAAAAATTTATATATATTGAAAATCGTTCCCTCGGATTATCGTCCCGTGACTTATCGCCCCCGCAGAATATTAAGCTAAGCTACTCACACAAAAAGGGTTTAGGGCATGTTTGGGATTCCATTTGAAAATGACTTTTGGCTTTTGGAGGAGGCAAAAAGTCAAAAATGCCCCTCCAAAAGCTAATAAGTCACAACATTGTGGCTTTTTGCTGCTTTTGGAGGGGCATTTTTGATTTTTTGCCTCCTCCAAAAGCCAAAAGTCATTTTCAATTGGAATCCCAAACATGCCCAGCATTACAGAATATTCCTTTTCAGAAATCAACCTCCACCGTTCCATCAACCATGGTCCATCATCTTTCAAAAACACGCATTTTCAACCGATGATCATCGGTCCCCACATTTCTTATAAAATATCTTGCATTCTCCAATCAAATATCATATATCGTTATAAATAGATTCCATTTTCTATTCCACGAATCATAATTCTACAAAACTAAAAATAGAAAGAAAAAAAAAAGTCGAGAAAATCAAGATATTTTCGAAATTAAAATGTCGATGGCGGTGAATTCATGGATGGAACAAGTTGAGAAGCTTACAGACAAGATCCGGTTGAAGAAGAAGCACCAGCAGCTGACTAATTTCTTCCTCACATCTCAAACAATTCGAGGCGCCGAATCTGACGATCGAACCGAAGAATCCGGAATCAATCTTCTGACGGAGAAGGAAAAACCTGCTTCGGTTTTGGTGAAATCGGAGAACGATTTGTCCGAAGAGACGGTGTTTTGGCTGATGGACCGTTTTGCACCTTGCTAGCGATGGTGATTGTTTTCTCTCTAGTCTCTACCTCCTTGTTTGCTCACGTATAATTGTATATGATCGGTGTTGTTATATATTTGTGGTGTGAAATTTGTTGCTGTAAATCTCGTTTTGCTTTAAGAATGGTAAAATGTTATTGTTTTCTGATGAACACGAAGACTTTTGATATGCTTATCTTCATGATTTCCGTAAAGGATTCATCAAAACAGCAGAAAAAGGATGGAATAATTCAGATCGATTGTTTGTTTGTTTATGAACTCGGATGATTCCAGGTTTTAAACTCTAAACCTAACCGTGAATCACTCAAACCGGAGATCCGAATTGTATACATGGTGACCCCAACCATATGTACTTTAAACCGGTCTTTAGACGTTTTAATTGGTTTTAGCGATTCATAAACATTTTTAGTAAAGTTTTGCATGTGAAATAGGGGTCTATGAGTCTACACTTTTTAGGGGTCTATAGAACCTCTGACTATATGTAGTATCTACACATATATGTGTGTACGCGCCAAATGGTGTGGGATGGTTTGGGTCTATCACAAAAAATGGCGCCTCTGGTGTTGGAAAGTAGTGGTTCCTGTGGATTGGATGCAACGTTTGCGATAGGGGTGCAAATCGACCTCCAGGTAATTATTAGCATCGTTATGATAATAAAGTTACAATATAATAGAATTCAAAAGATGATGTGTGAAAGTGATGAATAGTTTCAACAAAACAAATTGAGTTCTCAAAAACAGGCAAACATAACTTCTAGAGTGCACTCACACACTACCTTGAGTTATCAGTAATGGTTCACTTGACAATAAATCTCTGCAATCAAAATTTACCAAGAAAAATGAATTAGTTATTGTGTATGTGATTAAAACAGGAAGTGTCTGCATTGAATCGAACTGAAAAACGCAAATGTGATTTCTCCTTGATCATAGAGTTAATAGACTCTTGCACATTCCTCAACTTGAGCAGGACAAACACGTCAAAAAATGGCCTAACTTAAAGGTGGAAACATCTTACACAAGATAATTAGAATTAACCAAAAAAAATTTAAGACTTGCCTGTTTCTGCTGTTGAAAATTATTAGGGAAATATGTTGCTGATGTGAGAGGTAGAACGTCTGTCGCACTAAGTACGCACATGTAGTAACACTGTGAAAAGGTTAAAAGTAAAATTAGCGAATCAGTATATGCAACATTGAATGCCGGTAATTTAGTTATCAGTGTCAATTCTCGTGTTACATGCATCTGATGTTGAATAACATGAACACATAATTGCATACTACGCAAGGTTTGTCCTCTTCCCACCCTCCCCAGATCCTACCTTTTCGGTGAGATTTTACTAGGCATGTTGTGTTGTAGAATCGCATACTATGTGATGCGGTTGAATGCTTCGGCTAATATAAACAATGATGATTCGACTAAGTTAAATGCCTACCTCCCAAAACATACAAGTAAGAGTATCCATATGAAGGCATTTATCCAACTTGATTCCTTATATGCTATCCACATCTGAAAAGCAAAGGTCAGGTATTTCTGTTATGGAGAAAAAGAGGAAACTATCAAGTACTTTATTACCAAGAGTTGCAAACTGTTATATGCACATTTATAGTTTTGGATTTTGGTTTCACAATCCATTAAAATCCTAAAGTTAAAGTTTCAATTAGCTTGATCCGAAGCAACTTCTGACAACAAGACTCCTACCAGGGGCTCTGCCCGGCCCTTGGACTCCTTCTGGGGCGTTGCCCCGAACCCAGCAAGGGGGTGCTACCCTCTTGAACCCTCCGGGTTCTTTGGGGCATGAAATAAAAATAGTTTTGACCAAACGTAGATAAACACCATATCAGAGGTTTCATTGTCGTATTTTACGTTTGGAGTGAGATATTGCATGACTTCTTGGTTTTATAAAGCGTGGGTTGTTCCAAGAAGTTTAGGTCCTGAAAGCCAAGGCGTGATTCAAGAGCTTTATGAACACAAGGCAATGCTTTATATACAACCAAAAGTTGCATCTCTCTCATATCATAACATATCATCCTTCTTCGTCAGATAAATCATTCATAATCACATCATCCTTTACGTTGTTTAAAGATATCAATCTCCCAAAGGCCACCATTCTCTAAATTTCAAGAGCAACAATCCTAACTTTGACCTAAATACACAAGAAGCGTCATTTCCAAACCTTGAGGCGCTTTATGCAACCTCCATACGCCCTTTTTAAAACCAAGTTCATAAATTATGTATATATGGGGGTTTCAAGTGATAGCTTTAGCTTATATATATGCCCTCAATACGAAGGGGTATGTGGTCTAGCAGTACCAATCTGTGTAGAAAAAGGTGTCCATCCCCAAGTAGTAGAGGGTTTAGGTCTCATAATGAATAAAAGTGTCGATTTAAAAGTAGATGTGTGACTTAGTCGTTAAAGAAAATTATGTCCAAAATAAAACTATTAGTCTAGAAGAAATAGAGTGTTAACAACATCCATTATAAACCAAAGAATAATTCGGTGCCCATATTATATCAAATAAGAGTTGGTCTTAAAGTACCAAGAATAGACCAAGCAAACAATAAAATGAATAGAGACATACCGATAAAACCGCTATGTTGGCATAGAAGTCTGTTAATGTTCCTATCATGCACCTGTCAACATTTATTTATCTCAACTTAATAGAGCTTATGAACAAGAAAATGACCTCTTTACATTTTGACACAAGGAAACTTACGGCGTAAATACTTTAGCATGAAACGGAGATCCATCAACAATAAGCAAGTATACAAAAGTTCCCAACATCAAACAGCCTACCACGGAAAAAGTTACTCTTGCAGTTACCACAGAAGCTCCCCTCCCTTGTCTAGTTACATCCCTAATCCATACATATAAATACAGTTAAAGGTGTTGTGTATATGTATATGTATATGTATATGTATATGTATATGTATATGTATATGTATATGTATATGTATATGTATATGTATATGTATGGAAGGGTTCCGTGTAGACCCCTTAAATTTTGTAGACCCCGTAGACCCCTATAAAACTCAATAAAAATAAAACTCAGTGTTGTAAATTTGGTTTTTTTTTTATTACGATACGCTTTTAAGAACCAAAAAAATAAATAAATAAATTTAAAAAAAAACAAAAAACATTAAAAATCGAACATTTTAAGACAATGAGTTTTAAAATAATGAGTTTTAAACGCAACACTGAGTTTTATTGAGTTTATTGAGTTTTAAACTCATTGATTTTTATTGATTTTTAAAACTCATTGTCTTAAAATGTTCAATTTTTAATGTTTTTCGTTTTTCTTTTTTTTTTAATTGTCTTTTTTTGTTCTTAAAAGCTTATCGCAAATAAAAAAAACTAAATTAACAAAACTGAGTTTTATTTTTAGTGAGTTTTAATGAGTTTTATTGAGTTTTATAAGAGGTCTACGGGGTCTACAAAAAATAAGGGGTCTACACGGATCTTTTACCTGTATATGTATATGTATATGTATAAGTATATGTATATATGTATATGTATATGTAGGGTTAGGTTCAAATGAGAACTTTTTGTTTTGAGAACTTTTGAGAACTAAATCTCAACCACAAATTCCAGGGGGACCACTACAATTCATGGGAGGGGGATACATGTAAATAAATTTGTGGCTCAAATTAGTTCTTTTTAGTTCTCAAACCAAATTGGTTCTCAAATGATCATCTACCTGTATATGTATATGTATATGTATATGTATATGTATATGTATATGTATATGTATATGTATATGTATATGTATATGTATATGTATATGTATATGTATATGTATATGTATATGTATATGTATACGTATACGTATACGTATACGTATATGTGGTGGGTCAATCCGATATTTACTCTTCTTACTCTTTGTGATGTTTGACCAACAAAAAGTAAAACAAATCTTTGGAGGATTCTGCGGGTGACAACTTGAAGAGTTGCATAAGGATATATCCACATGTAGCAATGCTGTAGAAGAAATGAAACTTGACTAATGTATCAATTCGACGACGAATTACGAATTACGCTGCTTATAATTAAACAGATTACCTTCCAAAAACAGCTAATAGAACTGTAACAATAGATGCAATGATCCAACTTGATTCCTTGTAGATAACCCAAGCCTAAGGATTTCAAGTATGTAGCCACTATTAGTATACATTTACAGATTTACTAGGTGTCTCGGAATATAAACGCCAAATTTGTAAGTTTACCCCTTTAAATAAACTTTCTTACAGCGATAACAGCCACGTTTATGTAAAAATCTACATTTAAGGCCATCAACCACCTGAAACAAATTTGACAACAAATTTATTAATTATAAAATGAAGTTTTAGTTCTTGATGAAGAGATATAATCATGGATAATCAATTTCAATATTGAGATCAGTACCAAAAAAAACACCGATACTGAAAACGAACTCGAGTTTAATAAACGGTTAGTATTCGTAACTCGTTATTGACATAACTTGTTAAAGCTTTAACCGATTTTGCCAATAACCCAATTACGATTAATTAGAAATTACCAATAACTGGTAGGGCTGTTCAAAAAACTCGTAGCTCGTGGCTCGCTCGGAAAAAAATCGAAATTAGCTCGCTCGAAAATTAGCTCGCTTATAAACGAGCCGAGCCAGCTCGGCTCGGTTTCTAAACGAGCCGAGCCCGAGCCAAGGTCAGCTCGGCTCGTGGCTCGCTAGTTAGTTAGCTCGTTGGCTCGCTCGCTTAGCTCGTTTAAATTTAAGCTTAATTTTAATTATATATACATATATATAACTGAAAATTATGAGTTTATTATTTATAATATAATTTTTAAGTTAATTACTAAGTTTTCTATAGTATTTTACTTAATAAAATATTAAATTAAAATAAGATATAAAACTGATATGATACTTTTCAGTAAGAGAAATATTTGATTTTATTGAAAAATAAATAAATAAACAACGAATTTTAAAATTTTCATTACGAGTTTGTCAAAAATTATGTTTTAGTCATGTTATATATCAATATGTGTAAATAATATAAATTTTAAAAAATAAACTAGCTGGCTCGACGAGCCGGCTCGGCTCAACTCGGCTTGACTTTTAACGAGCCGAGCTTGAGCTTATTTTAGCTCGTTAAAATAAACGAGCTGGCTCGGCTCGGCTCGGTTTTTAAACGAGCCGAACCCGAGCTTACCCTGGCTCGGCTCGACTCGGCTCGTTTACAGCCCTAATAACCGGTTAGGTAAGTAACCGTAACTGGTTAGACCAGTTAGTGTTTTCGAGTTTAATAAACGGTTAGTATTCGTATCTCGTTATTGACATAACCTCTTAGAGCCTTAACCGATTTTGCCAATAACCAATTACCATTAATTAGTAACCGGTTAGTGATGTTTACCCATTTTTGCACCTCTAACTTTAGCTTTCAAGGGTCCATATGTCCATACTGAAACCAAAAATATGAAAAAACTAATATTGTTACATACTAATTGTTTTCGATCAGTATGGGTTTGTAGAGTACCTATTGTGTACTTGTGCCAACGTGGGAGTAGCCCACTTGTTAGAGGCATTGTCCTTTTAGATGGAGGTCTTGGGTTCAAACCCAGACAAATGGTATAAGTGGTATAATTTGGTGTAATTGTAAATATTAATTTGCTGTTAAAAAGAAAAACCTATTGTGTACTTGTAAACACGAAGGGTAGCGATGCCATTATTGTGTTTGGATTATTGTTTTTAATGCAATATTTACTCCGGCCGTTCAAATTGAAATGAAACCAATTTCTAGACTAATTAAAGTTTTGATGTTCAGAAAGAAATTATTATTTTTAAATATGGTAAAATTTTTTAGTTATCTCTAATTGTACTTATTATTTAAAAAGGTCATATTAACTCTTTTTTTAATAGCAATTTTGAAAAAGATCAAATAGTATCGGAAAAGATGGATATATTGTTTTCCTCGTTGGTTAGGCCATCCGTAGTGGTATGATTATGTAATTATTAGTGATAGGTGTAGTAGTATTGTAATATTGTCACGGAAACAGTGGTGTGGTAGTGAAAATGGTATGTATTGTGTTAGTGATAGTGTAAATAATTGTTAGTGATAGGTGTAATAATGTGACTGAAGGAAGAAAAAGAAAAAAATTGAAAAAAATAAATGTTATAAACCACTATTGACACCATCACAGGCGCCCACACCATGCGACTCCAGAAAGCCCCTAAGGGTGGTGTTTGAGAGCGTATTCCAGTATCAGGGCTTCAAAACATCATGACTACACATGGTCTTATGGTCACATTAAACAAGTTTTTATGTCGGGTGGAATCGTAGGGTCATACTGACTAATAATGTGCCAATCGAAAGAGCTTTTCTCACGGTGTTGGTTTTCCTTCTAAACTACTGAAATAAAGATGGTGTGACTGATTTACAAGATGATGGTTTGATTTACGTTTGTATAGAACAATTGATCAATAAAAACGTTTTAAATAATATTTCAGAAGACACACAAGAAACAACAAAAGAATTTCGTAAACAGTACACGAATTTAACTGTAGTTTGAGCTTGTGATTACCTATTGTGTGCTTCGAAACAAGAAGAGTAGCGATCCACAGCAAATACGTAAGCAAACGCAAAGATGCCCACACAACCAAATACGACCGCCAACGTCCTCACTGCCACCACCGCGGTTACCATGGCTGCCATTGTTGCTCCGATGACTCTGTGCGGATTATTCGTTTTGGTGAAGTTAAGTTGTTGTGAATATGTGATGCACAAAGATGCCATTGAAAATGTACTTTATATTCCCATGTGTATTATTATTATAATATTTACTCCCGCCATTCAAAGTTGAAAAATGAAAGGCACGTCATTTATAAATCCAATAAATTGTTATTTTAGGATGTTATCTTTGCCTTTATATATTTTTTTAACAATTTTATTTTACATCACTTGTTTATTTTATTATAAGACTAGAATTTTTAATATTTAAGAAAGATACGTACATTTTAATCTAACACCATGATATTAGTTTATCCTCCAAATCACTTTGTTATGGTTATATCAATTTCTTCACTCTTTTTCATAGTAATAATCGATGATTGCATTGATTTATTTTGTTTGATTTATTTTGTTTGTTGTCTGATCGAGTTTTGGACTTGCGTTTTTGCAGTCGTTGGCAAAGATAAGAGATTAGGGCATTTTTTATAGGGTTTTTCGCTTGATTTATAAGCTCCTTCATTCTTCAAAGGTAGGATTTTTGTTAATGTTAATGTGTTTTGATTGGTTTTAACGTCACATATTTCAAATATTTGTTCATATTTGTTTTAGATAGAAGTTTGATATGAAAATTTGGATTTTCGGTTCACGATTCTGTTATTGTAGTAATCATCCTTTCGTAGTCTTGTTTGTCGGATTATTAACTATTAAATAAATGTTGGTGTAGAATTTGGGAATATGTTAGAATGCTATTACATGGTTGGGTTCTATAAAAAACCAATATTTTGCAAAAAAATCAAAAAACAAAGAATTTTTTTTAAAACTTTTTTATTTGTTTCTTTCATGATTTTAGGAATACTGGAAAAGAAAAAACTTTAAAAATATTTTCGAGTTTTTTTTAAATAAAATAAAATTCGGATTTTAGCTTGAAATAAATAATGCACTATGCAACAATAATATAAAATTGGTTTATGAATGTCAATTCTTTGTTTTTTATATTATTCGTATAAACCACGTCCATATTTAAGTTAAGTTTCTTCTTTTTAAGTAATTTTAATTATAATACATTATGCAATACTATTAGTAATATTGCATGATGCACTAATAAAAAATCACTAAATTTTTTATTTTTTAAATTTTTTCCCATAAATAAAGCTAATAAAATTATAGACTTTTTGATGAAATTATTTTTAAAAATTATTAATATATGAAGAAGTTATAGAGAAAAGAAGGTTAATTTTTTTTTTCTGGATAATTATTGGTTTTCTGTCGATCTTTTCCTTGCTATTACATTGTTGTTTAACTATCATAAACCAACCATGACGAAATGTGGGACGAGTAAATTTGATGAGTAGGTTAATCCTATATATAACGAGTCATGGTAATTTTTGTTTATTATTTAGATATTTTGAAGAGCAAGTCGGCTAATCCTATATATAACGAGTCATGGTAATTTGTATTAAGAACTTTTTTGTTCATTTTATTTGGGGAACATAGGATTCAGTTTGATTGACTGAGGAGCATGAATGTGGCATTATCCTATTTCATCTTTATTAATTTACTATAGTTATTTCCTCTGTATTATGCCAAAATTCTGTTAGTGATTTATTTGAAAATCAAGACATAAGCCTGCATTTGATTTTGAGTGTCAAATACTCCACCTTTTTTTTAACACAACTTCTAGGAACCGTTTGTCTAAATTAATAAAATAAAAATACTTTTTATTTAATAATACGATTACAAAGAAAAAAAATTAAATACAATACAGATACAAAGAAAGGAATAAGACAACTACAACTTTAAAGAAAGATACAAGTAAATGATATGACAATTACAAATGGATAAATAATTACAAGAAAAAAATTATGTTGTTGAAGTAAAATATGATGTGAAAATCTTAAACAGAAAGTTTGGAAAGAGATGTGAAGAAGAAGTTAAATGAATAAAAGAAATAAAATAGAAAACGGGTGGCTAAAGATAGGGTTAGACTCAGTCTTTTTAAACAAATTATAGATCTCTATCGAAGAGAAGTTGTTCTGTTTCCCATGATACTGTTAAAAAGGAAACTATTGGTGAAAGAATAATCTTTGGAATTAGTCAAATCTGTGACAAGTCTACAGCTCACTGACAGCATCTTTACAGCCAAGATACAACCTCCAATGGATTTCGTGTTACCATGTTTATGCTTGTAATGTGCCTATAAATTATGGGCATTTGTCTTTGTAAAATACAACAAAAAATAAACCACTAAATACAAAAGCTTTCAGCCCATATCTCGTATTTCTATTAACAACATGGTATCAGAGCCAGCTCCCATGTCTGAGTTAGATGGCAACCATGTGATAATAGAAAATCTTAGCACCCAAATCCTCAATAGTCTCAAAAAAATCCTCACCCAAAACCCCCAAAAAAATACTTCCCGACAACCTTAAAACGACCAGGTTAAGGCTCAGAAGATGCCGTCGCCGGTCAAACCAAAGTATGACAACCAGGTTATCATCTCGAAGAGACAAACCACGGCTAAAGCACAGCCACCGTGACGAAACCAAGCACGCTAAAAAAGAAAGGATTAACCTCGATGGAGTCCCAGGATGGTGGAATGGTGGCGAGCAAGGAAGAAAGAGCAACACCGTCGGTGGCAACGCCACTACTCCCGGCGGCGACGGTGACAATTCAGCATCCAAAAGCTTGGGCAGTGATGATGGTCTCTTTTGTCAAAGTGACGATGGAGGGCTTGTGGCTGCACAAAAAGAAAGGGGTAACAAAAAAGAAATAGGGTTTGGGATTTCAAAACACCCGTACCCTATCTCTTCTTTTAGTAACTTTCCCACTATACCTCATACTTTATCTAATAGTCAATTTAACCCCCCAGCCTTTATAAACTCTAAATTCTTTTCTAGTAAAATTCTTGACTTGTTAGAAACTACCCCTCATGATTTTGATATTATAAGGGAAGGCCCTCGAGAAGGTAAGGAAAAATTAGGGGAGACAAATGTGGCAAAAGAATGTGACAAAATAAATAGAGCATGGATTCTAGATTGTGGCGCCACTGACACAATGACTTTTGAAGCCTCCTATATCATTTCCCAATCCAAACCGAGTAAGACACATATTCAAACGGCTAATGGGGGAATTGTTACGGTAAAAGGTGGAGGAACCATTGAAATCTCTCCCACAATGAAGCTATCAAATTGTTTTTATATACCAAATTTGTCACATAAGTTGTTATCTATTAGCCACGTCACGAAAGAATTAAATTGTACGGTTTTAATGCACCCAACATTTTGCATATTACAGGATATCATGACGGGTATGATCATTGGACGGGGCACTGAACGCCATGGGTTGTATTATGTGGATGAAGTAAATCAATAAGGGACTGTGATGTTAGCTCATGGAAGTAGTGATAGAGAGGCTTGGCTTTGGCATGAAAGACTCGGACATCCATCCAGTGGGTATTTACGTCTTTTATTTCCAAAACTATTTCCTTCCAATAAAATGCTAAATTGTGAAACGTGTGTGCTAGCCAAAAGTCATAGACATACTTTTAAACCGAGTAACACTAGGGTTGATAGTCTTTATCCTTAATTCATTCTGACGTTTGGGGCCCAGCGGAAGTTATGGGGGGACAAAACTATCGGTATTTTGTAATCTTTGTGGATGACTGCACTCGAATGACGTGGACCTATTTCTTGAAAAACAAATCTGAGGTCGTTGAAAAATTTACCATGTTTTATACCATGATCCAAACTCAATTCCACAAACACATCCAAATCCTTAGATCTGACAATGGAGGAGAATTCGTTAATGACTCCATGAAACAATTCACCCAAAATAAAGGTATTATTCACCAAACTTCTTGCCCACACACACCAGAACAAAATGGTGTCGCAGAACGAAAGAACCGTATCCTTTTGGAGATAACCCGAGCTATGCTTATTGAATCTCGTGTCCCAAAATCCTTTTGGCCTGACGCAGTCGCCACAGCCACCTACCTAATCAACCGCCTACCAACTAAAGCCCTTGACCTAAAAACCCCAATCCAAGCCTTAACTGAATTCACAAAACTACCACCACCCCTCACCCTCCAACCTAGAATCTTTGGTTGCTCCGTATTTGTTCACATACCCAAGGCCAGTCGAACCAAACTAGATCCATGTGCTGAAAAATGTGTTTTTGTTGGGTATGGGGTTAACCAAAAAGGGTACCGGTGTTATAGCCCTCAAAGACGTCACATGTTCACTACTATGAATTGTGACTTCCTCGAAACCGAGTTCTTCTACACATCCCAACATAGTGGTCAGGGGGAGAAAGAGTATATTGACGCACTAAGTTGGTTGGAAAGGATACCATCATCGGAAGAAGTAGAGCACAGTCCCTCAAATGAGTCACCGACCTCCACTCAATCCAACGTAAGTGTCATCGAACAAAGTCAACCTAACCTAACGTCCGAGGTAAGTAACTCTTCTGAAAATGATAATGATGTGTCAATTATAAGTGAAACTAATAATGCTTCAGAAGAATTAGTAGCTCCGAATGAAGAACATGATGACAATGTGGAGGAATCTTCAGAGAGATATGTTTTACCACCAAGGTCAAACAGAGGAATACCTCCAAAGCGGTACACTCCAGAAAAGCAGACAAGAGGCTCAAGATATCCCATGGCAAACATAGCAAATGGAAATTTATCAGATGAGGCTAAAACATCCACCTCTTCCTTATACATGGAAGAGATCCCAAGAAATGTGGAACAAGCTCTAAGGTCGAAGAATTGGGAAGATGCTATGAAATGTGAGATGGAAGCGTTGGTGAAAAATAATACATGGGAAAAATGTTCCCTTCCGAAAGGAAAAAAAATTGTCGGATGTCGGTGGTTGTTTACCATTAAACACAAACAAGATGGAACGATTGAGAGATATAAAGCTCGCCTGGTTGCTAAAGGATACACTCAGACATATGGAATCGACTATTCAGAAACCTTCTCCCCAGTTGCCAAGATTAACACAATCAGGGTTCTCTTCTCAGTGGCTGCAAACAAAGGTTGGCCCTTACACCAGTTTAACGTGAAGAATGCCTTCCTGTATGGTGAACTACAAGAAGAAGTATATATGAACGTCCCTCCAGGATTCCAAGAAGACTTCAAGCCTAGAGAAGTGTGTCGGTTAAAAAGATCCCTATACGGACTCAAACAATCTCCTCGTGCTTGGTTTGGCAGATTTTCACTAGCTATGAAGCAATATGGTTATAAACAAAGTAACTCGGATCACACACTCTTCCTCAAACGAAGAGGTGATCGAGTAACTTGTCTAATCATTTATGTCGATGATATGATCATTACAGGGAATGACGAAGATGAAATGTTAAACTTGAAGAAAAGATTGTTTAATGAATTCGAAATGAAAGACCTAGGGGAGGCTCAAGTACTTCCTTGGAATAGAAGTTCTTAGGTCCAAACGTGGCATATTCATATGTCAAAAAAAATAAATCCTTGACCTATTAGCTGAAACTGGAATGTTGGAATGCAAGCCCATAGACACTCCAATGATGGTTAACCACAAGCTTCATATGGTTGAAGGAGCGAAACTAGCAAACAAGGAACAATATCAAAGAATGGTGGGCAAACTAATCTATCTTTCTCACACCCGACCAGACATAGCCTATGTAGTGGGCGTTGTAAGTCAGTTCATGCATCAACCTCAAGCTTCCCATATGGAAGCAGCCTTGAGAATTATTCGATATCTTAAAGGTACGGTTGGCCATGGAGTTCTTTTTAAGTCAAATGAGCATTTAAATGTCCAGGCTTATACTGATGCTGACTGGGCAGGGGATAAGGGAAATAGACGATCAACGTCAGGTTACTTTACCCTTGTTGGAGGGAACCTTGTTACCTGGAGAAGCAAGAAACAAAAAGTCGTGGCTCTTTCAAGTGCAGAAGCTGAGTTCAGGGGAATAGCTCGAGCTCTTGCAGAAGTCCTGTGGATACGAAAACTTATGACTGAGATTGGTTTTTCTCAAAAGGGTGTGAGTCAAATCATGTGTGACAATGAAGCGGCGATTCAAATTTCAGAAAATCCAGTCCAACATGATCGAACAAAGCACGTAGAAGTAGACAGACACTCCATCAAAGAAAATTTGGAAGCAAGAATTATTGAGCTACCTTTCGTACGATCCAAAGACCAGCTTGCCGATATTCTGACAAAGGCAGTAAATGGAAAAAGTTTTCTCGATTGCTTGGTCAAGTTGAATGTTGGAGATCCCACTATTCAACTTGAGGGGGAGTGTTAAAAAGGAAACTATTGGTGAAAGAATAATCTTTGGGATTAGTCAAAACTGTGACAAGTCTACAGCTCACTGACAGCATCTTTACAGCTAAGATACAACCTCCAATGGATTTCGTGTTACCATGTTTATGCTTGTAATGTGCCTATAAATTATGGGCATTTGTCTTTGTAAAATACAACAAAAAATAAACCACTAAATACAAAAGCTTTCAGCCCATATCTCTGATTTCTATTAACAACAGATACAATAACCAAGGTTGCTTGTACAACCGAGGCGAACCACAACCTGAACATTACATTAAAGGTGTTCTTGATGTTCTTAGATTGAGGATGAAGATTGCTTGGAGCATAAATCTTTTATAGAGAATTTCTAGGGAGGAATTATAGAGAGATCAAACGTATTGCTTGGTGTGTGGAGCTCAACAAATGAGCTCCTATTTATAGTGGAGAGCCTCCACTTGAAATACCATAATATTAATTAGAGCATTCACGGTAGGTTCTCTAAAAAATATGTGAGTGTACATCTGCAAAATTTGAGGTTTGGTTGAGTGGTTGTGAGTGGAGGAGAGAGAAAAAGTTTAGCAAATCTGCATATTTACAAAAAAACTGATGATTTGCTAAAATTTGAGGATTGGAAGAGAGAGAAAATATAATGATAAAGGTATAAAAAAGTATTATTTAATTATAGTTGTGAGTGAAAGAGAGAAAAAAAAATAATAAAATTATAAATTATAGGGATTGGAATGGAGAACCTGCTGTGAATATGGTCAAAAATTGTATTAAACATATTAATGAATTTTCCTATTTCATTGACTCATTCTGGTTGTTTCAGCTCGTATTGAAGTGGTAAAAAACGAAACTGCAACTTTAACTCGACTGTTTTAGCAAGAGCTAACTAGGTGCGCGCTCCAGTCAGTCTGCAGCCGCGCCACGCGCACTGCTGGTAGTTTCTCGCGCAGGTCATGCAGACGCTGCGCTCCGCTTATGTAACTCGCGCGCAGATCACCAAGACCCATGCTCCACACTAGTGTCTGTGCATAGGCACGAAGAACATCCGCGCTGATCAGCCAGCCTGGTCAGCTTCCGCGTACGCGCACACAGCCAAAGTTACGACAGACAGGAGATACCCGCGGATATAAGTCACCCCACGTGTGACTGACTTGCACCAACCTCACACACACATGCCCACCTAAGAAGCCAAAAAACACAAATTTAGCTCTCAAGCGGCTCGTGGGGTTTCGAGCGTGCAAAGTGTGCCATCAAAGCGCCACATTGCGCCCATCGCCCACGCCACATGGGCGCGTGTGTGATTTGAGAATCTGTATCTATGAAAATCGAGTCAAGTTTTAAATAGGTAATACCAAGTGACCAAACTACACACCAGGGCAGTGAACCCGTTGTATGCAGTATAGTATTGGTAAGAACCGGATATCAATCCGTAGACGCTCTACAGTCTCCCGATACTAAATCGTTGCTAATATTTAACCGATGAAAGAGTTATTGGGAACTAATGATGAAAACTAAGAAAAACAGCTAAAACCGCCAAAACAACTAGAAAACAGATAAAACACTGGAAAATCAGAGAAATGAATGCATCGCCTAGACTAGGCTCCTCTAGACTCACTAAGACCCTCGGATGACTAATACCATGAACACTATCATCTAATGTGGATAACCGAACTACCTAGGACTATAGACACATCCCGAATAAACCAGAAATTCTAAATGAAGCACGGATAGCAAAACTGCGAAAACTGCCTAACGGCCTAGCTACTTCGGTCAAAGTCAACTAATCCTACATGAAATGGGTAACTACACGAGAGGTCTCTCTATGCAGCACCTAAAACATGCAATGATGATGATTCCAAACGCTTATGACCTAGAAACCACTAAACACGAATAAATAGGATCGAATCTTATGTTCACAAGCAAACTATCCTATTAAACAATGCAAAGCTAGATCCTAGTCTATGAAATGATTCGGTGAAACCTATCTCATAGAGAAGCACACTAAATCAGCCCTAAATCATTAATGAATCATCGAGAAGGAGATCTTCTTGCAAGCATTAACCGATGACCAATAAAAGTCAAACAAGTCAACAATGGATAAAGCACTTAACTAAGGTAGTTCTACCTAGCATGACAGTTAATCCACATGATTCATCAACAAAAGAAACTAACTCTGCAAACATGCACATTAAAACAACCCCAAATCATAGCTAATTCAACAAGTAGGAGTTCTCCTATCAAACATCAACCTGTTTGACTAACAAAAGTCAACCCAATTAACAATAAGATAATCACACCCATACTAGTAGTTCTACTAAACATGACAATTAAAACACATGAATCAATAATAATAGGGACTAGATTAACGTACAAAACCATCAGAAGCATTCCAAATCATCATTGAAACAATCAACACAAGTTCATAGTAAAAAGTCAAACGGAAATGATCAAAATGAGTCTAAATTCATCTTATCTAGGTGATCTAAAGATGGATCAGCCTAGAATCATGCTAAACATCAATAAAATCCTATCTTGCTAACATTCATCATCAAGAAAAAATATTTAAAAAGATGAAAAACAAGAACTAGGTGAAAATCCAAACCGAAAGCTTCAAAAATCTTTACTCTTTGAGCCAAAAAGCTTTAATCTTGATCCTTAATCCTTCCTTGATGTTTCCAGATGTTAATGGGGTTTTATTAGGGTTTATGGGGTATTGAGATCCAAGAAATGACGGCTCCTCTCGAATTTATATGGAAAATTTAGGTTCTGGTCGCGAAAAATAGCATCAGGTCAGTTCTGGTCAAACTGGTGCGCCGACGATAGAAGATAAAGAAATTTGAGATCAGACATAAACCAGTAACAGGCGCTGTCCTATTGGCTTGTATTCTTCCTCGCTAACCAAGAGGTCACATGTTCGATCCCCGTACCTTCAAATCTTTTCCTGTTTTTTTCTTAGGCTGGGCTACAAGACTGGACTTTCTTTGCTTCTGGACTGGGCCTCTATCAGACTGTGTTACGCATCAAGTAACAGCAGCTTAGGCTAGGTTGCAAGACTGGACTTTTTTTGCTGCTGGACTGGGCCTCTATCACACTGGGTTGTGCATCAAGTAACAGCAGTTGGGCTGCACTTGTTATTATTTTTTTTCTTTTTAGTCTTCCATAACTTTTTCATCCGGGCTCCGATTTTACTCCTCCTTTTTGCGTTTTTCTTCTAAAATCACCACGAAAATACCAACAACCTAAAATTCAACAAATAAACACATCAATAAGTACCAACGTTTATAAGTTTTCAATTAAAGACCAATTAAAATGTGAAATTTAGATATTAATCAAATATTCAACCAAAGAGCTCATATTTCACATTTAAATCAATTAAGCACCGAATTTAATATATTTATATTTAAAAATCTGTTAATGCGAGGTATTATTTATTTAATTTATGCATAAGATGCTACGCATCAGTGTGTGAGTGTGAGTTGGGGGTGTTGTGCACCCCTTGGGGTCTAAGGGATGTCTCCTACTAAAAGAAACAATCTTGGATAAAATCCCTACCCTATAAGCCACTTCAAATTTCATCCCCTAACCGTTGTGAGAAGAGTGACAATTCTATACTTGGAATTTCTCTCTATTTTGGTAGCTTTTCACAGCCTTGAACCTTCAACTTTAAGCATCGATATCTCATTCATCTTAGCTTTGTTTTCGACACAGTTTGTTGTGTTGGAAAGCCCTCACAACGAACTAAAAAAGTCCAGAAAATGCCAGCTACATTAACCTTAGTTACATGTAGTTATTTCTATCCAAAGTTGGTGAAAAACTCATTTTCACAATTTAGTGAAAAAACATATTTTTCACTATTTTCTCTCCAAAATTTCAAACAATCCCCCACATGAATGGGTATCGATTTATACTTTCAAGTATGAAGATAATTTTGACAGTCAAGTGTTGTAGGATAAGTAGGAAACGCCTTTGAACCCTCCTTTGTGAAGTATGCTTAGGTTACTAGTAGTCAGTTGACATGTTGTCTTTGAACCAACCACTGTGTATACATTAACATGCTTTACGCAGCACTCTCCCTGGTATGGTTGAACCGTCATTATCGTATCCAGTCCTGGTCCTGGAACACTCAGCCTGGTTTTGCGAGACCTCTAGGATTTACGGCGCACCCTACAAACCATAGAAGCGACCGCACTTTTCTCTCACATATGTGAATACCCTAATCATTAAAAGAATTGGTGTACATTGATTTACACAAAATCATTACCCATCCTGCTTAACCTCTTTGATATCACTGGAAAGAATGGACTAGGAAGTACGCAACTCCCTTTTAAAGCTGGGGGTACTCCCCCACAGTGACCTTAGTTATATAGTTAGGTTTTCCTACTGAACCTAGATCTTGGGATCTCCAATCTCCTAAGGTAGGTTTTCCTTTGTATTCACTTCCCATATGTGCTTTAGTCCCATTCCTCTCGATGATTGCACAACTAACTCTTTGCTTAAGCATTTTGTCAGTGGGTCCGCAATGTTATCTTTAGACTTTACATAATCAATTGTGCTAACACCCGTTGATAATAGTTGTTGAACTGTATTATGCCCGTGGGATATGTGCCTTGATTTACCAAAGTACATCACGCTTTGAGCTCCCCCAATAGCTGATTGACTATCAAAATGCATGCACATAGTCGTTATTGGCTTAGGCCAACTTGGAATATCTTCCACAAATTGACGTAGCCATAAACTCGGATTTCCATTGGGGACCGCGCTATAAGCGTTTGCTTAGACGACTTCCAAGAAATGGTCGCACCACCAAGCGTGAACACATATCCACTTCTTGATTTTAAATCCTTTATATCCAAAATCTAATTCGCATCACCGTATCCCTTGTTAATGTTAGTGTGTTTTTGATTCGTTTTAACGTCACATATTTCAAATATTTGTTCATATTTGTTTTAGATAGAAGTTTGATATGGAAATTTTGATATTCGGTTTTAGATTCTATTATTGTAGTAATCATCCCTTCGTAGTCTTATCTGTCGGATTAACTACTAAATGTGTGTGTTTTGAAAATGTTGGTGTAGAATTTAGGAATATGTTAGAATGCTATTACATTGTTGTTGTAAGTAACTATCATAAACCAGCCATGACGAAATGTGGGACGACTAAATTTGACGAGTAGGTTAATCCTATATATAACGAGTCATGGTAATTAAAAGTGTTTATGATAATTGATTTCCTTGCCAATAACAATTACATGACCCCCTATATATAAGTTACATAATTACAGACTACACCCTCAAACATATAACGATATACATAAACACATATACGGTCTAATAATCCCCCGCAGTTGGAGCGGGAGGAGAGCGGACGGTCAAACTAGATCTGAAGCTCTGAAAAAGTTGTCGAGGCAAGCCCTTCGTAAAGATATCAGCATACTGAAAAGCAGAAGGAACATGCAAGACTTTGATGTGACCAATCTGGACCTTTTCACGGACAAAGTGAAGGTCGATCTCAACATGCTTCGTGCGTTGGTGCTGGACAATATTTTCTGAAAGATAAACAGCAGAAACGTTGTCGCAGTAGACAACGGTGGCACGAGTGATAGGAACTCGAAGCTCTAACAAAAGATTACGGAGCTAACTTACCTCAGCAACAGTGTTGGCAACGCCGCGATACTCGGCCTCAGCACTGGACCGAGAAATATTGTGCTGTCGTTTAGACGACCAGGAAACAAGATTGCTTCCAAGGAAAATACAGTAGCCAAACGTGGACCGGCGGGAGTCGGGACAGCCGCCCTAATCCGCATCAGAGTAGGAAGTGAGAGAAGTGGACGAGGAGGCGGAAATCCGTAACCCATAATCAATAGTCCCCTGAATGTAGCGGAGAACCCGCTTGAGGAATGCTAGGTGGGGTTCCCGAGGAGCATGCATAAAGAGACAAATCTGTTGTACCGCATACGTAATGTCTGGTCTGGTGAAGGTGAGATATTGCAAAGCCCCTGCAAGACTGCGGTAAGTGGTACCATCCGATAAAAGATCCCCGTTAGTGGCACTGAGTTTAGCGGATGTATCAACCGGTGTATGGCTCGGCTTACAATTCGACATATTAGCTCGATATAAGATATCTTTCGCAAACTGTTTCTGGGAGAGAAATAAACCTATGTCGTCACGAGTGACCGCAATTCCCAAAAAATGGTGTAACGCCCCCATGTCTGTCATTGCGAATTCAGACGAAAGCATATCAATGATGGATTTTAAAAGACCCGAATCTGAAGTTGTTAGAACTGTGTCATCAACATACAGTAACAGATATGCCGTCTGAGACCCACGATGATATGTAAAAAGGGATGTATCACAGCAACTACTCCGAAAACCTTTAGAAAGAATGAATCTGGAGAATCTGGTAAACCAAGCCCGGGGCGCCTGCTTTAGCCCGTAAAGGGATTTATTCAACCTGCACACATAATCTGGAAATTGTTCGTTAGCAAAACCAGGAGGTTGATGCATAAAACCCATTACCTCCAATTGCCCATGTAAGAAGGCATTTTTGACATCCAGTTGGTGAATGGGCCATTTTCTCGAAGTGGCCAAAGCGAGAACCGTCCGGATCGTTGCGGGTTTGACAACGGGGCTAAATGTATCGAGACAGTCAACCCCAACGGTTTGAGATTTGCCATTGCATACCAACCGGGCTTTATACCTGTCCAGCGTGCCATCCGGTTTAAATTTGTGGCGAAAGAGCCACATGCTACGTATAACTGGGCTGTTGGACGGTCTCGGAACTAGCTCCCACGTGTTGTTAGCCTGCAACGCACTATATTCGGTGTTCATGGCATGTAGCCAATTTGGATCCGATAAAGCTTTCAAGTAGGACACGGGAAGAGGAGAGATGGTGTCAGTTGAGGTGTGGAGGTTGTAACGTGGGTTCGGGTTCGAGATGCCGGCTTTGGATTGGGTGCGCATAGGATGCTCATTAACAGAGGGCGGTGGTGGTGTGGGAGTAGTATACGCTGGAGTGGGAGGTGGCGAGTGGAAGGCTGGGCTAGGAGACTGGGTCGGTGAGCCCAATGGAGAGGTTGGGGAGTGGGCCGAAGGGGAGGGAGATGTGGGCTGAGGGGACGACATGGGGTTTGACGTGGGGGGCTGGATAGGAGACGTGGCAGTGGGTGTGGTTGGGGGAACAAAAATATGAAGGGGGGGTGGTGTCATCAAGAAAGTTGTAAGTGGTAGGGGTGAGTGGTTCATTAAAAGGAAAGGAGGTTTCGTCAAAAATAACATGACGCGAAAGGTGAACTCGACCCGTGAAGGGGTCAAGACACCTATATCCCCGAAAATCGGCCGGATAGCCGAGAAAGATACACCGTGAGGAACACGGTGCGATTTTGTGAGGTTGAGTCGCCGACATATTAGGATAACAAGCGCACCCAGAAACACGGAGGTGTTCGTATGTGGGGTGTCGGCGATAAAGACGGTAAAGGGGAGTGTGGTAGTTGAGCCGTTTTGATGGTAAGATATTATGAAGATATGCGGCCGTATGCAACGCCTCAACCCAATAAGTGGGGGGAACATGAACATGAATTAAGAGAGCCCGGATTATGTCATTTAATCGGCGAATCATTCGTTCCGCTTTACCGTTTTGTGGGGAGGTTTGCGGACACGAGAAACGAAAAACAAGGCCATGACTGGATGCAAAGTTTTTGAAAGCAGTACTATCAAACTCGCCCCCCATGTCACACTGAAAAGATTTTATTTTTATATTAAATTGAGTGGAGATCAAGTTATGAAATTTCGCAAAGTTTGTAAATGCTTCAGATTTATACTTGAGTGGATAAATTCAAACGTAGTGGGTAAGATTGTCAATGAGCACCATATAATATTTATAACCGGCATTACTGGTGATGGGGGATGTCCACAAGTCACAGTGAATTATATCAAAGGGTGCAAACGTAGAAGATGTAGAATCAACAAAAGGTAACCGTTTACTGTTGGAAAGTTGACATGACGAACAAACGAAATTAGAATCAATTTTATTACATCGAATAATGAAATTACGAGAAAGAAAATCTAGGCTAGTGCCTCCTGGATAACCGAGACGGTTGTGCCAGGATGGTTGTTGTGACTTGGACAGTTGGATCAAAGCGGGCTTAGTGAACGGGTATAAGTCCCCCGTGCTATTGTGGCGGGAAAGCATTGTTATCATGAGTAAATTGACGGACAGATAAAAGATTTTTAATAACATGTGGGGAGTGAAGAATGTTTTGTAAGCGGTAGGTTTTGTTTGGGAGGATATGAAAGCCATTACCGGACCCATGAATAGGTAGTGTTTGACCATTCCCAACGAAAATAGTAGTATTAGACAATGACACGGGAGAAGTTAGTTTACCTGGATCAGCTGAGATGTGGTTCGAGGCCCCGGTATCCCTGTACCACGATGGATCATTATAATTGAGTTGAGTGTTGTGGACGGCCTGAGCGAGATCAGTGGGTCGCAGCGCATTTAGGAGCTCGGGATTGGAGGCAGTAGGTAGCGGGGCAGCATAGTTGATATGGTGAGGGGTGGGCTAACTATGGGAGGGGTAGGTTGGCCCATTAGAGTTGGGCCAGGGTGCATGAGCAGGCTGGGTTGGATAAGGCGATGGGGGAGGGGTCCAAGGTAGGTTATTTTGCCTACTGGTAGGATAGTTTTGTGGCCAGTGGGGATCCATAATGGGCAGGATTGTTATTGAACCGTCCACGTCCATTGCGGCCCCGATTATTATTGCGCAAACCGGAATTATTACGTGGGGTATAGTTGCGGGGTCGACCACGATATTGGGGGGGGGGGGTATTTGGGTCGTATTGCCGAGCCGGTACAGAGGGTTGGGAGGGATCAGCGGGTCTGGTTGGGTTGGGGTTCGGGTTAAGGTTGGTTTGTCGAGTAGAGGCCAAGGCTGTGGGAGGGGGTTGGCGAGCGGCAAGACGGTGCATCTCGAGTTGTATCATACCTCTGGCATTGTCCCATGTGTAGGAGTTCTGATTGATTAAGGTTGCGACCATGTAGTATTCTGCGGGGAGACCTCGAACCATTTGCAACACGAGACGATCATCGGAGACGGGGCGATCCACATCAGCTAATTGTTCTGCCAGATCCTTAAGTTTCTGAAAGTAGTCATCCATGGACTGGCATGCAGAGAGAGTGAGGGTTGTGAACTGATGCTCCAAAGCTAAGGCTCGAGAGCCTTTGTTGCTCAAAAAGATGTTTTTAATTTTGGGCCATGCTTCATAAGCAGTGATGTCGGGATCGACAACACGGGTAAGAAACTCGTTCGATAGGGTGGAATAGATCCACTGAAGCACCAGTGCATCGATTTCTTTCCATTGACGGTATTCAGGATCATCGTCGGTGGGGGGTTTCGTACCGTCAATGTGATCAAGCACTTTATGTGCCATGGCATGAACTTTGAAAAGTTTCACCCAACAAGAGTAGGTGATCTTGGTTCCATCAAGAATTTTGACTCGTTGATGGAGGTTACTGACCATGTATGCGGGATGGACGACCATAGCCGCATGTTTGGAGGAGTCCGCTGCTGTCTTCTTCGCGTCAGACATAACCGGCAGAAAAAAAATCGAGGGAGACAAGGGGGTAGGGCCGGCGGTGGTTTAGAGGGTGATTAGGGTTCCAGGAATTTTTGCTCTGATTACCATAAAAGTGTTTATGATAATTGATTTCCTTGCCAATAACAATTACATGACCCCCTATATATAAGTTACATAATTACAGACTACACCCTCAAATATATAACGATATACATAAACACATATACGGTCTAACAGTAATTTGTTTATTATTTAGATATTTTGAATAGCAAGTCGGCTAATCCTAAATATAACGAGTCATGGTAATTTGTATTAAGAACCTTTTCGTTCATTTTATTTGGAGAACATAGGATTCAGTTTGATTGACTGAGGAGCATGAATGTGGCATTATCCTATGTCATCTTTATTAATTTACTATAGTTATTTCCTTGTCCAGGTTTCCAGCTTTTTCCATGTAAATTTTCAACTTCACACCCAACCCTAATACTGTAGGCCGTGTTCTGGTTCTATCTTAATTGGGTTCAAGTAATTCCGGTTGGGTTCGGTAAACGGGTTTCATGTAAAAACGACGCCCCTAGTTGGTATCGATACCATTAAGAATATGGAAAAATCGGTTCATAAACGGGTATTGCGAGTAACCGGTTAGACCGGTGAGTGTTTTCGAGCTTAGTTACCGGTTAGTAATTGTAACTCGTTATTGGCATAACCTGTTAGAGCCTTAACCGATTTTGCCAATAACCGATTACAATTAGTGATATTAACTTTTTTTGCATCTCTAATTTAAGGGGTCCATACTGAAACCAAAAACATGAAGAAAAAAAAACATCGTTACCGATACCTGCTAAGCCTAATTATGTTCGGTCACTATCGGTTTGGTACAACATCGGTAGAGTACCTATTGTGTACTTGTAAACAAGAAGATTAACCAGCTTTGGGGTAAAGTGGTGGTTCTCTAATCAAATGGTTGTGGGTGCAAATCCTTCAAAGTGTAGATATGAGATTTTAACCGTAAAAGAAAAAAAAGGAGTAACGCAAAGATGCCAACACAACCAATTATGCCGACCAACTGTCTTCACTGAGACTGCCGGCGATGCCATTATTGCTCCGACGATTGTAACTGTGTTTGGATTAATTATTTTTTTTTGAACGGCAAACACTTAGTTACTCGGGGGTCTCATTATGGCAAACGATGCTACCCACGACACGCTGCAACATGTACAGGTCGTGCGAGTAACTATGACCCTCTATGCTGCACATCCATCACAGAGGAAACCCACCGCCCTAAGGCCCACTGTGGTAAAACCTCTGACCCACCTCTATAATTTTTCATTCATCATTCATTTTTTGTGTCTGATGGGATTTGAACTCTTGACCTCCACATTGGAAGGCAAACGTATATCCACTCCACCAAATAGTGAGGGATAACTGTGTTTGGATTATTGTTTGTGGTGAAGCTGAGTTGTTGTGAATTTTAATTGCAGAAGATAGAGTTGAGCGGCTACATGTATTTTTATATTCCCACGTGAATAAATGTAAAATTTACTCCCGCCGTTCATTTTGAAATGAAAGGAGAGCCGGGTTCAATTCTCATTGGAAATATGTAGTGAAGAATAATATTTGTGTTTAAAAAAAAAGTAGAGCTGATAAGAGATGTCTAAACGTGTTACACAGGTCAGACACGACACGTCAGGACACGATTAACATGAGTAATAAACACGAACACGACACGATTAACTAATTGTGTCATTTTTTCCAAACATAAACACGAATCTGTTTATCAATATGTTACACGACACGATATGTTTAAACACGATTAATATTCAGAAAATAAAAGTCAAAAATGATTTAGAAAATATAAAATAGAAAGATTTAACGGTTTTGAAAATTTGAGGTCTCAAAGTTCATAAAGCGGTGAAATTAATTGTTATGAGAATCACAAATTAACGATATAAGGATTTTGATTTTTATTATGTATTTAATTGTTAAAAAAAATTATTAAAAATATAAACGTGTTTAATCTTGTCATATATAGGTTAGAGAATATGAAACATGTTTAGACATGATTTTAATCGTGTCATAAACGTGTCGATTT
The DNA here is from genome assembly GCA_039602395.1 of Deinandra increscens subsp. villosa. Taxonomy (NCBI): domain Eukaryota; kingdom Viridiplantae; phylum Streptophyta; class Magnoliopsida; order Asterales; family Asteraceae; genus Deinandra; species Deinandra increscens. The sequence continues at coordinate 53,029,549 of JBCNJP010000008.1, forward strand.
TTTTACGACACGAAACAATTTAGGGGTGTGCACGATTCGGTTCGGTTCCGTTTTTTACCCCAACCGCAATCGCAACCGTAAATTTTAGTTTTTGAATTTTAAAAACCAAACGGTTTCGGTATTTCTCGTTTCGGTTTTTGCCCTCAGTTCGGTTCGGTTTTCGGTTTTAAAACAAAAAATCAAAATCAACTAAAAAAACCAAAAGTTTAAACTTAAAAACTCTTTGTTCCGTTCTTAAGTAAAACATCCTACTTTAGAGGTTATGGGTTTAACCAAAGTTAGACCGTTAGTTAGATGGGAGGTTACCTTTTTATAAATGTAAGAGTGGTCTATATTTTTATACTTGGGCGATGTGGGATGACTTTTTAATAAGCATGTGAAGGAAACTAATTTAGTATGTATTATTAATATGCAGCTGCATGTGCTTTCAATTAACCCATCAAATGAATAAGATGTGAAAGACTTCTAAGCTTCATCTATGATCATTGTGTCTTAATTATTTATCGAGTAGACTTCATTGATCTTAAGAAAGCTTTCAAGACTCTTACAACAACTTATTTCTCTTAATTATACTTATGAATGAAGTTTGTTTAGAGTGTAGTAGTTAAGCGAAATCATCAACCAAAATATCGAATTCTTGTAATCTTCGTACCAAAGTAGAAGATAGTAGCAATTGTTGTTGATCGAATCCCGAATCGTTATTATAATAAACAGATAATACGTATGTAAATATTACCTGTTGTCATCAGGTTGAGATCAGCAGCAGCCAGGTTGTCCATCCTGTGAATAACATTGGTTCCCCTTTAGGGTGTATGCTAATGATGGTGACAATCGTAAAGGGGATTACGATTTTGAGAGAGAGTAGAGAGAAAGGGACGAAAATAATGATAGGTGATTAATCTCCCATCTCTCTAATAAGGCCTAATATATATACACCCAAGGGGAAACCCTAGTCCATCATTAATGGCAATTACGTCCATCAAATAAATGTCTGATAAGGTTAATTAGGTAATTGATCATTTTAAGATAAATGATTAAAGGGCACATATTATATTTAAATTATATATATATATAGTCGAGTTATCCTACATCCACCAAAAACACTACATCCACTGCGGATTGATCTGGGGCGTCCATCAAGATCATCCAACAGCCAATATCTATGGTGTTTTCGCCTATGGTGTTTTCGCCTATGGCGTTTTTGGGGGGAAAAACACCATAGGCAAAAACACCATAGATCCTGGCTGTTGGATGATCTTGATGGACGCCCAGATCAATCACGTGAAAACTCTTTTTTTTTGCGAAAAACTAACACTAAAACCTTCATAACTTTTACATACGTTAATATTTTTCTATGAAACTTGCACAAAAAATCTTAAAATTCTATTGTCTTTGATTCTGGAAAAGAAATTGATATTTCGAAGAAAAAAAAATTAGTGCACATGTGTATTATTAGTGCACATGTGCATCATTTTCATTAGTACTACACAAATGAGAATTGTCATGCGAAAACATATTGTTTAGGTTAAAAACATTTAAAAAACTAAAATATTCATAGAACTAATGATAATTCTATATATGCACTATAACTATTAGTTATAGTGCACATGTGTAGCATAAAATTTAAAAAAATTTAAAACGTTTAATATATTTTCAGAGTTAAAGATAACACAATTATAAGATTTATGGTGCAATTTCTCTTTTAAAATGTTAATGTATACGACACATATAAAGTGTTTTTTTATTAGTGCACATGTGCACTAATAAAAAACCACGAAAAACTAACAAAATTATAACGTATTTGATGCGATTTTTCTATAAAAAAAAACATTAACGCATACTATATGTATGAGTTTTATTATTAGTGCACATGTGCACTAATAAAAAAACGACGAGACGTTACAGTTTTTTTTTTTGTTTTTTCCAGAATTAAAGAACTCATAATTCTAAGGTTTTTGGTGCAAATTTTTTTAAAAAAATATGATCGTATGAAAAAGTTATGAAGGTTTTAGTATTAGTTTTTAGGTTTTTGCAAAAAGATGTGGTTTTTACATGATCCTTACCCTATATATATATATATATATATATATATATATATATATATATTTAGTAAATATATTTTGCCTAACATTCTACCTCTTGGCGGAGTAATCATTTATAATGAGTTATTAGCTAAGTGTCTGATCAGAATTTAATACTCATTTCAATTTTAAACCAAAATTGCAGCAGAAAAATACAGTCATAGAGTTGATTATCCAACTCAAGACCCCCATTAATCATACTACAACCCCAAATTTAAAATTCAGCTTAAATTCAGAATCAACCACAAAAATAAGCCCTTAACGTTGATTTATAATAAAACTGTCTATATGTCAATAATGCCTGCAAAACATATTTAGAGACAAAATTAAACGGAGCGGAAATTAATTAAAATAAGAAGTACGATATGCTAGATAAGGTCTTTAGTAAAGCCCATCCTCGAAACAAGTTCTTCGAATACTTTAGTTGGGAGACCCTTAGTCATCGGATCCGCAAGCATATCCTTAGTACTTATATACTCAATACAAAGAACATTTTCCACAACTCGTTCACGAACGAACAAATACTTTGTATCGAGAACAGTTCAACGCCAGTTGAAGTGTTACTGTTCGAGAAAGTAATGGCGGATGAATTATCACAATAAAGCTTCAATGGTCTAGAAATGGAATTAATAATTTGAGTCCAGTGATCTGATTTCTGAGCAACATTCCAGGTTGCGTTGTAAACAACAATGTACTCTGCCATCATAGTGATGTTGAAGTTAGATGTTATTTATGACTCTTCCATGAAATGGGCCCGCCTACTAACATAAAGATGTATCCCGATATGGATTTCTTATCATCTTTGCAATTAGTAAAATCAGAATCAGAATATCCGACTAATTTCAGATTATCACTTCTTCTGTAGGTTAGTTTGTAGTCTCTCGTCCCATTTAGATATTTGAGAACCTTTTAGCTGCTGTCCAGTGATCATGGCTAGGATTAGTTTGATAACGGCCTAACATGCTAGCAATGTAAGCAATAGGACGAGTACAGACTTGAGCTACATGATACTACCAACTACAGACGCATAAGGTATCATTCTCATTCGCTCCTTTTCTTCATTTGTTTTCGGACATTGGAAAGTGCCGAAAATATCTCCTTTAACTACAGGAGCTTTAGAGGGGTTACTGTGTTGCATGTTATATCGACTGAGGACACGCTCAATGTAGGCCTTTTGGGACAAGCCTAAGATCCCTTTGGCTCTATCTTAGTGTATTTCGATGCCTATAACGTAAGAAGCCTCTCCGAGATCCTTCATGTCAAAGTTAAGCGAAAGTAATTGCTTAGCTTTGACTCATGCAACATAACTAAACTATTACTTGCCAAGAGAATGTCATCTACGTATAGGGCAAGTATAGTAAAGTTGTTCCCACTCATCTTAAGAAAGGTGCATTGGTCCACTTGATTCTTCAGAAACCTTGTTTCTTCATGACTTCATCAAACTTTAGATACCACTGACGCGATGCTTGTTTCAACCCGTATATCGATTTCTTTAGCTTGCAGACTAAATGTTCTTGACCTTCTGGTTTAAACCCATCAGGTTGCATCATGAACACTTCTTCATACAAGTCACCATTCAGGAAAGCAGTTTTTAACGTCCAATTGATGTAGTTCTAAATCAAAATGAGCTACCAGGGCCACAACGATCCTTAAGAAATCCTTTCGAGAGACAGGTGAAAAGCTCTCTTGATAATCAATGCCCTCTTTCTGAGCGTAGCCTTTTGCAACCAATCTCGCTTTATAACGTTCAACGTTTCCTTGAGGATCTAGTTTGGTTTTGAAGACCCATTTACATCCTACGTGTTTTGCACTGTTGGGTAATGCAACTAAATCCCAAACGTCATTTTTCTTCATGGAGTCAAGCTCGTCAAGCATAACTTTATTCAATTCAGAAGACTGATCACTGTTCATGGCTTCTTTATAAGAGGTGGGATCGATGAACTTTCCACCACCTGTTTCAATTTCAGCCAGGTATGTTTCATAGTCATCAAAGTTAGTAGGCTTTCTCACTCTAAATGACCTCCTGGGTTGAACAACGGGTTAGCGGGTTCAACATTGTTTTGTGGTGTCCGTTTGAAGTGTCTTCATTTCCTGGTGAGGGAGGTTGTGTGAGAGGTTGTGTAGGTGCAGTGTCGGCAACAGAGGTGTGTACAAGAGAAGTAATCGGAGTGATGGTAAGCGACAAGTCCCCCCCCCCCCCCCCGGCGTCTTGTACTTCTCGCAAATCATCTGGAGATTTTTCACTGCTCCCACTGTTGTTATGATCTTCAAGGAACGCGGCATTCTTTGTTTCTACTATACGAGTGACATGAGAAGGACAATAAAACCTATAACCCTTTGAATGTTTGGGATTACCAATGAAGTTACAAGTTACGTTTTCATGTCGAGTTTCTTTAAGAAGGGATTATAGAGTTTGGCCTCGACAAGACAACCCTATACTTTCATATATTTTAGGCTCGGTTTCTCTCGTGTCCAAAGTTCGTAAGGAGTTTTAGGGACAGATTTTGAGGGAACTCTATTGAGTATATAAACGGCTCCTTTCAATGCCTCGGTCTAGAGAAATAGAGGTAATCCTGAGTTGGCTAACATACTTCGTACCATGTTCATTAGGGTTATGTTTCTCCTTTCAGCAACACCATTCTGTTGAGGAGTACCAGGCATGGTATATTGGTTCACGATCCCCTGGGTTTTGCAAAACTCATAATATTGACCAAGAGTCTGACCCAAATCCGTATGCTACCATAATACTCACCTCCTTTATCTGACCTGATAACTTTTATTTGAAGACCACATTGTTTTTCAACTTCAGTTTTATAATCTTTAAAAGTTGTTAGTGATTCAGATTTTTCTTTGATGAGATACAAGTACATATAACAAGAATAATCATCTATGAAAGTGATAAAAGAGTTATGTCCTGTAATTCCAGTGGTAGTATAGGGGCCACTAATGTCAGTATGAATAATTTCTAACAATTTAGTACTTCTAGTGGCGCCCTTCTTATTAGCCAATGTCATTTTGCCTTTAAGGCATTTGACACATGTTCCAAAATCATTGAAGTCAAGAGATGGTAAAATTCCATCTTTCACGAGTCTCGATAAACGATCACGTGAGATATGGCCTAAACGTTGATGCCATAACATAGAAGAAGTTTCTAAGTCTCTTTTGGGTTTTCTCTTTGTTGATGATTCATTAATGTTATATGACAACAAAGAATTAGAGAAAACATCATCCAGTTCTAATCTATAAAGACCACCATCCAGATAACCAAAACCAAATATTTGAAAATTAAAATAGATAGTAAGTTTGCTATGACCATGAGAAACATCAAAACAACCCATGCCTAACTTTGGTCCTGATACAAGATTCCGAGTAATCTCAGGAATATATAAGGTATCATAAAGTTTAATACATAAACCAGTTTTCATAATTAAATCTAAGGTTCCCACGGCTTTAACGGCTAAATCCTTTCAATTCCCAAGCTTAAGTGTTCTTTGGTTTCTTTCAAGTATCTGGATTGAATGGAAGCCCTGAGTAGAATTAGTTACATGAACCGTAGAACCAGAATCAAACCACCATGAATTAGTTGGAACATTTAAGTTAAAAGACTCAGTTATCATATTTAGATGATTACCTTTCTTAGCCAGCCACTCCTTGAAACTTTTGCAGTCCTTTTGTTTATGTCCAAGCTTGCGACAGAACTTGCAGTAAGGTGTGTTCTTGGAGTTGTTAGAGTCGGATGATGTACCTTCATCCTTCTTCTGAACCTTAAAGCATTCACGGTAGATTTCCTAAAAATTATGCGAGTGTAAATCTGTATAATTTAAGGTTTGGTTGTGAGTGGTTGTGAGTAGAGGAGAGAGAAAAACTTTACAAAATCTATATATTTGACAAAAAAGTTGGTGATTTGCTAAAATTTAAGGATTGGAAGAGAGAGAAAAGGTAATGATAAAGGTATAAAAAAGTATTATTTAATTATGGTTATGAGTGGAAGAGAGAGAAAAAAGTAATAATAAAATGATAAATTATAGGGATATGGATAGAGAAGCTGATGTGAATGCTCTTAGGATACTCCCTTTGTGGAAACCTGCCCTTCCTCTTGTTATAGGAGTTAGCAGTCACGAGATAAGCAACTTTTGGTTTGTTAAGCTTCTGACGTTCTTCCTCTTGCACGCATATCTCAATCAGCTCGCTCATTTTCCATTTGTCCTTCTGAGCATTGTAGTTGACTTTGAAGGTTTCGAAAGACGCAGGAAGAGAGGTCATAATGAAGTGAACCAGAAATATCTCGCCAATCGGCATATCTAACACCTTAAGCTTGTTGGCGATGTCGTTCATTATCATCAGATGCTTACGAATACTGCCCTTTCCATCATACTTAGTAGTCAGCAACTTGAGAATGAGGTTGCCAGCAAGCACTTTTGAGGTTCCTTTGTAGTACTCCTCCACGGACTCCAGGTAAGTTTTGGCATTGTCAGAATCTGGTATGGCCCCCCTGATGGCAATGTCAATGGATTTCTTCATGATCAAAAGGCACATCTTGTTGCACTTAATCCATTTCTCATGAGCAGTCTTCTCTTCAGTAGAGCTCGAACTAGTGAGGGCATCAGGAGCATCGGTTAGGAGTGCATGATCGAAACATAATATGCCGAGAACCAAATTCACATAATCCTTTCAAGCAGCAAAATTTTTTCCAGTTAAGGTTTCAACTCCGAAAGTTGAGGCTTAGAGTGGACAAGAGTGAGAATAATGAGATACTTAGTAAAGAGTCTTGTAGTGATTAATCGGATAATAACAATAATAATAATAATAATAATAATAATAATAATAATAATAATAATAATAATAATAATAATAATAATAATAATAATAATATAACATTAATAATAATAATATTAATAAGCAAGCATAGGTAAGGACCTTAGCTATGAAGCAACGAAGTTGTGATAATAGTCTATTAAAATCACCAAAAACTAATAGACAAATTAAGGTTCTACTTAAATGAGTCAGCTTTCGCTTTGGTTACTTGCCTATCACCTAAGCATTATGAACAAAATAAGAGGTATGTGCATAAAGTAATGTATCACATCAGCTTTGGCCAGAAATGATGCATCTAAGCTTTATGTACAAATTAGTTTCGCTGAATACAAGCATAACTCATCAGCTTTGGCCAGAAGAGAAACACTTGTATAAGTGAGGCGAATGCTTAATTTTATTTGATAATCATTGTATGAACAACGAATCAACTTTGGCCAGAATCGAGGTTTTAAAATGTTATCAAGTTAAGCGAATAATTTAACTTAATTCAAATAAGTTAACTAGTATTAGAAATAATGATGACATTGATTAATGTAGCAAATCAGCTTTGGCCAGAATTACTACATGTCAATAACTAATACAAGTTAAGGAACTAATCTAAATTATTATTAGGTTTTATAAAACATAAGCATATAAGGTTTTAAACAAAACAAATTTTAATGTTAAACCCCAAATTTAGAGAAACCCCCCTGTTGCCCGGTCGATAAGGGGTTATCCGATCAAAAAACAGGTTTTCGATCTAAGGTGAGATTTTCGATCCAAAGTAAGGTTTTCGATCAGCATGAGGTTTTTCGGTCCAATATGAGGTTTTCGATCCACAGTGAGGTTTTCGATCCACAGTGAGGTTTTCGATCGAAGATGAGGATTACAATCGAAACCTAGGTTTACTATCGAAAACTTAGGTATGCAATCGAAAAGCTGGGTTTACAATAAAAAATCTATGGTTATCAATCAAAAAGCTGTGGTTATCAATCGAAAAGTTGTAATTGCAATCGAAAAATTAATATTTGAGTCAAAAGTAAGATGTTAGATCGAAAATGTAAGGCTTTCGATCAAAGACCAATTTTTTCGATCGAAAGGCTAGGTTCTGGATCGAAATAATAGGATTTCGATTGAAAAATGTAAGGCTTTCGATCGAAAACTAAAGTTCTCTATCGAAAAGTTGTAGCTATGGATCGAAATCTGTGGATTTCGATCGAAATAATACGTTTTCTATTGAAGAATTGAGGATTTCGATCGAAATCTGTGGATTTTGATCGAGAATGTAATATCCTGGTCGAAATCAGTTAGGGTTTTGTTACGGTTTTTCAAAACGAAAACTAATTAAGGTTTTAAAAAACCGATTTTGATTATGTGCTTAAAAAACAAATTAGGGTTTCGAGATTTTTAGATCGAACTGAAAACCCATTATCTGATTTTGAAAATTGTTAGTATTACGAATTCAGATTTGTGATTCGATTGAACAACTTATGCTCTGATACCACATGTTGATCGAATCCTGAATCGTTATTATAATAAACAGATAATACGTATGTAAATATAACCTGTTGTCATCTGGTTGAGATCACAGTAGTCATGTTGTCTATCATGTGAGTAGCCTTGGTCCCCCTTTAAGGTGTATGCTAATGATGGTGATAATCGTAAAGGGGATTACGATTTTGAGAGAGAGCAAAGAGAGAGGGACGAAAATAATGATATGTGATTAACCTCTCATCTCTCTAATAAGGCCCTATATATATACACCCAAGAGGAAACCCTAGTCCATCATTAAGGGCAATTATGTCCATCAAATAAATGTCTGATAGGGTTAATTAGGTAATTGATCATTTTAAGATAAATGATTAAAGGCCACATATTATATTTTAAGACACCCTATTTCACATGTGAAATTACTTTATTTCACATGTGTGTTTCATATGTGAAATTTTCTGAACAATGAGAAAATGGGAAAAAAAGAAAAAAGAAATTAATCATAACCATTAGATCAAAAGATCTAATGGTGAAAAAGGTGTTTACCTGTCTACACTTATGGGGGTGTCTACAATGAACTTTTCACTATATATATATATATATATATATGTATTTAGTAAATATATTTTGTCTAACAATTGTAGGTTAATATCCGTGCCAAAGTTAATATAGATGTAGGCCTTTAAAGTTAAATAAACTATAAAAATATAAATTGTTCATTCGGTCCGGTTCGGTTTTTGCGGTTTTTTCATCACCCAAAACCAAAACCGAACCCGAACCACAAGTTTCAGTTTGGTTTTTTCGGTTCGTTTTTTCTGGTTATTAGTTCGGTTTAACTTTTTTCGGTTCGATTTTTGCGATTTTTCTGGTTCCAATTCGGTTTTTTTGGTTTTTTCGGTTTTTTGCTTACCCTACGAAACATGTTTAACTTAAACAAATATGTTTAACTTCGTGTCATATCATGTTGTATTAAGGGGTACGTGTCAAAAATTACCAAACCTAAATGAAAGCAACTTTCTAGATCATAAAAGTTTACGTAAAGATATTATTATTTCTAAATATGGTAAAGATTTTTTTTTAAGTTATCTCTTTTTATTGAACCCACTATGAATAGGGAATTAAATTTTTTACTTTTGTCATATTTCCGATTTACTTTTTATCAAATTTAAGCTTTATAGCTTTACAGTTTTACTTTTGTTAGATTTTAAAGTTACTTTTATAGTTTTATTTTTGTTAGATTTTAATTTTATTTTTTGTAGATTTTAGTTCTATTTTAGTTTAACTTTAGTACTTTTTTTTATACTTTTTATTGATCTTGTATTAATTTATTAATAACTGTGGTGAGGGTTCAAGTATAATATAGATAAAATATATGTAAATTGAACGTTATAAAAAAATATCAAGATGAGAACATATTCGAGCGAAAAACTGAGAAAAAGAAACGAAATGTGACATGAACATGGGATTTACTTACTATTTCACAATACTGAATAACAACTAAAGCGCAATACACAGAGTATTAACCCCGTACTCTATTATTTAAAAAGGTCATATTAACTCTTTTTTTCAAATAGTTAAAAGAAGAGTTTTCAAAAACATCACATAGTTATTAGACAAGATGGATATTGTTTTTTCTGGTTGTTTAGGTCATCTGTTATGATATGATCATGTAATTGTTAGTGATAAGTGTAGAGTTGTGAACGGATGAAGAAAAAAAAATGTTGCAAACCATTATTGCCACTATCACGAGCGCCCTCACTATGTGAATCCATAACGCCCCTACAAGCGGTGTTTAAGGGCATATTCCGCTATCATTGCTTCAAAAAGTCATGACTATGCATGGTTTTATGGTTACATTAACCAAGTTTTTCTGTCGCGTAGAATCATTATAGAACCTAAACCAGTAGAAAGGGTTATACCGACTAATAATGTGATGCTTGGATGTACATTTATATAGAACAATTGATCAATAAAACATCTTAAATAATATTCGAGAAGACACTGCAAAAAACAACAAAAGAATTTCGTAAACAATACACGAACGTAACTTCACTACAAGAAATTGGGATATTTACCTATACATACTATATGTAGGTAAACAACCTAATTTCCTGTAGTCTGTAGTTTAAGCTTGTTATTACCTATTTTGTGCTTCGAAACGAGAAGACTAGCTATCCACGGCAAATACGTAAGCGAACGCCAAGATGCCCACACAACCAAATATGACCGCCAACGTCCTCACTGCCACCACCGCGGTTGCCATGGCTGCCAGTGTTGCTCCGATGACTGTGTGTGTGTATTATTATTATAATATTTACCCCCGCCATTCAATGTTGAAAAATGAAAGGCATCTAATTTATAAATCCTATAAGTTGTTATTTTTTTAGGATGTTATCTTTGTCTTTATATTATTTTTAAAATCTTATTTCACATTGCTTGTCTACTATAAACTCTAGGAAAAGGACACTTTAAATAACACCACGATAATTTATCCTCGAAATCCCTTTGCTATGGCTATAACATTTCTTCACTCTTTTTCAGGGTAATAGTCAACAATTGCACTGATTTCTTTTGTTTGTTGTTTGATCGAGTTTTTGCGTTTTAGCGGTTGTTGGCAAACAGAATAAATTAGTACATATTTTTCTACTGGATTTTTCGCTTGATTTTATGAACTCCCCCAAAGGTAGAAATTTTGTTAATGTTTGTGTGTTTTGATTCGTGTTAACTTCTCATATTTTCATTATGGGATATTTAACATATGTCGCCTTATTAAGTATTCTAATTACATATATACACATTTAAAAATCAATTACATATATCTCCTTTCATATAATTAAAATTACCTATTTATCCTATCCATTTTCTAAACAAAAAAAAATCATACGTGAGAAACTCAAATGTCGTTCTCCATACGTGACGACAATCAGTTTTGTTCTTCATCGATTTTGCAATCAGGATCTCCTTCGATTTCACCAGGTTTAATCAACTCCATCGAAGACAACAGCAGCGAATCCATCTTGTTCTTCGGTTATGATTATAACGCCCCTCCCTTCAAATCTGATTGGTCCTTTTTTAAAGTATATTTCTTATTGGTCCATCTTCAAGTGGGTTATATATATTTATATCATGTTGGAAACAACAATCAAATATTATGTTCATGAATATAGACTATGTTTTTTGAGTTAAAAACACTATTTTATATATGTTTGGGGACAGATTTCATCCTTTGGCATCATGTATTCCTAACATTTGCTCAGGATTCTGGATCCCGTCTAATTGATTTATCTTACGTGTTAATTTTGTACTTTATTGTTGATTGCAGGTCAAAGGGTAGAAACTTCTTACTAAAAGAGGGGTAAGCCTCCTTTTATATGAGTTGGATTGGGCATGTTGGGCCAAAGCTGTCACACCCCCAATTAACCACTAACGGAGTTTATACCGTTAAGGGGCGCGACCAGACCAGGACCACAACCATTAGTTACAAATACTAAACGAATCAGAGTAAAGCCCAAATGTTCATAAATAAAATAGTATCAAAGGTTACGCAGCGGAATGTAAACATAATTGTCTTAGCACTAACCGCGTGCTTTAATTACAAAACATAAATTGTTATATAAATTCCCAAATTAGTTCAAGTAAAAGTAAACATTTTCTTGTGCCCTGTCAACCTGCTCCGGATACTCCTCAGCGATCTGCAAAAGTTAAAACCAAGCAAGTGTCAACCAAAAGGCTGGTGAGTTCACGGTGGGCTTGTCATGCATTGGCCCGGTCTCATAATCATTTCTTTTGTCAACATATACATACATAATATTTGTTTATGAAAACGATGCTTTTAAACGTCAATTACCGATTATTTAATATGCGCTTAGTCTTGTAAGAATTAAAGAACTCAACCGATATCGCGGGTAGCTAATCCGTCGTTTCATGCACTAAGGAAGATTGTACCAAGCTGACTATTTATTCTGCGGTGTTCCACCGTCATTTATTTTATTTGCGGACTTTCGTCACTGCTCTTTTTGCCTCCCCCGTGTCCTCCTCCTGGGATCACGGTGTCAAATAGGCTGATATTGTTCCCCGTGCACCTCCAGTGCCCCGGAGCGGAGTTTGTCAAACTCCAGTAGATCTACCCAACATCCCCTCGCTTCCACGAATTAATGGCACAATTAATTATGAGGACTTTTTATTTAACCAAAAACATTCCTTAGAAATCATGTGATATCATTTGGTTTAAAGCCTTTAACCTATGCTAGCCATATTAAAACATTTCAATTAGGGTTTCTTTCGAAACCAAAAAATCATTTATCAGTTTTATTTTTCGTAACGACGACTTGATTCCTCCCCCAAGTGTTCCCATAAACACTTGGTGAGAATCAGTCAATTTGTGTTTGTCCGGTGCTCGGCACTCGTAAGTTTTGTCAGCATTATTTCCAAGTTGTTCTTTCCGTCCCTATCGGGATCGTTTCCTTGCGGGTTAGTGACACTCACCTTTGGTTGCTCGGCTAGACTTGCTTAATTATCTTTGAATTGATTTCCTAACGAAGACCTATAATTCATTTAGGTCTCATATATTAGTCTTGTGTCTAATTCATTTCAAACAACGTTCACTATGGCCCATAACATAGCACGTTAAGCTAAGACACGACATATCGACACACGACACCGATGGTTGATCATAAACAAGGGTTCATAAAGATCAGATATCAAACATGTTTCATCATGGCATAATCATGCAAGTCATGGCATAATACTTAAGCAAATTTCACAAGTTTGGTTTTTAGGTCAGGTCTTAGTTTCGCTAGGACAGTTTCGCTAGGCAGTTTCGCTAGGTGCTTGGGCAGCACTTTCGCTAGGCAATGCCCGGTGACACAGTTTCGCTAGGCTAGTTTCGCCCGAAACTGCTGACGCAGTTTCGCTAGCCTAGTTTCGCAGGGAAACTGGTTTGAACTTTCGTTCAGGTATTTCGCTCGGTAGTTTCGCTCGAGCTGGTCTGGTCAGGTTACCCGGCGACACTATAGTTTCGCTGGGTAGTGTCGCTGGAAGGAGATATAGTTTCGCTACTTAGTTTCGCCCAGAGAACAGCAGTTTCGCTGGTCGCGAAAAACATACGGATTTGCCTAAAAATCAACCTAACAGCTTCTGATCATACATGCAATTCATTATTTAGCATACATGGGCATTTACTAACATAAATCAAGCAACTTTAACACGTTTAACATGTATTTTGATCATCAAATCTCTAAAATGGGTTCAAAACCCTAAATGACCTATTTTGCACAAATCTCTAACATGGATGGATTTCACACGTAAAGTTATCAACTTTAGTACAGATCTAGCATTCCTAAACAATATACTAGCAGATCAAACAATTACATGAAGATTTGAGCATGCTTTAAGAAGAAAACATATAGAAAAGCTTAAAACATAGTTTTGGGACTCACGGTTGATTCTAGGGTCGATGAATGAGATGAGATGATGGTCTAGGGGCTGAGATCTTGGTCCTTGGGTGACTTTCTCGGCTGACCAGGTTCCAGAGAGGAGAGTGTGTGTGTTTGTGATGAAATGAGGCAAATGGAGAAACTAGGGTTTATTAAGTTTATTTATATCAGAGGCTAGTTTCGCTGGCAGTTTCGCTAGCTGGCGAAACTGGCTCTGATTTCGGGTACATTGATCAGTCTAGCCAGCTACCGGGCGAATCTGTAGTTTCGCTCGGCAGTTTCGCTGACTACCAAATTTAGGCAATTTTCACATAATCAAGTATTTACAACTTATCATGCTATTCACAATAGTAAGTCATGTATTTAAATCACATTGCACATAAAGACAATCAATGATGAACACATAACACATATAGACGGGTTTGGTGATCAACCAAAGGTCGTGGACGTACTCGGCCTAATTATTCATTAGTTACTAGTTTAACACTTATAACGTAACTAACGGGTTTGTCTAACGGAAGTTAACCTTGAAATTCACGGGTGTCACAAAAGCCTTATGCGGGTCACACTTTGTCTGGACCCAAACCCATATATTCAGCCTAATCCGGACATACATCATTATGGACATTTTCTAAACACAAGTCTTATGTCATTTTGTGCAAGTGGTTCTTTTGACGACATTTGTTATGAACTACCCAAAGACTATAACCCATGGATCTAACCCAAGTCATAGGCCCAAATACATCAACCAACATAAAAAGAAGAAACGGAAACAATTAGGGAGCAGAGAAAATTGATATAGAATGGTGCTTCTTCTTTCTCGTCTCTCTACTTTGTAGTCTCTAATTTCCCATCTCCTTCTAGTCACTTGTTCTTTGAAATCTCATCAAATTGTAATCGATTCAGAAGCAGTTGATTATAGTTTCTTTTGATCTATTCGGTAGTTGTGATTATACCAAATGTTGAGGAAAATTAACTTGAGGTTAATTTGGTAATTCCAATATATGCAGGGACTGATTGTGTAAATCTTGTACACAGGTTTACGAAAGATAGAAAGTTTGGACTGGAAATTTTGAAGTTTTATAGATGAGGGGTGTAAATTGTAATTAGTTTGTTAATCTGTTTTTAGCCGTTAATCGCTTAGTTTATAATCAAGCTAGTTAGGTCAATGTAATTTTAATTCTTCTTCTTGTATTTCTTCTTCCCGTATCAATGAAATTCCCTACATTCTTGTCAAATTGATTGTGAATTTGCGATATCAAATTAGATTTGGTATCAGAGCTTGTTGGTTAAGAGATCGATTTATGAGAGGATCAGTGATCCTCACCTGTGATTAGTAAAATTCACCGGTTAATCAATTCGCCGCGCCGATCATCCCGATCGCCTGTTACATCGCCATTCCGATCAAGGCCTCTGAATACTCGAAATTCAACCATGACAGATGCAGCAGGTGGAAGCAGATCAAGAGAAGGCACTGTAACAATACCGCTACAGTGTCCGATGCTAAACCAGTCGAATTACACCATTTGGGCGGTGAAGATGAAAGCAATCTTCAATTGCCATGGTCTATGGGAGGTGGTACAACCGGCGGAAGGGGCTGAGGTTGATGCCAAGAAGAACTGCACCGCCATAGCCTATTTGTACCAATCGCTCCCTGAGGATATGGTGTTGCAGGTTGCAAGTCTTGATTCGGCTAAAGAAGTCTGGAATACCATCAAAACAAGGTTCATTGGGGTAGATAGAGTCAAGAAGGCCCGATTGCAGACTCTAAGAAGTGAATATCAGGCTCTGAAAATGAAGGATTCAGAAAATATTGATGACTTTGCCGCTAAGATAAGTTCTATCTCTTCTAAATTCACTGAATTAGGAGAAACAATACAAGAATCTGTCTTAGTTAGAAAGTTATTGGATTCTGTGCCTGATAGGTTCATTCACTTAGTTGCCTCAATTGAACAATTCGTTGACTTAGATTCAATGCAGTTGCAGGAAGCTGTGGGAAGGCTGAAGGCTTTTGAAGAAAGGACAGGAATGAAAGCCAAAGGAGTATCAGCCAAAGAAGAGCAGTTGCTCTTATCCTATAGTGAATGGCAGGCAAGGAAGAGGGAGAATAAGTCAAAGGGCAAATGGGAGAAAGGGAAGTCTCAAAGAAACAGTGATGATGGGTCAAGAAGCAATGGAAAGGGAAATTTCAGAAATGAAAGGCCAGGGAACTTCAAGAAGGATGAGAAGAGTTCACAAAGACAGAAGAAGGACAAGTCAAAAATAAGGTGCTTCAAGTGTGAGAAACTTGGGCATTATGCCAGTGAATGTGGGAAATCTGCTACAAAGGAAGAAGAAGCAAATTTGGCTCAGGTTGAAGAGGAAGATGATTCAGGGCCTGTTTTGTTGATGATCTCACAAAACACCAAAGCAAAGGAGATGGTGATGCTGAATGAGTTGAAGGTACAGCCTGGAAGGTATGAGTCTGATGGTCAAACACAGGAAACCTGGTATCTTGACAATGGGGCCTCAAACCACATGACAGTTAACATTGATCACTTTTCTACCCTTGATAAAAATGTGGGTGGTAATGTGACTTTTGGAGATGGGTCCAAAGTCAGTATAGAGGGCAGAGGATCTGTTCTGTTAGAAGGAAGGTCCTTAGAACAAAGGTTGCTCACCAATGTATATTACATACCACAATTGAGAAGTAGTATTATAAGTTTAGGCCAAATCACTGAGGGATGCTGTGAGGTTAGGATGAAGGGTGATTGGCTGTGGCTATATGAAAGAAGTGGTACTTTGTTGTTAAAGGTTAAGAGGTCTGCAAATAGGTTGTATAAGATACCAATTAGGACAGGATCTCCTACATGCTTCTTGTCTAGCCTAGAAGACCAAGGGTGGCTTTGGCATGGTAGATTAGGTCACATGAGTTTTAAGACCTTAGAATTGATGGCTAAGCAGAAACTAATTGAGGGATTGCCTCCTGTTAAGCACACTTCTAAGGTGTGTGAAGCATGCCTAGCAGGAAAGCAAACTAGAGATACCTTTCCCAAGCAATCTGCCTATAGGTCTAAGGTTCCTTTGGAACTTATATCAATGGACTTGTGTGGTCCTATACAACCAGAAACTAGTAATGGGAATAGATATTTCATGCTACTACTTGATGATCATACCAGATATATGTGGGTGTTTTTCATTAAGAATAAGAGTGAGGCATATGACACCTTTGTTAAGTTTAGAACTGATGTGGAAAGCAAGTATGACAGAAAGATTAAATCCCTTAGGTCTGATAGGGGTGGTGAATTCACATCTGTGGATTTTACTACCTATTGTGAGCAGAATGGCATATCTAGAATGTTAACTGCACCTTACTCTCCACAGCAAAATGGTGCTGTTGAGAGAAGGAATAGGACAATTATGAATGTTACAAGGAGCATTCTTAAGGCAATGGAAGTACCAGATAGGTATTGGGCTGAGGGAGTTAGGCATGCTGTATACTTGTTAAATAGAATGCCCACTAGGTCTCTTAATGATGGCATACCATACCAATACCTGAAGGGTAGGAAACCAAATATTTCACATTTAAAAATATTTGGTTGTGTAGGGCATGTTAAGGATACTAGACCTGGCTTGAAGAAGCTAGAGGTGAGGAGTAACCCTATGGTATATTTAGGAAGGCAGGAAGGATCAAAGGCATTTAGGATGCTGGATGTGAGATCTAACAAAGTAGTTGTTAGCAGGGATGTGATCTTTGAGGAGTCAAAGAAGTGGAACTGGGATACTGGGTCAGGGAAGAGTGAGCAAAGGGATTTTACCTGGTCTAAGTCTAGTTGGGCAGAGTTTTTTCAACCAAGGGACTCAGAGAGTGAGGAAGATAGTGATCAGGAAATTGACTTAGAGCATGAGCATCAGGAAATGGAACATGATGTTGATCATGAGGTAGGTCATGAGAACTTTGCTAGCACTAGTCATCCTGGTGATCCAGGACCAAGTAGTAGTCAAATCACAGAAGTAAGAAGATCAACTAGAGTGTCAAATATACCAGTTAAGTTGAGTGATTATGTCATAGACAAAAGATTGAGGCTGGGAGAGCAGAGACAAGAACAATTAGAACTTGTGGAACTTATGCTTGCACAGGAAGAGGAACCTGTCACTTACTCAGAGGCTGTTAAACACAACAAATGGAAACAGGCTATGATAGAAGAGCTTAAGGCTATAGAAAGGAATAGCACATGGAAGTTAGTTGAAACTCCAAAGGGCTGTAAGCCTATAGGATTGAAATGGTTGTTCAAACTTAAGAAAGATGCATCAGGGGAGGTAGTGAAGCACAAGGCTAGGCTTGTTGCAAAAGGGTATGTTCAACAAATAGGAATAGACTTTGAAGAAGCTTTTGCCCCTGTAGCTAGAATTGAGACCATTAGGCTTATATTAGCTCATGCAGCAAAAATGAAGTGGAAGGTCTACCATTTAGATGTGAAAGCTGCATTTTTGCATGGAGAACTTAGTGAGGAAGTGTATGTGATGCAGCCTGAGGGGTTTGAGAAGAAGGGGCAGGAACATAAGTGTTATAGATTGATGAAGGCATTGTATGGTCTGAAGCAGGCACCAAGAGCCTGGAATATCAGACTTGATAAAGTGTTAAGAGAAATTGGTTTTAAGAAATGTCAAACTGAGCAAGCTGTGTATACTAGACTTAGAGGGGAGTCAATGTTGATTCTAGGGGTCTATGTAGATGATTTACTTCTAACAGGAAATAGTAAAGAGGATATAGATGAATTTAAGACACAAATGAGGTTGAGATTTGAAATGACTGATTTGGGAGAACTCTGCTATTATTTAGGAATACAAGTAAGTCAGAAACCTGAAGGAATATACATAAAGCAAACAGCTTATGCAGAAAAGGTTGTGAGACTTGCAGGGTTAGAAGGCTGCAATGAGACCAAGATACCAATGGATCCTGGATTGAGGTTGACAAAAGAAGAGGGTGGTGAGGTTGTGGATGCAACCCAATACAGGAGGTTGGTTGGTTCACTCAGGTACTTGTGCCAGACAAGACCTGATATATGTTATGCTGTTGGAGTTGTATGCAGGTATATGCAGGAACCAAGAGAAGCTCACATGAAGGCTGTAAAGTATCTAATCAGATATGTCAAGGGGACAACATCTTATGGGCTGTTTTATAAGAGTGGTACAAGAGATGGGTTGATAGGATACTGTGATAGTAATCATCTGATGGGAAGTGAAGATGGCAGGAGTACAGGAGGGAATATGTTCTACTATAATGGGTCAGCTACAGTTGCAGCATGTCAAGCTGTGTGGCTTGTGGGATTACTAAAGGAATTAACTGCTCAGGAACACAAGAAAGTTCAGTTGAATGTTGACAACAAGTCAGCAATTGCACTGATGAAGAATCCTGTATTCCATGGCCGTTCTAAGCACATCAATCTCAGGTTTCATTTCATTAGAGAATGTATAGAACAAGGAAGGATAGAAGTAAAGTTTGTGAGTAGTTTATTGCAGAAAGCTGATATCCTAACAAAGGCTTTACCAATGATAAGATTTTCAGAAATGAGGTCTTTGATAGGAGTTGAGGATTTTTCGAGAATAGTTACTTAAAGATTGGTTCTTTGCTGAATTATTAGTAGGATGGAAGGGACACATTAGTACACAAAAACTTTATAAGTCACTGGTGTGCGATGCTAATGTCTATTCATCCTAGTGATAATGTTGGTAAAGTTTCCATTGGCAAGTATATTGGAATTAGAGGGGAGTATGTTGAGGAAAATTAACTTGAGGTTAATTTGGTAATTCCAATATATGCAGGGACTGATTGTGTAAATCTTGTACACAGGTTTACGAAAGATAGAAAGTTTGGACTGGAAATTTTGAAGTTTTATAGATGAGGGGTGTAAATTGTAATTAGTTTGTTAATCTGTTTTTAGCCGTTAATCGCTTAGTTTATAATCAAGCTAGTTAGGTCAATGTAATTTTAATTCTTCTTCTTGTATTTCTTCTTCCCGTATCAATGAAATTCCCTGCATTCTTGTCAAATTGATTGTGAATTTGCGATATCAAATTAGACCAAATCACTTCAACATTCTTGTCTACATCAAGACCATTACGCAACACTATACACATTGACAACATGTCTTTGAAATCTAGTACATACCGAGTAAAGACAAGTGGGTCTCACTGATTATTAGTTATCAAGATTTAAACTTTTCTCTAACAAATCTTGATGTTAATTTTTCATGGATGGGATGTGACAAGTAAAAGAGGAGGTACAACCACTAATTTAGTCTAGTGATAAAGAAATTTGTTTACATTCTAGATGTGTTGGGTTCTAGTCTCAGTCTAACATGTAATGGAGTTAGAGTGTAACATTTAGCTATTAAAAAAAAGTAAAAGAGGAGATACAACCATTAGCTTAGTCTAGTGGTAAAGATATTTGCCCTCTTTCCAGATATGTTAGGTTCTAGTCTCACTGAGATATGGAGTGAAGTTGGAGTGTAACATTTTACCATTAAAAAAATAAAAATATAACATTTAGCTGTTAAAATAAAAAATAAAATAAAAGAGGAGTTACATTTAAACCCGGCACTATAAAAAAAAGTCATCATTTTGATGAGTTAAAGCTATTTGTAATGGTAAGGTTGTGTGATGAAAAAGTTGTGTCACGTAATACGTCACATAAACAGTTTGATAACAATGATAAACGTGTATAGTGAGCCAGTGATAGTGTGAATGATACGTGGACTTATTTTGGGCTTGTAAATTAGAGTCCACTAAATCATAGGTGGGCTTATTTTTTCCAGTATCCACCTTTTTTTTTAATAAATCTGCATATAAATAGCGTTTTGAGTCGAAGAAGAAACAGCGAGAAGGCTAGGGTTTGTTCTGATTCGCTAAAATCTCAACAAACAATCGGAAAAGGAAATCGGATCGAAGATGTTTCCGGGTATGTTCATGCGAAAACCCGACAAGCAAGCTGCTCTGAAGCAGCTTCGTGTTCACGTTGCCTTATTCGGGGCGTGGGTCGCTGCTATTCGGGTCGCCCCGTATGTTCTCCATTACTTTTCTGACACAAAAGACGAGCTCGTTCTTGATTTCTAGTTTCGCTCATCAATCAATGAATTGACATCTTGATTATTAGAGGTAATTACTCCAAAATAAACTCCCAATTAATTTGTTTGATTTTTTTTATATTATGGTAATTTGAATCCGTAGAAATTGTTAGATATCACATGATCCTTTTGCAGACTAGATACTAGGGCGATAATTGTGTCAAATTTTGTTCAAATTGGGGCTTTTGGGTTGAATTGTTGAATTGTAAAATGGTTGAAGTTTTGTAATCAAGTTGTAAAAGGGTTAAATGGGCTGGCTGATTGGTCTTACAGCACACTTTATCGTTTATATTTAAAAAAAATATAAGAAATCGATAAATATATCAGTTCAATACGTGTATATGAGTTTTTTATATGTAAGGAATGTCATGTAGAGTGTTTTTTAAAAGTTATTAAATTTTATGGATATATGTGTTTTCTTTTTGATAAATTATAGAGATAAAAGATAAAAACTCTATCGTGAATGCTCTTATATGATTATCAAAAACAAGGTTTACGACTCAATGTGTTTAAATAAATTGAATGAACAAGTCAATTTGAACAGGGGTTGCTAACTTAAATGGGTTAAACTTATCAAATCAAATATGGCTCATCTATTAAACATGTTAGAAATGATCTCAAAAAACCTGGATATTTTTATGTCGTGTTTCAGATCGTGTCTGAAGTTATCACTTCTACTAAATTCTGCCGAATTATAGACATTTTTGTCTCACTTGAAACCGAATTCTAAAATGTAAATGGAGAAACATGAAGTTTGTTTGATGCCAGTTATTCAAAACTTCTACTAGTGTACACTGCATACCTTGGTTTTAAAAATAACGCACTAGGCATTAGGCTCTTGAGGTGATGAGGAAAACATCTCGGAAACATGAGGCAGGGCCTCGTGCACATCTAGCTCAAAATTTGTCAACATTGGTCAATCATCAATGTTGGGGTTAGTAGGAAAGAGGTACATAGAAACAACAAAAGTGATGAGGATAAGGAGATTATGATGATTTACATGATAAAAACGGCCAATATGTAGATATGATAAGACAATGTATAACTTTTGGTTGTAGATGATGTCTATTTGGTTGTACATAGGGTAACTTTTGGTTGTAGATGATGTCTATTTGGTTGTACATAGGGTAACTTTTGGTTGTAAATGATGCCTATTTGGTTGTACGTGAGGCTTTTGCCTTATGCTTCATGTCTCACGCCTCGGCTTTTTAGACCCTAAACGTCTTAGAGTGCCTCAGGCTTTTTAAAACCAAGCTGCATACCTCATGCCTTTACCTTAGGAAAAACTTAAAAGAGTTAAAAGGCATGAAATCGTTTAAACTAATAAATTAGGGTCCGGCTATATCCACCCGGGCTTTTACTAAAAACACCCAAAACGAACGATCGTTTCGGGAGAAACGACCCAGAAACGATCGTTCTACCTGAAACGATCCAAAGGAATATTAAAACCGTTATATGGCAATGATTAGGTGATCATTAGGGGAATGTTTGTCGGGTCGTTTTGTATAAAACGACCGTTTTAGAATTTTGATTATTTTTTAGGCCGAGAAGTTGATGTTTATTTTTATTTTTTTTAAATAATTTTATTTATAACTTATTTTTGCAATATAAGTTTTTAAATTTGTATTTTATGTTTTTTATTTATATTAGTGTTCCAAAAATCCACATAAGTTTTTTTAAAAAAAACATATTTATTGATAACATGAAGACAACCCAGATTCGTTACAAACGCAAGAGAATAATAGGAAAAACATTATGACTCCAACACTACAGAATACTTGAAATCTCATAACAGCTAATAAGACCAGTCTGAAGCTGAGTCGGAGTCACTGTCTGATGCCCAGCGGTTTCCAGATTCGACATCCACCTCCTTGGACCTACTATGTTCTTCCGCCCAGTACTCTCGAAGGACCTCCATGTCCTCTTTGTTTGCTTCATTCCAGGCATCTTCATCCTCCTCTTCAACTCCGACGAGGGGACGGGGGGGTCGAACAACAGTGGGTGGTGGATATGGACGACGATTAACAGGGGGGGCAGGAGGTCGAGGCTGCATAACAGGTGGTGGTGGTGGCTGTTCGACCGGTGGCACAAAACCAGGCGCCGGAAGCATTGCCGGAGGTGGAGTCCATGGTTCAAGGACATCTCTAGGAGGTGTGGACGACATAGCAAGATTGTGAAACTGGTGAAAAACTGAAACAAAATTTGGATCTTCAGACATGTACAGGGTGGTTCAAGATCAAACAAATGACCCCTATTTATAGGGGAAAAAGTTATAAAATACAACCGTTGGGTATATAGCCGTTATAAAATACAGCCGTTGGGTATATAGCCGTTGTGTGTATATAAAAATTATTTTAAAATTATTTATTAAAAAAACTTAAAATACATATTTTTGTTGTAAATATTGAAGAACGTGTCACTGAGCACAACATGAGATGGTTTGTCTAATTATTCACTCAGAGAAGGGTCCCAATGCCACACATTTTTGAAACCAGGCCAAGAGAAGTTCTGAAGCTTTTTAACTCCCTGCAGCCAATATTTGGAGGATTTTGTGATTTCAAAGGATGCTATAAGAAACATAGAAGACCAACTACTAGAAGTTGCACCTTTGTTATATCACTTGAGGTCTAATTACAATGAGGTAATCGACATGCAACTCGAGAAAAATCTTCGGGCATGTAAGAATCCCATTTATGAATTTATTCTGTGATTTTCATCCATGGGTAATTTGATAGACCCCAAGAGTGAGTCTGCCCTAACACGAATAGGTCAACAAATTGGTTTCTTGGGCTTACAAATCTATGAAAGTGGACGTCTGTATTAAAGAACGTTTTTTAGAGATGTTGTAATCTGTTATGATGGAACTGTGAGAAATGTTTGTAGCAGGCCAAGTTGTACATAGAAAATCATGGAGGATGATGTCATTTTCATCAATAGGCCACTAACAAACCACAAACATTATTAAAATTATTTTAAAAAAATTAAAAAAAATTTTTACTACAAAACACTTAAAAACCTAGCTAATATAGCATATTTTAGATTAGGAAAATGCGGGAACGCCCTCCACAACTTGTAGGAGTGCTTATGGACAAAGAACACGCCATCAACTCTATTCGTCCCCGGGGACGTTCGGTCATAGTAGATGTAACCACCTTTAGCAAGCAGGGAGAAGAATACCTGCATAGGGGTATCACCGATCGTTTCTTCGCCTTTAATCTTAGCTAGGATGTTATAGAGCGTCCGCTTACTCGACAGGTTCTTGGGGTTGTTTTTCTTAATTTCCGTCAAGATGTGACGAGGCCGGATCTTTTGGTTTTTCATCTGTCTCACATTACCAACCTCCTCGTCGTTAAACCTCATCGCCCTTGCATGGCCTTCCAGATTTTCCGACGGCTCGTGGTTATGCTCATGGTTGACCACCTCTAATTTCCAACCGGCTAGAATTTTAATGTACGTACCTTTCAGCAAGAACGGACAGTCACATTTCTTACTGCCCGTCTTTCTCTGCTGAGTACCCTTTGGTACGTATTTGCCACTACGATCACACCATATCGAGATTTTTGTATACTCTCCCGTAAGTGCGTGCGTTGAGCTACGTTTAGTTGATAGAACATAACCCTTTGGACAAGCTCGTTCAAAGGCCCAGTCAAACAGCTCTTTTTTTGATACGAAGATCTAAAATTATTAAATAAGTATCATAATTGGAAGTGGTGATAATATACACATGGGATTCCGATAATATGTATAAATCATAAAAATTAAATGACGAAAAACATGAATAGGTGGTACCTGGTCGGTTTCATAATACTCACGGTTGTTTTCGTCGTCGCCGTTGTTGTTGTTGTTGTCGTCTCCGCCGTTGTTGTTGTTATTGTCGTCGTCGTCGTTATTGTTGTTGTTGTTACTGTTGTTGTCGTCGTCGTCGTTGTTGTAATTACCAGAATAATTTCCTGCATAATTACCGACATAACTACCGGCGTCTCCTTCGTAAATTCCTCCGTAATTACCTCCATAATTATCACTTCCATCATAACCGCCGGGGTTGTAGCTATCACCTCCGCTGCCTCCGTTAAATAATTCATCGAACCACGACATCTCTTACGAATCTTATAGATTGAGAAAATGATTGTAGTATAAAACAGTGGACGATCGATCGATAATATGAAAATATACGATCGATCGATCGATATATATACGATTTAAATAGAATAATACATCACATCTAATGAATTCAAAAGAAATCCAGAAACGATCGTTTGTTACAAAACGGCCCAAAATTGAGGTCGTTTCATGCCAAACGATCGAAGGAATAAACATGATTTGATAGGGTTGCAGCTTTTGATGTCGACGTACAATTCCAAGGGGTCGTTTCAGGTAAAACGATCGTTTCCATATCGTTTTGGATGAAACGATCGTATGCTTTGGGTGTTTTTAGTAAAAAACCTGGGTGTCTTTATAAGGACTCATAAATTATACGTATTATAATTAAAAAAACCATAAGTGTTGTATATGTTAGATTTTGTATACCTGAAAAGGTTATTTTATCTCTATAAAAATTATACAGATACAAAAATATTCCTTATTTTTCTAGTTACTTTTTAATATCTAGGCCTGTTAGGTTTACAAACTGATTGTATTACTTTTAACCTGACTGCTTTAGCTCGATTTGATTGGTTCGGATGATTCAGTGGCTTTTGAACACCCATGGCCCCACAAATACAGCCACTTCACTCCACGTCCACTATAGACGGCTTAAAAAAGCGTCAGTTGGAGAATCTCTACGAGGAATGTATTCAATGAAACAACATACCGTAACTGATGGAGTTTACTTTGTTTTGCAGGTACATTGTGATAAGGCTATGTGGAAGGAAGCATGGTTGGAGGACAAAACCCAGTGGTTAGTTTAGTTTTTTTGAAGTTATGCTATTGGAATATTATCCTGATATTACATTATAAACATTTGTCCCTTGTTATTTGTTTAGGGTTCTGTTATTAGATGGTTACTTGTTTTAATTAAATATATTTCCTAGTCTTTTATGATCTATTCAAGCATTTTATTGGACTGTAGTTTTAATGTTTACCAATGAGATCAATATCTGCAAGAAGGTTTGAACTTTGAAGGAAGGAAACCGAAAGAAAAACTCTAAAACATCCAAGCTTGCAACATGCTCAAGAAATACTCTAAATTTAATTTAGAGCTCTAATTGTTTCGAGTTTAAACCAAGTTCACCTGAGCTAAACTTAGATCGATGAGTTTTAGCCTCCAGGAGCAAAACTTTCGATTCAGTTTTTCACCATGGCATTCGATTAGGGTTTTCAAAATTTGTTCATATACATGACTAAGTTAGAAACCCGTGTATTATACGAGGTTGAATAATGAAAATGATATAATTCATAAAGCTGTATATATTTATTATAGTTTTAAGTGTACATTAGTAACGTAATTGTAGTACAACAAATTTATATAGAGTAACGCATGACTTAAATTTATATTTATATATATTACAAAAAGAAATGGGTGTTTCAAACTCATAAAACACTATTCATATGTTGACTAATAGGAACATGACACGTGTCATGTTCCATCACTAATAACATGACACGTGTCACATGTTCAATCAATAATCGTGGTCACGTGTTAGGCCACGTGTTATTTACATGTGGTATTTTTTTAAGACTTAACACTTAAGCGCAGGTGGTCAGCTTTTAGACCACTTTTAGAGTTTTTGACTTTGGCCACAACGTTCTG
This sequence comes from Deinandra increscens subsp. villosa, assembly GCA_039602395.1. NCBI lineage: Eukaryota > Viridiplantae > Streptophyta > Magnoliopsida > Asterales > Asteraceae > Deinandra > Deinandra increscens. The sequence goes on from JBCNJP010000008.1 coordinate 53,056,205, forward strand.
AAAAATGGGTGTTAGGTCACCGTGTCGTGTACATGTGATATTTTTTTCAAGTTTAAGCGCAGATGGTCAACTTTTAAATCACTTTTAGAGTTTTCGACTTTGGCTACAGCGTTTCGGAAAATGGTGGCCCTCCGCGAAGCGCGGGCGGGTCACCATCTTGTATATATTACAATAGGAATTGGGATGTTGTGACACAAAAGTCACTATTCATATCTAGGGCCAATAGTTTTATGACACGTGGTCATGCGTTAGGCCATGTGGTGACACGTGGCAACGTGTTAGGCCACGCGTCATATCTAGGCCAATACTTTTGCAGCACGTGGTCATGTGTTACGCCACGTGATCTCTTTTAAGGTTTTCGACTTTGACCATGGGGTTTTGAAAAATGGGTGGCCCGCCACGAAGCGCAGATTGTTCACCATCTTGTTAATAACGTTTTTATTTGCTTATGTTTATCATTCGTACCCGCTACACAAGGCGAGCTTACAACTTGGCCCTAGTTACAGCTTCTTTAATTTGGTTGATCTTAAAAACTCAAAAACAATCATCTTTGACCGTATATATATCACCCCTTGTGCCACATCATCCACTGTATACGGTGCCGTCAAAATTAGAGCAGAACTGGTAGGTATTTCAGTTATGAAGTCGAACATCATTATTGTAACTATGATCCAACTCACTTTATCTTCCCATGAATCTAAGTTACTTGGTCATCTCAAACTGAAAAGAATGATCAAAAGAGTTTAACACCATAAAGTGTGAGGTTTGGCATTACGTATGACTAATTGCAAGTTCACCATTTACTACCACTTAGAAGTAGGGGGAACCTAGATGGATGTTCATTTATTCTTTAAAACCTTCCTTGCACTTCATAAAAATGGACATGATTCCTTTTGATCCTGTACTAATCAGCCTCTAAAGTTCAACTTTTAAAATGACAAAATTATAATATTTACGTAATACTTTCCCTTTTCTTGCCATTATATTTATCGTAATATCCAAATATCATATAAACCAAAAAGATGTACTAATATCATACACAAGTCAAGATGTCACCAAATGAAATAATACACACATACATACTGAGTTTTGAATCAATTTCAATTTGGTATTTTCTTAATTTGTAGTGGCATAGTTGTAGTATTCGAAGCTACTGGTTTCCTTGAGTGGTTGGTGCAAGAACTTGGCTAGTAGAATACCCCACCTTAGTTTACTTCCTTAGAGAATTATCCTGATGGCACATATTTTTCTGAGTCATCTCCTTTTTACTGCTAATGCAATTCAACTATACCTACTTTTGCCAAATAAGTAACTCAAACCCTAACCAGTAGAAAATAAATGAATACATAAAAATAAAAAATAAAAAATAAAAAACAATTTTTTACTGTATGGTATTCTCTCCGGTTAGGCAACAAAGGAAAACCCAATATCATTTGCTCCTCATGAAATTTCTTCTTTTTTTACACATTTCATGTCCTACTCAATATCATAGTCTCATTATGTGATGTTAACCATACCCTAAGAAGTACTTGCATCCAAGTTAGGTTGAAAATCAATCAGAAATCATTTGCTCAACATGCAATTCAACTTGTTTTCTAACCATCCGTCACCATCTAAAGTTCGTACATGTACACTCATTGCAACACTTAGTCATTGCAAATATAAGAACCTTGTGCTTTAAGAATAAAAATTACAAAATTAATTGTTTCCAGTGACATCCCTCTATTGTTGAAATTAGAATGACTTGTCTTTTATTCCTACGGTCTTGGCCTGAGAAAAGTGATCTTTGAAATTGAAATCGGCTAAAATTAACACAATAGGCTTTAGAGTAGCTCTTTCCAAATAGGCTGAGTAGCCACGCTTTATAGTATAGAAATCGATAGAAAATGAGCTCTCTAGTTGGGATTTACAAGCAAAACCTTCTCCTATGAGTCTACGTGTCTGCCTTTAATAACCTTTCAGTTGGTTACCTTCGTCGGCATCATTAAACCTCATCAAAATGTTGTTGGCCCACGATAGTTCATAAAATCCCACGTAACAAGTTGGTAGATGGGTCGGTTCATTCTTAATGAGTAAAGGGACCGTAACCGACTTTAATAATAAGTTTAGGGTCGGAAGGAGCAATTTGTGTTAGACTCTTATAAGTTACCTTGTTTCTTAATGATATGTTTAGGTCTACAAATATGAGCCAAGTTAGGGTTTTCTATTTGTAACAAAATTCTCCAATAAAAGTTTTGAGTTATTTTCTTTTATATCGAGTGCTCTCATGTACTAATTAACCTTGAAATGCTCCAAGTTATGAATTACCATTCTAGCTCCTGATCTGGTTTTATATGGTTACGATTCAAGATTCACATCAAAATTAAACTCATATATCAATAAAGAGTATGCAATGTAATAATATTAAGGTAGACATTTTTACTAACACTTGGTCTGCATAGCAAGAATATGGTATAAAAAGATAAGAGTAAATTACGGATTTCGTCCCTGTGGTTTGTCTAAATTTCACATTTCATCCTTAGTTTTCATTTATTACGGATATGGTCCAAAGTTTTGCCAAATCGTTACGGATATGATCCATATGACTAACGGACGTTAAAAAACTCTATTAACTTTTTAAAAATTCCTAATATGCTCATACCCTTTTAATTTTAATAAAATAATATATAACCCCAACCCTAACCCCCATCCCACTGTCAACTCTTTCCAGGAAACCCAACCCCCACCCCCGTTCAATTCTTTCCGGCGAGATTTAAACATCTCCGGTCATCTTCCCCACCATTTAAACATCTCCGTCATATCGTCTCTGCGTCACGTGACAAGTCGATCAAACTATGAAACACACTTGGTAAGCGCAAATATACAATCGAAGCTGACGATTCTCATAGCGATTGGGCAGTTGTGTTCGATTTATCCCTAATACGCACAGATCTGGAAGGTTAGAGACGAGATTGTTGATTGGGTTCGTTGTGTTCGATTTTTTGGCGGTTATGTCCGAAATTACCGCACACGCTTAAACTTTCACAGATCAAATTTTTTTTTTTGAAAATTGATGATCAATCTTTGTAAATGATTGTTGGATTTTAATTTGATTGATATTTGTTGTTCCACGATTTTGAAAATATTCCGGTGATCGGAGTTTGAGATCTGACATTACACATTTTTGTTTCTACAAGGAAAGTATTTACATATCTGGTCTATTAAACCTCCGTCGGTGATAGGTCCGTTGTGTTCGATTTTCCGGCGTTGTTAATTTAGCGGTGTTCTATTTTCCCCACTCCCACCAATCCAGCGGTGCTCATCTGACTTATGAAGCACGGGGACGCCTAGGGACAACCGTCTCCCATACCGAAAGCGGCTTGGGGACCGAAACGGCACGGGGACGCCTTGGGAAACGTTTCCGACACGCTTCCGAAACGCTTCCAAATCTCAGGGACGTTTCTTGACTGTTTCCGAAAAAGTCAAGGACGTTTCTTGGGAGTTTCCAGATTTCAGGGACCATTTCTGAAAATTCTTGACAGTTTCTCTCTCCTACAACTTGGGTTCTGAAAGTGTGTATGTATTCACTAGTTTTTTATCCTCGTGTGTTACACGGGTGATTTTTTAAAAAAAAAACTATAAATACAATCATAATATACGACAATTATGTATTTTTATATCTTTAGTAATTAAATAATTGGTTATTAAAATATTTTGGAATGCAATAAATAAAAAATTGGAAATACAAATCACTTCCATAATTAGGAGAATTGGCGGGAAAATTGTTGAGGATGAATGTTGTAACACCCCAACTCGAGTAGGGCTGACGTGTCACTAATACAGTAAACAGAGATAGCAACAATCCAAAATACTTAATTTAAAATACTTAAAATCCAAAATCCATGTTTTAGACGAAACACGTCGAGTTTTCTAAAAAATAACAATAATTTCAGATAAATAAACTCGTCCTAATTAGTTTACTCTCTCTTGATCTCTTTCCCCTTATTCCCAGAAGTACCTGTCAAAATCATAAAGAAGACACAAGAAAAAGGAAAACGGTTGAGCCAAAATTGCTCAGTAACGGTGGAACAATAGCAGTATAATGTAACAATGAGGATAAAACAAATATACGACCCAGAAGAAATAAATGAGACGTATCAATAAGGAAATACCCATTTGAGCCAGTAACAGTAATCAGTAACAGTAACAGTAACAGTATGTACATTGGCTGCAGCCCCAATGTACCAGTAATATGATATGGGAGTGTGGGCACACACACCTACCCAATTCACCAATAAGAGTAATTTTCCTACGATCGATCCATACGCCTCTAATTAACTAACTAGTGCAGCAACTTAGCACATCATTAACTACTTCGAGACGCCGTGGCTAATCGCTCCGCCACAGATAGAGCACGTCAAAAGGTGCCACAATTGACGCCCTATGGTCCCCATAGGTGGATATGCTCGGGTATTGAGGCCAAATAAACGGTAACATATACAAGTCAACACAAAAGTATCCGTAACCTTAACTCTAAGGTATAACAATGTTTATATCCAATGGGAACATGCGATAATGAGTACAAGGGAACTATCCTATCGCATGTAAACAATTCAATAAAATAATACAATGTCTTTTTAACAACAATCAATGAAACGGTATGACACTAATCAATGATACGGTTCGATAAGGCAAATACGATGACAACATTTCGAAGCAATAAAATACGAACTCAAATGAAAAATAAATAAGCTATGAGGGAAAGGTCGAAAAACCGCACCTTAGCTTTTAGGCGAAAAGAACAAATTCAAGGGTAATGCTATGCCAGTGTCAAGAATCCGAGAACCTAGAGTTAATTTAGTTAACTTTTTAGTTCTTTAGTATTTATTACATGTTAGGTTGTTAACGGAGGTTTTTAATATCTCTGAAAAAAACATGTTAATGCCTACACTAGTTCATCCAGTGGCGGATTTACATATAGTCCAGGGGTAGCGCCCGCTGCCCCTGAACTTTTACCCCGACGTGCTATTTTTTTTTTTTTTAAGTTTTTGGTTTTTCGCGACCCCTGAAACGAATTTTTCGCGACCCCTGGAAGAAATTTTATGGCTTTTACTTAAAAATATGATCAAAAGCCCCTTAAAAATATGATTAAAAGCCCGTTAACTACCTAAATTTTTTTTCGGGGGCGCTGCCCCCGAACCCCCGTTAGTCCCCGCTACCCCTGATATTCTTTCCTGGATCCGCCACTGAGTTCATCATGTAATTTTATGGGAAAATAACAAAAACGTTCATATCTTTAAGTTTGTGAAATTGTTCTCTTTAGTCATAAAAAAAAATCCAGCCATTTGCCATGAACAAAAAGAAGTATTCCATTGACGTTAGTAGTTGAAATAATTTTCTTTTATAGAAAAGAACTCAATTCATAAGGATAGGAATCAATTTCTAATATTTTACAAAATCTGCCATTCGCATATCCCAGCCATTTACAGTAGTATAATATCATTTGAGGGTGTCATCTCCTTCATATGAATAAAACCCATCATAATAAAAAAAAGTTGCAGGTTTTCTTATTTTCTCACCGAATTATTTATTTTTATACCAAAACACATTCGAGATTTATGTCCACTATAATGGATTGATCTTTTAGGTCGGAGGAACCAAAATCAAGATTACAAAAGTCCGGGTATGAAGGTACCGGTACAAGTAGAGGTGATCAGGACATTACCTCGATAAATAAGCAGGAACTAACCGTTTTGAGAGGCGGCAAGCAACGGAGGTCTAAGCTCGCGGCGGGACTGCTCGGGATGGAACTAACAAAACTTTAACTCATTGATACACAATCACATGGTTCTGAAAAGAAGAATGGTGGCTGAATTTGGTACCTGGATGGTGAAACATAAGTTTGCTCAAAGACCCAAAACGGAGCAATTTCGATGTCAGTGACGGTGGTCGCGCGGGTGTGCGATGAGGCTTGATGTTCAACACCACGAACCAGGTTGAATCGATGAGCAACACAACATATTCGGATGTGTGTACGGATCTAGCAGTAGGAGATGGACCAGCGGCGACGAGACGACGGCAGATGGTGATTCCACGACGATCAACAATAGCTTGGAGATTGTTCACTGGAACGTGACGAACCTCAACGAACGAGCAGAATGAACAAGATTGCAGAGCCGCAACAGTCATGGATTTCGAAAGGAAACAAAATAGTAGACGTGATTGTGATTCCGTAACTCGATTGAGAGGTTGAACGGGATTTAAATTGATGATCGATTTATGCGATTGGTGCTTTATGAAATGGTTTTGGTTAAAGATGGCCGGACTGGTGACCGGAGATGCTAAAAAATGGCCGGAGTGGTGACTGGAGATGCTCAAAGATGGCCGGAGTGGTGACCGGAGATGAAGCATTGTCATCTGCAACTTACTCGTTCTTTCTCAAATTAGTTTTTTTTTTTAGTTTTTAATTGCTTTTTAAGAGAATGGTATAATGGTCTTTTTACATAGACTTAACAAAAAAAAATTAACAGCCATCCAACAAAAGGACGAAATCCGCAACGATTTGACAAAGCTTTGGACCATATCCGTAATAATTGAAAGCTAGAAACGAAATGTGAAATTTAAGCAAACCACAGGGACGAAATCCGTAATTTACTCAAAAGATAAACTTACTTAACATTATACATAATCAGATTACAAATTTACAATAAACCCAAAAGAGGAACATAACAATATTTTGATAGCATAGATATTTATATATATAACTTTTACTGTACTACGTATAGGCCAATGATATTTGACCACTTAATTTTTCTAACCAGTAGTAATCGGCCACATAATATTGTATTTGGGCTTCATTAATATTGGGTTGTGTTTCTATTACTTACATTTTGGGTTGTCATCTGGGCCTGCTTACATAATTGTGTGTAGTGGCAGATTTTATACATTTGCTCTCAACCCTACACATATTTTGAGTTGCTATCTCTCTCTCTCTCTAACGTGATATCTCTTCTTCTCTTCCTCTCTAACACCGCCTGAAAGAAACAGTTTGGCGGCGGCGGTAGGTCTTCGTTTTGGGTTTCTCTTTTATGGGAATCCGGTTGGTTGTCGTTTAATTCCCGCCTGAAAGAAACCCTTTGCCGGCGGAACTCGATTTCCATTTTAGGGTTTCTCTTTTATGGGTAATGTGGCGATCGACGGACGGTGACTTTTGCTTTTCTGATTTTGGGTTCATTCTGAGCGGCGATGATAGTGGTGGCAGCGTCGAGGCGTGTTTATCGCAACCGTCGCTTGAACCTAGCCTTCTCAGATTTAAGTTGTTTGTTATTTCCACGATTAGATCTGTACTTTTCTGCTGTATTATTGCTTGGCTACGACTTTTATAGATGTTAATTTGTCTTATGGTACATATCTCATATTTTAATACTTATTTAGCCTAATAATATTCCAATTTTTGCTATGTGAAGTGTAATTATGAATAGTCAAAATCATACTGGGGTACCAAATTCATTTAGTAGTACCATTCAGGATAGAGATGGGCATCAGGTTCAATAATGATCTATCGTACTAAGCTGATATTGGTAGGCTAATGAACATGTTTTAGTATGTGTTTATGTCACCAACAACACCAATGAAAGCGTTTCTAACTATGTATTTAGGTTTGACTGTGACTGTTGGAATTTTAGGACTGCCTTTTGGTCTCATAAATGTGTCTTAGTTGCCAGTTTCTGTAAAAAAAAAAAAAAAAAATTTATTAGTTTGATTTCATTTGATTTTAAATCTACCTTGATCCCAAAAGTATTAGTAAATAAACGAACATAAACGAACTTTCTACCGAACCTAAACGTTTGGTTTGTTTACAGGCCTAATTGGGCTATTCTCACAGGTCGGCCCTCAAATCCAAGAGTGACCCGCAAGTCTTCAGGCAGACCAGGTCTGTCACGCGTACTCCCTACACGACAAAAATGTGGTCCTCACCACATTCTTCATTTAGTGCACGATACAGGAGTAGGGCCCACATCCTCACTAATTAACGATCTGACTGTAAACGTTAACCAATTAGCATTCTGCATGAATCGCTCATCCAATCGAAGGATACTGTGCAAAAGGAACACTTGTACCTGATGTTCCTCAACCACGTGCCAACGTTCTACAAGTACACAAACCCTAATACCGAATCTATAATTACGGGCCTGAAATGTATTGTTATCATGCCATTAACTCTAACACATTCTCCATAATCACACACTCTACATCCGAGTTGCTGATTATCACGTCGGAGGGCCGTCACAGAACCCCAATCTCGGACTCTGTATTGGCCCTAACACATTTGTTTTCTGTGCATGAACCCATTCCACTTCATCTCCGGTGATCTAAGGAAGCATTCGGGTGTTGCCGTGTTGGTTGTTTGAAGAGCACTTAGAGTTCCGGTTCGATCGTTCGCACTCGATCGACCTTGTCTTCTTCAACAACCATCAAAAAGATTTGAATTGAATAATCATCAATATAACAAACATAATAGAATAACTGATAGGTGTATCATTAGAATGGATTATGAGTATCGAAGATGTGATTTTTATTGCAGTCGATGATCAAAAGTATTGAATCACTTTTATGGAATTTTGTTAGAAAGAAGAAAGAAGAGCTCATTCAATGAATAAAAGCAGGAAGAAGTCATTGATGATGAATAGATATATGCTAGAATAAGGGAGAAAAAATAAGGATTTTGAGAATAAAAATTATTTTTAATTTTTTTAAACATCTAAGAGCATTCACAATCCATTCTCCATCTTTATATAATGGACTGTGAATGCTCTAAGGTTAGACGTTTATTTATTCACTTTTCCCAATTATTAATTATTAGTTATCTTTTAATAATATGTGAATTAATTATCTTTTAATAATATGTAAATATTGCATTATAAAAATTAAAGAAATCTGAAATCTACATCGGAATACGTGAGCTTCAAGAAACAAAATAAAAAACTTATATTTATTTTCTTAGAGTATATTTGTTTTTGATTAGCACCTTCATTCCCTTAATATCCTCCATAATTACTCTGCCCTTCGTCATCCAAATCCCGACTCTTCGCCGGCAAGTTCGCCGGCTTTTCAACTCGATCGTCCCATCAAACCCTAAATCAACTCATCGATTCCTCATCTCAACCGTTTTTTCCGTCGAATTTCGCAATTTTACACCCGCCGTTTGTTAAACTACGATGGAAGTAGATGATTCGTTGAGCAACGGCGAAGAAGAAGAAGAAGAAGATTACTATTGCTCCGATCGTGATTCGCTCGATGATGCGCTCCAGAACGATGATTCATATCCTCAGTGGACTCCACCTAAAGCTTCCTCATCTAAGGTATTCCACGATTTTTAAGTTTTGTTTCGTGTGTAGGTATCTTATTGCTATTCTGCATTAGGTTTCTGTTGTGTTTACGTTTCAATAAGCTTCCGTTTTTTACTGTTGAATCGGTGTGAATCGGTGCCGTTGAATCATCAATCATGTGATGTTAAGTGTATGTCTCTGTCTCATAAATTTTTTATTTTTTTTATCAGAAATTTTGTTCTCGAGATTGAATTGTACAAATTACACTAGTTAAATGATTGAAATTGTTCATTCATGTGTGACATTGTATCCTGATACTTCGAATTATGAAGTGTGTTGTCTTCCTAATATTGTTTGTTTTTTTAATGCAATTTTTTCTCAAAAAGGTCAAATATCTATGGCTGAATTTGAAATAATAAACTTAACTGTAGAAGTGTAGATGTTTTTCAGTTCTGTTTTGCAGGTTTTATGATCACACAATGGGATGTTTATTTAGATCTTGTAATGTTTACTCTGTTTATGCTCTTTTTGTTGTTTTTTGAGTTTTGTTTTGTTGTATATTTAGGTCCATTAAGTCTATTGTGCTCTGGTGCATGACATAAGTTTGCTTTCCTATGATTAATTACTAGATGGTTGCATGATTTTGATTTTATAAAGGATTGAGATCTTTCTTATAGCGACTATCAATCTTAGTAGTTGGGTGCAATACTTTTGCTCTCTTGGTGGTTAGGAGTTTTAAGGTAACATTAGGTTTGATGCTTTCTTATTCTGTGTTAGTTAACCCTGGAAACCATAATGATTACTGAATTACTTTTTGCTTCAATTATTTTTCTGAAGCCAACATTATTTAGTGAATCACTCGTTTGCAATTTGGTATCATATACCATCAAGAACATTCCTGAAAGATGGCTTATATTCTCCATGTATGGGATATGGAGAAATTGAGATGGTTGGAGGGCCTTAAGTCTCATACCTTGTCTAGTTAGGACAAGACTATACAATTTAGTTAAACAAAGTAAATCAAGTACTAGCGAGAAAGTGGATCAGATAAGTTCAACATACAAAAAGAGAATGAAACTACAGGCACTACCAGCCGAGAGAAAAGAGAAGAAGGATGTATAGTAACAAAGAAGAGAAAGTTCAATAAGTATTTACTCATATTTTTTGGGTTAGGTTGTAGTTATTCAATATAGTGCCGCTATGTGAGTACTGTTTCCTTCATTAGCCAGCGACTGGCAATCACATTTTTATTTATTCCTTTTGCAATTACAAACTGGATTTTAGATGATATCATTATTACTACTTAGCTTTCTGAATCTTTGTTGCTTTTTTATAGGTCATAACACAAGAATCTCTTTTGGCTGCTCAGGTATAACTTCAAAAGTCTATTCCAGCTTTTTTGCACTCTATCTTCTAGCTGAGTACTGACAGTTTACATTGTTTTCTCAGAGGGAAGATTTACGCAGAGTTATGGAATTACTATCTCTAAGGGAGCATCATGCACGGACCCTACTTATACATTATCGTTGGGATGTTGATAAGATATTTGCAGTGCTTGTAGAGAAAGAAAGACACTTCTTGTTTGCAGAGGCCGGTGTGCCAATGCTCGAGTCTGATGATCTAGACTCTTCAGTGTCTACTTCTACAACAATGTGTGATATATGCATGGAGGACTTGCTATCCAGTGAAATGACAAAAATGGATTGTGGGCACTGCTTTTGTAATAGCTGTGAGATATATTCTCTAATCAATTGGTTTTGTTGTATTGCTGGAATGAGGGGTGATCACACCTTTTTGTTTTATATTTTGTAGGCTGGACAGAACATTTTATTGTAAAAATAAATGAGGGGCAAAGTAGACGTATCAGATGCATGGCCCACAAATGTTTTGCTATATGCGATGAAGCCATAATCCGGAACCTGGTTAATAAAAGGCATCCTGATTTGGCTGAGAAATTTGATCGGTTTCTTCTCGAATCATATATAGAGGACAATAAAATGGTAAAATGGTGTCCAAGTGCCCCTCATTGTGGTAATGCAATTCGTGTTGAAGAAGATGAATTTTGTGAAGTAGAGTGTTCATGTGGTAATCAATTCTGTTTCAGTTGCTTATGTGAAGCTCATTCCCCCTGTTCTTGTGCAATGTGGGAACTTTGGACTAAGAAATGTCGAGATGAATCAGAAACAAACAATTGGATTTCAGCTAATACAAAGCCTTGTCCTAAGTGTCACAAACCTGTCGAGAAAAACGGTGGCTGCAATCTAGTCTGCTGCGTCTGTGGACAAGCCTTTTGGTAAGAGCACTGTTATGTCTTTGCTCCGTTTTATCATCTCATTATCATCATTTTATTTACCAACTCTGGAAATAAGTGGGATAACATAGTTGTTTGTTAAAATTGTTGTTACATGATTTCTGCGATTTGAAATCACAATATCAGATAATCAGCTTTTCACATTCTGCAACAAAAAGGGTAACATAAAATTACTTATTTATTTCAGCAAACATCTACTCCCATTTCAGCAAACATCCATCACTTCTTTCCACAAAAAAGTATCTTTTTGGGTCATCTTGTTTATTAATTCTATGAATATTCAGGATTTGCCAAACACTAACATAATTCTATGATAAATTACAACTTCAAGCAGTAGAAGTACATAAAGTACTGTGTCCAACTCCAACCTACAAAATCTAATTAATTAATCTCACATATTCACTTCTAAAACACCCCTGTAGGCAAAACAATCATCTTCTGTGACCATCTGTTTGTTAATGATTAATCTTCTTTCATGCAAACTAGTTGGCTATGTGGTGGAGCAACTGGTCGGAATCACACGTGGACAAGTATTGAAGGTCATAGTTGTGGTAGGTACAAGGAAGACTGTGAGAAAAAATCTGAGCGTGCAAAGAGGGATCTCGATCGGTACATGCATTATCACGATCGCTACAAAGCTCATACCGATTCATTTAAGCTGGAATCTAAACTGAAAGAGACCATACAGGACAGGGTAGCAGTTTTGGAGGGAAAATATTCACAGCTAAGAGATTTTAGCTGGGTTACAAATGGACTTTATCGACTATTTAGATCAAGGCGGGCGCTTTCTTATTCATATCCGTTTGCATATTGTATGTTTGGTGAAGAGCTTTTGAAAAACGAGATGACAAAGGAAGAACTGCTGATAAAACAAAATTTATTCGAGGATCAACAACAACAGCTTGAAACAAATGTTGAGAGACTATCCCAGCTCATTGAGGAGCCATTTGAAGACTACTGTGAGGACGGAATCAATAAATTTCGGTTGAAAGTCATTAATTTATGTGTGATCACTGACACCTTGTGCAAGAAAATGTAAGCTTGGATATTGAACTTTTCCTTTTGTTTTGTTAGCTATGAGCAATATATTTACCCGGCTAACATTTGTAGGTTTGAATGTATTGAGACGGAGCTGCTGGATTCTTTACAATTTGGCTTCCATAACATAGCTCCTTACCACTCAAAAGGGATTGAGAAAGCTACTGAGCTTCCCATCAGTTGGGCTGCAAAATCATGCAATGCTGATAACTTTCAAAATCCAGAAGATCCAACTCATGGTAAAGTGTCTTAACTTTTTTTCTTTATCTGGTTTTACACAACCAATGTCAAGGTCCATTGGTTTTATTACCATTGGTTTTATTAGAGGTGGAAAATTTTGACATATTTACTTACGAATGGGTATTTGAACGGTGTCATCTCCAATGGGTCGATTCAGATTTAGCTAAAAGTGGCAAACAGGTCTGAAAGTCACCTAAAGTCCTTTCCCTTGAAGTAAATCATTGCACCCACGGTCCAACCAATACGAGAGAATTGATAGATGGTCTAATGTTAATGCACATGACTTCTTAAGTCTTTCTATAAAAAATATATATGTTATTATTGTCATAAAATTGTTTTAATAATAAGCTCATATTATATGTTGATAAGAAACAGGTAAAAAAAATAAGAATTTTGCGGGCTGCCTTACTCATTTCACATGTTACCTACACGACCAACCTGCCACCTCCGATTTTGATCATTGGTTGACTACTTGTCTACTCAATGTCCCAGAATTGACAATTTTTTGGGACTCGTCGCAATCTTTTTATCAGTAAACCGAGACTCTAACTTCAGGGGTCTGGCCTATGGCTGTCTTCGGTCTATTGGGTACTATTAGTTTTTGATACGGTTCACGCCAATATGCCTGAACACTGTGTTCTTGAGTTTTTTTTCTGAAGAGAACGTGAAGGAAACTTTTATAAACATTTGTAAATTGTAATGACAAAAATACCCTTAACTATTAATACATCAAGGATATAGCTGCAAAACTACTAACTTTCCTTCATTTTCTTTCCAACCTCAAGAAAATGAAAAGCTCTCATATTTTTCTTGTTTTTTTCTTCTAATTCTTTCTAACTCGATGAGCAAATCAATAAACTTCCATTTATGGCATAGTGCACAAGGCATGCGATTAAGCGGTCAGGTGACCCTAATTTAACAGTTCATATATTTGAATAAGTTTTAACATTTGGTTGCACCCTAATTTTTAACCCGAAATTTCTTCCTTTCCTATTCGAGTCCCCTACCACTTTCTGATAAATAGTTGGTTTTGATAATGATGACTTGGCTTGGCTTGATGTAGGGAATGCGCATGTGGCTTGAAGCTTAGAGAAAATAGGAATCACTAGATAATCTAGGCAACAAACAATGGCCATGTTTTTCCAATCTTCAACTGTAGTGGCTTTAGAGGATGAAGATGATTCACATGAAGAAGACACAAGGTAGGAATTTGAAGGACTTCATTCAAATGGAACATGGGAATGAAAGCTTATATAGTTTTGGTGATTATGAAGAATGATGTTGATGTTGCTGGTTTTTGTTAATATTTATTAGTTTTGGTGTTAACTGGATGATTCTAATTGCTAATTTTTATTAGTTCTTTCAGGGTATATTTGCAGATGGTATTACATTTTGTATTTTTAAGCCTTCCTGGGGCTCTTTTTTCCGCCTTGTCAAAACGGCAGGCCAACTATTTCCGCTTTGCGACTTTGACTATTAGGCTCGGAGTATGGTCACAAAACTACCCCTAGGGTTCAATTTTATATCGAATGATATGATACTACATGAGAGAGGAGATGAGATAGAAAGTACCATTGCGCTTCATTTTAAGGGGTATGGTCATGAAAACTACCCTTAGGCTAGATTGTTCCTCAACGATCTCAACTCAAGGTATCCGGAGGGTAGTACCCAGGGCCAAGGGTACACCGCCCGGCCCGCCCTTGTGCTTTTATTTCGTTACTTTGAAGACTTTGACTATTATGCTTTTATTTCGTTACTTTGAAGTTTAATCTGTTAATATGATGTCAGCATAATATATGCTTTAGAGTCGGGTAGGTTGGATAATATGCCAAACAAATAAATTGTAACAGGGCTTCAATTGGGTGAATTACTGGGAACTCTATGAAGAACTTATGAAGTTTCATAACAAATACTAGAGAGAAAGAAAGAAGTAATATATGAGTGTGTCAACCCTCTATCCCCTTTTCGTCTATCAAGATCTCTGATCTACCCCTTCCCCACCCGCTACCATAATTGAAATTATGTTTAATTAAGTGTGCTGAGTATATTTAGGATTAAATAAAGCTTAATCACTCTTAAAGTGGAAAGAAGCATCTAGTAGTGCTTTAATCACTAGTTGGTATTTTTTAATGAAATTTTCCATTATCTCACCCACTAGTATTATTATATTGTAATTTTTGTCTTTTCTTGTGCTATAAAAGAAAGGCATTCTCCTCATTGTAAGACACCTGAGAACACTTATTCAAAAGTTTTTTATCTCTTAAATTTCTTATGTTAGTTATTAACTTGAAAAAATATGATTATTATTTTAATGATCATATAATGTTTTGAATTATAGGATTTAGGATGTTGTATATATTAAAATTACAATTTGGAAACATCTAGTGTCTGTTTGGAATGAGGTAATGAAATGAACGGGTGAATGAAATGGGCTAGAAAATAGAATGGTAGAGAGAATGAAATGAATCATAACCATTCCATCGTCTTGTTTGGTTACCATGTGGGGATTAAATAAAAAATTGCTTCGTATTTTTTATGGTTCGTAACTTCGTATTAAGGAAGTAACTGAATACAATTTACTAATATTTCTATTTAAAATTAATATAATTTTTTTTTCAATGTGTTAATTATTAGTTTTTAAATTTTTATTAAATAATTTAATATGTATTTTTTTTTTTTCTTCCTAATGATGTGTTTTAAATTAATATTAATTATTTTAACCGCAAGGTAACAAACATGACCTAAGTCAACACGCAGGGAAGGCGGGCAACAAGCTGCGCCGCCAACCCTTTTTGAATAGCAAAACCCAACCGTATAAAAACAACATTCTTCATTCTAGAGGTTGCACTATTCCCGCGCATGACTTTTTGTATCCGGTTCAACATGGCCACCGCCTCTGACTCGAGATGCCCAAATGTATCGAAGGCGAAAGGAACAAACACATGTTGGTTTTCAATGCAAGCTTTCTCATGTTTGTTAACCTTTCCAGCCGCTGCTCTGGACGCCGCCTGACCCGCTGAGAAGGAGCTGGCCCTCAGACCCACAAGAGGGGAAACCCCCGTTAAATCGACACAAGCGTGTTTCCCGTTCTGCCACCCAAAGACGAGTATGTCGGCCGGCCGGAGAGTTGAACGCCCATCCAGGGGGTCAGACAGGAAGTTAACAGGAGCTTCCTTCCTGGCCGAGATCCCAGCCCGCCTAAAGATGTCAAACAAAACGTCCCGAACCACATCATGTCGATATTTAAAACCCGGGAGCTCTTTGCAATGGACGGCGTGCTCCCCGAACGAATCCAAACATGCCTTGTTGCAGACGAGACATTTCTCATCCACGGGGAACAGGGGAACCATGAGGCGATACTTGAGAATGGCCCGGTATTCGACAGGCGACATATGCTGCCCCAGCCCGTCAATAGGGAGAGCGTGGAGGAAGTCTTGCGCATGTGGTTGTCGGAGGCATTCCCAAACGGCCTTTTGCCTGACTGTCATCTCAAAAGTTGCTTCCATCTCAAGCGTGGTTTTACCAAAGAGGGCATTCGCCAAAATGTGTTGAGCTTTTGGTGGGGCGGTGTCCTTATTGGTGAAACCGCTCAGATCAAAGCCCGGTAAAATGTCATGAAGACCAGCCAGAGCATTCTCGTAGTCGGGGCTCATACCGCAACCCCCGCACTCCCGTAGAATATGGTCTTGTAGAGTCCAAGTTTGGGCACGCGAAGCCACAAAGGCGTACGACGTCGCCTCTACCGCAGAATAAACCCCAAGACCCCCATGCCGAGTCGGCAAAGAGGCAAGTCGCCATTGCAGGTCCCCAAAGAAGGGACCCCCGCACACGACAATGTCCTCGACGGCCGTCCGCAAATCCTTATCGAAACCAACCGCAGCTGCCATCATATGAGTGGGGGGGCAAGTTCGAAGGCCAAAGAGAAGCTTGGCGAGCCCCATGCACGAACGAAGCAGGAGGAGTTCGCATTGTGGGTCGTCAAGGGCAGGGAGGAGGCGCATAAGATTAGCAGCATTAAGGGCCCTCCTCGCAGCCAGCCCCTGAATAAACGGGCCATCCCGACTAACAGCCCCCCCAAGGAGCTTCACCCCCTTCTAATTGAATTTTATCTTTATTATTTTTTTGTTTTTGTTTTTATTTCTTGTTTTATTTTTATTTTATATTTATTTTACTATTGTTTTCCATTTTTTATATTTTTTACTTTTACAAAATTTTTTTACTTTTTGTTCTTAATCTATTTTTCATAAAATTTTAAGAAGAAATCTAATTGGAAAAAAAAAACTTTCATTTCATTCCTTGAAGGAATCAGAAAAAAACACCTTCCCCTATGGAATGATAATCTTTAAAAATGGATCGAATCACATTCTTTATGTAATTGTCCATTTCATTCCAATATGCTACCAAATATGTCATTTTTTATTCCGATGTAATGACTCATTATATTCTACCTCCCATTCCCGCATACCAAACGCTACCCTAATATGTTGGCAAGTATCATTTTCAGCTTATTTTTAATTTATAAAGATTTAATTTCGGTTTAGTCCTTGAGGTATACTAGTTTAACTAGTTGAGTATGCCCGAGGTTGATAATTTTAACCATTTGAGTCCTTTTAGCTAATAGAGATTTTTCTGTTAAGTATAAGGGTATTTATGATAATTTACACATGATGAGCTAGTTACGTTTTTTTCTTTCTCGTGTAGACCTTGTCAACACAAATTGTTTTGTTTTTAAAAGAGAAGTTGTTATGAATAGTAAACATTTTTTTTTCTTTTTTTTTTTGTTTATTTTGTTTTCGTCTTAGTGAAATCTATTTTTATTTTTCATTTAAGCGTAACGAATTTAACACCTGAGTTGACGGTGTGATCGAATGTCGTGTGCCATAACTTTTAGTCTTAGGCTCAAGACTTTGAGCATTTGACTTCTAATTTAACTGTCGTTAGGCAGTTTTTTTTTGTATTTTTGTTTTCCTTATGTGACATTAAAACAATGTAACCGTTTTTTGTACACGTGTTATCTCTGCGGCAACGTGTGGATATCCAACTATTTAACAACATGTATAAGTTAATATGAACTAGATTTTACTATATGCACATTTTTGTTAGGATAACATGGGTACACAAAACAATGACATTGCTAGAACGCAACGTAAAAATCAAAAATAAAAAAAGGTTACGCAACAACATTAAAATACGAGCCCTAGTTAAATATAACACTAAAAATTATATACTTAAAGACAATTATGTAACTCTAAAACTAATGGAACACTTAAAAAAAATTTAAGTGAATCAAATAAATTAACAAAACGATATAAAAGAATAAAAATAAAAATAATAAAGAAGGTCAAGCGAACTACAAAAAATTAGACACCTAAAAACAACAGTGTAAAACTAAACTAAAACTAATGAAAACGCTCTACAAAACTGAAAACAAACATACAAAACAATGTCACGTGGCACCCCCATATGGCCTACCTAAATCATCGCCACGTGTCCCTGAGACTACTCATTACCTTTAAATGCGTAAGGATAATGATATAAACTAAAAGTAAAACTAATGAAACGATTTAAAATGAATCAAAATAATAAAAAAAACGATATAAAAAGATAAAAACAATAAAGGTTGCCAAACAAACTACACAAAATTAGACACCTAAAAGCAACTATGTAAAAGTAGACTAACACTAATGGAAACGCTCTAAAAATGAGGAAAAATATATATAGCAATGTTAGGTGAACGGCCACGTGGTCTACCTAAATCGCCGTTACTACCACTTGATAAATGTGCAATAATGGTAGGAGGTGATCTATAGAAAACTAGAGAGATAATGGGGTAGGGGAAGGGGTACATTAGAGATCTTGGATAGATGGGTGACACACTCATATATTACTGGATAAACTCAAAACTCATAATAAAAGTTCAAAATCATTCAAAGTTCATATGAAGAACAAAGAACAATACTAGAGAGAAAGAAAAAAGTAATGTTTATTTCAAACAAGATGACATCCTTGGAAATAAGTTACTTCCATCCTTGGAAATGATATCATCTCTTGTATAAACTTCTCTCTCTAGTGTTCTTACATTTTCTTATTTGTTCACGAGTCCTCTAGAGATTTACTATCTTTATTGCACAAATGAGATAACAGTTCTTGCTCCTAGAGTCAACCCGGTATATGTCTTATACCTTCCTCTTCTCTCCACTCTGAGACTCTATGGTCTTCTATAGATCACCTCTTACCATAATTAGATAGAATAGTAACTCTTCTTTTTTAGATTGTTTTTAATTCTTTTTAAATAGTTTTTTAAAGCGTTCTTTTTATGTTAGTTTGAGTGTCACACCATTGCATTTACATAATCTATTTTTGTGTAGTGTTCCATTTAAATAAGGCGGCATGGATTTATATAACATACCTCAAGAAAACACATATGTTTTGTTTTTAACGTTGTATGTTCAGTTCAATACATTTAATTAAAACTTGCCTGCAACGAGTGAACAATCATCGTGTTCTTTTGATGTTTGCACAAATATAAAGAAAAATTACGAGTTATACAGAACGGACACGCATAACAAAACGCGCGTCGCAACATCTAGTTTTATTTATAAATAATAACATTTTCAAATAGAAATAAATAGTTAGTTTTATAATTTTAAACTTAGACCACAAACTTTTGTAGTTTTATATTTTGATCACCGAATTTTATACTTTGGCCACCACATTTCTTTTAGTTTTATATGAAACTTTTAGACATTTATGTTTTATACCCCTTAACTTTTCTACTTTCGTTATTTTTTATAATTTTATACTTTGTCACAAAACTTTTATACTTTTATGTTATATACCCCTTAACTTTTCTACTTTCATTTTTTTAATTTAGTTTTAGAGTTTTCAACTTCGACCACGGTTTTTTTATAGGTTTATACTTCGACCATGCAACTTTAGACTTTTATGTTTTATACCCTTTAACTTTTCTACTTTCGATTTTTAGTATATTTTTTTTTATAGTTTTATACTTTCACCACGAAACTTTTAGACTTATGTTTTATACCCCTTAAGTTTTCTATTTTTGATTTTTTGTATACTTTTAGAGTTTTTGACTTTGACCACGACTTTTTAATAATTTTATACTTTGACCACATTAAAACGTTTATTACCTAAACTGACGGGTAAATGGGTGCCCCGCCGCGAAGCGCAGACGGGTCATCATCTATCTTGTATATTATATTGGGGAAATAATATAAAATTGTTGCTAAAAGTCCAATTTTGGTTGTGGTTTTAAGGAAAGATATAAGATTATACGATATTTAAACACAAGTAAAAGCAATTTATATCTTTTTTAGTTTTTCATAAGGTTTTCTTTTCAAAATTCAGAAGAAAATAACAACCCTTTTCTTGACCTTCTTTTGAAACTCCTTTGGTGCAACGAAGGAATTCTTAATATGACGATAATGACTTGAAGCACAATGAAAGATTGATGACAGATGTAGATTAATACGAAACTAATCTAACATGTAAGTCCAAAGAAATATAATGTTTGCTTGTTGGGCCTAACAAAGCCCGTGCTATACAAACCCATTAGGGTTTCATGGTTTCCTCTCATATAAATAGGTCATCCATTTCCTTCAAAACACTTCATTTGCCTTATTAAAAACACCTACTAGAGACTTTTAATATCTTTCTCACCCACCTTCCTGATGATGGCAAAGCTGTTAGTTGTTGACGAAGTTTTTCCTCCCTAAGTCTGGTAACATTGCTTAACTTGGTCCTTCTAGCTTCTAAACACCAAGAAAGTTTTGAAAAGATTTTGCTTCTTCTCAATCACCTTTGTTCTATTTTTAGAAGGTTATTTGTTCTATTTTTAAAAAGTTTCACTTGTAGATAAAATAAGTAACAAAGTTTTTATTTTAATAAGGCGTCAGTATTTTAAAAAGGTTCACTTGTAAATAAAAAAATAACAAGTTTTTTATATTAAGAAGACATTAGCAAGCTACAAATGGTGTTGCTATGGTTGTCACCAAAGAATTAACAATACATGACATTCATGTTGTTTTGCATGTAAGGTTTTGTGGTTCTTATGTTTATGTTGATTAATTTTTATAGTGTATTTTGTTATCGACTTAACTGTTATATTATTTTTACAAAATGTGGGATCCTGTTGTTTTTATTTATTCACGAATATTATAGTTTGGGTTTTTGTGATTTTTGATATCACCAGTAGGTTTAACACAGCGTGTGCAACTCTAATACTATTTGTGTGTTATATTGTAAATTATGCAGGTCTACTACACATTATAAAAGGAAATGATCTTGGGTCTGACGACTTTACCTAAAAGTAAGAAAAAGAATTGGTATAAATTCAGTGTTCTAAGCACATGCTGTACATATTTTAACTATGAAAACAGTTTGATCAGCCAAAAGTTAGATTCAAAGATATTTTAGAATTAACTCTTTCACAATAATAATAATAATAATAATAATAATAATAATAATAATAATAATAATAATAATAATAATAATAATAATAATCCTATAGGTTTGTTCATTTACAACATAACACAAAAGTGGTATTAGAGCCACACACGCCATGTAAAACCTTCAGCTAGTTGGTAGTATTAAAAGCACAACAACTCAAGCTATAATGTGTAGTAGACCTGCATAGTTTACAACATAATACACAAGTGGTATTAAAGCCACACACGCCATGTCAAACCTACAACTAGTTGGTGGTATAAAAAAGCACAACAACTCAAACTATAATGTTCGTGAATAAATAAAAGTAGCAATGTCCCACATCTTGTAAAAATAATATCATAGTTAACTCAATAACAAAATCCATTTTTAAATTTAATAAACATAAAAACCCAAAAACTTACATGTAAAACGACAATAATGTCTGATATTGTTAATTCTTTGGTGGCAACGACAACGCTAATTGTAGCTTGTTGATGCTTACTGAAGTTTTTATATGCGTATCTTAAAATTAGTTAATAGATCACAACCGGTAAATGCCTAATCATCAAAAGAGATTAATAACCAAAGGAAGAATAAACTGGATAAAAGGTCACATAAGCAGACACATAATTTTCCTGTAAAATTGAAATAAGATAAACTAAAAGTCAACACAAATTTAGTAAAAGTTAACAAAAATAATCATCCGTCTAGTTAACACAAATTTAGTAAAAGTTAACCAAAATAATCATCCGTCTAGTTAACTCAATCAATTGACAAAATATACTTCAAAAATGATCTTCAAAATCCACCACATTCTTATTTGCCTTGTCATCAAAGGAGGAACAAACAAAATCAACACTAAGGTTACATAAATATTTTCAATTAATGCTATAAATTTGAGATAATCTAGAGTAGAACTCGGCAGAAATAGATAGATTCAGAAGTAAAAATTGACCTTAATAAGCAAGATTAAAGTATGATACTAATTCATCACTAATGTCTTCCCGAACCTGAAAAGATAATACCCCCTGTCTCCAAGAACGATAACCTTGAGCGAGGTCATTCTTCACGATAAACCCTAATCACGAAAGGGGTTGGCAATAAACCCTAAATGAAGAAAGCCCCAATGTCTGTAAACCCGCAGAGACTGTTTTTAAAATTTTATTATTATTAGAAACTAGCGACAGAGAGAAGTGGAAACTAAATCATGGAGTTAGAGGTGGTGCTTGGACGGTGTGGACGACGCGGTGGTGGTCGGACAGTAGGAGTAGCAGAAGCAGGGACGTTGGATTTTGAGTTCGGGGAGACTACAAGACAGATTGGGAGAAGATGAAAATGTGATTGGAAGATGAAAACATGGAGTTTGGGTGGATTTTGTGAGCGGGAAGAAGGTTGTGAAAACCCTAATTTTCTAATGAAGAGGGCGTGATTTTGTGAAAATATAAGGCTACGACAAGGGATGACAAACATTTTTTAAAAAGTGTATATCATGTTTTTTGTATGACACTAGAACGATGACACGGAAAAATGTGTCATCTTTACTTCTGATTTTAAAAGATATGACATTTTTTATGACACACTTTTACGTGTCATAAAATCAGTGTGTCTCATAATTCACACGTTATTAAAGATATATTTTTTTAGTAGTGTTCAAGTGCTTATTCTTAAACGTGTTTTTCCTACTCGACTGATTTGAACTCGTGATTATTAAGAAGGCTCCAAAAGCACTGGATTATGATGGTAAGTGTACTCTTGCAATTTTCGTAAAAGTGAGTTTGAAATCTGATTTCACGATTTCACAATTGAACGCAAGAAAGATTGAAAATTAACTCAGTTTCGTTACCTTTATGTTGAAGATGAAAAACGTAGCACAACAGCCTCTCTATTGTTATCTAGGGTTCATCAAGAATATATTAAGTCAAATGGCATCTCTAAATACATTGACCATGCAATGTTGTGTATTATGTTTAATCCCTCATCACCATTTAACCAAATAAAATTAAACTGATTTAAAAGAATCTTCAGTTGACATTAAGTGGCATCAAGAATCATTTTAATTCTACAAGTGATATGATCATGTCACTTGTGTGTTCAACAAGTGACACAATCAACAGTCTCTTTATGCATCAAGTGTATAAGGATAATAAAGATGAGCCACGTATTTGGCGAGTGAAATTGCCACACGATCTATAAGGCTGAGAATCAGATTGCAAGCATAGAAACTTCACAAAAAAGAACCATTTCTGATGTCTAAAATAGGACTCTTGAGTAGGATAAACTCGCCCAATACCACAAATTACGTTCCGAGTAGAGTTGTTGAGTCACTCCTTGAGGAACAGTTTCCGTTAGTGTCTAAGCGATTCGGTAATAAACATCATGAGTTACACAAGTCTCTAAAACAGATTGGCAAAGTTTTGATTTAAAGTGTGAAAGGGAGTTTGGAGAAAAAGCTAAAAGAGTTAATAGCTGGAGAAAATGTTTATCTACACTTGTGATGCTGATATTATAGCTTGGAGATGGAAAAAAGTTCACAAGTTTGGGAAGGTGTATTAGGGTGGAGCATTTGGAAAAAAAATCTAATCATGAAATACAAGCTGCTTTAAATTTGAAGAAAACAATGATGGTGTGTATTGGGACTTTCTCGTTAAGATTGGTTGATTGTTTGGCGTTAAAATCTTGATCCCTAATCAACAAGACGGTGTTCAATGGAGTTTTTTTAACGGCTAAAAATGGGTCTAGACTTTATCTAGAGACGGTAGCGTATCATCGTGTCTCTCCTTTTATCAGGACTCGAACTTACACAAACACCATTAAAGGAAACCCCAAGCAACTTGTTAAAACCTCCCCCAGCACAAACTCTGGGCCTCGAACCGGTGACTTCCCATTGCTGGTGGTCTTCGGAGTACCATTGGGACAGACTCACAATGGTGGTGCTCAATGGAGTTAAACGGGTGATTAGAGACGATCTTCTAAAGACTATCGAGGATGACACGGAGTTACTTGAACTACAGCCAAGGACGGACCTGTAACAGGCCCAGGGGCTCCTCGGAGACCCCCTCAACTTTGTATGTAAAGTAGAAGTTATATGAACGGCTTTTAAGTTAACTTGTTTGTGATGAGGAGATATTAAATATATTGTTTGGTAAAATAAAACAAATCCATCTACCAACCTAATTGGTGGTATTGTTCACTGGAGTTTGACAAGATGCAAGTTCGAATCTGCTCCTCTACGTTTTCCATTTTACCTTTTTTTTTCATTATATTTTGTTGTACAAAATGGGGTAAAACACTTTTTTTCTTACATTTTTAATTAATTTTAGTGAGGAGAGTAAATGAGGGATAACGCACGGTGGGTTTCGAATAAATCTGTAAATCTATTGACCATTATTTCATATTCATCTTTTTAATTACTTTCATTTTAGACCCCTTCTTTTCAAATACATTCATCCTAGACTACTTTTATAATGAATTATTACAATATATAGAAATATATATATTTTTTTTGAATCGGCAAACATTTTGTCACATTTTTTTTTCACGCATTACTTTTTCTTTTCTCTTATTTTAGCCATTTTACTTTCTTTTTTGCTATTATATCGTTGTCAATGTTATAGTATATAATTTTATTTCTTATCAAATCATATAGAGTTTTTCTTAATCTTTTTTTTTCTTTCTTTACCCGCAGTGTCGTGTCGCAACATGCGCATGCATTAAAAACTATTTAGTAAGTAATAGCCAAACTTAAGTACCTAATAGTCCAATCCAAATGTAATCAACAAATTAATTATCAATACATTAACATTCATGCTCCATTCGAAACAAAATTGTTGATCATCCTCATTTCGTCTATGGTATTTTTTATTGAAATCTTGCATCATCCTCATTTTTTTGTTATTTAAATTATAATGACGATATTTCTTTTGTTTTTGTGGCGCATTTATCTTATGTGACCAATTTGATCCGGACCAAATTTCTTTATGTATGTTTCTATAAAACTGAAATATCTAAAATAGTGACTCCGTCAAAAAAATTTGTAAACCTCCTAAAAGAAATTATTGTTCCCACCCTGACTACAATGTATAGTGACTCTAAATAAGAGTAATATGGAACGTAGAATTGAGGATCTTAAAGAACCTAAAAAGTCAATTGGATATTGACAAAAAGAATTTGAGTTTATGGATGGACATTCCATTCCGGTGAATTTTATGTATGTCCCTAAAAAACTTAAATAATAGTGTAAATTACAGAAAAGGAAATGTCTTTTATGTTTATAATAAACTAGATTTTTATCTCTGTGTGTTACACGGGTGACTTTTTAAAAAAAAAACTATAAATACAATCATAATATACGACAATTATGTATTTTTATATTTTTAGTAATTAAATAATTGGTTATTAAAATATTTTGGAATGCAATATATAAAAAAATGGAAATACAAATCACTTTCATAATTAGGAGAATTGGCGAGAAAAATTGTTGAGAATGAATGTGATGGTGCCACATGGCAAATTGTGATGCCAAAAACTTTTCTTTTATTATATATATAGATATAGATATAAAATAGATTATCGATTATATCATTTAAGTAACTTAATCACATTAGACCTAAGTTATATGTTAGTCCCTGTGGTTTGCACGAATTTCGGGTTTAGTCCTTAGGTTTCATTTATTATGAATATGGTCCCAAACGTTTGTCAAACCGTATCGGATTTAGTCTCTGAGCCTTAACGCCGTTAGAAAATCCTGTTAAGTGAGTGTGAATTGACCATTATACCCCCCTTTTAAATCATTAATATAAGTTTAATTAAAACAAAACATAAAACAATTAAAAAAATAAGTTAATCTATTTAATCTGATCTTCGTCGGATTATCGCCGGAGAATTCACCGGAAAGCGACTTTCCAAAAGCGGTGCTTAACTACGGCGGAGCAGCATAGAACAAGGTTCTACAATACTCCGATGATGCGTCTCTATGCTCCTCTGTTGGAACAATCACTCTGTTTCCGATTGATCGATTTAGAAACGAAATCAACAAAGATCCGGAAGATTTTGTACATTAAGTTAAAATGAATGGGTCTGGGAGAGCGCCGCTGGAATAGGTACGGGGGAGGGTCCAGGTCGCTGGAAAGGAGTATTGGAGAAGAAGGGTTTGGTGGTGGTGTGGGACCCGCCACTAAGATGTTTTTTTATTACCAATGGCATCTAGTGGAGTTGGTTGAGGCTTTGGCTTGTGTTCCTAGGGACCCAAGTTCTATCCTCACTAATGACATTATTTGTCCATTGGTATGGAGGCCAATGATAGGAGATCCGGGGAGACCCGGATTCGATCCTTGAGGTGACCGGGTTTTACCGTTAATTCGCCGTCGTGCCTACGGGCGGGCGGGTTAGCGGGTTTTCCCCCGGAAGTGGAGTCACATGGACGCTTAAGGGCTCCGTACGACTGGGTTGGGCCAGCTGGCGGTGACCTTTAGCCATTGGGTCACCCCGTACGAAGTACATGGGTTTATTCTATTCGTTGGCCGTTCAAAAAAGAAAGATGTTTTTTTTATTGTATTTTTATTTTTTATTTTAATTAAACTTATATTAATGATTTTAAAGGGAGGGGTATAATGGTCAATTCACACTTATTTAACAGAATTTTCTAACGGCGTTAAGGCTCAGGGACTAAATCCGATGCGGTTTGACAAACGTTTGAGACCATATCCGTAATAAATAAAACCCAAGGACTAAATCCGTAATTTATCTAAAAAATATCATTTTCTCTCTAACAGTGTTAAAATTAGTCCATTATATGAAGGGTATTTTTGGTATTTTATAATTTTTTTAATTAAACCAAATAAAGAACTCTTTTAATAGATGGTCCTTCTTCATTTCTCAAAAATGTTAAAAGATTTTCAATAAGCCTAATATTATAGAAACCGACTAAAAACTCTTGAAAACTGAAATTTTGGAACAAGTCCGGTAGTAATTAAAAAAAGGGGGGCGTTATTTTTTTTTTGTTTAAGCAAAAAAGTCATAACATACCAGAAATAACCTTCACTTAAAGGACTGGTTTTATTGTCGTTAGAGAGAAATCACATTTTTCAAAATAAACATATAATTAAAAGAATGTTTGTAATTAGGTTACTTAAAAGTACTAAACCATAATTTCTTGTAAACATAAAGGACATTTTTCTGTAATTTACTCTAAAAAATATCATATATACCCGACTCAAATTTTAAATATCATATACACTCATGTAAAGTTATTAAAATATATTTACCCATTAAGTAAAATCAATTAAGAATATCAAATTTTAGAAAGTTAATTTCCGAGAAGATAGATGAAATCCCAATTAAATATCATATATACTCATTTTAATTGCTTTTCATATTCATGTTTGATTTCATGAAGTAAAAAAATGCCCAAGTTGTAAAAGTGGAGACAAAATTTCTTAAGTTTGTAGGATATGTATGAAATTTCCTCTATATATTTTCTATAATATTTTGTTTGACAGGTGATTTAAAACCTTTTATGAAATTGGACTAATTTTTATGTTTGTTTCGGGAATCTATGAAAACCATGTCCTTATTCTGTTTGTATTTGCAAGACGTTATGGATGCTTCTTTCTTCATGTGATTTGGGTTTGTGGATTGTTTCTTTTTTCCAATTCTATATTATTTTACCGTTCATCAAAGTGATTTAAAAGTCTAAGGGGCTGTTTGATAACGAGTCCGGTAAAAACTGACCACTAACCTGATAAGTGCTTCACTTGTTTGATAGTCAATTTTTTTTACTATGACTCGGACCAAGTCCTCCCTAAACTTTGCTCTTACTTAGTCCCTTGCTCTTACTTGTTCAAATACAACCTAAGGGTCTGTTTGGTATGATGTAATGGAATGAGCGAGGTAATGGAATGAGCGAGGTAATGAAATGGATCATTACCATTCCATCGTCATGTTTGGTTACCATTTGAGAATGAAATAAATCATTGTTTCGCATTGTTTGATAGATAGTACAAATGAAGTAATCGAATA
This sequence comes from Deinandra increscens subsp. villosa, assembly GCA_039602395.1. Taxonomy (NCBI): domain Eukaryota; kingdom Viridiplantae; phylum Streptophyta; class Magnoliopsida; order Asterales; family Asteraceae; genus Deinandra; species Deinandra increscens. The sequence goes on from JBCNJP010000008.1 coordinate 53,084,567, forward strand.
TAATTTTGCTATTTCCAAATAAAATTAATATATTTTGTTTTATATTATATTTTTTAATGTCTTTTTTATTTTTTATTAATTATATTAAATAATATAACTTATATATATATATATATATATAATTTATTTGTTTGTATTTTATTTTATTTTATTTTTTTTGTTTTCTAAGTAACGTTTATTTTTATTATTTTTGTTCTTGTTTTTATTCATTAATTTAATTTAATTTTATACTTATTTTATTTTTTCATTTTTCGTTAGATATATATTTTTTATTTTTAATTTTTTTATAGTTTTACTTTTAGATTTTTTCATAAAAAATTAAGATGAAATTAATTCGAAATAAAATTTTCATTCCATTCCTTGAGGGAATCGAAAAAAAACACATCTCCCCTATGAATGAAAATCTTTATATATGGAAACATCTCATTCCTTATGTAATGGGTCATTCCATTCCAATATGATACCAAACATGTCATTTTTCTTTCCGAAGTAATGACTCATTCCATTCCGACCCCCATTCCTGCATATCAAACGCTACCTAAGTCTTTCTTGCCGTTAAGGGGATTTAAGATCTGTAATATTCTCTAATATCAAACATTCTTTTGGTCAATGACATCTTAATTCTACGATAAGCTATACAAAAAGATAACATATTCTCTCATTCTTTTGATAAATACCGACATGACATGGTCCGGGACGTTCTGTTTGATATTTTCATGTGGACTGTGATCTCGGTCAGGAAGGAAGCCTCTGTTAATTTTCTGTCTGACCACTTGGATGGTCGCTCAACTCTCAGGACAACTGACATCCTCATTTTTTGGTGGCAGAATGGAAAGCACTCTTGTGTCGATCTTACAGGGGTTTCTCCCCTTGTGGAGCTGAGGGTCAGTACCT
>JBCNJP010000008.1:53085960-53108465 GCA_039602395.1 Deinandra increscens subsp. villosa
ATTTTATTCGAAGTAACAAAATAAAAGAAAAGAAGACAGATTTGATCATGGATCAATAACATCTGGTTCTTCCTCCATGTCCTCTTGAGGCTCCTCCTCAAAAGGTTCCTCTTCGAAGGGTTCCTCCTCTTCTTCCTGAACAGGAGCACCTTGAACTTGCAGGGCTGCCATTTGCAGCTTGGAGGGTAGGCGACCTGCGCCGCAAGTGTCGCGTTGGAGTGGTGAAGCGCTGCATGGGAATGTTGGAGTTCAGCAATCTGATGTTGTGCTAGATGCAGTTCATGCTCCAAACCTGCTGGATTGGGTCGCGACTCAAGCTCGGTGACCTTATGACGGATACCCATTACTCCCTGGGACAAGTTGCAGTGGTAGGTATCCTGCTCCCTTTGATCAGCCCGCAATCGCTCGATTTCTCTATCACGTGTGCGATTGCTGATGGAATTTTGTCTGGTTTCTCCAAGAGTGTTATCATACGCTGCAATCAATCCCGCAACGAACCATAGCAAATCAAAGGGTAAGTCAACTCTGCCCGGCACATGATACATGTCAAGCAACCGATATGTTGTCGGACTCAGCCAACTGTAATCGTTTGGTGCACGCCTATCAGGACGTATGTGCTGATCCCGAAGGAAATCCATTATCGTGTACTCAGGCTGCTCAGGCTCGCGGCCTTGCTGGTTGGAGGATGATGACTGTTCGTTGGCAATTTTCTTTCCCTTACCCCTCGTGTTATCGTGTGGTGCCATACTGTCAAAACCCAGACAGACACAAACAAAGGAAAAACAACCTAATGTGAGTAATCGATTTTTGGCACGCGAAAATGAAAATGTTTTTGGGAATTGTTGTAACTAATGTTCAAAAACAGTTACAGTTTAGAATTTTTGAAAATTCTAGTTCTCTGCAACCAAGGGCTCTGATACCAATCTGTCACACCCCCAATTTCCACTAACGGAGTTTTACCGTGTGGGTGTGAACCAGACCAGACCCAAACTGTTCATTAGTTACATCCAACATAAGTTAAGGGTTCAAAATGTAAATATATTTCCAAACGGGAAATATCAAACAGAGTTAATGTTTAGCGGAAGCTCATAAAAGTCAAGTTGCGCAAGCAAACGCCCGATTAGTAAATACCAGTTCCAGTTGAAAAGATTTAAAAACGAATTCCCAAAACAAAAGGTTTTACCCAACGTACGTGCCCGAAAATCAGATTCTCCTAGCGTCCTGCAAAGCATGCATAAAGCAAGTGTCAACTAATGTTGGTGAGTTCACATAAGCACATAAGTATAACTAGTATAGGTATGCAGTACGAATACAACAGTTTTTATTCGTATGTAAGCATGTATATTAACAGTACAATCCATATCGTAGGTAGCGAGCCTGTCACACCCCCAATTTCCACTAACGGAGTTTTACCGTGTGGGGTGTGAACCAGACCAGGACCCGAGTCATTAGTTACATCAAACATAAGTTTAGGGTTCAAAATGTAAATATATTTCCAAACAGGAAATATCAAACCAGAGTTAAAGTTTAGCGGAAGCTTATAAAAGTCAAGTTGCGCAAGCAAGCGCCTGATAAGTAAATACAGTTCAAGTTGAAAAGATTTGAAAACCAATTCCCAAGATAAAATGTTTTAGCCAACGTACGTGCCCAAAAATCTGATTCTCCTAGCGTCCTGCAAAGCTTGCATAAGAGCAAGTGTCAACTAATGTTGGTGAGTTCACATAAGCACATAAGTATAACTAGTATAGTTATGCAGTACGAATACAACAGTTTTTATTCGTATATAAGCATGTATATTAACAGTACAATCCATATCGTAGGTAGCGAGCCTAAGTTCATGTCACTAAAACGTTCGCAACCGAAGCTGACCAATTAGTTGTAGGAAAATTCCTTACGTGGTTTGCCTTCCCCGTGTCTACTCGATCACGGTAAGTTTAGGCTGACATTGTCCTCAGTCCGACCGCCAGTCGGGTGGTGCATCTCGTGCCCGCTGAGTGGGGTTTGTCAGACCCCAGTAGTACTACCCAATATCCCCTCGCTATTTGCTATTAACGGTTCGATAAGTAAGGACTTTCAAAGATAAAGCATTTTACGTGAACATGTGATATATACTGGATTTCTACTTTAATCATACATAATCGTTGTCGTGTTATCACCCTAACCCGGGTGTAACGTATTTGCGTGTGTTATCGTCCATAACCGGACGTAACGTAAAGGTTGTGAAACTCACCTTAGGGTGCGCTGCTACAATTTAGTAAGATTCCGAGTCTTGCGTAACTACCAAGCACCTATTGAATTTACATTCGTAAGTGTGGGTCCGCACATGAGTCACATAGCCTAGACGACGGTAATGATAACAAGTAATTCCAAATATGACGTAGGTGACAATTTCAATATGTGATAAAAAAAATCGTTTGTTCAAATGGAGTAAAAATTGATATTAAATCGAGGACACGAAGATTTACAAATATCAATGAGCGTATGTTATTCAAAATAATAAATGTGAAGATGATCGGATATATATATATATATATCCGTAAATATAAATATCGAGGTGTAGTCGAAAGGGAAATAAAACGTCCTAAATATATTTATGTGTCGTGACATAAATTCAAGAGTTTAAAGAATATCTTTAAAATGTTCGTATGACAATAAATCAAGTATATATATATATATATACTTTTATATATTTTCATGTTTTATAACACTTTTTATTATTATTAATAATAACGAAATCATTGAATTTTTAGATTTATTTAAATCTTAACGTTTTCATAATATAAAATTTTTACGAGTACCGTAACGGGATTTATGGAACTTTCACGGGTCAAGGTTTTATAGAAAACAAATGGTGGTTGGGTTTTAGATCAAGAATTGTTTAAAAGTGGTAAAAAGAAATGAAGCAGCAAAAATGTTGGTCACGGGACTCGAACCCGTGACCTCAAGTGTAGATTACAAAGCCCTAACCACTGGACTAGGTCGCCATTCGTTAACAATCCCGCAAAAGAAGGATTTTATTCATGTGGTAATAGGGAACTCGAATCAGAGGGAAAAGAAAGAAAGAAAAAAAACTGTAATAGAATTGGGACTGTGGAGGGTTCGAACTAGCGGCCTATACATTCAAGATCAAAAGTGTGACCATTCGGGCAGACCCTGAGGACAATTCTTATTCAGCAAAACAAATACTTAACGTGTACAAGGAAGGTGTCCTCTTCTTCCTACAAACCCTAATGGCCGTCGCTGTATATATATATATATATATATATATATATATATATATATATATATATATATATATATATTTACAGCGATTCACAGGAGTGGTAGGGGTTGGTTACGGAGGTACTTAAATTGGCTAAAATGGGTTTAGGATTACCTCAACGAAGGAAATGGAACCGATGGATGTGATGAACTTTAAGACGAGACTTGAATCCGAGACGGGTTTGCACTTCTCTGCTCCTCCTGCGTTCGTGACCGTATGATATTGAACTCCGATGGTGATACGGGATGACTGGTGGTAACAACAGTGGTGATCGGCCGGGTGTTTGAAGGTGGCCGGATTTGTAGTGGTTCACCGGAAGTCGGGAGTAGCGAGGGGAGTTTAGAGAACTCCGGTGGGGTTTTTATTTGACAATGATTGAGATTGATAGATTATGCTACTTCTGGAAGGAGATCATACGTAACCGGCATGGATTTAAGAGATCGAGCTTAATGACGAGCGGTTACGGGATGATTGAATTGCCGACATAAATTTTCCGTTCACAAGTAGAGTTTGAAGGAAAGACACTTTTGGTCCCTCAAGGAAGTACATAAGAGGTTATGAAGTTTTGGGTAATTGCTCAATAGGTCCTTCCATCTTTGTTAGATGAAATACAAGTTTAGGAAATTACAAGTTGAGTCCCCCATCGTTTAAGAATATTGCCGAACTCACTAACGGAGTTAATGGAGATAACCTGACTGTGAATACCCGAGTGTATGCTCAACGCATATTTTAATGAATGACGTTTATAAAATATAAACCTATCTATATATCACATAAAGGCATAGTTATAAACCATAACTATATGTTTTTAAATTCCTATAAAATTATAGATACGTTTCGTATTATTGCGCGACACCTCGTCACATAAAATCATAAAACGACGTGTGTATATATATATGCATATATACCACGTAAAAGAAAAAAAATATAATTGCCACATAAAATGACAAAGCGTTTTCGTGAAATCATAAAATATAATTTATATAAAATTATAAATTATATCCATTCAAGTTGGTCAACCGACGTCTAGACTCATGTGCAATGCTCGTGTAACTATTCTAGTTAACTGAGGTAACGGACGTTATCAAAATATAACACAAGTTATTAACGGGATTAACCTGGGAAATTGCCGGTTGTCACATCATCCCCTTGTTAAGGAATTTTCGTCCCGAAAATTGCTTTAAGTTGCCACGGTTTCTGTGGAAGGAATCGAAAATTTTAGGGTTGCTACATCAACCCCTTGTTAAGGAAATTTTGTCCCAAAATTTAACTCATACCTTAGTTAGATGTTGACGCTTGATCAAATAGGTGAAGATATTTCTTTCTCATTTTATCTTCTCGTTCCCACGTGAACTCCGGTCCACGCTTAGATTGCCATCTCACTTTGACGATGGGAATATTACTTCGTTTCAATGTTTTCTCCTCACGTCCCATGATTTCCACGGGTTGTTCGATAAATCGCAGTTGTTCATCGATTTGTAGTTCTTTTAATGGAACTATGAGAGTGTCATCAGCTAAACACTTCCTCAAGTTCGAAACGTGAAACACGTTGTGTACTCCATCCAATTCAGGAGTAAATTTAAACGGTAAGCCACCGGACCAATGCTTTCGGTGATCTCGAATGGTCCTACGTAGCGGGGATTTAACTTCCCGCGCTTGCCAAAGCGTACGACGCCTTTCCAAGGTGAGACTTTCAACAGTACTTTGTCACCGACTTCAAATTCTAACGGCCTTCGGCGTTTATCTGCATAACTCTTTTGTCTATCTCTTGGCGCTTTCATGCGGTTTCTGATTTGCACGATTCTCTCCGTGGTCTCGTGTACTAATTCAGGTCCAGTGAGTTGACTCTCACCGACCTCAGCCCAACAGACAGGCGATCTGCACTTTCGTCCGTACAGAGCCTCAAATGGAGCGGCTCCAATACTGGTATGGTAGCTGTTGTTATAGGAGAATTCTACCAGCGGTAGATGCATTTCCCAATTTTTTTTTCCCAAAGTCGAGCACACATGCTCTGAGCATATCCTCGAGAGTTTGGATGGTACATTCAGTCTGTCCATCTGTTTGAGGATGATATGCGGTACTCATATCTAAGCGAGTGCCCATCGCTGCTTGTAAGGATCTCCAAAAGTTTGAAGCAAACCTAGGGTCTCGGTCAGAGATGATAGATAAATGCACTCCGTGAAGCTTGACAATCTCCTTGAGGTATATCTTTGCAAGTTTCTCTGTTTTGTCACTTTCCTTGATAGCTAGGAAATGAACGGATTTTGTTAATCGGTCAACGATAACCCAAATCATATCGTTACCGCCAGAAGAACGGGGCAATCCCGTGATGAAATCCATCGAGATTTCTTCCCAATTCCATTTAGGAATTTTAGGTTGTTGCAGTAATCCTGCTGGTTTTCGACGTTCTGTTTTGACCTTTGCGCACGTCAAGCACTTACTGACATATCTAGCGATATCAGCTTTCATATTTGGCCACCAATATAGCCCCTTTAGGTCTTGATACATTTTTTCTAAACCTGGGTGGATTGAATAACGAGACTTATGAGCCTCGTCCATCACCAGTTCTCTAAGATTTCAATGCAAATGTACCCATATACGGTCATTATAATAACGAAGTCCATCAAACTTAACTTCAGAAGTTCCATATATGTCACGTAATGATCCAGACCCGAAATTCTCCTCCTTTAGGGCCTCTTTCTGAGCATCCCAGAGTCTATCCGGTAGTCCTGTGTGGATTGTTAATTGCAGAGCTCGAACCCTTCTGGGTTTAACATGCTCTTTTCTAACTCAAGGCATCGGCCACGACGTTGGCCTTTCCTGGATGATACTTTATTGCTAGATCGTAGTCGTTTAGCAATTCGACCCACCTACGTTGCCTCATGTTGAGTTCTTTCTGATCATATATGTGTTGGAGGCTCTTATGATCAGTGAATATCGTACACTTGGTACCGTATAAGTAGTGCCTCCAAAATTTCAAGGCAAAAACAACTGCGCCCAACTCTAGGTCGTGAGTTGTGTAATTCTTCTCATGAGACTTTAATTGCCTTGACCCGTATGCGATGACTTTACCTCTTTGCATTAAAACACATCCGAGTTCCTGGATTGACGCGTCACAATAGACCTCGAAGTCGTCAATCCCATCAGGTAAAGATAATATAGGTGCAGTACAAAGTTTCTCTTTCAAAGTTTGGAAGGCTGCCTCTTCCTTGTCACCCCATCTGTATTGAACCCCTTTGTGCGTAAGAGCGGTCAATGGTTGAGCTAACTGAGAAAATCCTTTTATAAAACGACGGTAGTAACCCGCTAAACCTAGGAATTGACGAATTTCCGTAGGAGCTCTAGGGGTAGACCAATTTTTAATTTCCTCAACCTTGGCTGGGTCAACGTGGATACCTTGCTCGTTGACGATGTGACCCTCAAATTGAACCTCTCGGATCCAAAAATCGCACTTAGAATATTTCGCATAGAGTTGTTCTTTCTTTAACAATTCTAAGATTAACCGTAGATGTTCCTCGTGTTCTTCTTTTATCTTGGAGTAGATGAGGATGTCGTCGATAAACAGTATGACGAATTTGTCCGAGTAGAGCTTGCAGACGCGGTTCATGAGATCCATGAACACGACTGTGAATTGGTCAGCCCAAAAGGCATGACTAAGAATTCATAATGACCGTAGCGTGTTCTGAAGACTGTCTTTTCGATGTCCTCCTCACGGACTCGAAGCTGATGGTAACGAGACTGTAAATCAATCTTGGAATAGTAACTGGATCCTTGAAGCTGGTCGAAAAGATCATCTATTCGTGGAAGATGGTATCGATTCTTGATAGTGACCTTGTTGAGTTCGCGGTAATCAATGCACATCCTAAATGTGCCATCCTTCTTTTTGACGAATAACACATGTGCTCCCATGGTGACCAGCTAGGTCTAATAAAACTTTTATCTAGCAGTTCCTGTAGTTGTGTGGATAGCTCATTCAATTCGTTCACCGCTAGACGATATGGTGCACGCGCGATCGGAGCGGATCCTGGAGCGAGGTCAATCCCAAATTCTACTTTCCGGTGCGGAGGAAGGCCAGGTAGTTCCTCAGGGAATACCTCCGGGTAATCATGTATGATCGGGAAATCTTCGATTTTTCTCTTCACCCTGGTTTGGTCCTTAACTGTGGCCAGGATTGCCACATGTCCTTTCCGAAGACACTTATGCGCTTTAAGGTAAGATATGATTCCGGAGACAGCACCTCCCTTTTCGCCCTGAATCGAGAGTACTTCTCCTCCTGCTACAGGTATTCGTATGACTTTTTCTTGACAGACGATTTCCGCCTGATGTTTGGATAGCCAATCCATGCCCATTATGACGTCGAAACTACCGATGGTAAAAGGCATAAGGTCTATACTTAGTTTATGACCAGATAGTTCTAATGTGCAATCCTCAGCTAAGTGAGTGGTGTCAAGAAGCTTACCATTTTCTAATTCAACCGTATACCTAGCTTTTAGTGGAGTTTGGGTAGCCTTAATCAACTTACAGAATTTAGTTGAGATAAAACTTTTCTCGGCACCCGTATCAAATAAGACATTTGCGAAGTAGTTGTTTAGAAGGAACTTACCGGTAATGACGTTGGCATCGTTTCTTGCTTCACCAAACTCATAACGAAAGCTCGCCCTTTGGCTCCATCTCCACCGTTTCTACCACCATCTCCACCGTTGTTATTGTTGTTATGGTGATTGTTGTTGTTGCCAGCATTGTTATTATTATTCCTTCGGAGCTGCGGGCAATCCCTCTTCAAGTGCCCTGGCTTTCCACATTCATAACACCCTCTTGGGCCTTCATTATCCTGCCTCTGGTTCTGATTCTGATTCTGATTCTGATTAGGACGGTTTTGTAGTTCACCCCAACAATTTTTAGCCTCATGGCCCCCTTTACCACAGCGCTCGCAAGTGAGTCTCTTGCATGCCCCATTGTGGTGTTGGTTGTACCGATTGCAGAAAGGTACTCGTCCCTTGTACCCATTGTTATTCTGATTGTTACCACTGTGGAGATTTTGATTACCGCCCCCACTGTTGGTGTTACTGTTGTTATAGTCATCCCTGGAATTGTTGTACTTCTTGTTTTGATTGTGAGAGTTGGAGGACCTCCCAGTGTTGTTTCCACTATTGGTGTTGTTGTTATTATTACTGGAACTCACCTTCCAACCTTTTGGCCTGATCGCGAGGGCAATATTCCTCCATTATGGCATCCTTGAATTCCTGCCACGTCATAGCATTTGCTATGTCGAGCCCTAACATTTGGATTTGCGCGTTCCGCCAAGTGAGGACAACTCCCTCGAGTGTAGCGGTTGCGTTGACCAGATTCGTAACTGGGCAGTTACACATTGAGAACACCTTTTATGATTCCTCGAGCCATCGTAGCAGACCCACGGCTCCTTCATCACCCTTGAATGTGACCGGCTTACAATCCATGCAAGTTTTGAAGGTACACTGAGCTGGGCCTGGATTTGTTTCATGAAATTATTTCGGAGAATAATTTTGGAAAGTGAGAGAAGAAAAAAATGTAGTCAATTTTTCGTTTGTTTTACTTATCACCGTTATTGTTTCCTTGAACATTGAGCCACGGCGAGTGATGCCGCAACGTTTTCATTTATCAACGCTTGGATCTGAGCTGCTGTGAGGTGTTCAGCCATGATTTTGTTTTCCATGCAAATCATTCAAATGATTAATATACCCAATATTAATTTCATTAAGCACTAAACATTTATTCATGCATCCATCCATCACACGACATAATTTTTAGAAGCACATTGGTAAAATAAAGATGTAATATCCATTACAAAATTTAAAATCCAACCATAAGGTATCTCGGCATTTGAAAACATTCAAAATAAAATGAACACCCAGTCAAATTTATTTCAAAGTAACAAAATAGGAGAAAAGAAGACAGATTAGATCATGGATCAATAACATCTGGTTCTTCCTCCATGTCCTCTTAAGGCTCCTCCTCAAAAGGTTCCTCTTCGAAGGGTTCCTCCTCTTCATCCTGAACAGGAGCACCTTGAACCTGCAGGGCTGCCATTTGAGCTTGGAGGGTAGCGACCTGCGCCGCAAGTGTCGTGTTGGAGTGGTGAAGCGCTGCATGGGAATGTTGGAGTTCAGCAATCTGATGTTGTGCGTGATGCGGTTCATGTTCCAAATCTGTTGGATCGGGTCGCGACTCAAGCTCGGTGACCCTATGACGGATACCCATTACTCCCTGGGACAAGTTGTAGTGGTAGGTACCCTGTTCCCTTTGATCGGCCCGCAATCGCTCAATTTCTCTATCGCGTGTGCGATTGCTGATGGAATTTTGTCTGGTTTCTCCAAGAGTGTTGTCATACGCTGCTATCAATCCCGCAACGACCCGTTTCAAATCAAAGGGTATGTCAACCCTGTCTGGTACATGAAACATATCAAGCAACCGATATGTTGTCGAATTCAGCCAGCTGTAATCGTCTGGTGCACGTCTATCAGGACGTATATGCTGATCCCAAAGGAAGTCCATTATCGTGTACTCAGGCTGCTCAGGCTCGCGGCCTTGCTGGTTGGAGGATGATGACTGTCCGTTGGCAATTTTCTTTCCCTTACCCCTCGTGTTATCGTGTGGTGTCATACTGTCAAAACCCAGACAGACACAAACAAAGGAAAATCAACCTAATGTGAGTAATCGATTTTTGGCACGCGAAAAGTAAACAGTTTTGGGAATTGTTGTAACTAATGTTCAGAAACAGTTAGAGTTTAGAATTTTTGAAAATTCTAGTTCTCTGCAACCAAGGGCTCTGATACCAATCTGTCACACCCCCAATTTCCACTAACGGAGTTTTACCGTGTGGGGTGTGAACCAGACCAGGACCCGAGTCATTAGTTACATCAAACATAAGTTTAGGGTTCAAAATGTAAATATATTTCCAAACGGGAAATATCAAACCAGAGTTAAAGTTTAGCGGAAGCTTATAAAAGTCAAGTTGCGCAAGCAAGCGCCTGATAAGTAAATACCAGTTCAAGTTGAAAAGATTTGAAAACCAATTCCCAAGATAAAATGTTTTAGCCAACGTACGTGCCCAAAAATCTGATTCTCCTAGCGTCCTGCAAAGCATGCATAAGAGCAAGTGTCAACTAATGTTGGTGAGTTCACATAAGCACATAAGTATAACTAGTATAGTTATGCAGTACGAATACAACAGTTTTTATTCGTATATAAGCATGTATATTAACAGTACAATCCATATCGTAGGTAGCGAGCCTAAGTTCATGTCACTAAAACGTTCGCAACCGAAGCTGACCAATTAGTTGTAGGAAAATTCCTTACGTGGTTTGCCTTCCCCGTGTCTACTCGATCACGGTAAGTTTAGGCTGACATTGTCCTCAGTCCGACCGCCAGTCGGGTGGTGCATCTCGTGCCCGCTGAGTGGGGTTTGTCAGACCCCAGTAGTACTACCCAATATCCCCTCGCTATTTGCTATTAACGGTTCGATAAGTAAGGACTTTCAAAGATAAAGCATTTTACGTGAACATGTGATATATACTGGATTTCTACTTTAATCATACATAATCGTTGTCGTGTTATCACCCTAACCCGGGTGTAACGTGTTTGCGTGTGTTATCGTCCATAACCGGACGTAACGTAAAGGTTGTGAAACTCACCTTAGGGTGCGCTGCTACAATTTAGTAAGATTCCGAGTCTTGCGTAACTACCAAGAACCTATTGAATTTACATTCGTAAGTGTGGGTCCGCACATGAGTCACATAGCCTAGACGACGGTAATGATAACAAGTAATTCCAAATATGACGTAGGTGACAATTTCAATATGTGATAAAAAAAAATCGTTTGTTCAAATGGTTTAAAAATTGATATTAAATCGAGGACACGAAGATTTACAAATATCAATGAGCGTATGTTATTCAAAATAATAAATGTGAAGATGATCGGATATATATATATATATCCGTAAATATAAATATCGAGGTGTAGTCGAAAGGGAAATAAAACGTCCTAAATATATTTATGTGTCGTGACATAAATTCAAGAGTTTAAAGAATATCTTTAAAATGTTCGTATGACAATAAATCAAGTATATATATATATATATATACTTTTATATATTTTCATGTTTTATAACAGTTTTTATTATTATTAATAATAACGAAATCATTGAATTTTTAGATTTATTTAAATCTTAACGTTTTCATAATATAAAATTTTTACGAGTACCGTAACGGGATTTATGGAACTTTCACGGGTCAAGGTTTTATAGAAAACAAATGGTGGTTGGGTTTTAGACCAAGAATTGTTTAAAAGTGGTAAAAAGAAATGAAGCAGCAAAAATGTTGGTCACGGGACTCGAACCCGTGACCTCAAGTGTAGATTACAAAAAGCCCTAACCACTGGACTAGGTCACCATTCGTTAACAATCCCGCAAAAGAAGGATTTTATTCATGTGGTAATAGGGAACTCGAATCAGAGGGAAAAGAAAGAAAGAAAAAAAACTGTAATAGAATTGGGACTGTGGAGGGTTCGAACTAGCGGCCTATACATTCAAGATCAAAAGTGTGACCATTCGGGCAGACCCTGAGGACAATTCTTATTCAGCAAAACAAATACTTAACGTGTACAAGGAAGGTGTCCTCTTCTTCCTACAAACCCTAATGGCCGTCGCTGTATATATATATATATATATATATATATATATATATATATATATATATATATATATATATATTTACAGCGATTCACAGGAGTGGTAGGGGTTGGTTACGGAGGTACTTAAATTGGCTAAAATGGGTTTAGGATTACCTCAACGAAGGAAACGGAACCGATGGATGTGATGAACTTTAAGACGAGACTTGAATCCGAGACGGGTTTGCACTTCTCTGCTCCTCCTGCGTTCGTGACCGTATGATATTGAACTCCGATGGTGATACGGGATGACTGGTGGTAACAACAGTGGTGATCGGCCGGGTGTTTGAAGGTGGCCGGATTTGTAGTGGTTCACCGGAATTCGGGAGTAGCGAGGGGAGTTTAGAGAACTCCGGTGGGGTTTTTCTTTGACAATGATTGAGATTGATAGATTATGCTACTTCTGGAAGGAGATCATACGTAACCGGCATGGATTTAAGAGATCGAGCTTAATGACGAGCGGTTACGGGATGATTGAATTGCCGACATAAATTTTCCGTTCACAAGTAGAGTTTGAAGGAAAGACACTTTTGGTCCCTCAAGGAAGTACATAAGAGGTTATGAAGTTTTGGGTAATTGCTCAATAGGTCCTTCCATCTTTGTTAGATGAAATACAAGTTTAGGAAATTACAAGTTGAGTCCCCCATCGTTTAAGAATATTGCCGAACTCACTAACGGAGTTAATGGAGATAACCTGACTGTGAATACCCGAGTGTATGCTCAACGCATATTTTAATGAATGACGTTTATAAAATATAAACCTATCTATATATCACATAAAGGCATAGTTATAAACCATAACTATATGTTTTTAAATTCCTATAAAATTATAGATACGTTTCGTATTATTGCGCGACACCTCGTCACATAAAATCATAAAACGACGTGTGTATATATATATGCATATATACCACGTAAAAGAAAAAAAATATAATTGCCACATAAAATGACAAAGCGTTTTCGTGAAATCATAAAATATAATTTATATAAAATTATAAATTATATCCATTCAAGTTGGTCAACCGACGTCTAGACTCATGTGCAATGCTCGTGTAACTATTCTAGTTAACTGAGGTAACGGACGTTATCAAAATATAACACAAGTTATTAACGGGATTAACCTGGGAAATTGCCGGTTGTCACACATTCTTTCCCAGGATTTTCCTATCCTCCTCCAATCTGATGAAGCGGAGAGCCCTGTGACGAACTTCATCCATCTTATGACATGGGTTCATGACTAGATCCTCGTAAAACAATGAGTCCTTGTTTAGCCCCATTTTAAAGGCTTGAACTGCAGTTGCCATATCCATGTTCGGGATTTCCAGAGCTTCTCTGCTGAATCTGCTGACGTAGTTCCTTAAGGTTTCACCTGCATTCTGGGTTACCCTATACAGATCACTTGTTAGTTTTTCAAAACTACGACTACAAGAAAATTGACTGTTAAATAAATTAACTAGTTGTGAAAATGAAGCGATAGAATAGGGAGGAATGTTTAGGAGCCATTTGAGAGCTGCCCCCGTTAAAGTGGAGCCAAACCCCTTACATAGGCAGGCTTCCTTAATTTCAGGTGGCATGTGAATAATCTCCATTCTTTCGCGGTATTGCGCCACATGCTCTTCTGGGTCTGTGGTGCCGTCGTAAAGCTTCATACTGGGTGTTTGGAACCTCTTGGGAATCTCTACGTCACAGATTGGTGGAGCAAATCTGGACATCCTGTGGCTCGAGGGCCCAACCTCAGGAATTGGTTGCACAACTCCTGGGACACTCGAGATCATTTGATTGAGCTTTTGGATTTCTCGTTCCACAGATGGGCTTATTCCTGAATCCTGCACAGAATTGTTAGTATTAGCATAATGGGTAAAAGGTTGAGGAGTGTTACCAACATCCTGGGGTATGTTTGTCCCAGGATTAGTGATCGGCTCTCTGATGGTAGTCATTCTGGACAAATCAGCATTAGCCATTTGAGCAGGGAAGGGCGTTGATCTCCAGTTCAGTGGTGCGACGGCTTCATGTACCCTGGAATTAGTTCCAGGGGTATCGAAATTCAGAATTCTGGGATCGAGCGGCGATGGCTGTGCCGTCGTGGCTCTGGGTAACTCTGATCTCAAGCTGGTCAATTGAGCCATGAATTCCTTGTTCACCTTCTGTTGGAGTTCCATGTGGCGCTCCAACCTACCGAACGTGGCTAAGATATCAGTGTCAGATATTAAGACAGGGTCTTCTTGGATGTTTTCGGTTTCAATCACTTCATGGTTGACCACAGGTCCGTCACTGCGCGTAGCTGAGGTTAAGGCATTAAACCCTGGAGCCGATGAAGTGACTCCACTTGTCGAAATACTGGTCCTTGGACCCGGTTGGTTAACTCCAGTTGTCGAAGCAGTCACAGCAGAAACTGAGACATTCGAGGTGTTCATTTGTGTTGACATCTTTTGATAGATTTTGGCAAAAATCAAGTTTAGGACAAATCTGAAAAGAGTTTGACAAAAAAATTGACACCAATTGCCCCACGGTGGGCGCCAAATTGTTTTGGCTAAAAATTACTTAAGTTAAATTAGCAAAGTTTGAACCAAATTTGAATGTGAGGTTAGGTGTCTCGAATTCAGATGTGAAAACAATTTGAAATAATCCTGGGACAACAGCAGAATTCCAGGGTCAAATAACTAGAATCCTGGGTAAAAACTCAGATTTATTTATGAAATCAGTTGAGAAACTTTATCAACACAAATGTAACCAGAAATGTAAGTAGGAACATCGAGATTTTGACTAGGGAAAAGCCCTTAGCCCTTAGATGTCTCTAAGGCGCCGCCGGCATAAAAACCCCGGGTAGCGATAACACACGCTACCAATTTATTGATCACTGAAAAATGTCGAGTACAATGTGTTTGCAAAGAGAATAATACGAGAATACAATCAGTAAAGCTCGAATGAGCCGAAAATGAATGACTAAAGGTCCTATTTAAACTCCGAGAGCTCCCATGACTCGTCCGATATTCCAGGGGTCTTCAACTGTTCTTCCGATATTCCAGGGATCCTCCCTCCAACGTCTCTTTCCGTTAGTTGACCGAATTTCCAGCCAACTGACTTTTACCACGTGCTAAATGAGTCTTCAGCTTTCCTTATTCGACCGTTTAAGCGACTTTGTCAACCTGTCGTCACTTAGATTAAAGCACGAGACACGTTAGTAACGAAATCCTAGCATGCAGGGTCATTTCCACATGCTGGGTCATTGTAAAAATAAGGGCAATCCTTGGATTAGATCATATAAGTGAAAAATAAAATAAAGGTAAACCTTCCCGTTTGATGTTAATCATCCTGGGTCATCAAACATTACCTGTCAACATCCAGGGTCATACAATTCCTAGGTAATACCTGCCCCTGGATTATTAGCCAAGAATTCAGGGTATAACAATTATTAAGAACAAGAATCATTCAACGATTACAATCTGAACGAGATTACAGAAGGAATTGGAAAATGATCGAGAGGTAAGAATTAACCCAAATCTCAGCTGTTCTCCCCATTTATTCAATTCAAACGGTCTCAAACGACCTAACAGTAACTAACTAAACTTAGTAGCCGATTGACGCTTTCAGTCCCTGGACTTTAACTTTCATTAACTTGTCAAAAAATACCCAAAAGTTTTTGATCACAGGTTAACTAGAGATTAATAATTATCAATTTGTCCAACTGTCACTAAGCCTCAGATACATCATCTAACAATCCCATACGCATATGCCACAGTGATGCTAAACGCATTTGAGAACAAAATGGATGAAACCTTTAAATGATGCACATGAACCTCAAGACTACACTTATATTTGTATATTAAGAATTCTCATATTCAAGCCACACCTTTACAATCTCCACCTTAGCTTGAATATGATCTCATATTCAAGTAGTCTGCTGCATTTGACTTAGTACCTATATAGTCAACTTTGACTTCACCAGAATTCAACACATCCCTGATAAAATGTAATTTTACACTGATGTGTTTAGATCTTTCATGGAATACCTGATGTTTTGCTATTTGTATAGCACCAGTATTATCACAGTTTACTTGAATGACTCCTGGATCAAAGCCAATCTCAGTAAAAAAACCTTTTAACCAAACTGATTCTTTGACTGCTTCAATCAGAGCTATAAACTCTGACTCTGTAGTAGATAAGGATACAACCTTTTGTAGCCTAGCTTTCCAACTCACTGTACCACCACTTACTAGAAAGGCATACCTTGTCATGGACCTACCTCTGTCCCTATCTTTAGCAAAGTCACTATTAACATAACCTTTAACAGTAACTGATTTATCCAAAGTTTTCCCAAAAATCAAACCTTTATCTCTTGTAGTATTAAGATACCTCATTATCCATTTTACACCTTCATAATGAGCCTTCCCAGGGTTACTCATATACTTACTTACTACACTTACAGCATTACTAATGTTTGGTCTTTTACAAATCATGAAGTATATCAGACATCCTACTGCATTAGAATAAGGCATTGTCTCCATTTTCTTTGACTCCTCTAGATTCTTTGGAATTTCCTGCAAAGAAAATTTAAAGTGCATAGCAAGTGGTGTACTAACTGGCTTTCTTTCTAACATATTAAAGTTACTCAAAATCTTCTGAATGTAATCAGTTTGAGATAACTTTAATACACCACCATCCCTGTCCCTAGTAATTTGCATACCTAAAATCTTCTTTGTTGCTCCCAAGTATTTCATCTCAAATTCAGAGCTAAGCAACTCCTTCACCTCATTGATTAATGACTTATCTTTGCTTATAAGGAGCATATCATCAACATAGATTAGAAGATATACAAATTTACCATTTTAAAAGTTCTTCATATACACACATCAATCATAATTGCTTCTGACAAACCCATGAGATTGCACATATGAGTCAAATCTCTGGTACCACATTCTTGGAGATTGCTTTAAACCATACAAAGACCTTTGTAGTAGCCAAACTTTATTCTCTGACCCTGCCTTTTCAAAACCCATTGGTTGCTTCATGTATACCTTTTGTTCTAAATTCCCATGAAGAAAAACTGTTTTAACATCCATCTGCTCCAGTTCATAATCAAATATTGCAGTTAAGGAAATCAATATTCTAATAGATGTGTGTTTGACTACAGGAGAAAATATCTCATTGTAGTCAATACCTTGCCTCTGAGTAAAACCTTTTGCAACCAATCTGGCTTAAATCTAGGACCTTCACTAGGCAGACCTTCTTTCACTTTAAACAGCCACTTGCAATCCACCAACTTTTGATCTTTTGGTTTATCAACCAACACCCAAGTTTCATTCTTTATTAAAGAATCAATTTCTTCATGCATTGCTTCTCAACCATTTTTCTTTGTCTTTAGTTTTTATAGCATCATAATAGGACATAGGCTCATATATAACTTCTTGTTTAGCAACATTGAATACAAAAGCTGTGATACTCTTAGTATCCCTGAACCTTATTGGCTTTATAATTTTCCTCCTTGTTCTTCCCTCAGCTATTGTATATCTTGGCTCTTCTGCTCTCTCAGGTTTCACTTGGATTATTGGACCAGTTTGAGCACTTCCCTGATCAACACTTCTTCCTACATACTAATAAGCACTTTGATCACCAATTCTATTTATAGAATTCTCCACCTCAAATTGAACTCCACCTGTGAACACGTCTTTATAATAGACACCTTCATTAAGTGTTACATCCCTGCTTATGACTACCTTAGGACCCCCTTCTTCCATTCTCCACAACCTATATCCCTTTACCCCTGTAGGATAACCAAGCAATACACATTTTACAGCTCTAGCTTCCAGCTTACCTTGGCTCACATGTGCATAACCAACAGTACTAAATACCATCAAATGGTCATATTTTGGTTGTTCCCCTGACCATATCTCTTGAGGAGACTTCATATTTATTGCAGACGAAGGAGAAAGATTCACTAAGTAAGTAGCAGTATTTTAAATCCTCTGCCTAAAATGACTTTGGCATTCCAGCACTAAGCATCATACATCTAACCTTGTTAAGAAGAGTTATATTCATTCTTTCAACAAGGCCATTCTGCTGTGGTGTGTATTCCACAGTATAGTGCCTTGAAATACCACTTTCCCTACACATTTTCTCAAACAATGCATTACAAAATTCAAGCCCATTGTCAGTTCTAATTCTCTTAATCTTTCTTTATTTCTGATTTTCTACCAAAACCTTCCACTCTTTAAACTTTGTGAAAGTCTCATCTTTGGTTTTCAATGGATAGGTCCACACATCCTTGAAAAATCATCAATTATACTTAAAAAGTATTTAGCCCCACCCATTGATTCTGTCTTAGCAGGTTCTCACAAATCAGCATGGATGTAGTCTAACAAACCATGTGTTTTGTGTGTACTTCTTGTGAACTTGACTCTATGGGCTTTTCCTAAAACACAGTTTTCACAAAAACCTGTTTCACGTGAACTTAAATTTCCTAATGCATTAATTTTATTAAGTTCAGACAAACCTTGGGAACTTATGTGTCCCAATCTTCTGTGCCACAACATAGCTTGATCTTTACTAATAGATGCAGCCACTGAAACCAAATTGTCAAGAACATCACCTTCAAGAAAGTAGATTTTGTTACTTCTTCTGACCCCTGTCATAACAACCATGTTCCCTTTAGAGATTCTTGCTTTACCATTTTTCAGATTCACTTGGAAATCTTCATCTTCCAATGTGCCTAATGAAATCAAATTCCTCTTCGGTGTAGGAATATATCTCACTTCTTTGAGATCAAATGTTCACCCATTTGACAGTCTCAATGATATTATTCCTATTCCTGTAATTGAACATGGTCTATCATCACCTAATTTTACAGGACCCAAGTCTTGAAGCATCAATTCTTTAAAATATTATTTGACAGGAGACATATGGTATGAACAACCTAAATCTAATACCCATTCAGTGTTTATACTTTCACTTGAAACCATGAATACTTCAACACTATCATACCCTTCATTCATACTTCCAGTTAGACTGCTATTGCCCCTATTCTTGAACTCGGCCTTTTTCTTCTTCCATTCAGGGCAATCTTTCCTAAAATGACCCTCTGATTGACATATAAAACACCTTCTTTTACTTCTTGATTTGGACCTTCCAGAAAACCTTTGTTTAACTTTACTACTTCTTGTCTCAGTTCTACCTCTCATCATAAGCACCTCAGGTCCTTCTTCCTTAACTTCATTGTTCCTCATATGAAGTTCTTTGGAATTCAAGGCTGCTATGACCTCATCCATTGTTAAAGTCTCTCTGCCAAACATAAGAGTATCAGGAAAATGCTCATAACTGTTTGGCAGTGATGAGAGAAACAAGATGGCTTTATCTTCATCTTGTATGGAGACATCAATATTCTCAAGATCCAAGGTGATTCTATTGAACTCATCTACGTGGTTCTCCATAGAAACCCTTGTCCCCATCTTGAATGTAAACAACTTTTTCTTCAAATACAAACGATTTGCCAAAGATTTAGTCATGTATAACTTTTCTAATTTTGCCTAAATTTCAGGAGCTGTACCTTCATTTGAAACCTCTCTTAATACCCAATCTCCCAAGCACAATATAATCGCACTATGAGCCTTCTCCATCATCTCTTTCTTTTTCTTCTCAGTCAAGCCTTCAGGAAGATGATCCTCCCCTTTCAAAGCATCAACAGTCCCTTGATGAACCAAAATCGCTTGCATCTTTACTCGCCATAGATTGAAATCATTTTTCCCATCAAACTTGTGAATATCGAATTTGGCCACTGATCACATTTTCGAATGAACACCTTCAGATCACCGATCACACACACTCTAAATCGAGCACAAGGCTCTGATACCAATTGTGAAATATTGGTAATCGATTAAGCGGAAACAAAACTAACTGAGAACAAAATTGAACACGAAAATGGACAGAATTGATACTATTAAGAACAAGAATCATTCAACGATTACAATCTGTACGAGATTACAGAAGGAATTTGAAAATGATCGAGAGGAAAGAATTAACCCAAATCTCAGCTGTTCTCCCCCTTTATTCAATTCAAACGGTAACAAACGACCTAAGAGAAACTAACTAAACTTAGTAGCCAATTGACGCTTTCAGTCCCTGGACTTTAACTTTCACGAACTTGTCAAAAACTACCCAAAAGTTTCTAATCACATGTTAACTAGAGATTAACAATTATCAATCTGTTCAACTGTCACTAAGCCTCACATACATCATCTAACAATCCCATACGCATATGCCACAGTGATGCTAAACGCATCTGAGAACAAAATGAATGAAACCATTAAATGATGCACATGAACCTTAAGACTACACTTATATTTGTATATTAAGAATTCTCATATTCAAGCTACACCTTTACAATCTTGTTTGACAACCACCAACATTCGCATGCTTCTAATATTAGCGCAAAGTCACATCCAATTCTTCTGTTAGGTGATGATCACCTTAAATAACCTCCAAACACACATTCACTCTCAAACTTTACTCTTTTAACTATATCTCCAATTGGATCAATCAATAACTAATCCAACAAATTCAATCCATATGAAAATAGTGTGACAGCAACCTGATATATATAAAAGCAATGAAGGAGTACAATACAATGTGTCTAACTCCAACTCGCCAGCATTTGTTTGTTTCCATTTGTTTGTTTTTTTTTGTTGCAAAAGACAAAGACAAGAACAATTTACTAAAAATAATGTTCGTTCTATTCAAAGTGAATCTTTGTGAAGCACAATGTAATATACTTAGCTCGAGTACTATATATAACTCTCTCTTTCACTCTAATCATCACACCAACTTTAAAGCTAGCTCTCTCTCTCTCTCAGCATTTACGTATTTCTTTCGATGGCCTCGGTTAGAACATACTCTAGCATTCTCATAGTTATGACCCTTCTAAGTTTCGGGTCGTCTGAGACTGGGATCGGAACCATCAATGATCCTCCATACTTACGTAATCATTCATATAATATACATATATATGAATACTATTATTTCTCTAATTATATATTGATGAACATATATTTTTTAATTGTTAATTAATTACAGCATCAGCTTGTTATGGGTACCAAGATAAAGGAGTTATGATAGCTGCTGCCAATCAAGATTTATGGCAAGGTGGAGCTGCTTGTGGG
The DNA here is from genome assembly GCA_039602395.1 of Deinandra increscens subsp. villosa. Classification (NCBI taxonomy): domain Eukaryota; kingdom Viridiplantae; phylum Streptophyta; class Magnoliopsida; order Asterales; family Asteraceae; genus Deinandra; species Deinandra increscens. The sequence goes on from JBCNJP010000008.1 coordinate 53,107,076, forward strand.
AAACATTTCCAGGTGACTTGTAAAGGTGCAATCAACCAAGGTGTACCACACCCTTGTACGGGCAGCCCCACTGTGACCGTAATGATCACCGATTTCTGCCCGCCTCCGGGTTGCCAGGGCAACCTTGACTTGTCACACGAAGCCTTTTCCTCCATTGCTGATCCCAGAGCTGGAGGAATCAAGATCTCTTACAAACAGTAAGTAGTACTAACAATTAGTTATAAGAAAGCTAAAACAGTTATATATAATATTATAACATTTCCTTGTGTAGGGTTTGAATATGAAGAAGAAAGATCAGAAGTTGAATAAAATTGAAAGTACATAATGTTTGCAGATGGGATCAAGCTAGATGCTGGAGCGCTGTGACATTTATAATAAATTAATAATATGAAGTTGTTTAGTTTCGTTTTTATTTGATGTTTATTCATATGTTGTTTTTGCTTTACGTTGATTGGTATATCAAGAAACCAAAGGTCTCGATCATGTTAGATGAAACAAATCTTGCACTCCTCTTTATATGAAATCAATCTCATCAGAACATATAAAACTATGACATGTAAATAATGGATGTCAATTATAACAATACGTGGACTTTTAACCAACCTACGTAATGAAAACTGGACTTCATATGCTTGTTTCCACTATGTTGATGTGTTACAAACTCTTAACACAACTTATTGAAGTTCTGCCCAGATTAATTCTCCCAACAGTTCACATAACCATACGGCTTGACATGCGGCCGAGCTTGCCACCAATTCAGTACTCCGCTTCACATGATGAAAGTGTATCGATGCTTTGTTTGTGCGAGTACATTACAAAACATGTGACTACTAATGCTCCTTCTATCATCACAATAATGTTATTATTGACTACTATCACTATACCTCATCAACGCCTTTGATCTACCTATATATATATATATATATATATATATATATATATATATATATATATATATATATATATATATATATAGGGTAGAGTTATAATACAAAGTACTTTTTGCGTGAGAAGTGTGAGAAGTGGATGATGTGTTAGATTTTAATACATTGTGTTATCTTTTAGTTATGTTTTTGGTAAATATATAACACTATACATTGTTTTTTCCATATTAGAATGTCATATGTTTATCAAAATTAGAGTTAAAGGATAACACAATGTAAACACAGTGTAATAATATCATAACACAATGCCCTTTTAATAATTCTTAATAAATGGTGTTTGGTAGTGTTTGGAATCCAATGGATGGTGTCTTTATTTTAGGATTGTCATATATTTATCAAAAATATAATAAAAAGACAATATCATGCATTAAAAATTAACACATCAACCATTTCTCACACTTCTCACGTAAAAAGTACTTTGTATTATAACCCAACTCTATATATAT
>JBCNJP010000008.1:53108965-53125461 GCA_039602395.1 Deinandra increscens subsp. villosa
ACTTACGTCACTATGGCCCATAACATAGCACGTTGGAACTATGACACGACATACCGACACACGACACCGATGGTTGATCATAAACGAGGGTTCACATAAATCTGAAATCAAAGCATGTTTCATTATTGCAAAATCATGTAAGTCATGGCATAACATTCAAATAAGTTGCACAAGTTTGGGTTTTGGTCTGGTACAGTTTCGCTACGCAGTTTCGCTATGCGCACGGGCAGCACTTTCGCTAGGGAATACCCGATGACACAGTTTCGCTAGCTAGTTTCGCTCGAAACTGATGACACAGTTTCGCTAGCATAGCTTCGCTCGAAACTGGTTTGAACTTTCGTTCAGGGACAGGGTCTATGGTTGTTTCGCTCGGTAGTTTCGTTACTTAGTTTCACAGGCGACACTATAGTTTCGCTACATAGTATCGCTGTATGAATATTCAAACAGTTTCGCTACATAATTTCGCCCAGAGAACACACAGTTTCGCTAGTCACGAAAAAAACTCGTTTTTAAGACCAAAAATCAATCTAACAGATTCCATACATCATGTAATTCAATATCTAGCATGCATAAACATTTACCAGCATCACAGAGGCAATTTTAACACCTTAAACATGAGTTTTCATCATCAAATCACCAAAAACACATTTTAAGCATAAAATGACCTAACTAGCATGAATCTTCATTATGGCTTGATTTCACACGTAAAGTTACAGAGTTTATGTTAGATCTAACATTCCTAAGCATCATACTAGAAGACCAGACCATTCCATGAGGGTTTAAGCATGCTTTTTAAGAAAACACATAGAAAAGGCATAAAAATGGTTTTGGAGACTCACGGTTTGATCTATGATCCGAATGGGTGATGTCTCGAGGCTGAGATCACGACGGCTCGTGGTGTTTCTCGGCTGACCAGAATTCAGGAGAGTGTGTGTGTGTTTTTGAGAAGTGATGTAAGTAAAATGAGAAGGTTAGGGTTTTATAAAATATATAGGTCAGGAGCTAGTTTCGCTGGCAGTTTCGCTGGCCAAGCGAAACTGACTCTGGATTCGTGTAAGTCGAAAGTTTGGCTACCGATACCGAGCGAATCTACAGTTTCGCTCGGTAGTTTCGCTGGCAACCAAAAGGGGGCCAGTTTACATTCTAAGCAAGATAAGCATAATCCATGAATTTGTCATGCTATTAATAATACTAAATCATGCGTTTACATCACGTTGCACATAATAGCAATAAATAAATAAATAAATGAACACATAACACATATGGACGGGTTTGGTGATCAACCAAAGGTCGTGGACGTATTCGGCCTAGTTAAGCATTAGTTACTAAGTTAACACTTATAACGTAACTAACGAAGATTGTCTAACGGAAGTTAACCTTGAAATTCTCGGATGTCACAGTGTCTTTGAGGGTGTGCAGGGTGGACGGCCGCACAAGGCATTTGTATTATAAGGGCATAAGAACAAAAAATTCTTCTTTATATATTATGTCATTTAACATTTATTTTTAATTTTTTTAAGTTTGAACTTTTATTTAAAATAATTAAATGAGCAATTATGTAAAAATAAGTTCACAAGTCTTATAAATGATAAGAGATGTGATACATTTTTAAAACAATTATCGTCGATTTATTTAAAAAAAGTTTAAATATAAGGGAACTTTTTTAGACTCGCCCCGGGCACCCGAAATCTCGGAGATGCCCCTGCCACCCCATACAATCTACTCTTCATGATATTCACTCCTAAACTAGAGATAAGAAAAAAAGCCTTAGGATTCTTATCAGATTCATTGCATTTGCTTCAGCCTAGTTACCAATGAAGATCACTGCATCAACATAAATGAAGTGATATAAGAACACATGTTCTTTGCTTGTGTTGATGACAGTCTACTTACCCGAGCACAAAACCAAGTGGAAAAACATCAACACTTCATGTTGATGGTAAAGCAGTGATGAGCAAGTCACCTCTAACTCGCTATGGTTTATTGATTTAGTTTGCTCAAATCATATGATAGGATCAAAAGAGAGGTTTAAATAGCTGGATTTGATCTTCAAGTGATCTTTAAAGCTTGATGATAAGAAGGATATTTTTGTGTATCGAAAGGGTGAGGCAAATTTAATACTCAATAAGGTTAGTGTAAATTACTTAGTGACGTCTATTATGCCCATCAGTTGGAGTATAATTTATTGTGTAATGAGAAAGGGATATGCTTTGCACTCTGATGATGGTGCTTGTGTCATTTTGGACAAAAAAAATTAGGTTCTCAGTTAATGAAATTTGTTCTAGCACAAAACAACATGTTCCTACTTGATTCCACAAAAGCCTGCACCTTATCGACCCCTTTCAGTGAGGAAGCCATTTCAAAGTTATGGCATAATAGGTATGGCTTTCTTCACTATCAAGGATTGTTACATCTAGATGCTAAATGAATGATACGTGGTCTAGGGGTGTTCGACAAATCGAATTTCGAATACTTGAATTAATCGAATCGAATTATTCGAATTTATGTTTTTAAAACCTGGATTCGAATTCGATTCTAATTCGAAAACTGAATTCGAATCGAGTCGAATTCGATTGGGATTATTCGAATCGATTTCGAATCGAATTCGAATGGGATTATTCGAATCGAATTCGAATGGGATTATTCGAATCGATTCCGAATCGAATCCGAATCCGAATCAGATTGAAAGAAATTCAAAGTTATTTTAGTAAAAATAAAACAAAAATCATAGTTTAACATTCAAAATGGAAACGTTCACATTAGACAAAATTTATTTAACTTTTAAAACATCCATATCTAAAGTAATTTTGTTCGGTAATTATCGTGAAAAATAATTATCATCAAAAAATTCAACTTAAGCATCACTAAAAAACACAAGATTTAGAAATTTATTATATATCTAGACAACAAAATAGTTACTGAACATAATATCATTAATTCATTTGGAAAATGATGATGATCGGGTGAATCCACATAATACCAAATTTCTAGACATGAAATAGATAATACGTGTTTTCAAATTATAATATTTTAAATAGCTAAATTTTTAAAGATTTTAAGTAGGTGTAAATGAGGAGTTGTCTGTGAAAACTAATTTAATATATTTATATAATTATTTATATATGTTTATATACAAAATAAATGTACAAAATATATGAATATGTCTAATTCGAATTTTGAATCGAATTCAAATTCTAATTCGATATCAGATATCGAATCGAATCGAATTCGAATTTGAAATTTCGAACCGAATTCGAACCAATGATTCCCGAATTGAATCGAGTCGAATTTCGATTTTTTCGAATCCAATTTGAAAAATAAACACCCCTAACATGATCTACCTAGTGTCAAGTCAATTCAAAATTGTAGAGGTTGCACCCTTAATAAGCAAATCAGTGCATCATTTACAACCAACACTTGGAAGTCAACAAAAAGACTTGAGTTAGTACATTATGATTTATGTGGGTCAACACAAGTACCAACACTTGGTGGAAGTAACTATTTATTTTATGTATTGATATTTTTTCAAGAATGTGTTGGATATCTTTAGTTAAGGCTATTCGTAATGGGGCGTTTTTGGGCTCCATAACGCCCCATAACGCCCCATATAACGCCCCGCCCCACTACATTGCGGCGTTATGGGGCGTTATGGTGCCCAAATTCGCCCGGGGTGTCAGGGACAAAACGCCGGAGAAAGGTTTTTTTTTCGAGATATAGCCGTTGAACGGCTATATCAACGGTAACTTTTTTTTTTTAATTTTCAATTTTTTAAAATTAACTCTCAAACTATATATATATCTCCCCACATTTTATAAACTACATACTCCCATTCTCTCTCAATTCACTCCTCTACATCTTTTTAAAAAAATGGGCTCTCCCTCTTCCGCCACTCGACTCGGTTTGTTCGACGATGAAGAAGACGAGGTTGTTTCCGCCGCACTTCAACTTTTTGACATGCCGGTACCACGCCCGGTTATTAAGCGGAGACATCTTGAACGTGATCGTAATGCGGTCAACGAAAATTTGATGAGAGACTATTTTAGCCCAGCACCGCTCTACTCCGATGAGACGTTCAAAACACGATTTCGAACAAAGCATAAGCCTTCACTCGATTCAAGATCTTTAAGGCCATGGCTGAAAAGCAAAGTGGGCGCAGCCTAAAGACTCTCATATATATAGAGGGGGATAGTAGACCTTAGAAAAAAATTATCATTTTTGTAGTTCACATGATGGGATAAATCATGAATTGGCTGCCCTTTACACCCTGTAAGAAAATGATGTAAGTGAAAGGAAGAACAAAAGTATTATGGAACTCATAAGAAGCATGCCGAAGGCCAAACAATTACTAGATCGTTTTTGGGCTAAAGAAAACTGCAGTAAGTATATTTAACCCATCTCCAAAAAAATACCTTCCCAATCAAACTCCACTAGAGGCTGGTCTAGAAAGAAGCATGCAGTTCATCATCTTATAGTCTTTCGATTAATGTTTAGCCTATGGACTTGTTCCCTTTCAACTCTAAAGAAAGCTTCATGAGAAGTTTAAAAGTGTATCTTCATTGGACACTCTTCTCAAACCAAAGGTTATAGGCAACAAAATCATGTTATTAAGAAGATTATTACAAGTAGAGATGTCAAGTTTTAAGAAGATGATCAATGGAATTGGAAAGGAGAAACTGCGAATCACACATACAAGTTGATTGACAATATTAAAGATGACATAACTCCTTGTTATAGTTCCTCAACTCAATAAACATCCACAAGAGCTTCTACTTCTCAACATACACCTACAAGATCAAATCAATATTCTCTTACAATTGGTAGCAGTAGCCACTCATCACAAGAATGTTCGCAACACTGATCTAGTGCTAGCAGCTCTTGTCCTAGGAGATACAAAATTGTTCAAGATGTGTATGCAACTTATCAATTTGCTTTAACTGCTTCATACCCTACAACATTTGATGAAGCAACTCATAACGAAAAGTGGCAATAAGCTAATCTGGAACCGATGTCTTGAACCGGTGTCACAACGCGTGTATATCACACGTCATGCCACATTTGATGAATCATATTTTCCATTTTTTTTTTTTGAAGAATCTAGTCCTCAAAATTATGCTAATCTTGATCTTACATCCTTTGTTGAAAATTGTTGCACAGGTTCCACTTCTCAACAAAATAAAGAGGACGTAGCCCATTACACCCCCTCATGTGGCCCAACTTCTTCAACAAATGATTCAGCCCAATGTGGCTTATGTCTCGATGATCCAGAAGGGCCTCCAGTCCAGCCCACTAGCACTGGGCCAGCCGTTGATGCTCCAAATAATCACCCAGACGAGCCTGTTGCGCCTAACAATCCCCCGGACGAACCTGCTGCACCTTCGTCCCCACAGTCAGCATCTCCGGCAACAGCACCGACACCGGCACCATATCCGCCCCCAGCTCCGCCGCCTACGGGTCATCACATGACAACTCGAGCCAAAGCCGAAATTTTTAAACCCGTTCACAAACCCGACTTTGTTCACAGACTTCATCATAGCCTCTATGCTACCCTCTTCGCCAACTCAGACCCAACAAGCTTTAAAATCGCGGCTAGACAACCTCATTGGGTAAACGCTATGCGGAAAGAAATTAGTGCGCTTCATCAAAACAGGACATGGGCGCTTGTTCCCCGTCCCACAAATTCAAATATTGTTGGCTTGAAATGGTTATTCCGTACTAAATACCTTGCAGATGGCACGATTGAAAGGCATAAGGCTCTCCTTGTCGCTCAAGGATTTACTCAAGTCCCCGGTCTTGACTACTCGCACACTTTTAGCCGGTTGTTAAAGTAGCTACAATAGGCATTGTCTTAACCTTAGCCATCATTAATGGGTGGAAACTTCACCAACTGGATGTTAATAACGTCTTTTTGCATGGTGAGCTTAAAGAACAAGTTTATATGGAGCAACCGCCTGGGTTCAGTGATCCGAAGTTTCCAAACCACGTTTGTCGTCTCAACAAAGCCTTTTATGGCTTAAAACAAGCACCCCGGGCATGGTTTCAACGCCTCAGCACGTTTCTTGTTAAAAATGGCTTTTCTTGCAGTCGGGCCGACCCATCGTTATTTATCTTTAAAAAGGAGTCATGTCTCATATATTTATTTGCATATGTGGACGACTTAATCATCACCGGCAACAAGGAAGATACTATACCTTCCTTCATATCCACCATTAACTCTGAATTTGCTACAAAAGACCTGGGCGAACTAAGTTACTTTCTCAGTCTTGAAGTAACTCACTCTCGAGGTGAACTATTTCTGAGTCAATCAAAATATGCCAGGGACATATTAGAACATGCAAAGATGCTTCACGCCAAACCAATGACTACTCCCCTCGCTACTAATATTAATTTCACCTCATCTGGAGAGCCATTTAGTGATCCCACCTTGTACAGATCGTTAGTTGGAGCTCTATAATACTTGACTATAACTCGTCCTGACATCTCCTATGCTGTGAATCAAGTTAGCCAGTTCTTACAGAATCCCACAACGACTCACTATTAACATGTCAAACGAATACTTCGTTATATCAAAGGAACAATTGACTTTGGCCTCACGTTTCGTCGTGACTCCTCGTCAAACATACTTGGTTACTCGGATGCTGACTGGACACGTTGCATTGAAACACGAAGATCAACTTATGGGTATTCTATTTTCCTTGGTGGCAATCTTGTGTCATGGAGTGCCAAGAAACAACCTAGTGTCGCACGTTCCAGTTGTTAATCTGAATATCGGGCCATGGCAAATACTGCAGCTGAAATAGTCTGGGTCACTCACCTCCTGAGAGAAATGCATGCTCTCCCACCAGATCGTCCCACGTTGCTTTGTGATAATCAAAGTGCAATATTCTTAAGTCAAAATCTCGTGTCTCATAAACATGCTAAACATATTGACATTGATTACCACTTCATTCGGGAACTGGTTGCCTCCGGTAAGTTACACACTCAGTTTGTTCCTACAAAGCTTCAGGTGGCTGACATCTTCACAAAAAGTCTTCCAAGACCTCAGTTCGAGCTATTCAGACAGATGCTTCGTCTTGGGTCACCACCATCTCGCTTGAGGGGGGATATTAGTCATAAAAAACAATTTAGTTTAGCTTATGGGTTAAGTTTGTAATTCATGTATTTCATTTGTACTTCTCTGTAACTTACCATTCTATATATTCATGAGATATCCTCTAATTGAGGATCATTTAATCCAATTCAATCCTTTCTAAATCTCATTAATGTCAAGCCGTTTGGATTAGAAAAATTCTTAGAAGATTTGGGTGTAAGGCATGATGTTCGTAACACTCATAAAAAAAAGATCAACATTGACCCTAATTGACAACCAAGAATCATCATTAACTCTATTAACTCTATCTATCCTATTAATAATCATGAACCATTATCACCTCTATTGACGAATATCAACCACATTTTTTTAAACGGCGATTTCAGATTACTGACGAGGGCATTACTAACCCACCCGATCATCTTCACTCCTAGGGTGACAGTGACTGGCACGTCCCCTGTGGGGAAGCTCGTACCAGGACACCAGTTTAGAGGGAAACTGGCCCAATACCAGAAAAACCCCCTATGAGGAATGAACCTCATCTGAGTCAGAAACTCAATCCTCCCCCAGATACCATTAAGACAATTGCTCGTTGGTACGAATATCAACCACATTAATCATAATTGACCCTGATTGCCCTTAAATAACTCTAATTGACAATGTTAACCTTAATTGATCTTCAATAACGAAAGTATCGTTATTATTGTTTTCTTATCATATTTCATAAATTCTTATCCGCAACAAAAGTTCATGATGTTGGGTGTAATATTGAGCATGATCTTGTAGACAACCACCAACAATCGTATGCTTCTAATATTAGCTCCAAGTCGCATCCAATTCTTCTGTTAGGTGATGAACACCTTAAACAACCCCCAAACACACATTCACTCTCAAACTTTATTCTTTTAACTCTATCTCCAATTGGATCAAGAACTAATCCAACAAATTAAATCCATATGAAAATAGTGTGACAGCAACAACCATGGTAACAAGAGATATTAATCTTATAAAAGCAATGAAAGAGTACAATACAATGTGTCTAACTCATTCGGGTGTTTTCTAACTGGCCAGCATTTGTTTGTTCCATTTGTTTGTTTCCTTTTCTTGCAAAAGACAAAGACAAGAACAATTTACTAAAATAATGTTCGTTCCATTCAAAGTAAATCTTTGTGAAGCACAATGTATAATATTCTTAGCTAAGTACTATAAATAACACTCTCTTTCCCTCTAATCATCACACCAACTTTAAAGCTCTCTCTCTCTCTCTCAGCAGTTACGTACTTCTGTCGATGGCGTCGGTTAGAACATACTCTAGCATTCTCATAGTTATGACCCTTCTAAGTTTCGGGTCGTCTGAGACTGGGATTGGAACCATCAATGATCCTCCATACTTACGTATGTAATCATCCATATATACATATGAATACTATTATATATTCTTCTATATAATGATGAACATGTATTTTTGAATTGTGATAACAGCATCAGCTTGTTATGGGTACCAAGATAAAGGAGTTATGATAGCTGCTGCCAATCAAGATTTATGGCAAGGTGGAGCTGCTTGTGGGAAATATTTCCAGGTGACTTGTAAAGGTGCAATCAACCAAGGTGTACCACACCCTTGTACGGGCAGCCCCACGGTGACTGTAATGATCACCGATTTCTGCCCGCCTCCGGGTTGCCAGGGCAACCTTGACTTGTCACACGAAGCATTTTCCTCCATTGCTGATCCCAGAGCTGGAGGAATCAAGATCTCTTACCACCAGTAAGTACTGACAATTAGTTTTAATTAAGAAAGCTAAAACAGTTATTTATCATATTATTACATGCATTTCCTTTTGTAGGGTTTGAATAAGAAGAAGAAAAGCTGAATACAATTGAAAGTAATTAATGTTTGCAGTTGGGATCACGCTAGAAGGAGCACTGTGACATTTTTAATAATATGAAGTTGTTTAGTTTCCTTTTTATTTGACGTTTATTCATATCTTGTTTAATTGTTTTGGCTTTTCGTTAATTGGCATATCAAGAAATGATGGTGTTCGATCATGTTAGATGAAACAAATCTTGCACTCTTCTTTATATGATTTCAGTCTCATCAGAACATAAAACTATGACATGTAAATAATGGATATCAACTATAACAATACGTGGACTTTTAACAACGTACGTAATGAAAACTTGACTTCATATGCTTGTTTCGACTATTTGATGTGTTACCAACTCTTAACACAACTTACTGAAGTTCTGCCCAGATTAATTCTCCCAACAATTCACATAACCCTACGGCTTGACATGAGGCTGAGCTTGCAACCAATTAAGTAGGGAGGGCATTTGGTACCTGGTACCCGTACTGGTACCCATACAATACCGGTACCGTATCTGTACCAATACCCGTACCGACAATTTCGGGATCCGGACCTCATTTTGTTAATTTTCGGGATCAGTACTATATCGGGACCGAAACTGGGAAAAAACGAAAAATACCCAAATGGGTACCGGTACCCGAAAATATATATACTGAGGTTGAGGTTTGTTATTTTGCCTATAGGTTCTACCATATCTTGATTTTGAATTTTGATTTTATATAAGTTGAATTTTGATTTTCTATTACTCGACAATAGGTATGGAAGAAAATATTAGTTGAGAAAGAAGATGAACAATAGTAAGAGAACATATTGAAGTCTTTTCATAATAAAACAATTGAATAAATCAATCACTTTTCAAAAATTGGTATTTGTTTATAATCTTGCTTAACCTAAAACTTTAGATTCTATTATTTCTACTAACTTTAATATTATAGTAACATCTTCTTGTGTATAACATCCTGAATAAAATGTTTGTATATATTCAATTTATGCTTATGCTAAGGTAGATAGAAATAACGTAGCAATTATAAAGGCTTAGGTGCATATATATAGAAAAACAAAATAAAATTGAGTTTATACTCTTAAAATACAGAAAATAATATATTTGTTGATACTCTAATATTAATTCATGATGGTCTGCATATATTCTTTTATTCAATTTAATGTACATACATTTTAAGTTGCAAATATGTAGATGCATAAGACACATTTAAACGGTTTCCATTATAGATTGTTTGATATTGATATAGTTGATTATCATCTTTAACTAATATAATTTTGGATGACTATATCACTTAATAACAAGTTTGGGATTTGCTAACCGAGTACCAAACTGGTATCGTACCGAAATCCGGGTACCCGGTACCCGTTACCGATATATTAGGTACCGGGATCAGTACCCATTTTTCGTTCACGACGGGACTGGTACCAACCGGGACCGGTACCGGTTCGGGACGGGTATGGTACCCTGCTAATCACTATAATTAAGTACCCTGCTTCAAATGATGAATGTGCATCGATGCTTTGTTTATGTGAGTACATAACAAAACACGTTACTAGTAGTGCTCTTTCTATCATTACAATCAATGTTTTGGCTACTATCACTATACCTCATCAATGCCTTTGATCTACCTTTTTTATATATACTTGATCCAGCCCATATCCACACATATCTTTAATATACCAAAGGATTTGTTTGATTGTGGGAAAGTGAGATTGCTTTGGAGTGTGCATGTATCTACTAACCATACTAACCAAAAATGCTATGTTGGGTCGAGTGTGTAACAAGTAACAAAGAGACCCAACCAACTTCCGGGTACTCCATTGCGTTAACACCAAGTTTTATCCTCGGCTTAGACATCTTTACATTAGGATCCATGTGTACACATGTTGAATTGCAATTTTCATCCCAATTTCTTTGAACACGCGTCGAGCATACACATTTTTCTCAGGATCGTGTGTGAACTTACTAACAGAGAAAAAAAGATTACTAGTATTATCAAGACCCGCATACTTGATTCTTGATAAAGTCTCACACTCTAAGTATAATAAGAATCAAACAGTGGACAATCACATATAACAAGAGCATACCTTCAAGCTCTAATGTGATCGACAATTTACAAAACGAAACTATAATACAATTTATAGAGCTACTAGAATCAATGACAACCACTGATTCTACTAAGATGATCTAAGTCATCTATTACATAAGACAAATATTGCAAATATTATTATATTTCATAATTGGTTGATCATAAGGAGATGACAGTGGTAGTTGTCTCTAGTAGAACAATTGGTTGATCATAAGCAGATGACGATGGTAGTTGTCTCTGGTAGAACAAGGTGTGAGCATTGATTCTATAGTTTACTCATGTCTTGAAAAGCTGCAAAGCTCTACGTAGTATAAACAAACTTCCGCAGAAACAGTCTTCCACAGAGACTAAGTTTCCCCAGACAAACACCTTACTTTAGTAGAATTCCTTCTTCAGTGGAAATTCAGACTCTTTGTATAAATACTTCAAGTCCTGAGAAACTGCCATTCCACACAAACTTTACTTAGATTATAAAAAACATGCATCTAGATGTTGTATGACCTTACAATCTCCCCCTAAGATGATGCTGTCAAAATTGACTTCAAAAGCATTGTACCATTAGTCATTCTTTAGATCTTTAAGCATTTTCTTTCTGATCCTTGCATCATTAATAATTAGAGTGACAATAACTCGGTCAACTTCATTTCATCTGCTTGAATCAATGATCTTATGTCTGGTGTGAGTACTTGAAACTCTGATCAAAATACCTGTAATATGATAGTGAGATCATAAACACTAATTGGACTAGCAATGATGGGACTGATATCTTCACCAAGTAAGTGTCTTTGTAGCTGAAAAATCAAAAAGTCTTCCTCACTTAGCCTTTTCTTCTTCTGTTCGCCCAATTTAGCAATCTCTTTTAGTCCTTTCTGACTACATCTCCTCATTACATCTCTTAGACTTTCATAGGTCAGAAATCTGACTACATCTCCTCATTACATCTCTTAGACTTTCATAGGTCAGAAATCTGTTATCGGATTTGATCACTTTAAATCTATATGTAGCAGGATTGAACTTCAAAGACTCAACTTAGCATGCTTACTCTTCTAAGTCAAGGATATTGAGAAGTGGAAAGTCTAGCTATTCTCTTTATAGTCCTGGTAGGGAATTTAACTGTTTAGGATTTGGCTTAGGGTCAGGTGAGGATCCTGTTACTGTAGGATTTTTAGATTGTGGTGGTGGTGGTGTTGGTGATGGTCTTTCGATACGAGGTAATTAGGGTTTGAAGATTGGTTTTGGTTTGGTTTCAAGTTGTTGTTTTTGAAGCCTTTTGTGTTCATCGGCTTCATGGAGTAACTTCTTCTCCAACTCCTTCTCTATCTTTTTTTCCATTATCATACAGATATCTTAAGGCACTAAGCTTCAAGAGATTGCCTTTTGCCACAATGGCCTTGAGATGTGAGATGGTCTTTTAGAATCTTTTCTCTTCTCATCTTTTGCCTTTTGAGATGAGAATTTTTTTAAGACCCTCAGCTTTTTTCCTTTTTCTTTTGCTCTTTTTCAACAATATGTTCAGCCTCTGCTAAGTAGATAGGAATGAACATCCAGAAATGCTTCCTTTATGGATAGTGATTAGAGATATTCTCTGTCACCACCTATGTTGACTAGGTAATCAATCCAATATTTTTTTGTCTCCCTCTGAATATCTTCATCTTTAAGTCTAAACTTGGCTTGCTTGGCCTTTAACTTCTCAAACTTCTTAACTTCAGCCAGTTCTTTCTTTTCTAGCTCAGAGCAAGTCTAGCATCATTATCACCCTGAATTAGCAAAGTACTGTTGGATCAAGTCATCATCCTACTTAGCAAGTTCAACATTAGTAAAGTCCTTTGCAGGCTCATCTTCTTGGATTGCTACTTCTTGTTGGGATTCCTCTGCCAATATTTTCTCTATGGTTTAAGAGAAATCCCCGCAGCGAGGAAGGTGGTGACGTCACCCGGTCGGCCCGAAGCAAAACACGCGAAAACAAACAGACAAACATGGACTGGCTGCTAGACTAAAGGCTAGTAAATAACAACCATACTAATATAAAATATAAGTTTCACAAGTTCTAGATTCCCAATACAACTGGTTCTAGGCTCACCCTAAGACAAAATCTAGGTTTACATAAATACATATATAAAAAACTGAAAGGAGTTATATAGTTGAACACTGTCACACCTTGCCCGGTCGGACCCGCCGGCGGGGAGGGTACAATGCCCTCTGAACCCAAATCAGAACAACGCGGAAGCAATACGGACAAGACATGGGCTCGTTAAAATGCATCTCAACCATAATCTTCTGAATGAAACGTACAACTTTCACAAATAGTTCTATACAAGTTGGTCGACCCGCGCTTCGCGGCGGAGTCGGACCGTTTTAGAAACTCGCTTAGTGGTAATATGAAACTGTATATGGTATATGAAGCACTAAACTTACCTAAATTGTAAATCAAGTGTAGGGAAAAGCAGATGATGCATGATTGGTTTTCCACCTTGGTTCCTCTCTTCTGCCTCATGGCTCCAATATAGCTTCAAAGTAATATGATTTTTGGCATACCTATATACCACAGCCACCACTGAACCAATGATTTTTGGCATACCAGTATACCACCAAACGAATAGCAAAAACGAAAACTTGCGAGCACCAACAACGAAAACCTGAAAAATACAAAACAATAAACAATATTAGACTACTAAACTTAAATGTTTGGAAGCATGAGTGAGGTAGAGTGGTTTGAAGAATGAGGCAACAAAGTAAATAAACCTACAAAAGGAGCCTACTGGCTAGCCAAATAAACCACACAACACAGAGACTTAAGAACAATATAATAAACTCCTAAAGATGGCACCGTTTTAAGACCTGTACTTATTTTTTAAAAATATTTCATTTTCAATTGATTTGGCCTGCTTATCAAGTCTCACCCTTAAATCTTTCATGTTTCTCATAACCAAGACTTTTAATATTGGAAATGACACATTCATCAAAATTGGTATGTTTACTAAACCGGTCCAGTTATAACCTCTTGTGTGTTTAACAACGCCCACCCCTTTAGCAAATCTGGCTCGTTTAAGCTATCTGCCAAACATGGGTTATGTTTATTGAGTTTCAAAGAGACTCATATACATCTAAACTGTTTATCCACAGATAGCTGCTACCTAACTCAAAAACTGTTTTTCTAAATGGGTCAAGTGTATTCAAAGTTGTTTAATACGTTTTATGCCCGAGAAGTTTCATGCCCGCATTGTATTTAGTAATGGTTTCTTTATGGAGAGAATACCATGTGTACCTGAAAATAACACGCTATGGTGGAAGATCGCTTCGATTACCATAAGATGCAATATCCTCACCAAGACAACCACTGCTAGAACTCATTTCAACACATTGCCTTTTGTAGATGCATTCATGCATTGCTCCTTCTTGTTATCATAGTAGCAACGAATATTGCATTTAACAGACCTGCAGGTGGATAACCATGGATCAAACTTTAGGTCCTACTGTGGAAGAACAAATCAGACATACACATACTTGGTTTACATGTTAGGTACATTTTTTGTTTGTACAGGTATCGTAGGGGGTGTGTCTTATAAAATCTATCTTTTTAAAGGCAAAATGCTGAACATATATGTACAAACTAAGTAAATGATGAGGCAAATCTAAAAAGTGATGTAGAGCGGGATCGTAAAAACACATCCAGATGTACATTTTTGTTTGTACAAATATCTGTAGTAAGGTTGCATTTTGTTAGTTGCAATTTGTTTTTTGTGGTCACTGAAAAAAATTACCAATTCATATCCAAGCAAGATCAACCAATTCACATCCAAGCAACTTTAAATCTGTAGGTGTTATTGATGTTAATGCCTTTTAATCATTGTTTTAATTAGTGATGGCACCGTTTTAATTAGTGATGGCACCTACTTTCCCACATTTGAGCATTTTTTCACTTAAAATTGAAAAACTAAAACGAACCTGACCATAGAAGGTGTGGATACGATGGAAAAAGCCTGAAGAAGAATATAGAAGGTCTGGATCTGATGGAAAAATCTTGAAGAAGAATGCAACAATTAATTAGATATTAACCACACTAAAACATACCAAATACCAATCTTGAAATCTCTGAAATCAACAAAAAATGGTGTATAAGGATCGATTTAACTCAATCGAAAAATCAGAGCAAAATAAAATACAATCACATAGATATAACCGAGGCAAACGACAAACGCACCCAGTAGAAATCGACGAACAGGCGGCGATGGTTATCTTCACCGTTGCTTCGAAGGCCAACAGGAGATGGAATGACAACGTTAGGGCATCTCTTGAAAGCAATTCCTTTTCTTTTCATTGTATAAGAAGATGAAGACGAAACAAAATTGAATTCCTTCATCTAAACCCCCTTTAGATCTTCATTTCTCGAAACCCTAGTTGCAGAAGAGCTTGAAGAGAGAGAGGTAGAGAGAAACGACAGGCGGAGCGAGAGGTAGATAAGTCTTTTATGAGATGAGAGAGAGGTAAACGATCGGAGAGTTAGGAGCCACACAACTCACGCAAACCATGTTTGTACCCCAAAAGTGTATTACCTTGTAACATATGCAATAGAATTTGTACTTTATGTTTTAGAGATTGTACAATCAAGTTGGTAAATGTATATAAGGTATAATTCTAGAATATAGGTCCCAAGTTGACCCTAAGACAACATCGAGTTTACATTAAACATATATAAACTAATCGGAAGGAATATATGAGTAGCTAGACTTCTAGTTTAATAATCTTTCCAAAACACAAGCACTTTGGGCTCCTCACCTTTTCTTGCTAAACCGTTTAGCCTAGATTCCTCTTGATGTTGCCAAACACTTAGCACCATCCCTGTTCACTGATCTGCAATATGAGCTACAACAGGAAACAACAAAGTTGTTGGTGAGCCGTAGCTAGTGACTCATAAACAACTCATAAACGTAAATGCATGTTAGAATTTTGCTTTGTGCAAAGTCAGATCTCAATCCAATAAAGCACAGCCACGTGCCCCCGTACCCCAATCATGTGCCATACCAGCTCTAATGACTAAAATAAGGCTACCTGATGGTATGAGAAACTAGGTTTTACTGGGACAGCTGTCTAGATGCCCAGATATATGCATTGAGGCTACACAAGGACCCTAATGACTCCTAGGATAACTTTGTACAAAATTACATCCTGACAGTTCTGAACCCCGGCCTTCTAACAAATATATCAACAGATATCCAGCACAGTAGTATCATAAAACATTTTGAAACATCTCATATGTAGTCCGAAAACACAGTTTAAAAAGGGAAGCTAACGATACTCACCTAATCTGCAACATACGAATAGGATAGGGGAATCTAGACAAGCATGAGTCCTCGTCAAGCTTTACAATCTCTGATGACCTAAACAATTATAGGTAGCTTTAATTTACCAAATTATCACTACAGGCTAGGATCGTGTAACACCCCCCCCCCC
>JBCNJP010000008.1:53125961-53149961 GCA_039602395.1 Deinandra increscens subsp. villosa
ACCTTCGATAGAGCACAGTGAAGGAAGATCCACGCCCCCAGATCTGAAAAATAAAGCCAAGCAAAGGGTCAATCCAAGCAAACAAAAAGCATCGTCTAATTCATCAAAACCCTAAAACAAAACTGAGAAAGAGAAGATGGTGTGTAGAGAGAGCCATGTCGAAAATGAGAAAGAAACCTTGGTCGGCATCGTCGATGCCGAACGGTGGAGCGACGTGCAGGTGGTGAGGTGCGAGGGGGGCATTGGGGTCTCTGATGGCAGGTGGTGAGGAGCGACATGTAGAGCGAAGGGAGAAGAGAGAGGAATATCAGGTGATGTAGGGAGAAATATTCAGTTTACCTGCTCACATGTCGTAAGGCATGGAGAAAGCCTTAAAATCCGGTCTGGGATGATTCAAAGAAGGTGAGTGGGCCCACAATCAACCATTTCTTCATTTGTGTGTGTGCATATGAGGTTGTACACCAAACATGCATTGAGGGATTGTACACTATGTTTTAGAAATTGTACTCCAAGTTGTATTATGTTACTATAGGGTAATATAATAATACCTTAATTTAAGATATTTGTAAGCATGATTTATTCACAACTATCTATGTCCATCCTCCATAATCGACACTTTTTTTCTTTTCTCATGCTTTCCATTTATATTTCCCTTTTTTTTATAGTTACAACTAAATCTAATCTGGATAACAAACTTTATGTTTCACAAGTGTTAAATATTTTTTTTTAAGATACATTTTCCTTAAGAATCTAGATTTGATATTCTTAAAATTTTATTATTCCGATATAGCAAAACGTGTATGAGCTTTTTTTTAAAGCGTTCATTTTCTCTTTGTTTGTCGAATAGCATGTTTGGTAAGCACCAACCCTTATGACCGCCGCAACGCGCGGTCATGCTAGCTTGGTTGCTAGCATGTTGACTTATTGTTCTCTTTACATATTATGTTTAGCAAATTAGTTAACATTGCAAAATTCGTTCAATGGCAAAGGTTCGAATCCTACTTGAGGAGATTTGAAAATCACCGTCAACACCCCGGTGAACTCCTTTTTGCCCAATTTTTTTATTTTAATAAATTCTATTAATATATAATATATTTTCTTAATATAAGTTAATTGTAAGTATATTTTGTTCGTAACTTATTCCTCTACGGACTGGTTAGGTACAATATAAGGATTCGAACCGGGTATAACATCATATTCTACCCTCGTAGACACTTTTTATTTCTTTTATCCTGATTTTCATTTATATTTTCTTTTGGTAAATATATACATGTTTTCTCTAACCAGATTAGCAAACTTTACGTTTCGTAAGTGTTTCCAAAAAAAGAATTTTTTTAGGTTTATAATATAAATGTTGTACTTAAATATCTCATACTCTCAACGTTCCTATAGGTAAATCGCTTAAAAACAAGAAAAACTTATAGACAATGACTGTATTAGCCTGTAGAAACTATGTTCTGTTTCCCAAACTTAACCCTCTATAAATCAGAAAGCAGCCTAATACAAAGCTGAAATTTTGGCTTGTACCTCATGAGCAAATTGACCTTAAAAGTGATACTTGTGTTAGGTTATATAAAGTTCAACTTATAAAGTAACAGATCAGATCTGGACACAGGATGCTACGAAGCTCTAACAACGACCGCCGCAACACGCGACCGAATCTAGCCCTAGTTACAATTGTAGTTCAATTGGGATTGTTTTTTAATTCTTCGAATGCATATCCTTTACGAGTCGGTATAAGGATCTATATATATTTAACCGAGTAGGGTTTAGGCATTAAAACAAATTGTAAGCTAGTTTTGACTGATTTTCTTGCTAATAAATTTGAAAGTTATTTGGTTTAATCTTATGTGTTTTGATATCCAATCTTGAGGCTCTGAGTTGCAACTTTTGTTATAGAATCAAACCGAAACCGTAAATGAATTCGAAAATCATATGGATTATACTATGAGTCGTGTAATCACTATGAAAACAAATTATTTGATCGGTACAATCAAATGTTTAAACGGATAATACTCCAGAATTGAATTTAATCTCTTTATGGATTGTTTGTACCAAAGAATAATCGAATCAGTATTTTTGTGTGTCCCTTCATCGTAATTCTAAATTTTGAAGAACCCAAAATTTGCTCCAAAAAAATGAAACCGTCGTTCAGGGGATTTTTCTTTCTAAAAAACTTATATATATATATATATATATATATATATATATATATATATATATATATATATATATATATATATAGGATTAGGATCGTGTGAAAACCCATTTATTTTGTGAAAACGTGAAAACCACTTTAAAACCTTTATAACTTTTTCATACGTTAATGTTTTTTCATGAAATTTGCGCCAAAAGTCTTAGAATTACGTTATCTTTAATTCTATAAAAACCAAAAACAAAAAAAAACGTTTTTTTATTTTTTTTTATTTTTTTTTCCCGTTTTTGGTACACATGTGTACCACAATAAAAAAACTCAAAATTTAATATGAGTTACTAATAGTTTTAAAAGGAAATTGCACCCTAATTATTATAGTTTTATTATCTTTATATCTAAAGAAAAAAATAACATTTTATGATTTTTTAAGTATTGCTACACATGTGTACTATGTTTAATTATCATTCGTAACATAAATGTTTTATTGTTTTTAGTATGTTTTTAATATATTTTTAACATAAGGAGTGTTTTTATACTTTATAATTCGTTTTTGTGTAGTAGTAGTAGTAGTAGTGATGATGGTACACATGTGTACCAAAACGAAAAAAAAAAAAAAACGTTTTTTTTTTTACGTTTTTTTTTATAAATATTGTTTTCCAGAGTTATAGATAACGTAATTCTAAGACATTTGGCGCAAATTTCATGAATAAACATTAACGTATAAAGAAATTATGTAGGTTTTAAAGTGGTTTTCACGTTTTCACAAAATAAAGGGTTTTCATAGGATCCTTCCCCTATATATATATATATATATATATATATATATATATATATATATATAATAAATTAATTAATAATTATTTAATAAACAAATTAATTATAAAAACTCGGTTTAATTAATTATGTAAACGTGGTTTAGTGGTAGATTTTTAGCCCAATCAACCCTACTTAAACCAATAACACACACCACCTATTAGGAACAACCGAGCCCGTACTGATAACACATTTTTTCTTTTCTAACTCGGTTAGTTACTAACTCAGTTAATTACTAATAAGATCAACCTAAACGACAAGTTAATCCAGTATTACTAATGATACTGATAACACTAAAGTTACCAACATCTTCGATTCTTCCATTTCAAACTACAAGAAAGACAAGGAAAAAAAGAGTATTTAAAAACAACCCGGTGGTGATAAACAAAATTGCAGATGAAGTAAAAAGACGACAAATTCATAATGAATCGGATTAGGAAAGGAAAGGTGACATGATGATAGGATACATATTAGTCATAAATAGCTTAAGGGTTAAGTTTCTAATTATGTATTTCTTTTTTACTTCCGTGTAACTATTTATTCTATTTATTCATGGGGTATTCTTTGATTGAGATATACCCAATCGTTCAAATCATTTTCTTATCTCTCTCATGGTATCATATGCTATGGTTACTCCCCTCTTTTAATTTTCAGCCCATCGATTCCTCTTCTTTTCCCCTTCACCTTCGTCTGCCCCATCCTTCTCCTCTCCCACCATGGCATCTTCTTCCACCGATTCTTCCCTGTCTATGTCAGCCCTCCTTCATTCACTAAAAATTCCGCTATCCTCCACCAATTTCCTGCTATGGAAAAACCAGATTATGCCACTTCTGTTGGAGAAAGGCCTCGTCGGTCATGTTGACGGAACTGAACCAGCCCCACCGGAAAATACCACCACTGATGTTGCGACTGCTATCAACCCCCGGTTTACCGCATGGAAGGATGCCGATCGGCATGCGATCATCATCATCAACTCGTCTCTCTCTGAAGAGGCTGTGTCGGTAACAGTGGGTCTCACCACGGCGCGTGAAATTTGGCAAGCTCTTGAAGCCGAGTACTGTAATGCTTCTGTCGAGAGGGTCCATAATCTAACGGACCAGTTGCGATCCCTTGTTAAAGGAACTGATTCTGTGACGGAATTCGAACGTAAGTTCAAGGCGTTGTCCGATCAACTCTCGGCTATTGGTCACCCCGTCTCTAAGACCAACAAACTTTATTGGTTCACCGCTGGTCTCGGTGCTCCTTACATTAGTTTCACCTTCATTGTTAGGGCTGCTTGTCCAGCCCCCCTCGTTTCCAGACCTTGTCGCGCAGGCGGTAAGTCACGAAGTTCTCCTCCGTGATCTTCATGTGCAAGCGACTCCCCCTGCTGCCTTTGTGGCGAACTCGTCCCGCTCCTCTCGTCGTGGGGGTCATTGGTGTGGACAGAATCGTGGCTATCGTAATTATAGAGGGGGCAGAAACAACCGTGGTGGACGTAATTTTAATGGAAATCGAAACAACAACAGGAATTCGTCTAGTGCCTTTGATCCATGCCAATTATGTGGCCTGCATGGTCATGGCGCTAACGCGTGTCCGACTCATGTCTCGTACCCCGCCAATGAAGCACATGTTGTTCAAAGTCAAGTTAATCCAAATAATGCGACTTGGTACGTCGACTCCGGCGCTACCGACCATATGACTCATTCTACTGGTAATTTATGTGTCTTTATTGCCTATAAAGGAAATGCTAAAGTTACTTTTGGTGATGGCAAATCCTTGCCCATATCTCATAAAGGATAGAAAACTATTGCCAAAAATATTCATCTAAACAATGTCCTGGTGGTACCTCAAATCACCAAAAATATTCTTTCTGTCAATAAATTAACTATGGACAACAATGTTGATGTGCTATTTTCTTAATCAAATTTCTATGTTCAGGATCGGGGAACGAAGCGGGTCCTAGTGCAAGGGCGATGTGAGAACGGGCTCTATGTGTTAAATCAAGACCACCAAGCTCTCAGTTCGGTCTCTAAGTCTAAGAATAAAGCATCATATGAATTGTGGCACAGCCGGCTAGGTCATGTGTCAAATGATGTAATAAAGATATTAAATAAAACAGGACTAGTGCAAGTCACTTCCATTTTGCCCAAACCAATTATTTGTTCTTCATGCCAAATGGCTAAAGCACATAAGCTACCTTTTGATTGCAATGAAAAAGGGCACTTTTTCCCCTTGACTTAGTCCATTGTGACTTATGGGGACCGTCCCCAATCACCTCACATGAAGGTTATAGGTACTACGTTGCTTTCGTTGATGATTTTTCAAGGTTCACATGGCTATACCCGTTGCAAACAAAAGCTATGTTCTCACACATCTTATCTATCTTTATAACCTTTGTTCAAACACAATTTTCGAGAAAAATCAAGGTTTTTCAAAGTGATGGGGGCACGGAGTTTGTCAATAATCAAGTTAAAAAGATATTTGAGGAAAATGGCACGTTCCATAGACTTTCTTGTCCATATACTCCTCAACAAAACGGACGAGTCGAACGTAAACATCATCACATTATTGAAACGGGACTTGCTATGATGTTCAATGCTAAAATACCCTCCTCATATTGAGTTGAAGCGTTTAGCTCCGCGGTATATATCATTAATCGACTCCCCTCTAAAAATCTTGAAGATAAGTCTCCATTCGAGCATTTGTTTGGCCAAATTCCAAACTACAATAATTTTCGCACCTTTGGGTGCCGGGTTTTCCCGTACCTTCGTAACTACACGGAACATAAGTTGGCACCGCGCTCCTTACCGTATATTTTTATAGGCTATGCCACCCAATACAAAGGATTCCGATGTCTTGAGCCGGAGTCACAACGTGTGTATATCACACGCCATGCCATGTTTGATGAATCATATTTTCCATTTTGTGAAGAATCTAGTCCTCAAAATTATGCTAACCTTGATCTTACAACCTTTTTTGAAAATTGTTGGACATGTTCTGTCACTCAACAAAATGAAGAGGACGCAGCTCACAAAACTCCCTCTTGTGGCTCAATTAATTCAAGAAAAGACTCAGCCCAATGTGGCTTGTGTATCAATGATCCAGAAGGGCCTCAAATTCAGCCCACTAACATTGGGCCAGCCGCAGATGCTCCAAATAATCCCCCGGATGAGCCTGCTGCGCCTTCGTCACCGGAAACAGCACCAACACCGGCACCAATCCCACCCCCACCTCCGCAGCCTACGGGTCATCACATGACAAATCGAGCCAAAGCATGAATTTTTAAGCCCGTTCACAAACCCGACTTTGTTCACACACTTCATCATAGCCTCTATGCTGCTCTTTCGCTAAATCTGATCCAACAAGCTTTAAAATTGCGGCTAGACAACCTCATTGGGTAACGGCTATGCAGAAGGAAATTAGTGCGCTTCATCAAAACAGAACATGGACGCTTGTTCCTCGTCCCAAAAATACAAATATTGTTGGCTCGAAATGGTTATTCCGTACTAAGTATCTTGCAGATGGCACGTTTGAAAGGCATAAGGCTCGTCTTGTAGCTCAAGGATTTACTCAAGTCCTAGGTCTTGACTACTCGCACACATTTAGCCCGGTTGTCAAAGCGGCTACTATCTGCATTGTCTTAACCTTGGCCATCATTAATGGGTGGAAACTTCACTAATTGGATGTTAACAGCGCCTTTTTGCATGGTGAACTTAAAGAATAAGTTTATATGGAGCAACCGCCCGGGTTCATTGATCCGAAATTACCTAACCACGTTTTTCGTCTCAACAAAGCCCTCTATGGCTTAAAACAAGCACCTCGGGCATGGTTTCAGCGTCTCAACACGTTTCTTATACAAAATGGCTTTTCTTGTAGTCGTGCTGACCCGTCGTTATTTGTCTTTAATAAAGAGTCATGCATCATATACTTACTGGCATATGTGGACGACTTAATCATCACCGGCAACCAAGAAAATACTATTTCTTCCTTTATAACCACAATCAACTCTGAATTTGCTACAAAAGACCTGGGCGAACTAAGTTACTTTCTTGGCCTTGAAGTAACTCACTCTCGTGCTGAACTATTCCTCAGTCAATCAAAATATGCCCAGGACATCTTAGAACGTGCAAAGATGCTTCACGCCAAACCCATGGCAACTCCTCTCACTACTAATGTTACTTTCACCTCCTCTGGAGAGCCATTTGACGATCCCACCTTGTACAGATCTTTAGTTGGAGCTCTTCAATGCTTGACTATAACTCGTCCTGACATCTCCTATGCAGTAAATCAAGTCAGTCAGTTCTTACAGAATCCCACAACGGCCCATTATCAACATGTCAAAAGAATTCTTCGATATATCAAAGGAACCATTGATTTTGGCCTCACGTTCCGACGTGCCTCCTCCTCAAACATTCTTGGTTATTCAGATGCTGACTGGGCACGTTGTATTAAAACACGAAGATCAACTTATGGGTATTCCATTTTTCTTGGTGGCAACCTGGTTTCATGGAGTGCCAAGAAACAGCCTAGTGTCGCACGTTCAAGTTGTGAATCTGAATATCGGGCCATGGTAAATACTGCAGCTGAAATTGTCTGGGTCACTCATCTACTAAGAGAAATGCATGCTCTCCCACCGGATCGCCCTACTCTACTTTGTGATAATCAAAGTGCAATATTCTTAAGTCAAAATCCTGTGTCACATAAACGTGCAAAACATATTGACATTGATTACCACTTCATTCGGGAACTTGTTGCCTCTGGTAAGTTACACACTCAGTTTGTTCCTACAAAGCTCCAGGTGGCTGACATCTGTACGAAAAGTCTTCCAAGACCTCAGTTTGAACTATTCAGAGATATGCTTAGTCTTGGGCCACCACCATCTCGCTTGAGGGGGGATATTAGTCATAAATAGCTTAAGGGTTAAGTTTGTAATTATGTATTTCTTTTGTACTTCCCTGTAACTATTTATTCTATTTACTCATGGGGTATTCTCTGATTGAGATACACCCAATCGTTCAAATCATTTTCTTATCTCTCTCAATACACATTAAAGAGTAGATACGGATTTAAGCAGTGGCGGATCCAGAATTCTCAGTGAGCAGGGGCAAAATTTTGTCTGACCGCACCGTAACTGACCGGATTAAAAGGGTTCGGCTCTAAAAATAATTTTTTTGTTGAAACAATGTGTACGATCTTAAAGTATATTTTGGTTATATTTATTTATAAAAAAAAGTAATTAATGAAAGCGGAACTAAATAACATAATAAAATTATAAATAAAATGTGTGGATGGTCTCTCTTATTTATACATATTACAATTTTAGTGTCCATATTTAAAAGGTGTTAACGTCACTTAACATTTTATAAAACTTAACATGCTTAATCTCTACCTTCAAAAATTAAATTTAGAAAAAATAAAATTAGAAAAAAAAGAAAAATAATACATAACTTAATTGTGTGCTTCATTAGATAGAACGTACAAATATACAAAGCATAACCAAAATGAAATAACAAAACAAGGGCCCACACAAACATAAAAAAGTAGAACTTGACCACACAAATTGGTCAGTGTGTCAGGTTTGAAAAGAATAAATTAAAAAAACTATGTAATTTCTTTTTTTCTTTCTTACTTCTTCTTCTTCTTCGTTTTGTTTGCAAGCATGGAGTTGCATGTTTTTTCTTTTAAGCAGCTCACATTTGCAGATATAAATCTAACATCTAGGGGCCTTTTATAAAAAGATTTAGGGGCATGCTCTAAAATAAACTAGGAATTCTTCTTAACTGTTAAAAAAAATCGAGTGTGGGTTGGTTGAGTGGGGGCCTTTCCCCCCTCTCAGCTGGTAATGGATTCGCCCTTGCTAACCGAGCCCGTATTGATAACACATGTTTTCTTTCCTAACTCGGTTAGTTACTAACTCGGTTAGTTACTAATAAGATCAACCTAAACGACAAGTTAATCCAGTATTACTAATGATATTGATAACACTAGTTACCAACATCTTCTATTCTTCCATTTCAAACTACAAGAAAGACAAGGAATAAAAGAGTATTTAAAAACAACCCGGTGGTGATAAACAAAATTGCAGATGAAGTAAAAAAGATGACAAATTCATAATGAATCGGATTAGGAAAGGAAAGGTGACATGATGATAGGATACACATTAAAGAGTAGATACGGATTTAGGAATGAAAGAAAAAGGTATCGCAAAGCTTCGAATGGAAGGCTGTGGTGAAGATATTCGTTGAGATGTTGGCCGACTGCTAATTACTGTTCTTTTGATTTGGGAAATCTTAGGGACACCATGGTGTACCTAACTTGGGTACACCATGGTGTACCTAACAATGATTAGTATTTAATAGTGTACCTAATAATAATTAGCATGGAGTGGTGTGTCTAACAATGATTACTACATACATAATAATTTATTTGTTATATTATTATAATTACCTAACAATTATTATTATTACTAGCCGTGTGCCCGCGCGTTGCGGCGGCAACAGTGTATAGCGTGTTATTCGTCTTTTGTTCGCGTGTTGCAGCGACAAAACAAACTACAACGCGGTATTTGTTTATTTGTTTGCTTGTTATGACGGCACGACAATTTACATCGAGGTATTCGTTTTTTTAGAACTCAAACACATAACAACAAACACCCGAATTGAAATATATATTGGTCACGAACGTAGTAATTTAAAAACCAAATGAGTTGTAAGAAAGAAGTCATCAACAGAGTTTTAAGATATCAGTAATAACATAGTACTTGTCTTCTGTTCACGAGTTCAGCGGTGACGACAACTTACAACGCGATATTTGTTCTGTTAATGCGATGTGACACGATAACAATCTATAATGCGGTACATGGCCGTTCGACGACGACGACAATCATTTTGGATTTGAATTTGAAAACTAAATTCAAACCGATTCAAATTCAAATGGTATACCTATCTCAAAACCGAGTTGTTTGAATCTGGTTCAAACTCTAGCCTTAGGTTTTATAAAATAAAATAATTCGACTCGGTTAATTTTAATATTAGAAATTTGATTCATTAAGCATCCTAATTGAAAACAGGAAAAAAAATTAATAAAGTGCTGATACTCTATCTTTTGAAGATGTAATGTTAACAACTTGACATCTATCTTGTTTATGCACCAAACATTAAGCAGGAGAACGTCACTAATATATAGCAAATCATTCATAGGTAGTTAATTAGTTTGTATTTAAGGTTTGTCCATTTAAATTTATGACATAGAAGAATCAATTGATTAGATCTAGTAAAATGAGTAGCAAAGAGTGACAGCCGAAAACATTGAATGGTTGGGATATGAGGAAACATAATTTTATTATGGTAAAAATTGACTAAACATATATTTATAATTGGCCACATGAATTGAAAGAACAAACGCCACTATACTATAACAAATAAGTTTTTAGGATGCTTTTAATTAGATTCCCCATAAACAAAATTTGCAACTACACCAATATGGAAGGATAAAATATCAATCGACAGATAAAGCATGTAAAACTAATAAATCAATTAACTCAAAATAAACATATTAACAAGCAAAATGCCCATAAAAATAGAGACTAAGCTCGGTCATCTTCAAAATTTGTTCGCGCTTTATGTTCCCAGAAATGAGCAACTAACTGTTGTGCATACCAAGATGTTAATGGCTTTGGTTGTGGTCCATGATCCTAAATTATAAAACAATATTAACAGCAACGAACATTAATTAAGAATGAAACAAACACAGAAATGATGTACGAAAACGAAAAGAACAACCGATTTTGAGATTACGCTATTGAAATTTAATATAAACCATGTCAAAATAATCAAACTCACCCGCCTTATGTGTTCTAAAATAATAATCAATCATGCTCTGAGAAGCCAATTGTTTATGAACGGGACTATAACATTCATCCAGCCATATATATTCATCAGTGGTATGTACTTGTATCGTAAGGTGGCATATTTGAACTCCATAACCCCTGATAAGGTGGCATATTGGATCTCCAATCATCCATTTCACACTGGCATAACCCTAGTGAGGTGCTCCTGCAAACAACTACCTTGGTGAATAGAAATCTTCACAAAATCATGAAACTTTAACTAATATTAGCTTGTGAAAATAAGATATTTACCTGGACATTCAACAATTTAGAATAACACCAAAATCAGAATATTAAAATACATAAATAAAACTGTGTAATTCATAATCACCAATGAAAAAGAATACATTTAAGGCACTTACATGAACACATGAGGCACTCCTACTTTAGAAAAAAAACGTTATAGAATCTTTAGGGACTCAAATATTTACCTGGACACCCTGAGTGCTAAGATTCATATTTATACTCCTAAACCTATTTTTCTGATCCTCAATTGTTTTTAAACCTGGAAGCTGCAATTCTTTCGTCAAACAATATCAAAGGAAGCGCCTCCCCAAAAGATGAGGAAAAACTGTCAAAAAATCGACGTTTAGACACGCTTTCACAAGCATGAGACCTTAACTTCTTAGATTCAATCTGTTTTTTTTTATAATATTATACTTAGAAATATAAAACCATGATTCAAGTAATACATCCGCTGCCATTAGCCATGTTCACCGTTAACGATTCTTTAGATGGTATTTTTAAGTTACTTTTAGTTTATTAGAAATTTGGTGAATAAGCTTAAAGTTCATGGCCTCACGTTGCATGGATGCTTCTCGTGTAAACATATGAAAACTTGGAAAGCTAGAAAATACGGTATAAGCTTAGGTTAACCTTTAATATTGTGTTGTTCAATGGATGCTTCTCGTGTGCGCTCCATGCAGACCAGTAAGATGCACATAATATTGTACCGAAAGCCGTAAGCCACAAAACCACCACAACAACATCAACCAGTGGGCCCTTTGGAGAGTATAGCTGCAAATAAACCGAGAAAAGAGCAGAACTTCAATGCTAAAGAAACAAATTGACAATTAGGTTTATATTGCACACACTCACTAATCCAGAGCATGATGAGTCCATGTCACTTTATAATGTATCTACAGCAAGAGCTATAATAAATTACCTGAAGTTGTTTCGCATGAGCTATAATATCATCCTCATTTTCATTAGAAGTGTAGTCGTTTCTGGAGCGTTTTAGGTCAAGCCACCTAGGTTTCCAACCCACGATTCAGGTGTATAGCTGGAAAAAACTGAAAAACACAAAGTTCTCATTAATACTACATACTTACATAGTAATCATAAGAAAAAAGTTCTTTAACAAAAAACACATACTGATAATTTCTCATATCAATTTCCATTTCATTTGAAAGCTTCATTGATACCTCCAATCAATATAAGAAATTATCACTATGGGCTTCATTTACAAATATGCAACCAAAGTAATACCTATACTAATCAGCATCAAACATAAAATGATGTACATTTTGAAGCAATATTAATTTTAAAACTAAACAAGAATATACCTCAGCAGCAGCAACAACTTCTTTTAGTCTAACAAGTAGTTCGTCGGTAGCCATGACACACGTATATCAAATTAAGATAACATAGTCGCAGGACCTGCAAAAGGATAGCTATTTAATAAACATGGTAGAAGCATACTTAAAGATAAGCTTAATTAACATGCCCCGTGGGGCTAACATTGGGAATGGAAGTAAGATTAAACATTGACCCATTTCTTTTAAGCTATTTTTATATTTTCATCAGTTTAACCATTTGATAAAACATGACCAGAGTTTATAAATCAAAATGTAAAAGAGTGAAAACTCTATCTCCAAGTTAATTTAGTAAAAAAAAAACATTAGTTGAAGTACCTGGCACATTGCAACTTCCTCAAATTGCCTCAACAAATTTTTCATCTTCGTATCATCACCTAATGGTACATGCCATTTTACATATATTTGATCATCAAGTCACCATCTTTGTTGACATTGGCACCTACAGGGAGCAGGAAGATCAACAGATTGTTCATTTGATATTATAACCTCATCATAAAGAGAATTTAATGTATGACATCTTCGTAACAATGACAAAGAATAAGCATTCATAACATAAAACAGTTGTTTGTATCATCAAAAGCATAAATTAAATTAAATGACCTGTGGAAATCGAACCAACATTATCCTGAATGACAATATTAGATGCATTAGCTGGTTATATGTTTACTTAAGAAAATATAGTGATATGATTATAATATGCAATGAAAATACTATATTCCATACTGCTTCATCAAATGGTTTTTCTCAGTTATATGTGCATGAATGAAAGCTTAAACATTAACAATAAATATTTTTATAGAGAACATTTATTTATATAGAGGTACATAAATTTGGATAAAGCTAAAATAACTTGCTAGTATTATCTTGCTATTATGATATTTTCCATTACAGAACTGTTTATAATATTTATACCCGTGTCTTTTCATTTGAAGCACTCTTTGCAGTAATTGAAACCTGAAAACATAAGTAATCAACATCAAAACACTAATCATATTACTATATTTTCTATCTACCGAGAAGCAAGAAGCTCTCAAGAATCACATTAACAATAAAATACCTAAAAACCCATAAATGAAATCAAGACTTACCATGTTCAACAACAAGCTCTCCAGCATAAAGATTCACCCTTCGCCACCAGATATATGAATTGATTTTGCTGGATAGGGTTTTTTTATCTGCGGAGAAGAGGAAGCGAAAAAACCAAAAAAACAAAGCATTTAGGGTCCATAACCAAAAAAAACTTAATCCAAAAAAGACGAAGAGGAAGCGATGGCCAAAAATCGCAACATCCTCACATCGTGGAACATTTAAAACGCCTAATCCTACAACATCAGAAATTGTGAATAGACAACCAATAACAAAATAAATTCGTAACATAATGAGGTGCAAATCTGTGAATAACGAAGCAAGAAAGAAGAATGAAAGATGGTAGTCGGATCACATGTTACTGTTTGAGCTACAAAGTTTTAAAATTCAGGAAAAAGGCTCTAAAGATTTAATAAAATTGAGTGACATTATTATGTATGGACAAATTGGACTGTACTTAAACGAAGAGCCTCCACCTTTTCAAGAACATCTAAACTAAATAGCAGATGCTTACCATCATGATGTCTTTTCTCATTACCTTCAATGGTGATAAAAATAAGTTAATAACATCAAAAGTCTAAAAAGGTACAAAGCGTTTCTTCCAGAGAATCAAGATATCGTGGATTAAATCGACAAACCAACAATTGTTACCTTCATCGCATATGACGAACATGAACAACCAAACTGAGATTTAGTCCCTGGTAATGACGACTCTTTGGAACCAAAGTAGAAATTAATGTTTATGTCTGAGATGAAAAGAGATGACATCTACGGATACCTGAAAAAACCCCAAATTCGACAACCATAAAGATCTGACTTGTTTCAAAGTTAGATCTGAAGTAAAACGTGAAGAACAAACCAATCTGACTTTTAGGCTTGCGTAGCATCGATTCCTTGCAAAACCATAAAACAAAGAAATCAAGTTAATATGGAATCACAAACCCTAATAAACGAAACATATGCTAAAATAAAACCAAAATACAGATGGCTGAAGAATGATGTAACCGATGTTGAATCTTCGAAAAAACCCTAAAAGTTTCGATTAGGGAAATAGAGCAAAACCAGAACGAATCTACCAACTGAATTTGAAAATATTATACAATCACCAAAAAAAACGTGAATTACATGCCTGAGATATCTAGGGTTTGATAGACGGTAGATAAGACGGTGATGGATCAACCGGAGCGGCCATCTCGTTAACGATTATCACTGTTGAGGGGATTCGCCGGAGAAGGTGAAAATTAACAGATCCGACGATCATATTGGGGTTTGATAGAGATCGAGAGATGAAAGGAAGAGAGGACGATGATGAATTTGTCTCGATGATGTGGAGCGGAGCTTTTTTTTCACGGCGATGTGGAGCGGAGATGTGTGCGAGAAAATGAGAGGAGAAATAAAAAAACCCTAAAAGCAAAAGTTTGATGTACAATCTGACATCAATATGCTTTTTATCAGAATTTTCAAATTTCAAACATTTAAGTTCCCGGTTTAGATTGTTAAAAGCTCAAGACACTTGTACATTGTGCAATTAAGTAGTGTATTCAATTAAGTGTTGTACATCCAGCTTATTCATTTGTACATGTCTTAAGATTCAACACTTGTGCTTTAAGGGATTGTACACAATGCATATAAACTTGTAAAAGTCTTAAAAATTCAACACCTCAATTTTCTCTCTCTTATATATATAATAAGATAGTATAGATTATTATTATTATTATTATTATTATTATTATTATTATTATTATTATTATTAATATTATTATTATTGTTATTATTATTGTTATTATAACCATAAATTTTATATTTATTTTATTATAATTTGAAACGGCGACCGTATCGTATACGTCACATATATTATAAGATTGTATTTTATACCGGTATGTAGGCGTATGTACGTATACGTGAATGAACAAAATAAAAGTCATACTCATAACATATGTCTTATCTTTTTGTATGGTTTCTAAATAATAATAATATAAAAATGATAATAATAATAACAATAATAATAATAATAATAATAACAATAACAACAACAATAATAATAATAATAAATTTTAAATAATTTACGTTAATATGGAACAACAACAAGATTTATGTTAATCCCATCGGGTCTAAATCAACCGGGGAGGTAGGGTTGGAGCCTCTACGTTCATATTGGATTGCGTCATATTTTTAATGTTTTAATTGTTTAATATTTTTGAATTATTTAAATCGTTTTCTTTAACATACGTTTATTTTGGAAAATGTGTTTTTTATTCTTCGTAAAAGACAAAAAAAAGGTTTATATATAAAAGAAAAGTTGAAGAAGTGATTATAAAAACATTTTTTTAAACAGAACATGTTTATAGAACTTTTATGGTAAACGGAACATCTTTATAGAACAATTTTAATTTTTAAAAAAAATCTTAATTCTTTAAAAATGCTAGAGCATAAAAGTTTTAGTCATGTTCCTTTTTAAATAAAAAAAAGTTTTTATATACATTTCTTCAACTTTTCTTTCATATATAAACCTTTTTTTGTCTTTTACAATGAATTAAAAACAAATTTACAAAAATAAACATATGTTAAAGAAATCGATTCAAATAATTCAAAAATATTAAACAATTAAAACGTTTTAAAAAAAACATTAAAAAAAAACTTAGAAAACATTTTTATAAACTGTTTAAAAGAGTTATTTAAAAAAAATATTTTTTTTTAAAAACAGATTTTTAATAAAATTACAATTTTCTTTTTATAAAAATTTATGAATAGACTAGTATGGGAATAAAGTCAAATGATTTGACAAATTATAAAACACAATTCTCAAAGTACATAAGATACTACATTTATTATTATTATACCTTAATTATACCATGGTTTACCTAACCTTGGGTACACCATGATGTACCTAACATGACCCTTTGATTATGATTTTGGTTTTGAAACTACTCTAGTTGTTGTTTGTATATTCTACGCGTCCTGTAGCTTCTTGCTTCGGGGCACTTTTTGTGTTAATAAAATTCAGCTAAACAATAATAATAATAATTACTCTGAGCACATCTCACTTTGAAGCACTCCAGACAAAGTTTCAAGTGTTGGAGCACAAGCACTGTGTTGAATGGATGAAGAGGGCGAGAAGCAACTAAAAACCTTAACCCAGAAAAATAACAAGTGAAGAAGCTAATAAAAACAAACCGCCATCCGTGGGACTCGAACCCACGACCACGTGGTTAAAAGCCACGCGCTCTACCAACTGAGCTAGAACGGCTATTTATTATCAAGTTACTAGCTTTGTTTAAGAACCATTGTGAAGAATTAAATTAAATTAAAATTATAAAACTGAATGGGGTGAGAGAGGCTCGAACTCTCGACCTCAGGATAACTCAAGTTGATTGCTATGAGACCTACGCGCTAGCCAACTGCGCCACCACCCCTTGGTTATTATTCAGCATAGAGTGTTTATATCTAGAACGGTTGTTTATTATTATTGAGCATTAACTGTATAATAATAAAATATATCGTTTAGAGTTTTAGATCTTCATCGGTTTACGATCAAACAAAGTTAAGTAATATCTCTTTTCAATTATACTAAATTTGTATGTTGAGGATATGACTCAAGCTAGCTACTCGTACTCATAAGTTATAGGCCTTTGATCTACATGGCAGTGAGTGGCCATTTAAGCATATATATGTATAGGGGCGGGCAACCAAGAAGCCATCTACTTATAACATGATGGAGTACATTTGTTAATTGTTACTGAAAAGAAATTAGTGTCTGGAGATTCATTTGTATTTCGTAGGTATTGTTTTTCATTTCAATAATCTGTGATGCCATTGGTTGTAAAATGTGTACATTTTGTTATATTTGGACTAAATAATTGTGTTTATAGCGGAGAAAATGGTGAATCGCGTGCTGGAGTCACACGTCAACCTCGTTAACAAATGCCTTTCTCAGTAATTCCTCCAAAGCATGCATCTGAATGTGCTTACAACTAGTTTACTACAAATCAACTGAAAGTGATTCTCTGACTGTTTTTCTTGTAATATTTGCTAATTGTTGAATTTATTATCAGGACAAGTCAGTTCATCATTAGTTTAAACAGGTATATGAAAGTTGTAAATAATGCCTTTTCTATTCGAACGAGATTTGAGATACGGTTTGAGGGTGAGCATTTGTTGGGGTTCGACAGTGGTCACTACAAGAAAAAGGACCTTTAGCGGCGACATATGTCGCCGCTAAAGCCCCGAGTGTCGCCGCTAAAAGTGCATCGCCGCTAAAGCCCGTCGCCGCTGCTGGACCGCCGCTAATGCTTCTTGCATGTCGCCGCTAATGCTCTTGTCGCCGCTAATGCCCGTCGCCGCTAATAAATGTCGCCGCTAATAATACCAGTTCAGTATTACACATTTTCTACTGTATTTTTCTTGTTTCCTGTATTTTTCTTTTTTCCAGTTTTGAAACAAATACATAAAAATCATGAAATTAACAACTACATAAACATAATAACAATGTCATGCATAAACATCATGAAATTAAGTTATACGTCCGATAACATTGTTTTCACAATAAGTTCCTAATATAATTAAGACATAAGTTCTTAAAAGTCATAAGTTCCTAATTATGTCAAAATAACCCCACATTGTTATGCACAAACATCATCCGTCCATCTCAATCATTTCCCTCGTCCGATACGTCTTCATCACCAACATTCGCATCGTTGGTATTTTGATCCTACAAAAAAAAAGATATGGTTAAAACAAACATATACAAATTTTAGGGTCAAACGGGTCATTTAAAATACATACATTTGATTCATATTTAACGGGTCAAACTACAAATATTTAACAAGTACCAATTCTATTAACATGTACCAAACTTATAACATACATATACAAGTTTCGGGTCAAACGGGTCATTTAAAATACATACATTTGATTCATATTTAACGGGTCAAACCACAAATATTTAACAAGTACAAATTCTACTAACAGGTACCAAACTTATAACATACATATACAAGTTTCGGGTCAAACGGGTCATTTGAAATATATATATTTGATTCATATTTAACGGGTCAAACTACAAATATTCTCTCCCATGTTTAAACCCATGTTTTACATACAAGTTTGGGGTCAAACGGGTCATCTTAAACACATATCTAATTTCGAGTCAAACGGATTAAATTGTTTTACCTGTGTGAGTGTTTGATGAGATGGCTCCTGCCCATGACCAATGCAAGTAGAGGGTATCGATGTGGGAGGTTTACGCCCAATCCCCTTGATATGCCCACGCCTAACACCCAACACTTTTTCAAATACAACTTTCTCATCCGGCTGTGACGAAGGACCAGCCTCCGTTGCGGCTTGCGTTTGGGAATCAAACTCTTGCTTTAACTTGTTCTATATTTTAGAAAAGAGATTAATATATATATATATATATATATATATATATAT
This sequence comes from Deinandra increscens subsp. villosa, assembly GCA_039602395.1. Taxonomy (NCBI): domain Eukaryota; kingdom Viridiplantae; phylum Streptophyta; class Magnoliopsida; order Asterales; family Asteraceae; genus Deinandra; species Deinandra increscens. The sequence continues at coordinate 53,144,914 of JBCNJP010000008.1, forward strand.
ATTTGAAAATTACACTTTAAGTAAATACTTACATAGTCTTCCTCGGCTAGTGGCTCATAAAAATTCCCATCTTTGTCGGTATGCGCTGCTTTAAACGTCTCAAGCCTGCTCTTGCTCTGTTTAACATAAAAAAAATAGATTATATATAGCAGTATATAATGCATTTATATATATAAAACAATACTTACTTGTTTGTACGCATAACTACTAAAAGATGATGATCCGCCACGATTTATATATCGTTGTTTTTGACGGTTAGCCTTATTCACTTCCGACCGTCTCCTATGACCATCCGACAAGAAGTAGTCTATGGCCTTATTCCATGGCCCCTCCTCCATTCCGTGGGGTTTATATGCCCTTGCCCGATCAACATCATCATATCCGCCGTTATCCATAAACAACTTTTTAATGTTTGCTTTGGTGTCTCTATATCGCTTTTTTATGGCCTTTTCAAGACCATCCATCAACCTAAGAGCCTCTGGATCCTTTTCAAGCTCACCCAACTTGAAGTTTTGCTAGTAATTAAAAAAGTTACTTTAAGTAAAAAAGGATTCATGAAGAGAGAACATATAACATATACTTAGATAAACCATTTACCCTGAGATGCTCGTATAAGGCATTCCTCTCAGCTTCGGAAACGGCAGACCAAGTGTCTTTATCTAATGGAATTTTATTTTTGATGTATTTCGTCACCTCACGTACTAACATATCATGTCGGTCACCTACTGAGGTGTAGGTGATAGCTCTGTCAAAAGGGACGGATAAAGGCCCTTCTTTCTCCACCAACTTTGCCAACTTTTCGTTTTTTGCTGGCCCTCTTGTCTTTCGGCGAGGGGGGACGGCTGCAATTATAATAAAAAATTATAAGTCACAATATATATGTATAATAAATGAATAAATTATTAAAAGACTTACGATCACTCTCGTGGTGACCGGGTTGGCCCCTTAAAGGTGGTGGTGGATCCCCCGCTCCATCGCCGCCATGGCCTAGACCCATGACATCCGTCATAATTTCCTGAAAAATTATAAAACATATAATGCAAAAATATAACATGAATAAAGTTTTCTATTGCAGCATGTGAGCATTAACCACGCAATTCAAGCTAGCCACAATCATATCTATACATAACTAATGTCAAGTTCTAGAAACATAAAAATTCTAATAGTATAAGTGAAAAGAAAAACAAAATCAATGACAATTCATAGCAGAAAGAACTAAACTCAAGCCCCGGTAATTTCTGATCTAACTATGACAGATCTCAAAACTTTACACTGGTTATGCAACTTAAAATGGATGGGTTTCAAGGTAAATGTTTCATCGAGATGAAAAATCCTCAGAGATGGACAGGGCCTTTTTCTTTTATCAAACACAAGGCATTTTTTAACACCATCTGCATACAACAATGTGTAGTTTAAAGAGAGGTTATAGAACCTGAATTGCTGTGGCAGAAGAAACAAAGTAACCAATTAATTTAATTTGAAGAACAGTGGGCGGGTAGTGCTGGTGTTTGTGGCTGACTTGGAGCTGACATACAAAGAGCAAAGATATAGTTATAAAAACAATTAGATGAAAATTGAGCACATCAAAATCTACTGATTTGGTTCTAAAAAGTTTAGAAAAACCAATTCGAAGATCAAAGATATTATTAGATGATAATTGGGCACTTCAAATATATACTATATCAAAAAATTCAGAAGAACAAATACAAAGATCAAAGATACAGTTAAAACCAAATACAACATAAAACCAAATGCAACAGGGTCTTTTTGCAGTAGTTTCATCCATAGAAAATGACATACAACTCATGAATATATATGTAACCCATAGCAATTTTATGTAGCTTTTACACTTGAGAAAATTCATAGCTAAAAATGTAATCAATATGACAACAACCTTGCTTTAAGAAAAACATGGCATTGTTTCATGTAAAAACTAACAGCAAACAACATACATTGACATTAATTGCAAAAAATTCACAAAGAACATAAGTTAGGACAAATCAAATAAAAGCATAAACAAAAGAGCAGCAGAGTACCTGAGCCGAAAGTCTTAAAAAGACAGCAGCAACACCTGCATGTAAACCAAAGACGCAAATGATTACGACTACTTAAATCACAAATAGGCAATATAATGCATATGGAAGAGTAGACCATGTATTATGACATCCTAAACAAAGAGCCAAGCCAATGTGTATAGACATGGTAAAATTGACAGTTGAGATTAAGTTCATAATGAAGCACATAAAGATAAAAAGTAGTGTATGTTTAAGGGCAATGTCGGCAATTTAGAGGCTTTTGATTGTGGGAATTGTATGAAAAGTGTTGTGCCCAATCCAGTACCTTTTCAGAAGAAAATGAAGCCAAATTTTATAACATTTACCACAGGCTTTCAATTGATACGAAAAAAATTATAGCAAAACTTAGATTTCAACCAAAACAAGGAAGAGTAGAAATCGACCAAACCAGAGCTTCAATTCATAACAAAAATAAAAAAATGTTAACATGAACGATCGAACAAAGGTAACGATGATTACCTCGCTTAAGAATCTGCTTGCAAAATCAAAGGCACAAAGGAGCTTCAATTTATCACGGCACAAAGGAGCTTCAAACATCAACGAAAATAAGAAAAAGTTAAGAGGAACGGTCAAACAAAAGTATAATGCAATTAAAATCGTAAAATCATAAGCGTTAAGACAGGAGGAAGAAGAAGATTTGGAACGAAAACGATTGAGTGTTATACCTCAACAACTTAGAAGCTTCCAGATGCTGTGATTAGGGAGGTCGGCAGTGGAAGGAGAGCGACGAAGCTCGGTGGATGCCGATGGTTGCAGCGCGCAATCAGTGGAGCTCGGCGATGGCGATGCTGGATGAATGGAGCTCGGTGGGTGGCGGTAGGGTGAGAATTGGGGGAACCAGCGACCAAATGGAGGGAACCAGAGGGAAAAGGCCGCGCTAAAAAAATTAGGTTTTAGCGGCGACACCTCTGGATAAACCCTAGCCGTCGGATGAATCAGCAAATGGACGGCCCAGATATCGTTTTATGCGCGCATACGGATCACGAACTATTAGCGGCGACAGTCGCCGCTAATGATAGGCGTCGCCGCTAAAGCCTGTCGCCGCTAATACTCATTTTTCTTGTAGTGGGTATACGGGTGCCCGGTGACGTAAAAAAAAAAACTTGTCCTTTAGATTTAAAACATTACCGACCGGGTTTAGTAAATTGAGAGTTAAAACGGATTAAACCGGTAATCCGTTTACGCAGCGGAATACATAAATTTACTAATTTTAGACGCGTAAACCGTTGGTGTCGAAATCGTGTCAACAGGATCACGATCACCAAAATGATCACGCAAACACCATTTCGCGTTAAACCGGTTAACGCGAAGATATACGATTACATTAATCGAGATTAAATGTCTAAACTAAAAATGGAGTTTAGATATACCTTCGCGGTGTTCTAACAAACGTTAGAGACATCGAGGGTCAACAAGATGACGCTAGGGTTTCACAGAAAAACAATCCGAATCGGCGGATTAAATCGTTTGCAAATCGCATACACCGTCTCAAACGGATTCGTTGAGAATAGCAACGATTCCGTTTATGGTGGCGACAAGCGAGCACCAATCGAATCGAGACGGTGACGGCGGCTAGGGTTTAGCCGGGCGATTACCACGATTATTACGACGAGGACTCGCACTCGTAAAATCGTGACGACGACGATTGTACCGATGAGTGGTGATGGAAACGCGTCGTAGTGAAACGGAGCTACGCTAGGTTGCGATGGCAACCTAGGGTTTGACGGCGGCGATGGCCCTATGAAAGGGGTTGGCGTCGCCTATGGTGAATCATGGGACGATGGTGATTGTCTTACCTTGATCAATCACGTGAAAGGGATCGTCCGGTTGTTTCTCATCTAACACCGTCTTCTAGGGTTCCACCAAGGAAGCAAGACGACCAAGCTCTAGAGGAGGTTGGTTTGCGTGAAGGGAGGGGACAAGGGAGAAGGGAGGTGGCGGCACTAAAAGTGACGCAGAGAGAGGGGAGGGATATGGAGGAAATGAGCAACCAAAACTCCTCCCCTAGCCCTCTATATATAATGGATGGATCCTGGGCTTTATGGAGAACCTAAGCCCATGAGGATCCAGTCCATTAACCCTTCTCCAAGTAATTTAATATTACATAAAACCCCCTTTAGTTTGCGATTAATTAATAAAACAACTTTATTAATTTCACAAGTCGCAAACTACGAGAAACATAAATAACTATTTATTTATTTCACCATAGAACATTAATCAAAATGTTTTTCTCTGTTTATTTAATTATTTCAAGAATAATTATTTGTAATTAATTAAATATTTATTAATCATGAATAAACATTAAATTAATTATATATATTTCCGTAAATTACCGGTTAGCCGAGTAAGCGGTTTTATCTCGTTGCCCCCAGTGTAACTCTTTGCGGGACTAACCGGGTCGGGTTCTTGGTGTTGTCGGGTCTGGACATCCATTATCCAACAATCTCCCACTTGGACAGAGTCCGACAACATTTGAAGAAACAGTCAGAGGTGCTCTAGCTACACGTGGTTGTCCCAACCAGTTATGACACTTCAAGTCAGTAACCAAGGTATATCTACAAACTCGCGTTGTAGTATAGACTTATGGTAATTCAAAGTCATTAGTTCCCTTCTGTATAAGACATCAATTGAACGAGAGACATGGATTTATTCATTTTCTTTAATGTTTAATCATTCTATTTCTCGTGTCGTAGTTCGAAGTGATCCAAAACAAACACACAGTAGGTTTGGGTAAGGCCTTACACTTAACACATGGAACTCACGAGAGGGCCCACGATGTCTAGCTATTGCAGTATTAGTGCAAGAGTACAGAATCCCATCTTGACTACATACAGCTCCCACTAAGCCTTAGATCCATTCCCAACAGTAGTCTTTACTGGCAGTTACGCGACAACGTATACTACAATCAAAGAACAGTCCTTGGCAGACGGGAGGTAGCATATGTATCTCAGGTCAAAGGACACTATTGAGTAT
>JBCNJP010000008.1:53150461-53237585 GCA_039602395.1 Deinandra increscens subsp. villosa
TTAAGCAATATAAAACAGGGCTCATAGAACTCACCTTAGGTTGCGAAGTAGTTACTTGGCTTATTCCTTCGTGAATCTAACTTGCTTTAACGTGATGTCCCTAGAAAGACATCCTAGAGGTTACAAGCGGTCATTAAGGCTAACCCCTTATCCTAAACCCAATCCCTTGTTGGTTTAACATCCATTTGTCTAAATAACCGTTTTTCCCCTTATGGGAAAAGTATTCTTTTAGTGATACTTATGAAGAGGTGCATTCCTATAAGTAAACGCTCACTCCGGGATCGCCCAGTGAAGCGTATGCCATGTCCCAGTTGGGATTTATGCGACAACGCCACTATGCCAGAAACCCCAGTGTACAGGCGCCACCCTTCCAGTCCACACCAACTTCTAGATATCCGAGTAACTCGGTACATTCAATAATTTATCAAAACCCATGTTTTAACTTATATATACTTAAAACATATATATAATTATATTCTTTTATTGAATATTATTACCTTTGCCCAAGCCTTTATGTCCTTGATGAGTGATTCTCATGACCGACCGTATAGGCGTTATCACGACCAGGAGGCGGGATTACTATGAGATATCACCCATATTTGTGTTTTAGTTTGGTGATGATCATGACCGACCGTATAGGCGTTATCACGACCAGGAGGCGGAATTACTATGATTAAAACACCAATGTTTATGTTTTTGTTCTTGGTTTACTTGTTCTTGATAAACCAACATGGTGAAACCATATCAAACCTTCTTTAAACATGAACTAACTTAAGGCTTTCTTAAAACATTTTTATTCTAAGGCTTTATACCAAATTTCAACCCATGATTCCCACTAGAACTCCCAATCTCAACAAAACATGTTCAAGAACCTTAATCTTGCATTATTCTTAAAAGGCATATCTAAGTGTTATGAATCATGAAACTAATTGAAGGCTTATGTTAAACATACCTTAAGTTGATCTATTCCAGAAGATGGGCTCCTAATTCCTTTTTGAATCTTCAAAAATGCAAGCTAGAGTGTTCTTGGTGTTCTTGAGGTTTCTTAGAGGTTTTAGGTTGATTTTAGGTGAATTAGCAAGGAAAAATGGATGGATCCATGGTCTATTTATAGCTAAGAGTGTCTCACATGCTTCTTACAAGTGTCCTAGTGACTAAGCATGAGAATTGACACCTAGCATGGTGACTAATCATGAGAATTGACACCTAGCATGGTGACTAATCATTCAAATAACATATATTTATATAAACATGTAATTTTTCTTAATAATCTAACCCGATAAACACTTACCTTATGCATAGTTTATTGTTATAACTTCAAATACGCATTTCTTAACATATTAACATGTTAATCACATAAACACATATACGAAACATATTCTCACATATAAAAAAAATATATAAAAACATATATATTTATTACCTTTAGATTTTGGGGTGTTACAACTCTCCCCTCCTTAAACAAGGTTTCGTCCTCGAAACCTGTTCATACTCCAAACAACTCTGGATGAGATTTTTCGCATCTCGTCCTCTCTTTCCCATGTAGACTCAGAACCCTTCTTGTGCATCCACTGCACCCTAATCATTGGAATAGTCTTATTCCTAAGCTTTTTCTCATACCGATCTATAATAGCAACGGGCCTTTCTACAAGTGACAACGTGTCATCGATTTCTATCTCATCTAAGGGTATTATTTGCGACTCATCCACCACACACTTCCTCAAATGTGATACATGGAATGTTGGGTGAATTCCAGACATTTCCTCAGGTAGATCTAGTCGATAGGCAACTTCTCCTACACGTTCAGCAATTCTAAAAGGTCCTACGAACCTCGGGCCTAACTTGCCCCTCTTGCGAAAGCGAATAATACTCTTCCATGGAGACACTTTTAATAACACGAAGTCTCCTACTTGGAACTCTATAGGCCTCCTCCTCTTATCTGCATAAGACTTTTGTCGATCTTGAGCAGCCTTTAATCGTGCCTTGATCGCATCAAGGTTTCGAGCCATGTTCTGAACCTCATCCTTGCTTCCTAGCTCTCGCTGGCCTACTTCACCCCAACACACTGGAGTTCTACATTTCCTACCATACAACATTTCGAACGGTGGCATACCTATGCTAGCATGATAACTATTGTTGTATGAGAACTCTGCCAGGTGTAGGTGACTATCCCAACTTCCTCCAAAGTCAATAATGCATGCACGCAACATATCTTCCAAAGTTTGTATCGTCCTCTCACTTTGTCCATCCGTCTGAGGATGATATGCCGTGCTAATATGCAATCTTGACCCCATTTGCTCATGGAATTTCTTCCAAAACCGCGAAGTGAACCGCGTATCCCTATCAGAAACAATAGTTACTGGCACTCCGTGTTGAGCAATAATCTCCTTTGTGAACAACGTAGCTAACTCTTCAGAAGAATGTGTTTCTTTTATAGGTAAGAAACGAGCACTCTTTGTTAGCCTGTCCACTATCACCCAGATGGTGTCATAACCTTTAGCTGTTTTGGGTAGCTTGGTTATGAAGTCCATCGTGATATGTTCCCACTTCCATTCGGGAATCTTCAAAGGTTGAAGCTTTCCATAAGGCTTTTGATGCTCAGCTTTAACCTTTGCGCAAGTCAAACACCTATTCACATATTGCATGACATTAAACTTCATACCCGGCCACCAATAGTCTCGTTTTAAGTCTTGGTACATCTTGGTCGCACCAGGATGAATTGAATAGCGTGACTTATGAGCTTCATCTAAGATCTTACCGCGAATTTCACCTAAAAGCGGTACCCACATTCGACCGTACCTAGTCTTAACTCCAAACTCGTTTTCTACTAAGCTTCCAACTTGTCCTACCATCCTTTCCTTCTTGACGTTCTCGTCCTTCAATGCCTCGTACTGATCTCTTCGAAGTTGGACCAGAAAATCAGGAGTAACGACTAACTTATATGACTTCACCCTGATTGGAGGATGATCCTCTTTTCTACTCAAAGCATCGGCCACTATGTTGGCCTTACCTGGGTGATACATAATCTCACAGTCGTAATCCTTGATCAACTCTAACCATCTACGCTGCCTCATATTAAGATCCTTTTGCTCGAAGAAGTACCTTAAACTCTTATGATCAGTGTAGAGGGTACACTTTACCCCGTACAAATAATGCCTCCATATCTTGAGAGCAAACACAACGGCCGCCAACTCTAAGTCATGAGTTGGATAGTTTGTCTCATGAGGTTTTAGTTGCCTTGATGCGTAGGCAATGACTTTGCCCCGCTGCATCAAAACACAACCTAAGCCTTGATAAGAAGCATCAGAGTATACTACCAAATCATCAGACCCATCCGGTAAGGATAATACCGGTGCCTGAGTCAATCTGGCTTTTAACTCCTCAAACGCACTCTGCTGACTAGGTCCCCATAAGAACTTAGTGTCCTTCTTGGTTAACTTAGTCAGTGGCGTTGCAATCCTTGCAAAGTCTTGAATAAACCTACGATAATAGCCGGCAAGACCTAAGAAACTACGAATCTCTGAAGGCGTCTTAGGTGGCTTCCAACTCATTACCGTCTCGATCTTTGCTGGATCTAAAAGAATGCCATCCGCGTTTATCACATGACCGAGGAATTGGACTTCCTTAAGCCAAAATGCACATTTCGAAAACTTGGCATATAGCTTTTCCTTCCTTAAGGTCTCTAGCACCTCCTTTAAATGCATCGCGCGATCCTGTTCGTTCCTGGAATAAATTAAAATGTCATCTATGAACACGATCACGAATCGGTCCAACATGGGTCGACATACCCTATTCATGAGGTCCATGAAAGCTGCAGGGGCATTAGTCAATCCAAATGACATAACCAAAAATTCATAATGACCATAACGCGTGCAAAAAGCTGTCTTCTCAATATCTTCGTCTCTAATCTTGAGCTGATGATAACCCGACCTTAGATCTATCTTAGAGAACCACCTCGCTCCTTGTAGCTGGTCGAATAAATCGTCGATCCTAGGCAAAGGATATCTATTCTTAATAGTCAGCTTATTTAGACCCCTATAGTCGATGCACATTCTCATACTTCCATCCTTCTTTTTGACAAAAAGCACTGGAGCACCCCACGGTGAGATGCTTGGCCTTATAAACCCTTTGTCAAGCAAGTCTTCTAATTGTGACATCAACTCTTTCATCTCTGATGGAGCTAACCTATAAGGTGACTTCGCTACGGGTTGGGCTCCTGGAACTAAGTCGATCCTAAACTTTATCTCTCGATCGGGAGGGATGCTAGGTAGTTCTTCTGGAAACACGTCTGGAAATTGGCATACTACCGGCACATCTTTTAGCTCCTTAGTCTTTATTCTTGAGTCAATAGCATAAGCAAGGTATGCCTTGCATCCTTTACTTATGAACTTCTGCGCCTTGATCATTGAAATGATCTTTACTGCTGAGCTATCACGATCTCCATAAATGGATATGATTTGCCCAGTTGGCACTCGAAGTTGAACCTTCTTTTGATTACAGATAATCTGTGCATCGTACTCTGTAAGCCAATCCATTCCTAATACCACATCGAAACCTCCTAACGCCATAGGGAATAACTTAATAGGTAGTTTGTACCCTTCTAACTCTATTAAGCAGTTATCTACTACCTCGGTAATCCTAATACTTTTCCCCGAGGCAATCTCGACCTCGAATGGTCTATTAGCCCTAACAGTCGGTCTATCAAAAAGCTCACAGAATTTATGCGAAACAAAGCTCCTACTAGCACCAGAGTCAAATAACACAGAAGCAGGCACATTATTAACGAGAAACGTACCTGAAACTACATCGGGTGTTATCTTGGCTTCGGTGGTAGTCAGGGTATAAGCTCTACCCTTTGCCTTTGGAGCCTCTTTCGCCTTTGGTGGTTCTGAATTCTTCACCAACTTGGGGCAGTTTGTCCTGATATGATCGGGGCTTCCACACTCAAAACACTTCCTCTGGTCAGGGCAACGGTTAGCATAGTGACCTTCCTTCCCACACTTATAGCAACCAGATGAACCTGACCTGCATTCTCCAGAGTGGGTTTTGTTACACATGGGGCATAAAGACTTGCTGCCCTTCGAACCATTCTTTGACTTCTTGAAGTGACTGCTATTTCTTTTTTTTCGAACCTTCCTCAGACCACTTCCTCTTTTGCTCCCCTGGTCTCCCTTCATCTCCATACTCTTCCTCATAAAGAGTAGCACTGAGGTTGATAGCTTCCTGGTAGGTCTTAGGAGCGTGAGGCTTCACAATCTTCCTTACCTCTGGTGGAAGGGCCTGGACATACCTCTTTATCTTTTCTTCCTCGGGGGTAACCAGCCTTGGCACCAATCTCGCCATCTGGTCGAATTTGCTAGTAAACTCTTGATGAGTCATGTTGCCCGCCTCTAACCTAAGAAAGTTCATCTCAATCTTATCTAGCTCATGCCTTGGGCAAAACTTGCTCATCACGATCTCCTTTAGATCGTTCCATCTCATAGCGGTAATGGCTTCACTTCCTCGGGACTGCTTAACGGAGTCCCACCAAAATAATGCGTCTCCCACGAAGAAGTGTGATACATACTTTACCACTTGGTCCTCTCGACACTCGCTAATGTCGATTGTTGCTTCCATTTCCCGTATCCATCGTACGGTTGTAACCGCATCTCTCTTCCCTTCGAAGGTTGGGGGTCTACATCCGCTGAATGATTTGAAAGAACAACCTTGACTTCCTTGTTCTTCCCTCCTATCTCTGGAGTTGTCTCCTCCACCAATATTCCCGTTGTTGTTTCCTCCTCCTGGAGCTCCGTTGGCTCTACCGGTGCCTCCTTGGAGCTGAGCTATTGCTTAAGCGACAATAGCTGCTACTTGCTCACTAGTAAACGTACTAGCTCCACCGTTACTCTCAGGCTCGGGATTTGCACGAGTGGTTCTTCTAACTATTCTACCGTCATTGCTATGACTTCCTCTAGCCATTTCCTACATTAAGATGAGTGACATTTTAGAATTTATGTGACGTAGAGTTTCCAAGTTTTGAATACATGATAGACAGATAAGCGCAGACGTCAATACGTTTATTTATATATGATGTCTTCAAAACTTAGCTACACCAATTCATATGCATTCTTAGTGTCCCCATCCTAAGTTCCTACTTCCATTGACAACGTATCCTATCGTCAAATGAATTATCTCGCACTTGGCCTCATAATAACCAGTATTTAAGATATACTTATATAGTTAATACCAAATTGCAGTAGCTAATTGCAATTGGGTATTTCACATACCCATATACTCTAAATCCCGTCTATTATGTTCCTAATGCAACGTTCTACCTATGGTCATAACTATCAATACTGGCATTTGTCTCATCTTACTTGGCCTTCCCAGAATCCTAGTTTAAGTCTAGACACCGCAATAGTATTTAGATCTCTTAAACCAAGGCTCTGATACCAACTTGTGACGCCCACTCCCATACTTGGCCCTAGGAGCGGTCACGCATCGGATTTACTCATGAACACAAGGTACAACAGAGATAACTAAAGCAGCGGAAATAAAAACTTTTATTCATATGCCAAGCATTACATAGTAAGAGAGACAAATAAAAAAAAGAAAAATATCTCCATGCCAGTCTTTGAAAATGTCTTCTCTTGATAGCTTGACATTGTCTTGATAGTGTACGCCCCCTAGTTCCTAATCACATCTCAGCTTTCCCTTTTCGATCCGATGGTCCAGCCTCATCTGACATACATAACTTAACAAGTCAGCTTACGCTGGTGAGTTCTAAGTTTTTGGAAAACTTTACCTTTCGAACACATACTATTTGGGTCAATCAAACCATTTCTGCAAACAGACAATTAAGCATAAAGTATCATAGGTTTACACATAATCATCCATATACTTAGTAGATTACATCTACCCTATCATTCTATAAACCTCGTGAATAGAATAACCTTCTATAACCTTATCATCTTCGCCTCACATTAAGAACCTGTCCTAATGTATCTTTTTGTCACTTCTCGTCTCAAGTACCATCTCGGGGAATAATGTTGTTTGATCCTCACATGACAGTGGTCTTTCATTCCTGCTTTGCCGACACTTCAGGAAAAACACTATAAAACTCCTATTTCAGAAGCCCCCACTTAATACTTGACAACCCTTGTGACCTTACTGATTACCATCCTTAACATGTTCTACTTAGCTAAATAGAACCCTGTTAATGGACATCTTACTTTCCCTGGTGGATTACTACTCTTAAAGACGTCTAATCATCTGATTTAAAACATCTTCCTAGTAATCCTACTTTCCACTAATCATTTCATTACTTAATCACTAAAGGCAAGTAACATCGTAAACATTTCACATATATCAATACTTTATAAACAGTAGAAAGTATTTACACAAGACGTTATGTATATCAGCCCAAAATAGTTTAAAGCATTTAAGCAATATAAAACAGGTCTCATAGAACTCACCTTAGGTTGCGAAGTAGTTACTTGGCTTATTCCTTCGTGAATCTAACTTGCTTTAACGTGATGTCCCTAGAAAGACATCCTAGAGGTTACAAGCGGTCATTAAGGCTAACCCCTTATCCTAAACCCAATCCCTTGTTGGTTTAACATCCATTTGTCTAAATAACCGTTTTTCCCCTTATGGGAAAAGTATTCTTTTAGTGATACTTATGAAGAGGTGCATTCCTATAAGTAAACGCTCACTCCGGGATCGCCCAGTGAAGCGTATGCCATGTCCCAGTTGGGATTTATGTGACAACGCCACTATGCCAGAAACCCCAGTGTACAGGCGCCACCCTTCCAGTCCACACCAACTTCTAGATATCCGAGTAACTCGGTACATTCAATAATTTATCAAAACCCATGTTTTAACTTATATATACTTAAAACAAATATATAATTATATTCTTTTGTTGAATATTATTACCTTTGCCCAAGCCTTTATGTCCTTGATGAGTGATTCTCATGACCGACCGTATAGGCGTTATCACGACCAGGAGGCGGGATTACTATGAGATATCACCCATATTTGTGTTCTAGTTTGGTGATGATCATGACCGACCGTATAGGCGTTATCACGACCAGGAGGCGGAATTACTATGATTAAAACACCAATGTTTATGTTTTTGTTCTTGGTTTACTTGTTCTTGATAAACCAACATGGTGAAACCATATCAAACCTTCTTTAAACATGAACTAACTTAAGGCTTTCTTAAAACATTTTTATTCTAAGGCTTTATACCAAATTTCAACCCATGATTCCCACTAGAACTCCCAATCTCAACAAAACATGTTCAAGAACCTTAATCTTGCATTATTCTTAAAAGGCATATCTAAGTGTTATGAATCATGAAACTAGTTGAAGGCTTATGTTAAACATACCTTAAGTTGATCTATTCCAGAAGATGGGCTCCTAATTCCTTTTGAATCTTCAAAAATGCAAGCTAGAGTGTTCTTGGTGTTCTTGAGGTTTCTTAGAGGTTTTAGGTTGATTTTAGGTGAATTAGCAACGAAAAATGGATGGATCCATGGTCTATTTATAGCTAAGAGTGTCTCACATGCTTCTTACAAGTGTCCTAGTGACTAAGCATGAGAATTGACACCTAGCATGGTGACTAATCATGAGAATTGACACCTAGCATGGTGACTAATCATTCAAATAACATATATTTATATAAACATGTAATTTTTCTTAATAATCTAACCCGATAAACACTTACCTTATGCATAGTTTATTGTTATAACTTCAAATACGCATTTCTTAACATATTAACATGTTAATCACATAAACACATATACGAAACATATTCTCACATATAAAAAAAATATATAAAAACATATATATTTATTACCTTTAGATTTTGGGGTGTTACAATGTATCCCCCCTCCCATGAATTGTAGTGGTTCCCCCTGAAATTTGTGGTTGAGATTCAGTTCTCAAAAGTTCTTAAAACAAAAAGTTCTCATTTGAACCTAACCCTATATATATATATATATATATGGAAGGGTTCCGTGTAGACCCCTTAAATTTTGTAGATCCCGTAGACCCCTATAAAACTCAATAAAAATAAAACTCATTGTTTTAAATTTGGTTTTTTTGTTACGATAAGCTTTTAAGTACCAAATAAATTAATTAATTAATTAAAAAAAGAACAAAAAACATTAAAAATCGAACATTTTAAGACAATGAGTTTTAAAATAATGAGTTTTAAACGCAACACTGAGTTTTATTGAGTTTATTGAGTTTTAAACTCATTGATTTTTAAAACTCATTGTCTTAAAATGTTTAATTTTTAATGTTTTTCGTTTTTCTTTTTTTTTAATTGTCTTTTTTTGTTCTTAAAAGCTTATCGCAAATAAAAAAACTAAATTAACAAAACAGAGTTTTATTTTTATTGAGTTTTAATGAGTTTTATTGAGTTTTATAAGGGGTCTACGGGGTCTACAAAAAATAAGGGGTCTACACGGATCTTTTACCTATATATATATATATATATATATATATATATATATATATATATATGCATTTTATATCATATACACAAGAAGGGCACAACCAGATGCTCTTTTAAACAATAGTGTTTTGAACAATTATCTATGATATGGTTTATTATGTTGGTATGGTAAATTTTGAAATCTATAAAAAGAAACTGCAATTTGAAATCTGTGAAAGTGTCAATTTTTAATATTATGTTGGGATGGAGGATTGAATCTGTGAAATTTGTTGATCTTAAAAACTACTGGATTTGTGAAACTGATTTGGTATAAATTGTACTTTGACAATGCAGTTTTGCATATAAATTTTCAAATTTGTTGATCTTAAAAACTACTGGATTTGTGAAACTGATTTGGTATAAACTGTACTTTGACAATGCAGTTTTGCATATAAATTTTCAGAACTGAAAGTGGTCAAATGTGTATAAATTGCAATATGGTAGAAAATGCACTGTCAAAATGGAACTGACATAGCTGCATTTTAGTCACACGACATGTATAAATTACATTTGGTCAAAGTAGTTAATTTGGTCAACTTGACAAATGGTCAAAGATAGACGACTTGAAATTACATGAGTTCACATAGAAGTTAAGATCAGCAAATATATACCAAACAAATAAAAAACATCTTACATTAAACGATTGATAAATGAACGAACATTAACGTATAAGACTCAAGTACTCACGCAAGGAAGGCGGGTAACAAGCTACGCCGTCAGCCCCTTTTGAATACCAAACCCTAAACGTATGAAAACCACGTTCTTCAATCTAGAAGCCATGATATTCCCGTACATGACTTTTTGGATCCGGCGTAATATGGAAGTCGCCTCCGGCTCAAGATGCCCAAATGTATCAAAGGCGAAGGGAACAAACACATGTTGGTTCTAGATGCATGTTTTCTCATGTTTGTTCACCTTTCCGGCAGCCGCTCTAGACGCTGCATGGCCCGTCACGAAGGTACTAGCCCTCAGCCCAACAAGGGGAGAAACCCCCCGTTAAATTGACACATGCATGTTTCCTATTTTGCCACCCAAAAACAAGTACGTCGGTAGGCCTGAGGATTGAGCGCCCATCCAAGGGGTCAGATAGAAAGTTAACAGGAGCTTCCTCCACGGCCGAGATTCTAGCCCGCCGGAAAATGTCAAACAAAACATCCCGAACAACATCATATCTATGTGTAAACCCCGGGAGCTCTTTACAGTGAACTGCGTGCTCCCCAAACGAATCCATACATGCATTGTTACAAACGGGGCATTTTTCATCCACGGGGAACAAGGGGACCATGAGGCGATACTTGAGAATGATCCGGTACTCGACGGCCGACATGTGTTGCCCCAACCCGTCGATAGGGAGAGCATGGAAGAAATCTTGCGCATGTGGTTATCGAAGACATTCCCAAACAGCCTCTTGTCTGACTGTCATCTCATAGGTAGCTTCCATCTCGATCAAGGTTTTACCAAAGAGGGCATTCGCCAAAACGTGTTGGGCTTTTGGTGGGGCGTGTCCTTATTACTGAAATCGCTCAGATCAAAGCCCGGAAATATCTCAAGGAGACCAGCCAGAGCATTCTCGTAGTCAGGGCCCATACCACAATCCCCGCTCTCCCGAAGGATATGGTCTTGCAACGTCCAAGATTGGGCAAGCGAGGCCACAAAGGCGTACGACATCGTCTCGACCGCCGAATAAACCCCAAGCCCCCCATGCCGAATCGGCAAAGAAGTCAGCCGCCATTGCAAGTCCCCAAAGAAGGGATCCCCGCACACGACAATATCCTCAATGGCCGACCGCAAATCCTTATCAAACCTGGCCGCAACCGCCATCATATGAGTGGGGGACATGTTCTTAGGCCAAAGAAAAGCTTGGCGACACCCATGCACGAACGAAGTAAAAGGAGTTCACATTGTGGATCACAACACGAATACGAAATCAAGTGACATAAGCTTACCATATACTAATTTACATAATGGTTGAAGTCATCCCACCCATACGCATGCATGTTTTGGAGATTCACAAGTCTGTTTGGTTAAATTTCTAAAAACAGTACTATAAATCATATCGAGTTTGAGACAGATTTAAAGGTTCAAGCAAGATATAGACAATGGTGTTTAACCTTGAGGTAGAAGATTAGGTAGATGCAGAGACAGAAACATATTCATCATCATCATCATCAACAACATCATCACCATTATTGCGATCCTCAGAATCAGAACTCTCTGTTTGATCTCTCGGGCCGATGATTGCCCTCCTCTCTTGGGTTGTGACTGGTTGGCCACTACTGTTGACCAATTGCTTCACTGGTGAAAAGAAGACAAAAATACATAGCATTGTAGTCAGAAACAGGGCCGGATTCACCTTGAGCTGAGAAACAGGGGCGGATTCACCTTGAGCTGAGAGGGTGGGAAGGCCCCCACTCAAAAAAATCATTGTAGTGTAAATTTTTTGAGAAATCAAACTAAAAATCACTAGGCCCCTGTGTGTTTTATTAAGAGGCCCCTGAAAATGAATTATCCATGAATTGAAATCTTTTTAAATCCAAGTGAATGAGCTTTGAGTTTCTGAAACTTTCTTAACATGAAAATGGCGGAAGATGTGCTCATAAGAAAGAAGAGAAGATGGAGATAAAATCTTGGGAAATGGAGCTTTTATTATATTAAAATAATATAACTTAAAAGAGTTGGATTTGACTTCTAGAATTTCTTTTTTCTTTTGAACAGATATAGTATTTATTTATCCTAGCATAGTTATAGTTATTTATCAGAAACTGAGACAAATTTTCGCAACAGATACCCAAACCGATTGTATATTACCCAGAAACAATTCAACGAATACAAGATCTGTATACAAACGGAAATCGTACAAAAACTCTACGTTGAAACAGATGATACTAACACTACCAGGAGATATGATTCATCAAGACGAATGAATCACCAAAAAACTCTAGGTTAGAACTCGAAATTCAGCAGAGAAGAAAACAACGAAGGGTTAGCAGCGGAAACAAAGGTGAACGACAACTCTCCCAAACCCTAGTTGCTACACTTCCTTTATATAGCGGGTTTGTCTTCAACCGGCAGGATAAGGCCCACCCAGGCCCACTCAGCAATAACTTGTTTCCTTCCAGCAGCTCACTTCCTTTAGATAAGCCCAAAAGCTCTCCATCAAGATTTACCGGAAACAAAACGAAAAGATATTCAGACTTAAATGAATTGTAAAATAAACAAACCAAATATTTTTAACACCCCCTCTCAATTCATTTAAGAGAAAGCATTATGAAGTTGTAATCTGTTACAAATAAAATCATGTTGAGTATGATGTAAACCTTTAGTAAATATATCAGCTATTTGGTTGTTTGTATCAACACCAATAGCTTTAACACACCCTTTTGAAATCTGATCTCGTAAGAAAAACATATCTATTTCAAAATGTTTAGTTTTTTCATGAAAAACTGGATTTCCAGCTATTGATATAGCTGCTGCGTTATCACAATATAAACTAACAGGTAAGGGAACAGAAATACTCAACTCTTGTAACAAATTTATAACCCACATAATATCACATGTTGCAGTACACATAGATCGATACTCTGCTTCAGCAGTAGATCGAGAAACTGTGGACTGTTTTTTGCTTTTCCAAGTTAAAAGAGAATTTCCTAAGAACAAGCAATATCCAGTTACAGATTTTCTGGTTTGTAAACATTTTCCCCAATCTGAGTCAGCAAATGCCTTTAATGCAAATGATTCAGATTTACTAAACAACACACCCAGACCAGGACACTTTCTAAGATAACGAAGCAGTCTCATAGCTATAGCTAAATGAGACTGTTTTGGTGCATGCATATACTGACTTAAAAAATGCACAGAGTAAGCAATGTCTGGTCGAGTGTGAGACAAGTATATTAACTTACCAATAAGTTTCTGATATGCAGTAACATTAGACACAGGAACTTGATTGTTTTTACAAAAAGATGTCAAAACATAGTTCTGTTTTATGGGAACACTAACAGGTTTACACCCAGTCATACCAAACTCAGCTAGCAGTTCTAAACAATACTTTCTTTGGGATAAACACAAACCAAACTTATCTCTTATAACCTCGATTCCAAGGAAATATTTAAGTTCTCCTAAATCTTTTATTAAAAACTTAGTTTTAAGCATCTTTTTTATATTTTCAAATTCAGACAAACTGTTTCCAGTTATAACAATGTCATCGACATAAACAAGCAGAACCACAAACACAGAGCCAACAAATTTAACAAACATAGAGTAATCACATTTACTCTGTTGGAATCCAAGTTCAGTTAAAACTTCAACAAGTTTTTGATTCCACATCCTAGGAGCTTGTTTAAGCCCATACAATGACTTCTTAAGTTTACATACTCTAGTTTCAGTCTTAGAGTAATACCCTTCAGGAAGAGACATGTAAACATCTTCATGTAAATCACCATACAAGAAAGCATTATTTACATCAAGCTAAAATAAAGGCCAATCATTTTGAACAGCTAAGGTGATTATAGTTCTAACAGTTATCATCTTCACCACTGGTGAAAAAGTTTCATCAAAATCAATGCCTTCGCGAGACTTGTACTTAATCTGTATACCCTTAGCAACTAACCTAGCCTTATATCTATCAATTTCTCCTGAAGACTTATACTTAATCTTGTATACCCATTTACATCCTACGGTTTTTCTACCAGGAGGTAACGGAACAAGATCCCATGTATCATTTCTATGCAACGCTTCTATTTCATCATTCATTGCACAAATCCAATTAGAATCAGTAGCAGCCTCAAATTAATGTTTGGGTTCGCTACTCTTATTAAGTGTACTAGCAAAGCAATAATTTTCAAAAGACAAATTTGAGTAATTAACTACTTTTTCAATACCATACTTGACTTTTCCTTCGACAATAAAATCTTTTAGATTATTAGGAAATACAATGTTCCGAGTAGACCTTCTAAGAGTAACAGGTGTAGGTTCTTGGACACTACTTACACCCTCAGACTCACTAGTACTAGTTTTGTCTCTTGCACTGCTCTCACCCTCTGCCCTGCCTGGGCCAGATTCAGGGGACCTAGGCTGCTGAAACTCAGTCCCCACCTGCTGAGTTTCAACCCTGCCTAAGATATCCACTTTACCTTTACCCGGCTGCCGAGACCCATGAGGATCAGTTTCAACATTGTTATCACCTTTATCATCATCGGGGCCAGCCCCCTTAGATGTCTCACTCTCAGTGGTGTCAAATAAATCAAAAAAATTTGTTACAGTTACAAACTTGTCACTTTCAGAATCAGAACTCTCAAAACTATTGTTATCTTTAAAGGGAAAACATTTTCAAAAAACTTTACATCTCTTGAGAAAATAACACATTTATTGTCAAGAGACCACAACTTATAACCTTTTTTCTGATTTGAATAACCAAGTAACACACACTTCTCAGCATTACTCTCAAATTTATTTTGTTTATTTAACACAGCACTAAAACAGAGACACCCAATCAATCTAAGGTGACTAATAACAGGTTTAAATCCAAACACGACTTCATAAGGCGATTTTCCATTCAGCACAGAAGAAGGAATCCTGTTAATCAAGTATGTTGCAGTTAGAATACACTCAGACCAAAACTTAAGAGGAAAACCTCCTTGAAATAAAATTGCTCTAGCTACGTTCAACAAATGTCTTTGTTTTCTTTCAGCTATCCCATTTTGTTGGGGAGTGTAAACACAAGTGGTTTGATGTATCATTCCATTTTTAACAAAAAAGTCACTCATTTGCTTATTAACAAACTCTGTTCCATTATCACTTCTAAAAACTTTAACATTTTTTCCAAATTGAGTTTGTATCAGATTAACAAAACTTTGAACATTAGTGAACACCTCAGTTTTACGTTCCATTAAATACACCCAAACAGCCCTTGAGTAGTCATCAACAATAGTAAGGAAAAACCTAAACCCTTCTCTACTTGGAAGTCTGTACGGACCCCACACATCTAGGTGAACTAACTCACCTATCTCTTTAGATTTATGTTCACTCAAGGGAAATGGTTCCCTATGTTGTTTAGCCCTGTGACATACTTCACAAGGTAAAGAACTATCTATTGTTTTTAGTTTCAAACCATCTTTTACTACATTCAAAACTGCTTGTGAAGGATGTCCTAGTCTAGCATGCCAAATGTCACATTCATTATAAACATTATTACACACCTTATCAGACAAGTAAGATCCATCACACATGTAAAGACCATCAAGTTGTTTACCAATCACCAACACTTTCTTTGTTAATGAATCCTGAATGTAGCATTTATATTCATCAAAAAACACTATCAGTTTATTGTCCCTAGACAACTTATACACTGACATTAAATTCACACAATATTCAGGAATAACAAACACATCACACAGTGTAACTAGATCATTTAACCTCAAATCTCCAATTTTAGTTACCAAAGCATTTGTTCCATTTGGATGTCTTACTCTTATATTTAGATCAGAAACATCTACTTTATTGATTAAATTTTGATCTGACATTACCATGTGATGGTTAGCTCCTGAATCAACAATCCAGGAACTAGTTTTACTTGTGTTTAACGGACTAGCAAAACTAAAGACTCTTTTTCCAAAAACAGTTGAACAAAACAACCTACCTCCTACATTGTTACTCGTGCTATCACCAGATTTATCACCTAACAAAGTTAACAACTTAGAGAACTGTTCAGGAGACAAAGAGTTTAACATATTGGAAGAACTAGGAGCACTTTTTTCACTTCCATCAGAAACATTATTAGCAAAACCAGATTTTTTCCCTTGCCCACTTCTAGGCTTCATCCAACTAGGATAGCCTATGATTTCAAAACATTTATCAACATTATGACCAGTCTTGTTACAGTGAGTACATTTCAGATTTGCATTTGATCCCCTGTTTACTTTCTTTTTATTTTCAGAAAACTGACCAGGATTTGAAAAAAATCCAACACTATGACGTTGACCAACAGTAGGTCCAGTGTTGGAATGTCTATGAGACTCTTCCCTAGAAATTATAGAGAAGGCCTCCTTGACACTAGGTAGATCATCTTTAATCAACAAATTTGTTCTAACAGTATGGTACTCATTATCTAATCCCATTAAAAACTGCATTAGTTTTATCATATGATTAAACTCATTAAACTGTTTTGAAGCATTACATGTACAAGAGGGAAGTTCAAGAATCTGATCAAGCTGTTTCCACATTATGTTCAGTTTATGATAATAATCAGCCACAGACAAACCGCTTTGAGAAAAACCATTTATTTTTTGATACAAATCAAAAACCACAGAACCATCTATTTTATCATAAGTTTCTTTCAATTCAGTCCACACAGCAGAAGCAAGACTTGAGTACACATGCCCCATATATAACTCTTCACTAATAGAGTTCAGAATCCATGTAAGTACAATAGAATTACACCTATCCCACTGATGAGCAAGAACATCATCATCCAAAGACTTCACACATGAACCATCAACAAACCCATACTTGTTTTTTACTTTTAAAGCAAGTGTCATCGCATTAGCCCAAACTCTATAGTTCTATGTACCTTTTAATTTTATACTAACAACTGTCAGATTACTAGAGTCACTAGCATGAAGATACAATGGATTACTAGCATCAAGTTTGCTCACTAGAGTAGCAAACGGATTACCATCATCCCCAGCCATATTATCAATTTACCCAAGACACACAAAAACAGAGAAACAATAGAAAACAACTAAAGCCACACAAGCACAAACTCAACACAGCAGATCAACCAAGATAACACAGATTACCAACGGTCAAGAAATCTACCAGAGAGAATCAATCAACAAAGTAATCACAGAAAGCACAAAAGACAAGGGATGTCTCCCCTTGTACAGCATACAAGCGGTATCACCAGTCCGCCACTGGAGTGGTCTCAACAGTCCACCACTGTATTTAACTAGGAAAAAAACGTAAATCAAGGAAAGATCTCACCGAAATAGCGCCCAAGTTAGGGTTTCCTTCCGAACTTGCAACCTGTAACCTTCACTTAGGGTTACAGAGTTGACAAGAAGCCCACGCAGACAAAGAGTTCACAGCCGCTCACAATTCTTCAGTCGCAGATCCAGCAACCTTCACTTAGGGTTGTTGATTAAAACCTGGTGCTCCTAAACGTTCTGATGGAGAGCTCTGCAACAGCTTGGCGTGATTCCCCCTAAAAGGAGTCAAGACCTCAAGAACGAAGAGGTGACTTTCCACGTCCACACCAAAACCTAGGGTTTGAGTTGACGGAGTCACAACGTCGTACTCTGGTCAAGGGGCACCACGAAGAGGACAGAAGAACCGACGCCGGAGATCCGATCTGACGTCGGAGACACCGATCAATCAACTGACGGAAAGTGAGAAATACGAAAAACCAAAACCGAGCGAACCCTAACTCGTCGATACAACAAGAACTCACAGATCAAGAGCACACGGCTCTGATACCATATCAGAAACTGAGACAATTTCGAAACAGATACCCAAACCGATTGTATATTACCCAGAAACAATTCAACGAATACAAGATCTGTATACAAACGGAAATCGTACAAAAACTCTACGCTGAAACAGATGATACTAACACTACCAGGAGATATGATTCATCAAGACGAATGAATCACCAAAAAAACTCTAGGTTAGAACTCGAAATTCAGCAGAGAAGAAAACAACGAAGGGTTAGCAGCGGAAACAAAGGTGAACGACAACTCTCCCAAACCCTAGCTGCTACACTTCCTTTATATAGCGGGTTTGTCTTCAACCGGCAGGATAAGGCCCACCCAGGCCCACTCAGCAATAACTTGTTTCCTTCCAGCAGCCCACTTCCTTTAGATAAGCCCAAAAGCTCTCCATCAAGATTTACCGGAAACAAAACGAAAAGATATTCAGACTTAAATGAATTGTAAAATAAACAAACCAAATATTTTTAACATTATTATTTACATACATGCCATTTCTAATTTTATTTTTATAATTCATTATAATCCACTATAAAAGTTATTAATACACTTAATGTTTAATTATAGATGAACGTAAATCAAACTAAATTCGTCTTTCTTGTTAAAGATTTTTTAAAGAGTTAATAGCCATTTTCATCCCTGTGGTTTAGAGGTTTTTGCCATTTTCATCCAAAATAGTTTTTTTTCTCCTCAGCCTCCCTGAGGTTTCAAAATCATGCCATTTTCATCCAATAACGTTACCTCCATCCAAATTCTGGTTAAGTCAACACTTTAATAGAGGGTAATTATGTAAATAAACCGTTTGAAAATAACTTTCCTTTATATTCCTTATCAAATCTGGTTCCCAAATTTCAAGCCCTAGAATCACGTTTCTCTTCTCTCCCCGACTACAATCGATCACGATCACCCTAACAAAGACAACGAGAAGCAACGAGATCGAAACCCTAACTTGAAGTCTCCATGCTTGTTTGCTCGTACCACGATTTCAAACAACACCATTTACAGATATCAAACAGGGATATGACCACGTTATGCTAATGAGAATGATGATGATCCAAGAAACAATTTTCCTTTTTTCAAAAACAGATCTTAAGAGGTTAATTATGTAGCAGATGATCTTAATTACATCTATGGTTTACAATCTTTAAAGAATCATTCTACTAATGGATAAAATTAATCATTAATTATTTGTTTCCACATATTTCTCCAACCGGCTTGTTTGTTTGTTTCCACAGACTTCTTCCAAATTAATCATCATGGATAAAATGATTTAGTATGATTAGTTAATTATTGTTTGAATATTGCACCAGAACGAGGATGAAGAAGACAAATTTTGCATTTGTTACTTCGTTAGTTCATTGGTTTGTGTTAGCCGCCTGTTAGGTCTTTTGACGGGACTAACAAGAGGTAAAGTCAATGTGTATGTTAATTTACACAATTACCCGCTGTTAAAGTGTTGATTTAACAGGAATTTTGATGGAGTTAACGTTAGTGGATGAAAATGGCAAGATTTTGAAACCTTAGGGAAGCTGAGGAGAAAAAAAACTATTTTGGATGAAAATGACAAATACCTCCAAACCACAGGGAAGAAAATGGCTATTAACTCTTTTTTAAATTTTATTTTGTTTTTATAAATATTATTTTTAAATTGATAAACTAAACTCTACTACTACTTATACTATAGGGTAAAGTCTAGATTTATCATTCACTCTTATTAGATGAGAATATATATATATTTATTTATTAGCAATAAGTACTGAAATTGAGACTATATCGTGTGTATCACTTTTTTTTTTATAATCTTACATATCTAGATTTTTAATGTGACATCTTAATTGTTACGAAGTAATGTAATATAAGTCTTTTTGATTTGCTACCGGTTAGCCCGTTTTTACCCGTATTACCGAACCATTTTAACAATTTGAATCGAGCGTTTTTTAACGGATTTTTCCTCCTGCTGACAAAAAATCCTAGATCCGCCACTGGTCAGAAAGCCAGGACCTATGGATTATCATTAGTTAAGGCAATTTCAAGCCATTTCATAAGAATGGGTTGATATAATAGGTGAGCTTTCATTGCTAATGGATCAAATGGGTTAAGCTAGAAATAATTAACTAAGAAATAAATGAGTCAAATGAGTTTGTCATTCTAATAATAACATTCTTTTACTAATATTAACATGTAATATACTAATATTAACATGTAATATATAAGTAACTTTTGGAAAGATGGCTATGGGCGCGGCTCAACCGAACCACTTTGACCGGTACTAGAAGTTACCGATTTTGACCTGCTACTCTATCCATCCAATCTGCCCATTTCTACGCTTACAGTCTTACTTCTCATACTTGATTTTGCATTTGTAAAGTTGCAAAACAGAAGGCTACGTATAAATGATTTATTGTTTCTTCATGTTAAGTTTAGATAATTTCCACAAAATTGTTCATTCTTGTGATTTGTGAACTATATTGCACTTTGGGCACTTTCATGAGAATGATGATTAGTTTGGGCATCTTTAGATTACCTATTTTCAGGTTGGAAAACCCCATAAATGTAGATTTTTATAGTTACGTTTTTTTCCATGTTTTTTCTATAGTAATCTCTTTCGGGGTGGTAATCTCTATTTCACTCATTTACGTTTGCTATCAATCAAAGCTACGTTGAAGAAATGTCATTTCTTCTGTTTATAACGATTTTCACTCCATAGAACATTTATAGGAGGATCTTTAAACCCATCTTTATCCTTAGACATCTTTATAAAAAAGTAAGATACAAAACAATTAAGCAAAAGCACTAAAAATTATACCTGACATCAGAATTCCTCATCATAATCGTCTTTAAATATATTAAATATGAAAACAAAAAACCATTTCTTTTAAACAAAAGATCTTTTTTAATATATTAAATATGAAAACAAAAAACCATTTCTTTTAAACAAAGTTCCAACGAGCACAATGTTACAAACATCACATCAATATCTTTAGATGCCTAAAGACAATGATGTAAAACTAGAATTAATGAAACGATTTAAAATGAATAAAAATAATAAAAAATAACGACATAAAAAGATAAAAACAATAAAGGCTACCAAACGAACTATATAAAATTAGACACCTAAAAGCAACTGTGTAAACGTAGAGTAATACTAATGAAACGCTCCAAAAACAGGGGAAAATATATTTAATAAATAATAATGTTAGGTGCACAGCCACATGGTCTACCTAAATCGCCGTAACGTGTCTCTGGCACTATTCATTATGACTTGATAATTGTGTATAGATAGAATAGTAACTCTTCTTTTTAGATTGTTTTTTTTATTATTATTAATTCTTTTAAATAGTTTTTTAAAAGCATTATTTTTTTGTTTAGTTTTAATGTCACGCCATTGCATTTACATATCTATTTATTGTGTAGTGTTCCATTTAAATAAGGCGGCATGGATTTATATCATGTACCTCAAGAAAACACACATGTTTTATTTTTTACGTTGTATATTCAGTTCGATACATTCAATTAAAACTTGCCTGTATCAAGTGACAACATTCATCTTGTCCTTTTGATGTTTGCACAAACATAAGGAAACAGTGTGATCGTGTCCTTTTGATGTTTACACAAATATAAAGAAACATTACGAGTTATACAAAATGGACACACATAACAAAGTGCATATCGCAACATCTAGTTTATATATTAGTACGGGGAAATAATGGAAAATTGTTGCTAAAAGTATAATTTTGGTTGTGGGTACAATATTAATATATATTCATCTATTTGTATTGGATGAGGTTTTAAGGGAAGTAAAAAGATATAAGATTATAAGATAAATAAACACAAGTAAAAGCAATTTATATCTTTTTTAGATTTTCATAAGATTTTCTTTTCAAAATTGAGAAGAAAACTACAACCCTTTTCTTGACCTTCTTTTAAAACTCCTTTGGTGCAAAGAAGGGAGTCTTAATAAGACGATGATGACTTAAAGCATAATGAAGATTGATGACAGATGTAAGTTAATACGAAACTAATCTAACATGCAAGTCCAAAGAAATCTAATGTTTGCTTGTTGGGCCTAACATAGCCCATGCTATACAAACCCATTAGGGTTTGTGGTTTCCCCTCTATATATATATAGGTCATCCATTACTTTAAGGCACTTCATTTGCCTTATTAAAAATACCTACTAGACATTTAATATCTTTCTCTTTGGAGCCTTTTTCTTAGCCTTGTTGAAAGAGTTTTTTATTTCTAAGTATGCTCCTTTTGCCAACATTGCTTAACTTAGTATTTCTAGCTTTCCAACTACTTTGCTAATAGAAAGTTTTGAAAAGATTTTGCTTCTCCTTAATCACCTTTGTTCTATTTTTAAAAGGTTCCACTTATAGATAAAACAAAATAACAAGTTTTTTATATTAATAAGACATCATCAAGCTACAATTGGTGTTGTTGTTGCTGTTGTCACCAAAGATGGCATCCGTGTTGTTTTGCATGTAAGGTTTTTGGTTCTCATGTTTATGTTGATTAATTTTTAAAGTGTATTTTGTTATCGACTTAACTGTTATATTATTTTTACAAGATGTGGGACGCTATTGTTTTTATTTATTCACGAACATCATAGTTTGAGTTTTTGTGTTTTTTGATACCACCCACTAGTTGTAAGTTTGACATAGTGTGCGTGGCTCTAATACTATATATATGTTATGTTGTAAATGATGCAGGTTTACTACACATTATAGTTTGAGTTATTGTGCCTTTTTATACCACCACTAGTTGCAGGTTTGACATGGCGTGTGTGGCTCTAATACCACTTGTGTGTTATGT
Organism: Deinandra increscens subsp. villosa; assembly: GCA_039602395.1. Taxonomy (NCBI): domain Eukaryota; kingdom Viridiplantae; phylum Streptophyta; class Magnoliopsida; order Asterales; family Asteraceae; genus Deinandra; species Deinandra increscens. The sequence goes on from JBCNJP010000008.1 coordinate 53,173,244, forward strand.
TGTGAATGAACAAACCAAAGGGCTTTTTTTTGTGAAAGAGTGAATTCTAAAACGTCTTTGAATCTAACTCTTGGCTGATCAAACTGTTTTCATACTAGAAAGTTGAAATATGTAGTCTGTGCTTAGAACACTTAATTCATATCAATTCTTTTTTTTTATATTTAGGCAAAGCCATCATACCCAAGTTCATTTCCTTTTATAGGGATTTGTTTCGAGACTGACTTTGATGCTGGAAAAATCCGAGCTGTAAATTTAACTATATGAATTCCCTTTCAGCTTTGATAACTTCCTGCAACGGACTAAAAGCATTTAAATTCAGGTTTCTCAGACGAAAGCTATCAAAGTTGGACGGGAATTCATATAGTTAAACTTACAGCCCGGATTTTCTAATCCATCAATTTCTTATTTTCCTAATCATAAAAGGGGGAACAAACGAAATCAACACAGGTTAAATAAACATTTTCAGAATAATGCTATAGATTTGACATAATCTAGAGTAGAACACGACACAAATGGGCCGGGAGAGACTATGAATACTGATTTGGAAGCCCAACTCATCAATCGGGATGATATGCTTCGTTTACTGCGAGCTAACCTACAGAAAGCTCAAGATCGAATGAGATCCCATGCTGACAAAAAACGTCGTGATGCCACTCTCTAGGTAGGAGATAGTGTGTTCCTGAAAATACAACCTTACCGCCATAAGTCCATCGCAAAACGCCGCTTTGAGAAGATGTTCCCTCGTTTCTTTGGACCTTGTCGTGTCACCTGCAAGGTGCGAGTTGTTGCTTATGAATTACAGCTACCCCCCGATGCGTGTATCAACCCGGTGTTTCACGTTTCCATGCTCAAACCTGCCAAAGTTTCAGTTGCTACCCATCTCATTCCCCCATTACCTATTACCAAAGATTAGGTTATTGATTTGCGACCTCATTCTATCCTCAAACACCGCTAGGTCTTAAAAGTTGGGCATTATATTCTTGAAGTTCTTACAACTTGGAAAGATCATCCCTTTGAGGGGGCTACCTGAGAAACTTATGACCTTCTCAAAGATCAATTTACTTCTTTCTGCCTTAAGGACAAGTCGCATTTCCGCGAGGGAAGTATTGAGAAGAAGCCTCTCAAGGTTTACACACGTAAAAAGAGAAATTCGGGATCATCAAGTCACGGATTGGATGAGATGGAGCAAGTCAGCTTTAGTTTGCTATTTGGGTCATGTTTTGACATTTTCCACCTTTCTGGCCAGCTGGCACTTAGTGGCTAGGTGGAGAGGTTCTACCCTTCTCGAATTGGGTATTTCCTTTTGCAATTAATCATCTGACTGCCTTTTTAGAATTTTTAGCTCTATCAGAATTTGACCATGTGTTTGATTTAATAAAAAGGGTCATTTGCATGTATCCCCCTCTAAACTTGAGAAATTGCATATATCTCCAAATCATGTTTAAAGACCATTGTACATTATGCATTAAAAACTTGTATTTTGATAAAATATGCAATTTTTTTTCAAAGCAGGAGGATATATGCAATTTTCCCTAATAGAAATGCCCAAATTGTAAAAGGGGAGACAACATGATTATATATATATATATATATATATATATATATATATATATATATATATATAGGGAGAGGATCATTTGAGAACTAATTGGGTTTGAGAACTAAAAAGAACTAATCTTAGCCACTAGTTTATATATATGGAAAACCCCCCATGAATTTGAATGCTCCCCCCTTGAAAATTAGTGGCCCAAATTGGTTCTCAAAAGTTCTCAAAAGAAAAAGTTCTCATTTGAACCTAACCCTATATATATATAGGGTGAGGTTCATTGTAGACACTTTCGCATGTGAAATGACTTTTTTTACATGTGTTCACATGTGAAATTTTCTAAATAATGAGAAAAAAGAAAAAAGAATTTAATCACAATCATTAGATCAAGAGATCTAATGGTGAAAAAAGGTGTCTACATGTCTACACTTATTGGGGTATCTACAATGAACCTTTCACTATATATATATATATATATATATATATATATATATATATATATATATATAATATATATATATATATAGGAAGGATAAAATGAAAACCTCTCCGAGTTTGGAAAACCGTGAAAATCAAGCTAAAAAATTCGATTTTTGTTCCGATTTTTTTTATGGTGATTCTCTAAGCTAAAAAACCCCTTTATGCAAAAAAAAAAATAAATAAACGCCTAGTAAAATTTTTTTTTTAAATATTTTATAATCGATGTTACATATGTAACAGTACCCTGTTATATATGTAACATCAGTTATAAAATATTTACTAAGTGCTTTTTTTTTACTTTTTTGCATAAAGGGAGTTTTTTTAACTTAGAGAATCACCATAAAAAAAATCGGAACAAAAACCGAATTTTTTAGCTTGGTTTTCACGGTTTTCCAAACTCGAAGAGGTTTTCATTATATCCCTCCCATATATATATATATATATATATATATATATATATATATATATAGGGGGAGGATCATTTGAGAACCAATTTGGTTTGAGAACCAATTTGGTTTGAGAACTTTTGAGAACCATTCTAAGCCACTAGTTTATATATATGGAAACCCCCTCATGAATTTGAATGCTCCCCCTGAAAATTAGTGGCTCAGAATGGTTCTCAAAAGTTCTTAAAAGAAAAAGTTCTCATTTGAACCTAACCCTATATATATATATATATATATATATATATATATATATATATATATATATATATATATATATAGGGATGTGAACTATTAATAACCCACTCTTAGAGAGATAACCAAATAACCACATCATAGTGGCTTGATGAAAAAAAACAGGTGCTATGGATGAGTGACACGTGACACTTTTTTTTTTCTTTTTCTTTTTAACAGAAAGGGTATTTTACCAAAAAAAAAGTACCCCCTCATTTTTAAAACACCTATAACTTTTTTATCCAAAGTCGGTTTTTTATAAAAATTATACCATTGGACTCATCGATTTTTTATCTTTAATTCAGATGTGGTCCCGACTTTTTCGAAGGTTTTATTTCAAACGTCCGTATTAACATCAATGCTACAGAAAAAAGGCACCGGTGCTACCTAGAAAAGGCATCAGTGCTACTTTTTGTAACATTACATGTCACTACGGACGTTTGGAAAAAAAGTGTCAAAAAAAGTCGGGACCACAACTGAATTAAAGACAAAAACGCGACGAGTTTAATGGTATAATTTTAATAAAAAACCGACAAAAGATGAAAAAATTATAGACTTTTTAAAAGTGGGAGGTGTTTTTTTTGTTGGGTAAAATGACATCTATACCCTTCCTGGCATAAGTACCCAATGGACAACTGTCATGCATCTTGTGGCTGAAATTGGTTATTTGGTTATCTCTCTAAGAGTGAGTTAATAAAACCACATCTTTTTGCGAAAACCTAAAAACTAATACTAAAACCTTCATAATTTTTTCATACGATCATATTTTTTAAAAAAATTTGCACTAAAAACCTTAGAATTATGAGTTCTTTAATTCTGGAAAAAATTTAAAAAAAACTTTAACGTCTCGTCGTTTTTTTATTAGTGCACATGTGCACTAATAATAAAACTCATACATATAGTATGCGTTAATGTTTTTTTTAGAAAAATCGCATCAAATACGTTATAATCTTGTTAGTTTTTCGTGGTTTTTTATTAGTACACATGTGCACTAATAATAAAGCACTTTATACGTGTCGTATACATTAATATTTTAAAAGAGAAATTGCACCATAAATCTTATAATTGTGTTATCTTTAACTCTGAAAATATATTTAACGTTTTAAATTTTTTTAAATTTTATGCTACACATGTGCACTATAACTAATAGTTATAGTGCATATGTAGAATTATCATTAGTTCTATGAATATTTTAGTTTTTTTAAATGTTTTTAACCTAAACAATATGTTTTCGCATGACAATTCTCATTTGTGTAGTATTAATGAAAATGGTGCACATGTGCACTAATAATACACATGTGCACTATTTTTTTTTTTAAAAATCAATTTCTTTTCCAGAATCAAAGACAATAGAATTTTAAGATTTTTGGTGCAAGTTTCATAGAAAAATATTAACGCATGTAAAAGTTATGAAGGTTTTAGTGTTAGTTTTTAGGTTTTCGCAAAAAGATATGGTTTTTACATGATCCTTACCCTATATATATATATATATATATATATATATATATATATATATATATATATATTGTTATATATATATTGTTTCTCAAATGATCCTCTCCCTATATATATATATATATATATATATATATATATATATATATAGGAAAAGGATCATTGGAAAACCTCCTAAGTATTGGAAAACCCGGAAAACCTGAGTATTTTAGTAGATACCTATATAATATTTTTTGATTGTCCAACTTTGATTTAAATTTCATTATTTATCTCTCCATTACATCTCACTTTTACGTATAACACCAAAAAACTTACTTATTATTGTTACACATATGTAACTATAGCGATGATGGTTACACCTATGTAACAAAAAATGACTATGTTACACCTGGTGTAACATGTTTAAGTAAGGTGTAATTTCTTGTTTAGAACTAATGTGTAAAAAAATGACTATGTTACACCTAGTGTAACATGTTTAAATGATGTGCAATTTCATGTTTAGAACTAATGTTACACTGGTGTAACTGGTTTTCCAGGTTTTCCAAAAAGGTGAGGTTTTCCATTGAACCTCACCCTATATATATATATATATATATATATATATATATATATATATATATATATGATATTTCTTAAGTATATATATAGGGAGAGGATCATTTGAGAACCAATTTGGTTTGAGAACTAAAAAGAACTAATTTGAGCCACATGTTTATTACATGTATCCCCCCTCCCATGAATTGTAGTGGTCCCCCTGAAATTTGCGGTTGAGATTTAGTTCTCAAAAGTTCTTAAAATAAAAAGTTCTTATTTGAACCTAACCGTATATATATATATAGGGTTAGGTTCAAATGAGAAACTTTTAATTTTGAGAACTTTTGAGAACTAAATCTCAACCACAAATTTCAGGGGGGGGGGGGGGACCACTACAATTCATGGGAGGGGGGATACATGTAATAAACATGTGACTCAAATTAGTTCTTTTTAGTTCTCAAATCAAATTGGTTCTCAAATGATCATCTCCCTATATATATATATATATATATATAGGGAGAGGATCATTTGAGAACTAATTGGGTTTGAGAACTAAAAAGAACTAATCTTAGCCACTAGTTTATATATATGGAAACCCCCCCCCCCCCCCCATGAATTTGAATGCTCCCCCTTGAAAATTAGTGGCCCAAATTGGTTCTTAAAAGTTCTCAAAAGAAAAAGTTCTCATTTGAACCTAACCCTATATATATATATATATATATATATATATATATATATATATATAGGGTTAGGTTCAAATGAGAACTTTTCTTTTGAGAACTAAATCTCAACCACAAATTTCAGGGGGGACCACTACAATTCATGGGAGGGGGGATACATGTAATAAACTTGTGGCTCAAATTAGTTCTTTTTAGTTCTCAAAACAAATTGGTTCTCAAATGATCCTCTCCCTATATATATATATATATATATATATATATGATATTTCTTAAGTTTATAGGGATATATATGAAATTCCATCTTAATATTTTGTGTGATTTAAACCTTTTATGAAATTGACTATTTTCTATGTTAGTTTCGGGAATCGAGGAAAACTATGTCCTTATTTTGTTTGTGTTTGCAAGACAATGCTTCTTTCTTCATGTAATTTGGGTTGACGGATTGTTTCTTTTTCCAATTCTATTATCAAACATTCTTTTGGTCAATGTGTGTATCTTAATTCTACGGTAAGCTATACAAAAGGATAATATATTATCTCATTTCATTCAACCCAAGTTTAAAATTTTAATCGCTTAAAAAGTTCAAAACATGTAAAGGTCTCATTTTTCAGGTAATTAATGTTTGTCTACTCATTTAATTAGGATGGTATTGTATAATCCTTTTAAAAATATGTATGCATTTGATATAAACAAGAAAGGCATAACCAGATAATCTCTTAAACAATAGTGTTTTGAACAATTATGTACGGTATGGACGATTATGAAATCTGTCACAAAACTGCAATTTGAAATCTGTGAAAATGTCAATTTTTAATATTTCCATTATGTTGGTATGGAGAATTAAATATGTGAAATCTGTTGATTTTGAAAACTGCAGGATTTGGTCAAAACTGGATTTGTGAAACTGATTTGGTATAAACTGGTACTTTGACAATGCAGTTTTGCATATATAAATTTCAAAACTGGATGTGGTCAAATGTGTATAAATTGCAATCTGGTAGAAAATGCACTGTCAAAATGGAACTCATATAGCTGCATTTTAGTCACACATGTATAAATTAAACTTGGTCAAAGTTGACAACTAGTCAAAGATAGAAGACTTGAAGTTACAGGAGTTCACATAGAAGTTAAGATCAACAAGAATATATCAAAGAAATAAAAACTCAACACAAATCAAGTGAAGAGTGAAGACATCAACTTACTACATACTAATTTACATAATGGTTGAAGTCATGTTTTGGAGATTCACAAGTCTGTCTGGTTAAATTTCTAAAAATGCAGTACTTATAAGGAGGGTATGATAAATCATATTGAGTTTGAGACAGATTTAAAGGTTCAAGCCAGATATAGACAATGGTGTTTAACCTTGAGGTAGAATATTAGGTAGATGCAGAGACGGAAACGTATTCATCATCATCATCATCAACAACAACATCATCACCATTACTACGGTCCTCAGAATCTGAGCTTTCTGTTTGATCTCTTGGGCCCGTGATTGCCCTTCTCTCTTGGGTGGTGGCTGGTTGACCGCTACCGTTGACCAATTGCTTCACTGGTGAAAAGAAGACAAAAATACATAGGACTGTAGTCAGAAAGTCAGGAGTTGATGGAATATCATTACTTAAGGCAATTTCAAGCCATTTCATAAGAAGGGGTTGATATAGGGTAGCTTTCATTGCTAATGGATCACATGGGTTAAGCTAAAAATAATTAACTCAAAAATAAACGAGTCAAATGAGTTCGTCATTCTAATAATAACGTTTTTTTACTAATATTAGCATGTTATATATAAGTAAATTTTGGAAAGATGACTATGGGCCCAGCTCAACTCAACCACTTTCGACCGGTACTAGAAGTTACCGATTTTGACCTACTCTATGCATCCAACCAGCCCATTTCCAAGCATACAGCCTTACTTCTCATACTTGATTTTGCATTTGTAAAGTTGCAAAACAAAAGGCTACACTTTGCATGATAAACGATTTATTGTTTCTTCATTTAAGTTTAGATAATTTCTCGAAAATTTTCATTCTTGTGAACTATATTGCGCTTTGGGCACTTTCATGAGAATGATGATTAGTTTGCAACCTTTGTAACAAAGTATGATACAAAACAATTAAGCAAAAGCACTATAAATTATACCTGACATCAGAATCTTCATCATAATCGTCTTTATAAATTGAAATTCACCTTGGTGAGCACTAATAAATTTACCCTGAAAATGTTTTCATGTTAAATTCTGGTCAGGCTAGGTTCCTATGTTGATAAATTATGAAATAGAACATTTGAAAACTAAGAAGTTACAAACATCATATCAGTTATTTTTTGAAAATAGATCTTTTTAAATATATAAAAACCCTTTCTTTTTAAACAAAATTTCAGCAAGCACAATGTTCTAAGATTTTATTAAATAAACTTTAACGTCTTTTTTGGCGACTATACCGAACAATTCATTGGGATATAAAAACAAGAGGGAAGAAGATTTACTGCTTCACTGTAGAACAACCCTGCAATTTGATCAAGCCTAGCTTGATGCCTCAAAAAGAATGGGCGTAGATGATTCATGTATAATTGCTTAGCCCCCTGCAGAACAGCATAGCATTTAACATAAAACTTAGGAATCATAACAGAATGAGTGAAAGATTAAGTGAAAAAAGGAAATAGAAAAATTTAGAGGTGGCAATTAAACATTTCGACCCATTTACTTCATAATAGGTTAATCCGGGTTATGTTTTATATCTAGCAGGTCAGACACGTACAACCAAAACATAATTAGACTAATAAGAAAACGAGTCAAATGGGCCGAAAGTCGCCCAAGGTGCGATTTTAATGCAATCAACCTCCTGGAATCATTTCACTCAAAAAGTTAGATTATTTTTTAAATAAATAACTTCTGCAATCATATTCCTCACACTAGCTGCTTTTCAAAACAGGGTTCAAATGATCCAAAGGTAAAATCAACCCGTTCCATTTTGGCCCGTACTAAGCATTATTTGTTTTGACCCGTTAACTAACCTACGACCCAACCATTTTGCCACCTATAAGAGAATGCGAATGTTAGTTACCACTAGAGGTGGCAAACCCCAAGGGAAATTCATAAACCGGTCAACATGCCACAAGTTGGGTTGACCAAGCGTTTATCTTTCTAATTGTTGGTATAAGAAGACAAACTTTCATATTTCGTAAATTAAAATAAGTTAAGGATCTGAGAGACCGCTTTTCTTTTTAAATGAATTACCTAAGAAATTGGGAAAAAAAAATTTATAACATTTCCTGGAAGATGGAAAGTTTCAAAGTTGAACATTTATTATTGTTGCAAAACAACAACTGAAGGCCATATAAACTTATCTTTAATATCCATTAAATAAAGTCATAGTATATACTAATAATATCTAGCTTATCATACACACACATATATAGGTATGAAAACATACAAGCATAGCTCCCACGAGAAACTAATATAGCCCCCACAAGAAACTAATCGACCATGAACCTCACAAAAGAAAATTATCTTCAATGCTCTGTCCTGCACCGCCTCCATCCAACTTTCCTTATAAGAACAATACCTCTCGTATCCCGCCATCTCCGCCCTTATATGCCATCTCCGTCCACCATCGCCACATGCTATTAATTTCTTTTTGGGCTTAAAATCAAACTTTATGTCTTTATCCTTGCGATTTTATTTACTTCATTATCCTTGGTTTCCTAGGGATGTTGAAGGTTGGTTGTTAGTGGTGGACATGTGGCCACACACCATGGTGATTTGCCCTCCTGTGTTGCAATTCATATTTTATTTTAGCTTCTTTTTGGGTTCAAAATCAACTTTTATGTTTTTTTGTCTATTTGGTGTTAAGGTCCACGGTACATGATAGCCTCCCTTTAGGTTTCATTTTCTAGTCTAAGTGAGGCTTGAGTCTTCGGGGTGCCTTTAGCCTTAAGTGTTCCGCTAGTACTGGGTGGACCTATAGTCCTAGCCCTCTATAATTTAATATTAGGGTCTTATATGTTACGGCTTTTATGTATTTGGTTCTGCTTATCTGCTTTTTATATGCCTTCGATATGGATTTTCAAGTTGTATGTTGTGCATTGTGCTATTGCTTATTATTGTCTCTAGTTCTTTCTCGTATTGCAAATGCTTTCCCCTTGAAAAAGCAAAAAGATCAAAACTTTTTTAAGCCGAGGGTCTCTCTGGAAGCAACCTCTTTTTATGAGATAGAGGTAAGGTTTGACTCCGTCTCACCCACCCACCCCCCCCCCCCCCGACCCTACCTCAGGTAGGATTTCTAGGCATGTTTGTTTTTGTTTTTTTTCAATTCATTCTTCTTCGTTTACTGGTAATGCTGATGGATGGAAGGTGGTTGTGGAATCCTCTGTTTCTGGCCCATTTGAACCCGTTCTGGAAGTAAGTGATTTTTAAACATGGACAGTTTGGACCCATTCAATACATGCAAAAACTAAAAAAATCCATCGGACATTGCGACTTATATAGTCCTAGTAGCTTGGAATTAGCACTTGCTTGTGCTACACTGTGGTACATCCAATAACGGACTAATCAGATTCAGTAGTGACATGTTTTCGACCTTAATTCGGTAAGACTAAACTCACCAAACCTAAGAAAGGGTGCTTACATTGGTAGTTGGAAGCTGAAGCCAAACGAGAAATGCAAGCTTCATATGATAGTAAAGTGGGAACCTGTAAAGGTAGACAACAAGTCCATTGAGATTCGTTATGGTCACATTCAAAAGATGGATGCCAAATTAAGAGTTCTGACAGTTAATCCAGGAAAAAGAGTTTGTGTAAAAGATGATACCATGATATAAATTTGTCTGCAAATATTTCTCCAACACTAAATGATCCATACACTGCAACAAATTAATACCACCATCGTCAGAGTGAGATGAGAAAGAGAGAGAGAAATGTCTTGTATTTGAATGAAAAATCAACAAGAATTCAGAGAAAAGGTATCACAAGCACCACAAAGGCACAAACATTGCCTCCATGATGATACCTATGTTGGTCAACTTCCGGAGCGATCATACAACAATACTTCTGACAACAATGTGATATTGCATGGTAAATTTTGATGATTAAAAAAACTTCCTAGATTATTGCTCAACATATATGACCATTACCCCCCCCCCCCCCCCCCCCCACCAAAAAAAAAAAACAAAGACACAGACACAATATCATACTTTGTTTAATGTTATATTCGCAGCATAAATGAAGAGAAAGAGTAGAAAGTTCATGCAAATGGTACAGATCTAAGTTATAATGAAATCTCTTATGCATGTAACTAGAATAAGTAGTTCACAAAAGATGATGTATGGAGTGTGCATAATATATAACAGAGTTAATAGCGTTGACTACCTGCCCAGTATAAAAGCCACTTTTGTTGCTCATTTTGATCTTTTGTCTCCACTGCTTTGAATGTGGAGTAGACAGGTAAAGCAACTCCAATAGAACAACTGCAGAAAGAATATGATGTGTTAGACTAGAAATAATCTAGCTCGTATATTATTTCCCGTCCTTGAAACAAGATTTAACTTGAGTACGTAAGCCAACTATAGGGAATGTGGAGATAAAAGATTCAAAATGACAACAACAGCCAAAACATTCTCCTGACAGTTACTTTAATTTATTTAGCAGATTACGAAATGTAAACTTTTACTGTGTCATTTACAATTGTGATGAATAATGAATTAATGAAAAATCTTATAGAGATGATAAGGAAATACATTACTGGAGAACAGTCATACGGTCTAATTTTAAAACTTACCATGCTGTTCGGATTACAATGTTGGAATCAAGAGGAACAAGAAGCAACCGCAAACCAACCTGCATTGGTGAAATAAATCATACATCAGCTCAGACCAATGAATACAAAAATCCCCTGTGCTTGGTAAACATTGCTGAACTTTAATAAAAGTTAAGTAGTTAGGAGCATCATCTAAAACTGTTTTCCAAATGCAATGATGAAAAGGATCCATGCTCCACAATCAAATCATAATATCATAACTTAATACCATGAAAAAACATCCATACAAATCACTGACTATTTCATCTGACAGATTAACAGGTTCAGCAGAAAGTCAAAAATCATTGCCTAAATTGCAGATTAGAGCAACTAATAATCAAAACTGATTCCAGAAAGATACTCAAACCACACAATTAACATACCTAGGTCACATAAACATTCAAACTATATAAATCAGAATACACATAGACATACATGAGTGTTGAGTATATACAGAGCCAAATTGAATCATTGAGAAAATATAAAATTTAGCATGACTCCATAAGAACAACAACGATAAACCCTAACCTACTGGAGATCAGATATTCAGATGGAGTTGGAATGTTCGATTACCTCAGTTGGCAAATTTGATCCAAGAAACGACATACGGAATCAAGAGATAGGGCCTGCGATTGAATTCAGTTGACTGATACGTTGATAAGAAAGATCTAATGATCCGTTTCGAAACAGAAAGCAGACGCGATTAACGAAGATTCAAGGCGAAAGTTTGTCTGTTTGCTTTGAACTTTGAACTTGAAGCACACATTTACACCCCCAGTCCATCAAGTTTGTTAGATTGGCATGAACCTCTTTTATACGTTAGTTTTTTTTTAAATATATTTTTTTTTAAACTGCAAATTTGGATCATTGACGGGTCACTGACACTATTTGATCATCTTTATTTTCATCAGAAAGAAACTCACCATATGTGAGAAAACCCCTGACCCAACCTGAAACCCTCATTTTTATTTATCACAAGTGAGATTTTAACCCAAGACTTTAAAACTCCGTTTTAAGATCTTTGGATACATTACATCAACCACTTAGATTAGTGATCATTGGTTTTCTTATGCGGTAAATAATAGGGATCCCGGATTCCCGGGTACACATACGCCTAGTGATCACCTTGTGCAATTGTCTCACTTTTTAAAGACAGTAATCACCTTATATGTCTCACTAATCCAAATTAGTGATCATTGTCCACGTCTCAATAATACAACTTAGTGATCGGGGGCGGTCTCGAGGGTAGGTGGGATGGGCGATCGTTTAGGGCTCATTCTTTCCAGGGGTGGGGGTGGGGGCGGTTTTTAAATCTTTTTTTATTTATCTTACATATTTTTTTTTAAGTATGTATATATGTGTGTGAAGCCAATTCAATTTAGAAATTCGTTAGCTAGCGTAGTGAGAAAATGCGGTGGTAGAATTGTGAAGTCTCATGTTTCAAATCTTATAAATGCCATAGTCATATATATATTTTTTTTCTATTTTCCAATTCTTGTCTTTTTCTATAAAAAAAATTAAAAAATGTGGTTTTTTCCTTTCTTATTTTTATTTCTTTATTTTATTTTTTTATTTGAGTTCCTTTAAGTTTTAGTTAACACATTTGTGTTTATATGCCGTCTATTTCCTTTCTATTTTGCCTCTTATTTATGTTTAACATGTTTACATGTATATTATTATTTTATTTTAATTAAATCATATTTTGCTAAGATGTTGGACATCGTAATGACCTTTTATTTATGATTTGATATTTGAGGTGGTCTCTTCACCGACTCGTCGTCGCAAAGATAACTAGCATCTTTTTTGTTTGCATACAATATCAAGCCACAATATATTGAAGTTTGAATGATATTTTTAACGTCTATGATATTAAGCTTATATGTTAGGAGTCAATAAATTATACTTATCTAAGGCCTAAAATTATTACGACTTCTCAACAGCTCTGTTAGTGACACATTTTTCAGTGTCTCACTATTACAAGTTAGTGATCACATTACAAAATGTCTCGTTAAGAAGGCAATGATCACCGAATACAACTCTCACTAACGATAGTTGTAAGCACTACATACAAGAATGACAGATGTTAAGTACTTATAACAGCAGGGGCGACTCAAACGATTTGGAGACCTCAAGCAAACTAACATTTTGGGGTCTTCTGGTATTTTTAAAAGTTATGTTTTAAATCCTTCTCTTTTATTCGGCTTGAAACCGATAATAATAAACTATATTGTTCATAAGTAGTAGAGTTAATATTTTTTATTCTTATTTCATGTGGACAAATATAACTAGAATAAATTTATTCTTCCAACCTTATTCGATGTGAATTGTTTACTAAAACATACAAAGTCAATTTCTTCTAACAAGTCTCTTTTAATTATTAAATAGTTAATCGTTCAATCTATCTTGTGAAATTATAGATCTTAGATACTCTTTTTACAGTTTTAGAATCTATACAAATTATAAGGCCTTAAACGAGTATAAAAAGGACCCCTAAAATATAAACTCAATCTTATATTATTATTAAAAATATCATTTAAATATGTTATTGATAAGTAAACTAAAATATATTAAACTAAAACTAAGAAATCCTAAATAAAAAATAAAATAAGGAAAGAAATAAGAAAAAAGAAAAGATAAAAAGTCTCAAGAATAAAGAAATAAGAAAAGAGAAATGAAAGATGGTCAACAAACCATAACCTTCTTTTTTAACACTTTCCTGTTCTCAAAGTGCAAGAGTAAGTGAATTCAAGGTGGTGTGATTGATGCTAAGTTACTAACAACATAAGAAGATGGTCAACAAACCATAACCTATCAATGTTCAAGATATAACGAACATGAGGTTTATTTAAGAATCTGAGATGTTTTAGTGTTCAATGCTAACCCCCTTGATCACATCATGTCATGCAAGACAGCAAGAGTGGCATCTATTCATGTGGCTTATGAACCTGGCATATATGAAAATGGATAAATTAGTTTTTATTATTTGACATTTTGTAAGCTAAGAACTCAAAGCCATAAAAGAAAACAAGGTTTAAATGGGTTGGCGGGTCGTAAACATTTTGCAATAAATGGGCATGTCGTAAATGTATCAGGATTGATCATATAAAGTATATTTTTAATTCTAATTTTAAAAGGGTCAGCCTATTAATTAAACAGTTCAACCGGGACACGACAGTTTTAATCAAACCTAAATATGACGAACCAAAACCTGATTATTTCTGTCGTGTTCTGGGTGTCATGAATTGCCACCCTAGTTTTAACTAGTTGGAAGAAAAACATACACGCTTAAACAAATTTTGCTAATTTATAAAATGAATTAGAATCTTAATATAAACTTGTAAACTAAATAACCCCCAAAAGCCCCAAAAGAGCATAAAGTAAAGAATCCAAATTACCATAGTTTTGCTTCACTTTGGTGAAACTGTGAATGGCTTTCAGAATTAAACCATATTTCTTATGCTTCAGTGACCCCATATGTCTGCAAGAAATAAGCAAGTCTGTTAAAGCTTAGATACATACATTTCCCTTCATCATCATTGAAATTGAAGAAAATAGGATTAAGGAACTTACACTATCTCAGTGTACCGAATTCTCCATGCTGGAAAACCAAGGTGGCATCTTGCGGGCCCATAAATTAACAAAAGATCAGGATCAGGCTCTACAACACCTAATAAATTAACAAACAAAAAGTTGGTACATATCATATGCACAAACTGCCACAACCGATAATGCTTGTAACTTTTTATGATATTTTCTCAAGAATAAGAAGGGATGCATGTGGAAAACTAAAAGAAAAAGAAAGAACAAACCAAGGGTCTTTAATGCATCTGATAAGTCGGTTTCGGTGAAGAAAGGTTTTTCAGTATCTCCATCCAAGTAATACTTGTTAAAAAGTAAACTAGCTGCTTTTGCAATTGCTTCTTTTCCATCAGAAATTGAAACAAACTCAAATTCCATTTGCGTTTGCGTTTTACTGAGAATGGGATCAATATTTGAATCCTCCTGCATTACCAGGCGAGAAAAATAAACTTAGAAGTGATACATATCTTTACATAATAATGAGAATGTAGGGCATATAGGCCTTACAATGGGCAGTTTTATGGAGCTAAATCTCTCCTCAAAGACTTGCTTGGATTTTTTCAGCAATCCTACATTTAAAAGCGTGAAACTATAGTCAAGAAATCATACATGTTAGTCTTCAGCTATGTAAAATAATGGCACCACTATGTAGTATGTGCTACAATTTGCTCAATTGATAGAGAAGAAAACCAATGAACTATCCTCTGGCAACCCGTTTCACCCAAACACAATTTTGAAAGAAGCAAGAAAGTGGGTGTCTTAACACTTGCAACCGCGGAAGTACCACGAACAAAGATACAATACACCAAACTAAGGGGAAAATATGTAAAGGTGGTAATTTCTACCCATTTGCTTATGAATCAGCATGCTATCTATTATCTCGCATGTGTCAAATGGGTAAACTAAAAAAACAGCTAGAAAAAAGCGGGTCAAACGGGTTGCAAGTTGCCCAAAGTGTATTCTTAATGCATACAACTTCATAAATTGTTTAGCTCAATGTTAGAGTAGTGTTGTTATCATATAGTTTTTGTAAGCAAATCTAACACGAATTTTATTAATAGATTATACTATTTAGAAATATTTAACAACAAGTGTTCCATAACTACCCAACTTGTCTGACCCAAAGATTTTGCCAGGTCTATAAAATGGGTTGCTAGAGCAGGGTTCATTGGTTTTCTTTGCAGTTGGCTTAAGTTAAAAGAATAATAAATGATCCCTTACCTTCCCTGTCATATAGACACACCTTTCTAACACCAATGGCTGAAAACCAGTCTAAAAGTTGAATAACTTCTGAAATCTGACGAGCTTCGTCACTGTCTATGACAATGCCAAGATATTTGACTCGGTCTAAGTTTAAATGTTGGTAAGTTGTCACTAATCCATTTTTTATAAGGTAGCTTTCAACTGCACGAAAGACCTCTTGGGCAAGGTAAAAGACTCCAAGAATCAAGTGGAGAAGATGCCATATCAATATAAACACGATGTTGTCGTTCTGCAAATGATTACATTCACAAGAGCAACCATATCAATTATTGTAAAACTAGGGCTGACAGTTTCGACCCGTTTTGTTATGAATGGGTGGATTCAGGTTATATTGATCTCTAACAAGTCATGTGGGTAAAAAAGATATCTCAAAAGGAAACAAGTCATATGCGCAGAAAGTCGCCCAAAGTATATTTTTAATGCATAAAACCATCTAAATCAATTTACTCATTTAATTAGATTATTGAAAAAATGTTATATGATTTTTCTTATCACATTTGGGACTAATCTTTTGTAAAAGTAAAAAAAAAAAATTGGAAAAAACATGTTATTGGTCAACCCAACTTGCTTAGACCAGCAATTTGACCATCCATTTTGCCATGTCTATATAAACTGTGATGCTTGCATTCCTATATTTCTCGTCTTCATCTTTTAGATCCATCCATTTTCTTTTCAGCCACTTAGGGACCCATCAAATGAAAAGAAAAATGATTCAAACACATGGACCCTTGATAAAGATAATTAACTACCACGGTGCTAGAAAAAACTTAATAAATCCAGTTTAAAAAATTAATAATTTACCGGTCTAGTATTGCAAAGCGTCTTTTGGACATCCTTTGTCACACCCATATTCTACAAACAAAAACAAATCAATAAGGATAAGTTTGCAAACTTCCATCCCATGTCCTAACACTCTTTCAAAATATGTCATATATAGTGTCATGTGCACATTTTTCACAAGATTCAGCTAGAAAATGCCATGCAGATGCACACACAGTGACTACACTGTACACACAACAAATCATCCACCAATTACGACATTCAAATCTCTAGGAAAACATTTAGGTGGCGTTTGGTTCACGGAATGTAATGTAATTGGAATTATAAAGTTTTCCTTTAAAAGTTGCGCTTAAGTTGGGTAAGGAAGGGGTTTGAAATACAATGAATTCCTTTAATCAATGGAATTTAGAAATCCTTCACTTTAATGAAGGAAAGTTACATGACCTCAAATTCCATTGATTAAAGGAATTCGTTGTATTTTACCCCTTCCTTACCCAACTTAAGCACAACTTTAAAAGGAAAACTTTACAATTCGAATTACATTACATCCGTGAACCAAACGTCACCTTAGAGTTCCCCAATATGTTTCAGCATTTCCCTTTATCTCATATCATTAACTACACACCATAGTGTACTCCTCATGCTCATTGAGAGTAGGACAATTTGTAACAGACATGTAAAAGCCATACAATAAAGTTCTGAAAAAGTAAAAAAGAAAAAAAGAAAAAAAGAAAAAAAAAAACTCTTCCACAAACATTCTTGTGCTCATTCCTCAATCAAAGTTCCTAATTATCACCCACAAGGTGCACATATGGTTAAGATACAAACATTAACTCCATGATCATGCTCTAAGCAAATACAATCTTACACAAATTTAGCAATTTCATCACTGTTACCAGTAATTTGTTTTAATTTACAGAACCTTCTAGGCTTCTAATTTATGATCACCAATACTTCAAACTATGCCACAAAAAGGATTCTCCTGTTAGCAAAAAAAAACCCAAAATTCTCACAGAAAACAAAAATAAATAAAAAAAGGATCAGAAGTCAGAACAGAGGCCTAACTTTTACTTGTTTCAGGTGAACTTCACAAATCCTAAATCATCTAAAAACCTTAAAAGCATGAAACTGTAAGCAGTTTGTAGACGATGAAAACAATTACCAGATCTCAAGTATAATCTGAGCGCTAATGAAGAAGGCAACAAATCATTGATGCATATAACAACTCGTAATTAGTTCCAGACAGCTATAGATTCGTATCGCAGCATCAAATTCAAATTAAGTAAAAGCAAAACCCTAATTGTTCAAATGAGGGAGAAAGTAGGATAATTGGGGAAGAACAATCGTACTTACGTATGGAGATTTCTTTGGTGCCCACCGGGGTCTGGAGATGGAGAAATTGAAGCCATGAGAACAGCATCTAAATGGCGGAGTGAAGAATGTGTGATGAACAAAGGGTATTTCCGACCATTCACATGACCAAGTAATTTTTTTTTCTCTTTTAACAGCTAAATTACAACATTTGTAAATCGTATGATTTCGCATTTTAAATTTTAATCAGTTTGTGATTATGTTATCACAAACTTATCCTATTGAGAACATATATTTTTTAATTTTCTGAGTTTTCCTTACAACGACATTTTAACCTTCAGCTGTTATTTGTCGTTTCAGTCTTTCAGGTCCAATTGGAAAATCCCTTATAGACAGAAACCTCAAACAACGGTGTAAAATCGATCCCCGGCACAGGTACCGCGGCTCGAACCGGTGACCTATTAAAATTTTATAACCAAACCAACACCAATAACACATATAACTTTTAGGTTTATTGCCAATGGAATTCTAGTAGCATAATTATCATATATTTATACTTGATTTTTAGCTCAACATGACGATTTTTGCCAAATTTAAAAACATACAATCAAATGTTAATATACGATGATATGCTCGCTACTCGGATTGTCTTTGACAACGAAAGTAATGCTGATTGTTAATTGGTAAATATTACGGTATAGACCACTATCGACCAATGATTAATACCATTGAAATTTCAAATTGTAATATGTAGTTAGTTCATACCAAATCATCGCTTTCTATGGTCTAGGGGTAACCAAATGTTAAGAAATAATCTTCATCTCAAAATGATTAAAAATTCAGATCTTAAAATAGATAAAAGTATAAATTTAAAAGTTTTAATAAGAGAAAACTAGTTGCTTTACATAAACAGAAGAATATTTCTAGAAGAATATTTCTAGTTCAAGGACAAACTTACATTCCCTCTTGTTAGTTTCAAAGGTGTTTAGAGTAAAGATATGAAAAATTCCATTTGTGTTTAGGGTAAAGATATGAAAAATCGTTTCAAATATTGAGAACTTACTTGTAGGTAGGTAATTAACTTCAAGCATAATCAAGCCCTCCGCCTTCAAAAACCTTAAAGATGCGATTAACTCCAAATTTCAGATGTTTCTAAAAGAACACCAAAAAAGTTCCATTGCCGGGAATCGAACCCGGGTCTCCTGGGTGAAAGCCAGATATCCTAACCGCTGGACGACAATGGAATTATGTGATACCTTTCAGTCAAATATTTATATAATTGGTTTTTGAACTTGCGGATTAAATTATCTGGACTCTAGAGTTCTGGACCAACGAATTAAGCCACGATGCTAATAGTATCAGTATGTAGTGGTTACATAAAGCTTGTCATAATTTTAATATTGTGTTCTTGGACATGTCAACTTTTTCGGCATATTTTAGGTTTTTAAATGTACGTTTTTGGATTTTTAATTTGGTTTGTAACTTGTATGAGTTTAGTTTCTACTAGAGTGTCATGTTTAAACTCTTTTATTTTTTTTTAAACGGTTTATGTCGATGGTAAAATTTTGTTTGAGAAGAACATACCGTCAACATACGTTTAACTATGTATCGAGCGATTATTATACTAGCTTAACCACAACTAGTTGATTCACTTGTATGAGCTTATAAAAGTAATTTTAATTTCAGTTAGTTTCATGTTTAATTTTTTTTTTTTAAATTGTTTATGTCAATGGTAAAACTTTGTTCGAGAAGAACGCAATCGTCTATATACATTCAACTACGTATTGACTACTAGTTTAACCATAACTAGTTGTTTCACTTGTTTGACTACTTGGTTGTATTATTATGTCTCTGTATCTGAGGTTAGAGGTTCAAAACATGTCCCCAATTAATGATAATAAATTCATGATATTCTAATTTTCTCATCGTTTTGCTTACTAGAGTCAAACCGTAAAAAAAATAACAAGAATATTGAGTACAAGATTTGAACCTAGGTTTTTTAGTAAAGAGAAACATGGTTACTTTTTTTTTAACAGTAATTTTGTTATATCATCTAAATTTCAGCATTATAAATAATTTAAACATTGGTCTTTCATTACCAGTCCAAGTGGCAACATGGTTACTAATTCCACTATGTAACTTTTGTTGATTCTATTAAGCAAAATACTCATGGGTCTTTTGAAAACTAACTAGTCATTCAACTTTTGAAATCATAAAGAGGGCTTGTGCTTGTTAGAAAAAGGACATCAATCTTGGGCCCTTAAAAATTTTAGGATCCTAAGTTTTTAATTTTTGTTTTTATAGAAGTGTATATAGACAATAATTCGAAATATAAAACATAGCCTCAATGAGATCAGCTGGTTTAAATACTTTAAATACTTTTTCATGTTTTCCTAACCCTTTTTCATGTCTTCCACTACTTTAAATACTTTAACTAATCACATATTATAGAAAACATAAGAACAATATATATATATTTTTTGGAACAACGAAAAAATATTATAAGAAACGGGGATGGCTAAGGCAGCCAACCCAACAAAAAATAGTACATTATCATGAGCGGATTTCGCAACCACTCAGTTCAAGAAATAGAATAGCTACTATTTCTATTACTTAACACGACCGGAAACACAATATAACACAAAAATAACTAGATTTTAGAGTCACTCTCACCCTCAACAAACCTTTTTCCCAGTTGCAACCCTCAAAAATGGACCGAAAATCAAAAAGATTCTTAAGGTACATAAATGTTTGTCCATTAGTTACCAGAATACCAGATATCAAGTAAATAGTATAAATCTTGATGAAAATCAAGTAAGAATGTAAGATAGTACATATGTAAGGATTATTGACATCATATATAATCCTGGTCAACAGAGAATCAAAAGCAATTATATGGTTTGTATCTATTCACAATAAAAGAACTTATTTTATTTTCTATGACCTGCAGGTTGCCCGCACAATGTGTTACAAACACAACACATTGAAATAGAAACCGCTAAAACTCTTGAACAACTAATTGGTAAAGTAGCATTTAAATTTGAAGGTCTAATAAAAGTTTATAAAATATAGTAAATATGAAACATATAAAATAAAATTGATATTGAGAATTTAGTTAGACAGAAAATTGAATGTTTGATAATCTATATTTCAAAAAAAAAAATACAATTTGGCCCCTTAAACTTTAAAAATTAATGTAAAAAGAAAATCTCGTCATTATCAAATGCATTACATTATAATATGATATAGATTTCTACTTAATTATGTGAATCTCTCCCATTGTTCGTGACCCTTGTGTTACGAAGTGATTTTTCAGCTCTCGTGTGGCTCATAGATTGTGACTATACAACATTCATTCATCAAGTGCACGCATGACCATCGAAAGATTTTTTTAACCCTCGTGTGACTCTTAGATAAACGGGTTGTAAAACTCCACAAAGTAGGAAGACTAAGAAAAAAAAAGTTTTAGTACGTATCATCAGAAGAAAGAGACAAGAAATTTTATCATCAAATCCATAGATGACAACTGACAAGACATGCCGATTCGAAGAAGATAGGTAGACTACTTCAATAAACAATATCTTTTGTCACCAAGAAAGTTACAACTTCATTATTAAGGAATCACGTGGTATCGTCGACTGAGATAGTCGATCCAAAACGATGATCACACATTCTCTTCACTCCTTTGCTCACATACATGATAACCAAGTCTGAGACTTGTTAATCGACTAACTATAGGACCGATTCTAAATCTAATAAATGGTGATGCCATAGGTGTCAATATGCAATCCATACATGATAACTAATTGTTAATCTTCCCCACACAAGAAGGTTGCTAGTGGTAAGTAGGTTTTCAAAAGGAAAACCAACAAAGATGGAAATGTATATACTTTTAAATTGAAGCTTGTAGCGAAAGGTTTCACTCGAACTCAAGAAATTATTAATGAAGGAACATTTTCTCTCAATTCCATGTTGCAATGCAACACGATGCTAAAAGTCATCATAAGTCATAACTTATTACATTACATTGCATCAAACATGGAAAATGAATGTCTTCATCGGTGGACATCTTGGTGAAGATGATGTGCTGTTCAACGGGTGACCACGACGACAGGAGTAGCGGCGAAGGTGGCGAAATACAACACGCGAAAGCCGATAGTGGCTCTCTGAGAGGACATCACAAGGGGATGAGAGGGAGGCTAGAGTTTTTCCTTAGTTTTCTTTGGTTTGTGTATCCATCACGAATGAGAGATTATAAACTCTATACGGTTTAGAAAAACTTAAAGCCCAACTTAGAGTTCTGATTAAATCGTAACTGAACACTTTATTTATTATATTTTAATGAAACATATAACTTTTTTTTTGTTGAATGGCCAACAAACATAAAATTACTCAGGTATTTTGTACGAGATGACCCAATGACAAAAACCACCGGCAGCTGGCCCAACCCAACCATTGTCATTTTATATCTTAACAATTAACTATTAAACGTCATGTTATTCATCATACGAACGAAGTGTAACTCTTTGTTCGCACAGATAACAATATCGTAAAATGTCATTATTTCTTCACATATACTTCTCCAACTCCAACAGAAACATCTAAGATCTTGTCATCTAGCGAATCAATACCTATCTCAAAATGCCCTATGGTTTGTTTTGTTTCTTATTTTACTTTGCAATTGGACCACGTGAGAGATTATGAGAGATTTATAACAGACTATCTTTCACTACAGAACATTTTTTATAACAAGTATCGGTATGTAAATTTAACATCATTACTTAACTCTCCATTGTTGTTCTTAAAGGACATATTGTTGTTAAAGTGTAAGCCCTATAATTAAAATGATAATGATCAGGGTTCAAATCCTGTGAGATTGGTATATGATATAATATACTTATCCTAAAAAATTTAAGAATTTTTGTTAAAAATTAATTACCTATCCATTGTTCATATACCTAAAAAATGAATATTACTATACTCGCAAACCGACATGTGACACCTTGTCTCATAAACAACTTCACAGAAGCCAATAAAAGGATTAGATAACAATTATTATTTTTCCATCTGTTGATAGCTTAATCTTGCTAGTACTAACTTATCTCAAAATAAAGGTTTATTTTGTTTTCTCTATTATTATATAGGTTTTCTAACTCAGAACTCTCGAAACAATCATTTTTATCCGGTTAGATGGAAAGTTTGACCTTATTTTAATATTTTCAGACCTATTGTTTGATTGAGATTTTTACTTAATATATTTACTTTTTTGTTAACCATGAAACTAAGTGGTGACACACATGATTTTATAATTTTGTAATCGATTTTGCGACGGATTCAATTTCCGTTAACATATAGCTAGTTCGCGCGGTCATAAATTCGTAGCGTGTATGCATATATTTTTGTCATCACATGTCACGAAGTGATCTCGTCTCAAAGTGGCTTATTTTGTGTTCTTTTTTGTCCGTTAAAAGGCAATAGCGACAGGTTTACCGTTCATGCTCATTTTAACAGCCGAAAAGTTGAAAATACGCGATATTGTTTCTTCGAAAAAGTAAAAAATACGCGATAACTTTTGTCTTACTCATTTGTACTTGTTAAGGATATACAAGCCAACTAACATGACTTCTTGAGCTATAAAAGATCACATTGCCACCTATCCCCACATATCAGCTTAATCTCTCCACTTTCAACCAAAATCTTCTCAATTTCTTAAGTGTTTGTTGGCATGGCATCTAGCTCAATATCTTCACACGGGTCGGGTTCATGGACCGCGAAACAGAACAAGGACTTCGAAGAGGCTCTGGCTGTGTTCGACAAGGATACCCCTGACCGCTGGCACAACATTGCTAAGGCCGTTGGCGGGAAGACCGCGGAGGAAGTGAAGCGGCACTATGATCTCCTGGTTGAGGATTTGAAGTTGATCCATGATGGTCATGTTCCTTCCCCAAATTATAAGACAGTTGAACATTAATGAGCCATAACAAAGGTAACAAACATAAAAACATATTGATATCCATTTTCTAAAACCACTTGGCTATAGCAAGGAATAAAACATGTTCCTATCTACAAATCCAAATCATGGTATTATTAGTTCAGTTTTTGTTTCATATGATTTCACATTTTCACCACTCTTTTTTTTTTTGCACAATTATGAATTTTCTTTTGGAATTGAAATGGGAAATTTTGAAATTGAATAATGACAAATGAGTCCTTTTGGCATGTGTTTGGATTCTTCTAGGTTAGTCACTATCTATGATAGACTTTGGAGTTTTGAATTTCGAAACTAGACAAAACTTTATGATGGTAAGTGATGTACTTTGATCCTCTCATCAAATGAGGGGGGCCGAGTTGTACGGTGTGAGATTTGGTGGATTTAGTTATTAAAAGTATATTAAGTTGATGTCCTAAAAAAAAGACAAAAAAACACATGTAGCTTATGAGATAAACAAACAAATATAACCAGTAAAGTTTCACTTCAACAGTAGAGTCTGAAAACCTACATGTAGCTTATGAGATAAAGAAAATGCTTCCACATTCATGAATTTGTTGGTCAAAAATCGCAGGAACAAAAGCCTAAAGCTTCAAGAAATTAAGGATGGAGAAGAACAAGCAGCAATAATAAACATCATCATCTTCCATGCAATATATTGATTTCTTGATGTAATTTGATTTCTAATGCAACCTAGAAGAGATTAAAATCTCAATTGTTTAATTTCTTTATTTTCTTCGGCTTAAATATCAGATAAAAATCCAATATACGAGGCTCATGTATGCGTGGGCCGAATGTGACAGTTTTGGGCTATTTGGACACGATGTATGTATCATTATCATGCATGTTTGCACGAGTTCCACAACTCGCATCCATGACCTCCAGATCACATGATTACTAATCTACTTAGATCGCAGTACAATGGAACTTTGGTTTAATCTTCTTTTCAATCGACTTCAAGGAATTTTGCTTGAATCCAACCGAGCTTAAATTGATTAGAACTTAAACCTAAATTGGAGCGCATTTAATAAACGAATAACCCGAGCTTTATATACAAAGCTTTAGTAGACTTGTGACTTGTGAGTCTAGACAAATCTATTATTTTTATAAATCTAATAACCTTCTCATGTAATAAATATAAAACTACAAAATAGATATTTTATATATAAAATTATGAAAAAGTAAGTAGATAATGTATACTTATTGCTGAGACATTTACTTTTTTCTCATTCATAACATCTATGAATTACATATTTCTCAAATTAAAAAAATAATTACATATTTTTTCTTAAACATATATATAACATATTCCAATTTTAATAAAATTAACTTGTTAAATAACTATTTTACTGTTATTATTAATAACACCGTTAATTACGTGAATTCCACCCCTAACAAACCATATTAGCCTTAATCTGCTAAGGGGAGGCAGAGTGGAGAGGCTCTGCTGTTTCCACGGCTTCTCTGGCAAGGTATCGTCACTCCAGCAGCTAGCGGCAACTTGTGGTTGTGTGTGAGTTTGCGGGGACATGCCCATCAAACTTCAAAATTTACCACTCACTCTCAAAATTCCTCACAATTCTTCAAAATTTCTATATTTTTCTCTTTCCTGCGTGGCACACTCCTATTTGTTAAAATCAAAACTTCCAAAATTTCAAAAGCTACCACTACCCCTACCGGCCCACTAACACTGTGAAGTGAAGAAAAATGAATTAATAAGATGATTTTTGTAAGGCAAATTCTATACTCACACCCCTTAATTCAATTTTAACACCCTTTTACGGCCCCATAAATCAAATACACCCCTTTACGGCCCCGTAAATACATTTACACCCCCGTAAATTTTTATTTTTTTATTTTTTTATTTTTTAATTTTTTAATTTTTTTATTTTTTTATTTTTTTATTTTTTACCTATCACATTGTACTACACCGTAATTATAATTACACCCCCGTATGAACCCACTATATATACACTTGAACGGTT
This sequence comes from Deinandra increscens subsp. villosa, assembly GCA_039602395.1. Lineage (NCBI taxonomy): Eukaryota > Viridiplantae > Streptophyta > Magnoliopsida > Asterales > Asteraceae > Deinandra > Deinandra increscens. The sequence goes on from JBCNJP010000008.1 coordinate 53,199,317, forward strand.
CATTTCAAACTCCCCACATTTTTTCATTAAAAATCTTAAATTCTCCACTCCAAAACCCATAATAGCTTCCACTAACCCACGTTTGTATTCGATTCGTTCGCCTAATGCTCACGAGGGCGGGTTATATCCCAAGGTTATTAATCAATAATGTCGTACTGGGATATGCTTTTTCCTACAGACTCATCTTTTACCAACCGGGTAATTATTATTATTATCATTACCGTATACTTATTAGTATTATTACTATACTTATTGTTTTAGTAATTTTTAGACTCCGTATTTATATTTATAGAATTATTATTATTTTATTATATTTATTTGATTATTATATTAATATTATTGTTAGAATTATTAGTATTAACTTTAGATATAATATTATAAAAAAAGAATTATTATTATTATTATTATTATTATTATTATTATTATTGTTATTATTATTATTATTGTAGAACTTTTAAACTTTACGGCCCCGTAAGTTTTGTTACACCCTCGTAATACAATCAAATCAGTCAGGGAATCTCTGAATTCCTCGAAACTGGCGTTTTACGACCCCGTAAACTAATTTACGGCCCCATAAAATGTTTACGACCCCGTAAATCAATTTACGACCCCGTAAAGGGGTGTAAAAAAAAGTCAAAGGGTGTGAGTATAAGAGGACCCTTTTGTAATGATTAAAGGGTTTATACTGCTTTCTCCATCATACCATACTCATACCATACTTTAAAGGGGCTTTATGAGACTTTAAAATGCAATGACCATTACACTTGGCCTAAGGGCACCCGGTATACAAGGCGCCAACCGGCGCCATATGCACTTTAACGGCGCCCTTCGGCGCCAACACCGCCCCCCCCCCTTCCGTTATATGGCGCCGCCATATACCCACGCCAACTTCTCAACGGCGTTAAAATTGTATTTGAACGTTGGCAACGGCTATATTTTCGAACGTTGGCTTGAATTAAAAAAAAAAAAATTTATTCACCCAATTTTTTAACCTTTTCACCTATATAAACCCCACTTTATTCATATTTTTTACACCTTTCTCTCTATTCTACTCCTTCTTTCTTTAACATTTAAAAAAAAAAAACACCATGAATCCAAACCAACAAAATCAAGATTCCTCAAGCAACACCCCTCCCAACAACCCGAACATTAACCCGTGGCAAATGCCGATGTGGGGGGGCCAACCTAACCCTTTGTTTTTGGGTCAACAACCCTCAAACGTCTACAACCCCAACCCCTCGTTTACCAATTACGCTCAATGGGGGCAAAACCCACCACCTCAAGGCTTCTCATCTCCATTCCAATCGCAACCCGTTTTCTCACCGAATTTCACTTCCGTTCCATCGCACCCGCAAACACCACTTCTAGATCAAGACGATGATATAGAGATCGTCCCCGAAACACAAGTTCCCGATCGTGTTCGAAGAGGCCGAGGGAAGGGGAAAAAACCGATGGAAGGATTCCAAGAGCAAGAAGGACGGGTGCCATGGAATACCGAAGAGGAGCTACATCTAGTTCGGGCTTATATCGATACATCGGAGGACCCGAAAATTGGTATTTTTTTAAAAAATAATTTAAATCTAGAATTTATTTTTGTTATATTTTAGAAATCACCAACTAACGTTTCTATTTTTATATTTTCTAAATAGGTAACTCGCAAACAAAAGATGCGTTTTGGGATCGAGTTAGTAAAAAATTCCACGCTAGCAAGAAGGCGGCGGCGAGACCCGATGAGATCCCGACATTTCGCAACAACGACAAACTTAGCGGCAAGTGGGGCACCATCAAGAAAAAAGTTGCCAAGTTCCATGGGGTCTTTTTGGGCGTGGAACGAACTCGTCCAAGCGGTGCGAGCGACGGCGATTTGATCAACATCGCCGTTAATCGATACAAAGACGACAACACCAACTCGGCACCTCTTCTTCAACATTATCAAATATTGAAATCGTCTCCAAAGTTCGCTGAGATTGTGGAGATCACCAACGCTAGCAAGAAGCGTTCCTCGACCGATCGCGATAGTCCCATGGGATCTAACTCAACGGGACGGTGCAACATAAATTTAAACGAGGATTCGGTGTTCGAGGACGAAGATGAAACGCAACCTCAAGAACAAGAGGTTTTGCGAAGGCCCGTGGGAAAGAAGAAGTCAATTCGTCTAGAAAAGGAGCTCGAAATGGACGAGAAGATGAACGCGCAAATGTCGAGGTTCAACGCGGAGCATGAAAAAAGAACCCAAATTCGTGAGAAAAAATTACGTCTTCAACAATTCCGTCTTCTCGGCATGGATACCACGAACTTGGATCCGGAGCAACGAGATATGATTGAGAAAGAAAAGCGAAAAATCATGGCGGAGTTACGTGACGACGAGTAGTTTTTTTTATTTAAATGAAGTATTTGTAGTTGTTTTTTTTTTGGAATATTTGTAGTTTTATGTTTTTTAAGAAATCTATTTGTAGTGTTTTTTTTTAAAATTATTTAAGCATCTTCTTTAATTTTTTTTAATTATTCGAAGGCGATACAAAAAACCAAAAAAAAAAAAATAAACCGATTTGTAGTCATTAAAATAATTGGAAAGTAAAAAGAAAAAAAAATAAATAAAATAAGTTTAACACCACATGGAGTATCCCCCACCCATGTTAAACTTTCCAATGTGGTGTTAAAGGTGACGTGGCGCCTATGTGGCATGTTAACATGTTAAGTTAACATGAGGTATACCCTCATGCCCTAACAAAGTAGGTCTCTTTTATTCTATAAAAGAAACTATTTTTATGTAGAATTGTACAATTTAATACTATTATAGGCCGGGGCCTGATTCATCACATATAGATAAGCCAAAAAAAACAAAGCAACAAAATATACATTTTTTGAAAGAATCTAGGAAAATAATAGTTTACTAATAGTACATTAGATAATTAATGTCTTATGTTAAATACTTATATAAAAAAGTTATTAATAGAACTATAAATGCCGTTAAAAAATATAAATAAAAACATAGAACTATAAATATAATTATAATTGGTATTTTGTTGGTGGTGTAATTTTTTTTATTTGAAACGTTTTGATCGTTATACGTTTTTTTATTTCTTTTACGTAGTGTTATAGCAAATATTAGCAATTTAAGTGTTTTGTACTTTTGTGTACCCGCTTTATCCCTGCGGCGATACACAGGTTGTAAAATCTTGTTATAAATTATATGAATGTATGTAACTTTTTTGACAGTTTTTACCTTTTTCGTCTCTTTGTGACGAAATTTCAACCATACGCAGTTATTTGACGTTTCAGGTCCAACTAGAAAATATTTTGTAGACGGTAGCCCCAACAATCAGATAAAACCGTCCCCGACACATACGAGATCTCATCTAGAAGAAGCTACGAGGTTACCAGGGGTAGCCTTAGGGCATGGGCAAGGTGGCGATATTTTGGAGGGCGCGAGATTTTGAAAAAAAATCTTTTTATATATTTTTATAAAAATAGTTTTTTTTTTGGAACGGCATTTTATTAATCATCAAAGACGGACCTCTTCAAGACGAAGAGGAACCGCCACAACCACCACAAACAAGATGATTATAATGGTCTTTTTATATGAGTTCTTGACTTTGTATGTTAAGGGTCCATAATATTTTTCACTCCGAGCCCAAACTTTCATTAGGATTCTTAGAACCGACTCTGAAGGTTACCATTAATTCAGAAGACCTTGTAAATGATAAGAGCATGATAATAATATAGGTTTTCACAACATCCTTTTATCTCCACCACTAGTACTAGTCGGAAGCAATCAAGGAAACCTGGTCTCAAGGGGCCCAGTCTGCTTTTTCACTTCATAGTGTAAATTTATACTTGTTCGGTCCAAAATTTTTTTATATACTTAGTCCGGTCCTATCTACCTTTAGTCCGGCCCAAGCTTCGCCCCTGCCTGGTCTAGTGGTCCACGTCGAACAAGGAAGCCCCTCGTCATGTGAGGGAACAATTTGCAGTCACCACACCATTAAATGGATAAATTAATATGAAATTAAGAAATATATAATTAATTTTTTAGTTACAAAAGTATGTAATTAATCATCCTAATAAGGAAAAATATATAAATCTTTTTTTATTGTATACATATAGTGGGAAAGAATTATATGTGTATATAAAAATAAAACTATTATTATTATTATTATTATTATTATTACTATTACTATTATTATTATTATTATTATTATTATGTATAATAAGAAAACAAGTTGTTTTTAGACATAATGCTTAAAATGCTTTGTGCTTAAGTTTAGATGATCTCTGATTCAATTGAACACGATTATATTCGTAAGGACATCAAAGACTGCTAGCATATGATTCAATCTCGCTAAGTTTTCTCGCATAAATATTAAGGAGCTGTTAAGTTGTGAAAAATATTTTCAAGTTTTTCATTTCTATTTTTTATTAGAAAATAGAAGGGGTTTCCATTTCTAGAAACATCTTTCAAAATTGAAAGATGGAATTTCCATCTTCCATATTAGAAAACTAACTATTGAAAATTTAAAAAACAATCAAATGTAGTTTTCTAATTTTAGTTCAAAAAGTATAAATCAGTGTTTTTCTATTTTCTTGAAAAACTTTATGTGAAATTGTAATTTGATCGTTTTTCTTTTTTTCATGTTTTCTTGAAAAACATTGACTCGTTAACACTCATTTTTACATATTTAAATTCAGATTTGAGACTCTCAATACGTGTCACCTTAACCTTATCAACTACTATATGTCGAAACTTTACTACGTCATAATTATCTTTCTCCAAAGTAATGTTAGCAATATGGAAGACCATGTTTTCTAGAATTGCTTGGTATAGTAATGCAACTGTTGTATTGTACTTTAGTTCCTGGTATTGGTTTAATCGTTTTTCAGATTTCATGGACGTTAAAGATTGCTCTAATTTCTAAAGCCCAAATAGTATAGTTTGTAGCGTTAAAAAACCTAGCATTAGAAGGTCATTGACATCCCTCCTTCATTTACTGCTACAATTTCACTTTCCGTGAATGTTTTTCTACCATTTACCGCATCTTCTTTGTACTAATTTGATGAGTTTTGTTTCTTAGGCACAAGTACTAATTAGATTCTACTTTATTTGTGCCTCTATACATAAAAATATAAATGGTCTATTGCTCTTCTAAAAGATTCCAAAAGAATCATGTTCTTTCGGATCTCCTGATCAATCATCAGTCCCACCTATTGTTGAACTTGATCAATCCTGCTATTGATCTTATTATTTCTAGAACAAATTTCTAGACCAAATTTCTTATCGTAGAATCAGTGGTCTCTGGACGAAATGCGGGTTAGAGACAGTCCGGGTCTACGTGACTCTGACTACTTGAAAGGGGAAATGATTCGGAGTCTTCTTAGTCTTTGCTTCGGATCCTAGAGTACAGAAGAGTTAGTGAATATGGGAGCGTAATCCTCTGGCTCGGACTTGGACTGACGCCTTCCTCATAGCCATCACAGGGTTGTCCTCGTGCAATTGTAAGTGGTATGTGTAACATCCGCCCGTTTCCAAAACCCGGAAACCCGACCTGCTTTAATTTTGGTTCAATTCTCCATTTGACAAATTTAACTTATATTCAAATGAAACATTTCAGAAGTTCAAGGTTTAAAAAAGTGAATAATAAAGATTTACTAAACAGGGCACGTAACGGCTCGTTACAAGACTGCTTTGACAGCTTCTGGGCCTGATCGTTTTAGTCATGGTTTTGGGGTCCAATTCTTATTGTAACCATGTTTTAGCCCTAATTCACATTGATTTGATTTAATTTATGGAGTGCCAAAGTTAGTCAACTTTCCAGTTCATTTTTTCGTCTAATTCGAACCTTAACTCGACTCATTCTTTAAGTTTTGGCCCAATCCTCGGCACCAATAATGTTGGATTACTCTCTTCCATATGATAGTACTCTGAAAATAATGAACGTAGGCAAAAACCGTACACGAAACCGAGTTATAACGAAGCGAAAATTACGAAAACAAGTTAGATATTTGTTGCTGATTTGCAAGACGCGAAATTCGTCCCACATCACCCTATAAATGAATTTTTCATTCCTTATACATCTATAAATACCCTTTCTTGGTCTCTTGTAGCTTGAAACTCCTAGTTTGAGTATAAACATGTGGAATAACAAGTTTGGGGGGCTCCACAAGTACAATACCCTTTTAGGTGCCATGCGTAGTTTTTATGCTCTCTGCAAGAAGGTGCTGCCCTTCGAACTCGTCTAGTTTGTAAAGCTTTTTCGAGGTGAATTTTGTTCTTTTCTTTTTCTTCTTCTTTTCATTATTCGCTTATCTATCGTTTTATTAGTTTAATTAGCTTAGTTTAGGTTCTTAGTTATTGTTGAGGGTATATTTTTAGGATGCTCGCAGGAAGCTCATATAGTTCCGGAATTCTATTACCGTTTGGGAATCCAACTCGTCCAGGTATCCTGATTTGTTTTATTCGACTAACCCTTATAATTGCCACATGTTTATTTGACCAGGTACCGTTGAAGTCATCAACTACCTCCGAGATTCAAGTTCCAGCTAAATGAGATCGTGGACCAAGTAAATGAAGAGGGCTCTAACGGTTATATTAGTTGGACGATAGGATCCCGGGAATCCCGGATAGTTTGTTATTCTTGTAATCCTTATATAATCGAGGATTCGATCGACTTAGGAACACACAACACCGATACACTTTAGCTTCGACAGTTTACCATCATTGTAACACTTAGTGTCGATCGATCAAACCTCCAAAACACTTGTAATCCTTTATTTCGTATCAATAAAATTGCTAGGCAGCAGACTCTTCAGGCCAGCTCCCGAGTTTTTTTTGCTAGGATTCCTAGAGGCAACTCGAAGGATCCTGGATTTTTCCCTCGTTACATCCTTGTGTTCAACTCTACATTTCGAGCATATTAACAAGCACACTACCTCACATTCTAAGTTTGGAATACAGAATTCCTTTGTGAATTTTTGACCAAAACAGTTATTTAGGTTCGTTTAGGTAGCCTTGCTTAGGCCGCATTTATGTTTGGTGTAGCCTTGTAGAGGCCTCTTAGGCCCAATGAGTCCAAACCATCCTGTCCAATTTTCATCGATCTAATCCAAAAGTCATTATTCTTGAACATAATTGGAGATTCTACGATAAATCAATCCAACACTATACAACTGATCTTTAAACATTCTAAATAGTCTATAAACTAAGACTTTTTCTATACAATCCATCAATCAAAATTTTTCAACATGGTAAATCTGTTCTGGACTTGTAGTTTAGAATTTCTCATATTTAAAGCATATATTAGTTTGATTCTATAAAGTTTAAAATCGGAGCGCGTAATGGCCCATTAGCTGATAACGGTTCGTTACGGGCATCATTTTGTATTTTTATTAAATTGCTTTTAAGTCCAGAATAGATTGTTTGGTACGTCTCCATATATTTACATTAATTATAATATTCCCCGATTATTGTTAAACCAAAAATCCTAGTCATCTCGATCCTTTTCACTTATTTAGTTATGTATTCATTAAGGTGATCGTCAAGGCTAGTCCTATCTCGTTCCCGATGCCATTCTCATTTCTCAAACGTACTAATCACTACGTGAGTACTCATAGCCTTTTTTTTACTTTTCTTTTTTGGGGTGTAACATCTATATTTCAAAATCATCAAACGTTATTTTACTTTAAACATTTATGCGATTCTATGATATCCGATGTGTTAAATACAATGTGTGTGAAACTTGTGTGTGGAACTTGGAATTCGTTAGCCATTAATCATTAATCGTTTGCTTATTACTAAACGACCCCGTGCCTATGGTGACAATAATAGCTATTGGTTGACGACCCACCCGTGAGAACGGAATGAACTAATTTTCGAGGGGTGATTCCTTTCTATAATATCATATGAATGTTTCACTTGACAAATAATCACATGTTTTTATTTCGATATACATATGTAACCTATAAACATATGTTTACTCACCAAATACTTTGTAGTTGACACTTTATCTTATACATGTAAATTCCGCTATATATCACATGTTCACTAGAATGTTACACCAACTTACGTCCTTACTAATTGAACCGTTAATAGTTATAGCGATGTGATATTGAATAGTACTACTGGGGTTTGACAAACTCCACTCAGCGGGCACGTGATGCACCACCCAACTGGCGGGAGGAATGAAAACAATTTCATCCTAAACGTATCGTCTTCTGGTGGACACGGGGAAGGAAAAACGCACCGGTTAACCCTCGGTGCATTAGCTAGCTTCGGTTATCAACCATTAGTGACATGAACATAGGCTAGCTACCTACGATGTGGATTATGCTTTATATCTTACAATACTATTTACGAATAAAAACTATCGTATTCGTATGTCTCTACTATACAATTGTCTATACATTACATGCGTGAACTCACCAACAATAGTTGACAGTTACTTCTTATGCATGCTTTACAAGTCGCTAGAGAGTATCTGCTTGGACACGTATGTTCGCATAAAATGTTTTGGGAGTTGTCTTTGTTTTACTTAAACTTTAAACTAGATGTTTAATGATGGGCGGCTTGTTTTGCGTCACACTAAATTTCTATGGTTCCGCTTACCATAAACTTTGGTTTTGGTTTATTTTCGGTTTGGAAATTACTTTACAATTTAAACCCTTACATTATGTTTAATGTAACTAATGACTCGGGTCCTGGTCTATTCACACCCACACGGTAAAACACCGTTAGTGAAAATTTGGGGTGTGACAAGAGGAATGTCTATGTTCTGATATCATTTGTCAATCGGACTATGTTAACGATGACTTTGATGAAAGTTTATACTCTCCCGACGTTTTGGACCGACTTAAACTATCTGGATTGCCAAACCATAAGTTAGTCCTAAAAGTGGGTGTTCTAGTGATGCTATTAAGAAATATTGACTAGAATAATGGGTTATGTAATGGAACCGGACTACAGGTGATTATATTGGGTAATCGTGTTATAGAAACCGAGGTAATTTCTAGAACTAATACTAGGACTCACACTTTAATCTCTAGGATTAGTTTGACACATTCTGACAATAAGATTCCTTTCAAATTAGAAAGAAGCAATTTTCCCTTGTTGTATGTTTTGCAATGATAATAAATAAGGGTTGAGGACAAACACTTTCTAAAGTTGGGTTGTATTTGTGAAATCTAGTCTTTTCACATGGTCAACTGTATGTTGGATTATCCAGAGTTAAGAGCAAAGACAAATTGAAGCTCTTAATTTTAGATAAAGATGACAAGATTACAAATAGAATGTTATGTACACAAAAATATTAAAACATTTATGATAAAAAATTGTTCTAACAATGTACTTACTGGATTTTGTTATGTTTCTTAATTTCATTGAATTGGGTTTTCTTTGATGTATTTACAATGTTCCTTTCGCTTTAACATTTAAATACATATGTACTTTTCGGTAAATGCATTATCATTACTATTTCAATCCTCTAGGAAAGTTGTCATTATTAAAGTTTGTCACACCCCCAAATAACCACTAACGGAGTTTATACCGTTAAGGAGTGCGAGCAAACCAGGACCACAACCATTAGTTACAAATACTAAACGAATCAGAGTTAAGTCCAATGTTCATAAATACAACAGTTTAAAATACGCAGCGGAATAAAAACATAAGTCTCTCAGCACTAACCACGTGCTTTAATTACAAAACATAAATTGTCGTTAAATTCCCGAATTTAGTTTAAAATAAAAGTAAGTATCTTCTTGTGCCATGCCAACCTCCAGTGGATACTCTTCAACGATCTGCAAAAGTGAAAACCACACAAGTGTCAACCTAACGGTTGGTGAGTTCACGGTGGGCATGACATGCATTGGCCCGGTCTCATAATCGTATTCATCAACATATAAATAAGTAATAGATTTGCAAAACATTGCCAAGTGTTGAATTACCGAATATGCACTAGTTAAGTAAAAGTTAAAGCGGTCAACCGATATCGCGGGTAGCTAATCCAGTTTCCATGCACTAAGGAGTCGTCCTAGGGCTGAAAGCTGACGTAACAGAGTTCGGCAATAGCCGATGGTTGGTGCCTCCAGTTGTGTCCCATTTGGGAGGCCCACAACTAAACATAGGCTGACATTGAACTCCGTTCGGCCTCCAACCGGTTGGTTACACATTTGTGTACCGCGGAGCAGGGTTTGTCAAACCCTCAGTAGATCTACCCAACATCCCCTCGCTTCTCAGATCAACAGTACTAAATTGAGGACTTTTAAGTTTGTAAGGCATCCTTAGAAATCATGTGATATCATTTGGTTTAGACTTTAACCTACACTAGTCATATTAAAAATGTTTATTCTGGATTTCATTTGAAATAGTTTAAGTATCAAAATGGTCGTTTCCGGATTTCAATTGAAACCCCAAGGATGGACAGTTGTAAGTGCTCCCCATAAAGCACTCCAACTTCCATAACAGGTATCCCATTCGGTAATACCTCAAAATGTCAGCGTTGTTTTTCGTTAAGTTCATTCGTTATGTCCCAAACGGGCTCACAATTAAAGGGTTAGTGAAACTCACCTTAGGTTGCTCGGCTACACTGATATTTAATCCAAGTATTGCTTAATGGAGACCTATGAACACGTTTAGGTCTTAAGTATTAGTTTTGTGTCTAATCTTGACGTCACTATGGCCCATAACATAGCACGTTGGAACTATGACACGACATAACGACACACGACACCGATGGTTGATCATAAACAAGGGTTCACATACATCAGAAATCAAAGCATGTATCATCATAGCAAAATCATGTAAGTCATGGCATAGCATTCAAGTAAATTGCACAAGTTTGGATTTTGGTCAGGTCACAGTTTCGCTAGCCTAGTGTCGCTGCACAGTTTCGCTATGTGCACGGGCAACACTTTCGCTAGGGAATACCCGATGACACAGTTTCGCTAAGCTAGTTTCGCTCGAAACTGTTGACACAGTTTCGCCAGCTTAGATTCGCTCGAAACTGGTTTGAACTTTCGTTCAGGGTATTTCGCTCGGTAGTTTCGTCCGGACAGGTCGACTTAGTTTTGCGGGCGACATTATAGTTTCGCTAGGCAGTATCGCTAGATGAATATATACATAATTTCGCTGGACAGTTTCGCCCAGAGAACACACAGTGTCGCTGGTCGCGAAAAAACACATAAATCAGCCTAAAAATCAATCTAACAGCTTCCATATCACATGTAATTCATTATCTAGCATACATAATCATTTACCAACATAAATCAGTAAGCTTTAACACCTTAAACATGCATTTTCATCATCAAATCACCAAAAACACATTTTAACCTAAAATGACCTAATCTAGCATAAATCTTCATCATGGATGGATTTCACACGTAAAGTTACTGACTTTATTGTAGATCTATCATTCCTAAACAACATATCAGAAGATCAAGTGATTCTATAAAGATCTAAGCATGCTTTTTAAGAAAACACATAGAAAACATAAAAATGGTGGTTTTGGGACTCACGGTTCGATCTCCAAGCTTGGTGGATGATGGTTCGGGGCTGAGAACTCGATGGCTCGGTGTGAATCTCGACTGACCAGATTTCCAGGAGAAAGATGGAGTGTGTGTGTGTTTTTGTGTAAAGGAGGCAAATGGTGAAACTAGGGTTTATTAAGATATTATATATCAGAGGCTAGTTTCGCTGGCAGTTTCGCTGGCCAAGCGAAACTGGCTCTGGTAGTCAGAGGGTAGACTAGCCGGGCGACACTATAGTTTCGCCCGGTAGTTTCGCTGGAAACCCAAAAGTGACCAGTTTACATTTTAAGCAAGATAAGTACAGTTCATGGGTTGTCATGCTATTCACAGTGCTAAATCATGTATTTAAATCACATTGCACATAATAACTATAAGTAAATGAACACATAGCACATATGGGCGGGTTTGGTGATCAACCAAAGGTCGTGGACGTATTCGGCCTAGTTAAGCATTAGTTACTAAGTTAACACTTATAACGTAACTAACGGAGATTGTCTAACGGAAGTAAACCTTGAAATTCTCGGATGTCACATCATCCCCTTGTAATTGGAATTTTCGTCCCGAAAATTATTCTTGCGTCGAAGCGTTTGCAGCCTCGGCTGTCGTCGCTGGGGAAAGAAAGCAAAAGTTTTAGGGTCGCCACATCCTCCTCCTGTTAAAGGAATTTTGGTCCCCAAAATTAAATCATACCTTGAGTTTCTGTGGACGTTTGCTCGAACAAGTGAGGATACTTCTTCTTCATCTGATCCTCTCGTTCCCAAGTATATTCTGGTCCACGTCTTGAGTTCCATCGAACCTTGATGATCAGAATCTTGCTACGTTTGAGGGTTCTCTCCTCGCGTCCCATGATTTCTACCGGTTGCTTGATAAATCTCAGATGTTCGTCGATTTCCAATTCCTCCAAAGGGATTATTTCAGTGTTGTCAGCCAGACATTTCTTCAGGTTAGAGACGTGAAACACGTTGTGAACTCCATCGAGTTCGGCAGGGAGTTGTAAACGGTAGGCCACCGGGCCTACTTCCCCAATGATTTCAAACGGTCCGATGTAGCGAGGATTCAACTTTCCACGCTTTCCAAAGCGTATCACTCCCTTCCAGGGAGATACCTTCAATAGCACCTTGTCGCCTACCTCGAACTTCAAAGGCTTACGGCGTTTGTCGGCATAGCTCTTTTGTCTGTCACGTGCTGCGGCTATCCGTTTTCTGATTTGAATAATCCGTTCAGTTGTATCATGAATGAGTTCTGGTCCGGTGAGTCCTTTCTCACCCGTTTCAGCCCAACACACGGGCGATCTACACTTTCTGCCATAAAGAGCTTCAAAAGGTGCTGCACCGATACTTGAATGATAACTGTTGTTGTAGGAGAACTCCACCAACGGAAGGTGAGCCTCCCAGTCCTTTCCAAAATCGAGAACGCAAGCACGGAGCATGTCTTCTAAAGTCTGAATAGTTCGTTCCGTCTGTCCATCGGTCTGCGGGTGATAAGCTGTACTCATATCCAGTCTGGTTCCTAGTGCTTCTTGCATAGATTGCCATAGTCGGGAAGTAAATCGAGGATCTCGATCTGAGATGATGGTCTTAGGCACTCCATGACGTGCCACAATTCGGTCAATGTACAGCTTCGTTAACCTATCCATATTGTCGTTTTCCCGCATAGGAATAAAGTGTGCAGATTTGATTAGTCGATCAATGATAACCCAAATCGCATCCGGTTGACTCGATCGATGTGGTAGTCCTGTTACGAAGTCCATGGAGATATCCTCCCATTTCCATTCTGGGATCTTTGGTTGTTGCAATAGCCCAGAAGGCTTTTGGTACTCGATCTTAACTCTTGAGCATGTTAAACACTTAGCCACATATCGAGCAATGTCGGCTTTCATATTCGGCCACCAATACAAACTCTTCAAGTCTTGGTACATTTTATCCGATCCAGGGTGCACTGAATATCTTGATTTGTGAGCCTCGTCCATCACGAGCTCACGGAGATTTCCAAGTAAAGGAACCCAAATTCTGTCATTGTAGTATCGGAGTCCGTCGGACCTAATCTCGGAGTTACCATCCACCCCTTGCAGTGCTTCAGCTGCGAAACTTTCCTCTTTTAAAGCTTCTTGTTGGGCATCGCGGATCCGATCCGGCAATCCCGTGTGAATGGTAAGTTGCAGCGCTCGTACTCGTCGAGGCTTTTCGTACTCCTTTCGGCTTAATGCATCAGCCACAACATTGGCTTTTCCCGGGTGATACTTAATTGCTAAGTCATAATCATTCAGTAGCTCGACCCACCGTCGTTGTCGCATGTTGAGATCCTTCTGATTAAAGATGTGCTGTAAGCTTTTGTGGTCAGTAAATATTGTGCACTTTGTTCCGTAGAGGTAATGTCTCCAAATCTTGAGTGCATGAACAACGACTCCTAATTCCAAATCATGCGTTGTATAATTCTTCTCAGTGTCCTTCATTTGCCTGGACCCATAGGCAATTCCTTTGTCCCGTTGCATCAACACGCAACCGAGTCCTTGGATGGATGCATCACAGTAAACTACAAAGTCGTCAACTCCATCGGGTAACGCAAGAATCGGAGCTGGTCATAACATATCTTTGAGAGTTTGAAACGCGTGTTCTTCTTTTTCACCCCATCTATATTGCACTCCCTTGTGCGTTAATGCTGTTAAGGGTTGAGCCAATTGTGAGAAACCCTTAATGAATCTTCGGTAATATCCGGCAAGTCCCAAAAATTGTCGGATTTCGGTCGGCGCTCTAGGAGTAGACCAATTCTTGATAGCTTCCACTTTAGCTGGGTCGACATGAATTCCATTCTGATCAACAATGTGTCCAAGAAACTGGACTTCGCGAATCCAAAAATCGCACTTTGAAGACTTAGCGTAAAGCTGTTCCTTGCGGAGTAATTCCAAGATAAGTCGGGATGTCTCTCGTGTTCTTCCTTCGTCTTGGAGTAGATCAAAATATCATCAATGAAAACTATCACAAACTGATCGAGGTACGGCTTGCACACTCGATTCATCAGATCCATAAATACAGCAGGTGCATTGGTTAGCCCAAACGGCATAACCAGGAACTCGTAATGACCATATCGAGTCCTAAAAGCAGTCTTAGAAATATCTTCATTGCGAATCACGAAGTTGGTGGTATCCTGACCGTAGATCAATCTTTGAGAAGTAACTTGAACCCTGTAGCTGGTCGAAGAGACCGTCGATTCGAGGAAGTGGATACCGATTCTTAATAGTAACTTTGTTAAGCTCTCGGTAATCAATACACATACGGAACGTTCCATCCTTCTTCTTAACAAACAAAACCGGCGCTCCCCATGGAGACGAACTTGGACGAATAAACCCTTTGCCGAGTAGCTCTTGAAGTTGTGCGGAGAGTTCGTTGAGTTTGTTTACCGCCAAACGGTAAGGTGCGCGTGCAATCGGAGCGGCTCCAGGAGCTAAGTCGATCCCAAACTCCACTTGACGAAATGGAGGCAAACCAGGCAGATCTTCAGGAAATACATCTTGGAAGTCGCGAACTATCGGGTAATCGTTGATTCTGCGCTCGGGAAGTGTCGAATCGGTGACGTTTGCAAGAATCGCGAAGTGACCTTTACGAAGGCACTTTTGAGCTTTGAGAAACGAGATAATACCAGTGACTGCTCCACCTTTTTCACCTTGAACCGTTAACACTTCACCTTATTCGAGTGGAATACGAACCACTTTTTCTTTACATAAGATTTCAGCTCGGTTTTCAGATAACCAATCCATTCCTACTATAACGTCAAAACTACCAATCGGGAAAGGCATAAGATTGATTCCTAATGTATGGCCAGCTAGTTCTAACTTACAGTCCTTAACTATCTGAGTTGTATCATGAAGTTTACCATTCGCTAGCTCTACCACATACTTAGCATCTAAGTCAATCAGTTTAGCATTTATTAGTCTAGCAAACTTAGTGGAAATAAAACTTCTTTCAGCACCAGAATCAAACAACACAGTAGCAAAGAAACCATTCAATATAAATTTACCATTAATCACGTTGGCCTCGTTGCGAGCTTCACCTTGACCCATGACGAAGGCTCTTCCTCTGTCGTTTCCATTTCCGTTGCCATTTCCCTGATTACCGTTCCTGTTATTGTCTCCCTGTTCTCTCAACTGCGGGCAGTCCCTCTTCATGTGGCCTGGAGCACCACATTCATAGCAGTTCCCATTACCATTTCCTCTGGGAGCTTCATTGTTGTTATTACGTTTGTTTCTGTTGTTTCGCCTTGGGAGGTTTTGTGGCTTAGGTAAAATCGTCCAACAGTCTTTTGCTTCATGGCTTTTCTTGCCACATCTCTCGCAATTCAAACTTTTTCTGCAGATACCGGTGTGATGCTTCCCACACTTGATACAATACGGGGCTTTACCCTTGTAGTTTCCAACACTCTGTTTGTTCATTGAGTTTCCAGGAGTTTCTTCATCAGCCTTTCTCTTGTTACTAAAGGCAATCTTCTCAGAGGCTCTTGCAGGAAGTGTACCTCCCTCATTCCCCTGTTCAGTAAGCTGATGAGCCAAATGGATGGCTTGCTGTGCGGCGATTGTAGCATGGACGGCTGCCACTGCGGCTTGTACGTGTGCGTTTATCATTGCTTGTAGTTCTGCAGGTGTCAGGGTAATGTTGTTCCTTCCATCTCCTCCAGACATTTTCTGGACAGTTAAAGTAGCCAGTGTTCAATCATAGTTATACTCTATACATATCCCATAATATGTATATTAACAATTTCCCGTTATCCCACTATTAGTCCAGAAAATTTTCGTGCAAAATTGAGGCGTCGTCGGAGAACGTCGTAAGTCGTAAGTAGCTATCGTCGAAAATCGGCTTTCCCAAAAAAGTCTCCGTCGGCGTAGTCATCGTAGTAGAAGTCAGGACGTAGCATGCAGCATCGTTTCGTTGTCGCTTTCCCCCGAATTTGTGCGCGTATTCGCGTTCGCATTTCGTGTTCGTGTGTGAAATCATCCTAAGGTTTTTCCGTTAGACTACCTAGACACGGTCTATATATATCTACATGTGTATATCTACATATGAAGTATTTACTTACACAGCATAGCGAGTATCCTAGGTTGGCACGTAAAAATTTTTGCTTTGGGAATTGGTTTGTTTCGTTTGTAACTAAGGTTTCAAGTTGCAGTTTCCAAATCGTTTTTCAAAATGATTCCAGTTCTCTGCAACTTATGGCTCTGATATCAATCTGTCACACCCCCAAATAACCACTAACGGAGTTTATACCGTTAAGGAGTGCGAGCAAACCAGGACCACAACCATTAGTTACAAATACTAAACGAATCAGAGTTAAGTCCAATGTTCATAAATACAACAGTTTAAAATACGTAGCGGAATAAAAACATAAGTCTCTCAGCACTAACCACGTGCTTTAATTACAAAACATAATTTGTCGTTAAATTCCCGAATTTAGTTTAAAATAAAAGTAAGTATCTTCTTGTGCCATGCCAACCTCCAGTGGATACTCTTCAACGATCTGCAAAAGTGAAAACCACACAAGTGTCAACCTAACGGTTGGTGAGTTCACGGTGGGCATGACATGCATTGGCCCGGTCTCATAATCGTATTCATCAACATATAAATAAGTAATAGATTTGCAAAACATTGCCAAGTGTTGAATTACCGAATATGCACTAGTTAAGTAAAAGTTAAAGCGGTCAACCGATATCGCGGGTAGCTAATCCAGTTTCCATGCACTAAGGAGTCGTCCTAGGGCTGAAAGCTGACGTAACAGAGTTCGGCAATAGCCGATGGTTGGTGCCTCCAGTTGTGTCCCATTTGGGAGGCCCACAACTAAACATAGGCTGACATTGAACTCCGTTCGGCCTCCAACCGGTTGGTTACACATTTGTGTACCGCGGAGCAGGGTTTGTCAAACCCTCAGTAGATCTACCCAACATCCCCTCGCTTCTCAGATCAACAGTACTAAATTGAGGACTTTTAAGTTTGTAAGGCATCCTTAGAAATCATGTGATATCATTTGGTTTAGACTTTAACCTACACTATTCATATTAAAAATGTTTATTCTGGATTTCATTTGAAATAGTTTAAGTATCAAAATGGTCGTTTCCGGATTTCAATTGAAACCCCAAGGATGGACAGTTGTAAGTGCTCCCCATAAAACACTCCAACTTCCATAACAGGTATCCCATTCGATAATACCTCAAAATGTCAGCGTTGTTTTTCGTTAAGTTCATTCGTTATGTCCCAAACGGGCACACAATTAAAGGGTTAGTGAAACTCACCTTAGGTTGCTCGGCTACACTGATATTTAATCCAAGTATTGCTTAATGGAGACCTATGAACACGTTTAGGTCTTAAGTATTAGTTTTGTGTCTAATCTTGACGTCACTATGGCCCATAACATAGCACGTTGGAACTATGACACGACATAACGACACACGACACCGATGGTTGATCATAAACAAGGGTTCACATACATCAGAAATCAAAGCATGTATCATCATAGCAAAATCATGTAAGTCATGGCATAGCATTCAAGTAAATTGCACAAGTTTGGATTTTGGTCAGGTCACAGTTTCGCTAGCCTAGTGTCGCTGCACAGTTTCGCTATGTGCACGGGCAACACTTTCGCTAGGGAATACCCGATGACACAGTTTCGCTAAGCTAGTTTCGCTCGAAACTGTTGACACAGTTTCGCCAGCTTAGATTCGCTCGAAACTGGTTTGAACTTTCGTTCAGGGTATTTCGCTCGGTAGTTTCGTCCGGACAGGTCGACTTAGTTTTGCGGGCGACATTATAGTTTCGCTAGGCAGTATCGCTAGATGAATATATACATAATTTCGCTGGACAGTTTCGCCCAGAGAACACACAGTGTCGCTGGTCGCGAAAAAACACATAAATCAGCCTAAAAATCAATCTAACAGCTTCCATATCACATGTAATTCATTATCTAGCATACATAATCATTTACCAACATAAATCAGTAAGCTTTAACACCTTAAACATGCATTTTCATCATCAAATCACCAAAAACACATTTTAACCTAAAATGACCTAATCTAGCATAAATCTTCTTCATGGATGGATTTCACACGTAAAGTTACTGACTTTATTGTAGATCTATCATTCCTAAACAACATATCAGAAGATCAAGTGATTCTATAAAGATCTAAGCATGTTTTTTAAGAAAACACATAGAAAACATAAAAATGGTGGTTTTGGGACTCACGGTTCGATCTCCAAGCTTGGTGGATGATGGTTCGGGGCTGAGAACTCGATGGCTCGGTGTGAATCTCGACTGACCAGATTTCCAGGAGAAAGATGGAGTGTGTGTGTGTTTTTGTGTAAAGGAGGCAAATGGTGAAACTAGGGTTTATTAAGATATTATATATCAGAGGCTAGTTTCGCTGGCAGTTTCCCTGGCCAAGCGAAACTGGCTCTGGTAGTCAGAGGGTAGACTAGCCGGGCGACGCTATAGTTTCGCCCGGTAGTTTCGCTGGAAACCCAAAAGTGACCAGTTTACATTTTAAGCAAGATAAGTACAGTTCATGGGTTGTCATGCTATTCACAGTGCTAAATCATGTATTTAAATCACATTGCACATAATAACTATAAGTAAATGAACACATAGCACATATGGGCGGGTTTGGTGATCAACCAAAGGTCGTGGACGTATTCGGCCTAGTTAAGCATTAGTTACTAAGTTAACACTTATAACGTAACTAACGAAGATTGTCTAACGGAAGTAAACCTTGAAATTCTCGGATGTCACAAAGTTTCTAATGTTGTTGTATGTTAGTTCATTCTATCTTCAACTTCTCTCTATAATTCACCTTACAAATAGTTATTGTAACGGTAAACATGTCCTTAATTTTTTACTTAACTACTATAAGACAACCATTTGCTACGTGGTAACAATTAAAATGATTATGGCGGCGGTCTTGTTACTTTACGACCAACATATCTAAAACATGACAACATTAGTCGGTAAATGTTGACTATCTAACCTGAACTGAAACACTCAAAATAAAAACATTAGATTGGTTAAATGTGATTATTGTGATTATTGAATCTATTACATGATAAACAAAATTCATATTGCCATCTTTTTTTATATTTTTACGAACTCTACCCTGGTTAAACAAAACAAAAATTAATAAAGAATTATCACTCATAATTTCAAATATCTTATCATTTAGTTTTTGTATTTATCGCATCTTTTAAACCTAAATTCTACCTGTATAGTGTACGGTTAGTAACCTAGTTGTATAATAAAATACTAGTTTACATTGTTTTTCTAGTTAGAAGATTTTTATATATAATGATCAAACACAATGAATTTCGTATGAAGTAGCTGAACATGATAAATGAACCTAAATGAATAAATGATGCTTGTTATTTTATTTTAATACTAGGATAGAACCCGTATGTTATACGGGTTGAATCATTAAAAATATATATGATTGATAATTGCATACTCTTCTTATTACCGGAATAACCTATTGCATCACATTAAATAAGAGTTAAAGTTATAATTCATAATATGGTAGTGGTGATTTTACCAACAGTATTTAGAGCCCATATCTCTACTTGTATATTTGAAAAATGCAATCATACAAAAATGATTGTTAAAAAAAAATATCTGACCCAGAATAGCAACTAACATTAATTTATGATTTAACAAACTTAAGACTTTAAGTCTTTGTAGAAAGTTAGGTGACTATAAAGTTTAATCAAGATTATAATGAACACATATAAAATCTAAATTCTAATCAATATTATAATGTTATATCAATAAAAAAATGTTATTTTGATATACATTAGGAAACTTACAATTGAATTAGTCATCGTGTTTAAAATTCTCAAATTGGATGAACATTGATCATTTGATATAGTAGAAAAATATTTAATATTGGATCTTATGAACATGAATTTTGTCGTTTGTGAATTTCTTTATAAAAAATATCATCCACAATGTTGATTGAATCGGTAAAATAATATCAGGTATTCAATTCTTAAAATATTAAATATGATTTGCTCAATTATATTTGAAAACACACTTAATAAGTTTTTTTTGGTATTTTATAAGTTTTTTTTTATATATTTATTAAAATAAAAAATAATAATAGCTTATAAAAAATAAATTTAAATAAAAGTAAGATGAAAATTAATATATAGTCGTCATAGTTTCATAATATAAATAAATACAAATATATCATGATTAATTATAAAATAGGATAAATTCCAATAAAAAGAATTAATTAAGGAGTACTTTTGGAGGAAAAACTTTTGTGAGAATGAATATTGTGTTGACATGTGTCAACATTTGTAATTATTTATTAGGGTAGGAAGATGACAAACAGAAAATCTCATGATTTACTCTAATAGAAGTTGCAAAGTATTGTAATTATTTATTAGAGTAGGAAGATGACAAAAATCTCATGATTTACTCTAATAGAAGTTGCAAAGTAGTTAGTTGGTTTTGGGCTAAATATAAGTTATTGGGCTTGAAGTGAATTAGTAACGATTTCGACCCAATTTTAATATTCCATCCAAAACTCCGTTAGTTATTTTTCACATGCCCCTCACATGATAGGCCTTTTTTGTAATTTTTACCATTAAAACCTCAATATAGCTACAATAATTCTTCTGTACGAGTTTATTTGCTTGTTTACTCCTTTTAGCGTATCTATTGTACCACATTTTATGCGTTATGTACCATCAATGTACACGTGTATTGTTTCCTGATTTCCCCGAGCCTTGTGTGTCACTTTCACTTTTACCTCACCCTTCTTAAAATGGTCTCATCCCAGCTCGGAATAACACTTCACTCTTCTTTGTACAGCTTTGAGAATATTAGATGACTCATTGATTATGAGGTTATGCATTCGAGTCTTGAGATGTCCGGTTTTACCATCAATTGGAATGGAATTTCTCCGGGATGGTATAACATAGAGGGTCTTGATTACCTCATTGTTAGTGTTTTATGGGTGTTGTAAGTAACATATTTACCAGATGTAACCCCGGGTGGTAACCGAGTTTAATGTTTGTTGTTCAAGAAAAAGTTAATTAGTTTTCAGCGATAGTGAGAAAAATATGTTTAATAACTTTCTTTTTTACTCTATCCTTATAGATGAAAAATGTTGTTTTTTTTCACATTTTATTTTACAATTATTTTTTCCTTTTAATAACCTTCAATTGTTTGTTTCATTACTTTTTCTAAAGGAGAAAATTACGATTTTCTTTTACTTTAAATGTCAATTTTTATTTTTCAGTTTTTTTTTTAAATTTCTACAACCAATCTTCACTTTGTTAGATTTTTTAAGCGACATGCTAAACTTATTTTTCAGTTGTGATAACTTTTTTTTACTTAGAGAGTATATTTTTATTTCTATATTACTTTTACTCCATGCTTTTTATGTTGGGTTCTGGATTTTATTATAGTACAACCAATTCACATGCGGTTTAACTTCTTTTTGTGTACACCGGATCATGTTATAACAGTGGTGTTTGTTCTTTTCAAAAAACTTTTCTTGTCTTTTTATGTCTGTACCACGCTAACCAAGCGTAGACATTTAGGTCCGCAGACCGTTTGTTTTTTCGAAGACGTTTCATTAAAAAATATCCGCGCGAGCTCTTATTGGTGCAGATGTGGCGCAACTACTTATAACATCTTCTAACATTCTTTTTAAATAGTTTTTTCTTAAAATAACATTTTAAAAAATTGTTTTTTTTAAATGTTTTTTAACCTTCTCTTTAAAAAATTTAAAAAAGAAAACGTTTTTAAGCAATTATTTTTAGTGTTATATATAGTGCTAAGGGAAATCAATGGCATACGATCATCTTGACCGTTTACAAGAATAAAGTCAAAATACTACCAAAAGAATAATTTTTGATTGACGAGGTAGATAACTTGTGCATATCGACTTTCTATAAGGGGTTGGCGTCTCTAGATACAAATCAGAGGAAATAACCTACTTTATCGGCTAGTTGACAGTTGATTAGATGGGTCGGGAGATATTCCGGTTGAACTTTTTATCCGCTGTATAAGAGAGTTCACCCGGAATATGATCTTCCGATTCAACTTAGTTCTTCTGGTTCGTTGAACATTTTCGCTTCAACTGAGACTTCTGCTTAAACCTTGTTCAACCGGAACTTCTTCACTTTGCACAATTCAACCGGAACTCCTTCAAAAGCAATATTCCTTACAATACTTTTTTTGAAAAGTTTTTTAAGCGCTTTTTAAACAATACTAAAAATAGTTTTTAAATAGTTTAAAAAACGATTTTTAAACAGTTTTTATAAAATACTTTTACAATTTTATTCATAACAAAACTTATTAAAAAAATTATTGGTTAAAATATATAGAAAGAAAATTAAAAGGTTTGATTGGTAATTATCTATAAATTAAAGATGGGGGGGGGGGGGGGGGGGGTAACAAGTAACAATCAAGAATATGAGGTACAACTAGTAGAACTCTTTAAATTTATAATACTGTTTGTTTTTTAACGTCTGTATAGATTGCTAAAATAAACTCAAATTTAAATAAATCGAGTTTTTTAAACTTAAAACAACTTTTCAACATTTTAAGTTTTAAAAACCGGTTTATTTAAATTTCAGTTTATTTTAGCAGTCTGTAGAAGTTAAAAAACAAACAGTCTTTTTCTTACAGACTGTGAATGTTTGGTCCACCTCTTCTTCTACAGATATCTATATGACTATATCTGTAGATGTGATTTGCAGACTACAGATATTTTTTCTTTTAAAAAACAAACTACACCTTATTATTATGTGATAGATAATATATTAAATTATGCATATAAACAAACGTGTGTGTACATTTATTATTTTGGTTTCACGTCAATTTCTTGTTGAGTCGCAGATATATACAAATTATAATTTATCAAGAACTTTATTTTATGCATAATGCATGGTCATATTTTTAACATAAATCCCCTTATCTTATCTACATATTTATGTTATGAAAGCTTCAAAGTGTAAGAAATTAAAAAAGTTCTATCTTTTATCTTTCATCTTTCATATGTGAAAATAAAAAACTAAATTCGTCATTTGTTATAACTTTATAAGCCCCGTAAAATTTCCGCGTTTCACCTCTTTTTATTATTATTAAATAATATACAAGTTAAATTGTAATTATTAATTATTTATAATATGAGTTAATTCTAATATTAATTATTTAAAAGTTTCCATCTTTTCTTCTAGTTTTAAGTGCTTTGAACGCCACCATCACCGGTGACTACCTGTGTTCATCTCTTTGTAAACCATCAACATCATGATAAATCCATGTGAACCCCTTTGTCAACTCCAACTAAATACAAACACCAAACGATCCTAGTGTCACCATCATCCCAAGTCAACAAATGGAAAACAAAACTCACAAAATGGAATGGATTTAAACCCAACTTAAAATGGTTACAAAACATTCAATTTAACCTCACACACTTATACACACATCCATATTTATATATGACATGGTATATTACACTAAATTGAAAAAACACAACTCTATTGTTAAAAAAAGAATTTTCTATAATCTTTTGTTAGATATGCGTTGGGAAATTGTTGGGCCATACATTTGAGGCATGAACATTAGATATGGGCTTACTTGTTAATGGGCTTAGGTGTTCACGATTGGGTTTAGAAGAGTTCACGACTTGGGCTTGCTTGGACCGGATTTCTTATGGGTTTACTATTGGGCTTAGGGTTTTGTGTAAGGGTACTATATAAACCCCTTTAGTTTATGATTAGAACTAGTTGTTGTTTACGATTTTCTCATTCTCATTGTATTTACGATCGTATTCACTACTCAAAGAAAGTGTGTTCTTCATTCAAGATTTGATCTTTTGTTGTTTATCATCTATATCAAATCTATTTCATCTACTTTCTCTTGAATCGGTCTTGTACAAGGATTCCGCACTTGTACAAGATTAAAATATCGTGAACGGTTGTTGATCTTGGACCAACAATTGGTAGCAGAGCCAAGAAACGAGTGTTTCGTGGTTCTCAAGATATTGATTCAAGAAGATCTAACAGTTTTTGTGAGTTTTTCAGGTTTACGATCGAGTTTGCTGCTGTTTTTGGGCTGTTCGTCGTGTTTACGATCGCTGTTCTTGCTGTTCTTGGTGTTTACGACTGTTTCTGGGCTGATCTTGGAGTTTACGATCAATGTTCTTCATCAGATTTGAGTTTACGATCTAGAAAAAAGTGTTTACGACTTCAAGATCGGATTTTTTGAGTGTTTACGACCGTGTTTACGACTTTGTATTGTGTTTACGACTGAAGGTGATTGGAAACAGGGTTTACGACTGAAGGTGATCGGAAACAGGTTTACGATCAGGAGCTTACGATCCAGCTGTCTGACTAAATCGTAAACTGGTGTTTACGATCGGAAACGAGGTTTACGATCGGAAACGGGGTTTACGATCGGAAACTCTTCTTTTGCGGCAAAAAGTCACTATTTCACACTTTCACGGAAACGGAGGTAACTTTTGACTCGTTTGGAGTTAGAAACTCAAATTTTTACACGACGTCCGTGAGAAGGAGCCCCAGAATTACCCCAGACTAACGTATAGGGGAGCTCGTTTGGACCCCCAAATTCCACTCCGAATGCCTCCGTTTTTGCGTTTTAAGTTTTTGACACTATTCTTTGAATAGACTTTTGCCGTTTTTGCCGATTTTTCAAAATTTTCAAAGGCTGCATATCTAAAGAAGAAAATGAGTTCAGTGGTTGAAGAAAAGAATATGGTTGAGGACAAGGATGCTTTCGCAGATGAAGTTGACAAAACTAAGATATGCCCCAATCCTACTTGTGCTCGTTTAATTCCTGGCCTTAGACAACTGTGGAAAAATAGTGAGATAGAATTATTTGATATGCAATGTTCTAGAAGTTCATTTAAGGGCAGATGGGAGAAGAGTGAAGAGAAAGTGAAAGCTCAAAAATTAGACATTGAGAAATATCAAAAACTAGCAACGGAGAAGACTATTTTATATGATCAGGCTAGGATTGAGATATCTAAGCTGACACAGAAATTAACTGAACTGCAGCAAAAATATGATGAGCTGCAGGTCAAGTATGATTGCAATCAGGAAAGAAATCAGCGAATGCTCGATGCTGGAAAGGAATTATCACATGCTGTTGTAACTGGTCAAGTTGGGAAAGATAAAACTGGGTTTGGGTCAGAAAAGTCTGATAAGTCTCTGTCTGCAAACATCATTATTCCTCCACCAGTTCCCAGAGACATTATAGGAATACTTCTTAGTGAGGATCAAGTTCACATAACCAACTCTGACTATAAAGAAGCTGCTCCTCCTATTGATAGTGTCTTGGTTGGAACTACACCATTGACTCAAGAAGAAATTGATAATGAGGCTAACATGACTTATGGTGAAGGGAGAATAAAGGATATCATCAGAAAATGATGCTGAGTGCCAGAAATACAACAGGTTTCATAACTCTAAGTCTGATGATGCTGGGATAGAGTTGAAACCATACCCTAAAACTGAAACCCCATACTTCAAAGTAATTGACGAAGTCAAAAGGGAAAAGGTGATCTTAACGACACGGCCTGAGGGGAAGATCTTTATGACATCTAGATCAATGTTTGACCAAGAACCAGATGTTGGATATGACTTACCATCCTTCTCCTCCAAGTTCAAGGGAATAACTGATGGAGTAATAAGTAAAGCTGAAGTTGAGAGGCCAAAGATCACAATCAAGCATCCGAGTATGAAACCAACAGCTGGAGTGAAGAATGAAAAACTCAAGGGAGTAGCTGTCTCTCCCATTTCTTCAGTTGGATCATGCAGTTGCCGTTGTAATTGCAAGAATGGTGCTTCAACGTCAAAGAATCAAGGAAGCACAAAGACAGAAAGGACAGGTTCGACACAGGCTTCGACAAACCAGCAGAAAGTCAAATCTGAAGCTGCAGTCAAAGCAAAGAAGCAGAAACAAGGCAAACCAGCTCCATATCAGCCACCAAAGACAAATGGGTACACGTCAGACTTCTATCTAAAGAAGCAGACTTGCTTTAATTGTGGCATTGCTGGTCATATTGCTAGAAACTGTCTTTATCGCCCCTATGAACCCTATTATCCGAAAACTCAAAGGGTTTCATCTCAGGAGTCTGTGAAGTCTAAGCCGATGATGGTGCAGAAACCTAAGGCAATGAAGACTGTTACTCCTAAGGTTAAACCCTCTGATCAACATTGGGGCGCTGCCAAAGCTAAAAGAAAATCTTTAAATCAAAACAACAGCTTTCCAAGTTACCAAAATTTCCACAAACAGGTGAAGAAACCGTTTTCAAAACAACCAAAGTATGAAAAACCCATAGTTACCCCTCCCAAGGTAACTAAAACTGTTTTGAAAAATGATTCTAAAATGAAGAAGGTTGAAAAACCTAAAGTCACAACTCCAAAGGTGACTAAAACAAAAACTGTTTTGAAAAATGAATCTAAAACGAAGAAGGTTGAAATACCTAAAGTCACAACTCCAAAAGTGACTAAAACAAATTTTGACTCACCTGGAACATGGAAACCAAAAATCAAGGCAGCTCCATCTCAACTTCCTGATTTCTCAAAGGGGATGTTCTCACAAGAAGTATCTTTTATTGATTCCTCAGGTGTACCCAGAAAAACAATGGCCTGGGTACTAATGGCTAACTAATCTCTCACTATGTGCAGGAACAGTCAAGGAGGATTATCACTAACATTTTTATTATTAATTTGTTTGTTGATAAGTGATTATCCCAGGCACAGTTTAGGAGACGTATCTTCATGTCATGACAAGCAATTTTTTATGGAGGATATGTTTCCTTGAGAGGTAAAATGTCAAATTCAGCATGAAAGGTACTGTTCTTACCTTAGTTTTTTGTTTGATAAAGCTTTAAAGGGTGTTTGTGTCAAACCAAAAATCCTTAAAACTTTCAGTTGGTGCTTGGTTGTTCATTTAAAAAAAAAATTTGAGGTATGCATGCTATAAAACCCATTTTTCTAAAAATTTCAAATCCATACTTTGAAGGTTAGCTTGGCCAGATCTGTGTGAAGTAATTTGCTTTGCTTATGTGTTCGTGTTTAAAAAAAATTATAAAAAAAAAGAATGATGTTTACAAAAGTTGTGACATTAAAAATCAAAAAGAAAGGGGAAGAAATGTAAAGATGAAGAAAAAGTTGACCCCTAAAAAATAGTATGCTTTTCAATTTTTAATTGTTTGTGTTTTGTTTCTAAGAAAGCTATGAGAAGTGAAATATGTCCGGACTGGAGATGACCGACACGTGTAAAACGGATGTGAAATGCAAGCTCCACGGTGATATGCTCGGTAGGCTCGACCTAATCTTATGACCACCAATGTAAGTGCAATGAACTTAAAATATATATATGTTTAGTTTCTCATCTCAGTTTGCATGGTTTAAAAAAACTGAGTCCCAGCAAAAACGGGTTGAGAGTGGTAATTATACCTAGTATTCACTCTCTCACACGTCATGTTTCTGCTGTCATGACTACACCACCTAATGAAAAAAAAAATGAAAAAGAAATGAAAAAGAAATGAAAAAGAAAAGAAAAAGAAAAGAAAATGAAAAATAATCATTCAGTTTGGTCTTCTTTGCGTGCTTATTCGGCCGACCTGATCACCGACTGATGATTAATGAAATAAGTGGTAGTCATAACGGTGTTGCATGGTTCCTCAAGTTGGGGGTTTGTGAATCCTCAATAAACTCTGAGGTTGGGTAGGTTTTGCTATGTACAATTGGGTGTGGGGACGATTAAACATGCTGGTAATTAGTAATCTTTTAAGCATGATGCATTTGGTTGGGTTTGAACGGGTCTGAGTTTAAAGCGGACAAACATACCGGCAATCGCCTGGACTAGTCGAGTAACTGAAGCTGAAAAGGGTTCCTCAGTCAGATTCATACGGTTTAATCCCTTGTAAACTTTCTCATGTTTGATATTGGTAAGTATTTGTTTATTTTTATCTTTCGTGTGTGAGTCTTTAAGTTCTTTTTGGTTGTGTTTACGTCTTGGCCACGTTAATTTGAGAAGTCAAAATGTGTTTTCATGGGTTTTGATGCATGACAGTATGCCCCCTGTAGATCTTGACAAATTTTTAGGGGAAGGAGAGGGGATAATAAGTATTATACGAAGGGAACTCGAGGATGATACTTATTATCTAATGAAAAGACTTCCATAATACATAGTATCTGAAGGGAACTCGAAGATAATATGTATTATATCATGGGAAGTCCTTAGCTGAGGGGAAGTTATCAGCTAAGGGGAAGTCTTTAGAGGTCTTGGGTTCAGGTGAAGTTAATTATTATCAACTGAACAGATGATAATTAACTTCGGGCTTTTGGTTAAAACACATATTATCATCAACTGAACAGATGATAATTGGGTTTTTACAATGTCAATTATCCTCTTACCCAAAGACCAGTCATCAAATGTCTGGTGGAGTATATTTTTTCAAATGTGTGTTAGACAGGTTGATGATAGAAAGGTGTTGCTACTGCTCAAGTTAAAGAACCAGCCGGACAAGACTTCCATCTGAAAAGCAACTGTTCAGGGGAAGTTGTTGGTGTCTTTACAAGTTTTCAAAAGCTTCAAAAGAACTTCAAAGAAGATGTTCACATGTTTAGGGGAAGCTGAAGATTTCAAGTCGATCTTTGATGAAGAAAATGATGCAGAGAGCAGTTAGAGATCATGAAGATCCAAGATCAACAATCAAGTTCTCTAAAGTTAGGGGTTTTAAGTTCATTTTTACCCTATAATTTTTGGAGATTCAAGACAGTTACCGAGGATTCAGCAAGAACCAGTTCTTTCAAGAAAAGCAAGTCAATGAGAGTCCTCCATTTCATTGCTTGTTCATTTCAAGAAGTTCGAGCTGATGCTGATCAAGAGAAAGTCCCAAGTGCCCGTCAAGAAACCCATTGAAGATTTCTGCGAAAAGAATCTTCATCAACATCTATGCCAGCCAGTCAAGAAGAAGAATTTCAAAGATTGAAGACATTTAATATCACAAGCCTAGGGGAAGATTGTTGAGGCTAGATTATGAGGCTTGTAATATTAAATATGTTGGGCTGGGCTCAGAGAGTTTCATTAGGTTAGTAGGCTAGTTTTATTATTATGTTTAGGCTAGTTTACTATTAGATATGGGCATGGGCTTGGGTTTATGATTAGGGTTTGAGAGCCCAATAGTAAACTCATGGGATGGCTATATAAACCCCATGAGTTTACTATTCAAGGGGGGCAAGTTTATGACTCTAGAGAGAGAGCTAGTGTTTATGATCGGAATCTAGAGATAGAGAGAATAAAGGAGGATTAGGAGTTAGTTTCACTGAAAAGAATAAGAATAATGTTCCTCAACCTGTGTCTAGAGATATAATAGGTATAATCTACGAGGAGGATCAAGTAGATAGAACTGAATCAGAAATGCATGAACCAGGACCTCCAATAGATAGTGTTTTGGTTGGTGTGAAACCTATGACAGTAGAGGAATTAGAAAATGAGAAACACCTGACTTATGGTTTGGGTAATCAGAATAGATTGGTGACAACCACATGTGAATCAAGTCCATCTCAGGCATCATTAAACAATAATGTGAGTTCTTCTGATGTATTTATTTCTTGTGCAGATGAAGTAAGAATCAAGGATGTCTCTGAGAAGGATGCTGAATGTTTAAGAGTTAAAGAGAGTCATGAGTCTAGTAGTTCATGTTCTAATTTACCTAAGGACGATGTTCTAGCATCTGTGTCTGAACTTAATGCGTCCAAGTCAAAACATTTAGTTGTATCTATGTCTACAAAACATGTTTCTGACTCTAATGAAAAAGTTAATGGTTTTAAAATTCGTGTGCCTAACACAAGAGTTGGCCGTGAGTCTAAGCCCCAGGACTTTGTCCCCTATCACCAGGTTGTGTCTACTTTCAACAGAACAAACAAATCAAAATCGGAACAATTTTGTTTAATTACACAACCAGAAAAATTTCCAAAACATGTAATACACAAATGGGAAGACAAGCCTGAATGGAAGTCGTCTTATCCAAGACGCTCATACTTTTGTAGTCATGTCAATGGGCCTAGACTTATGAATTGTTTTCAATGTGGAAAACCAGGACACTTTGCTGCAAACTGTGTGAACAAACCTTACCAACCATACTATCCGCAAAACCCACGGACTAGTATGTTGGAGAAAATGATGACAGGTGAAAATAGAAAGCAAAAGTAACAAGCTTTGTCTCAGGGGAAGCAGTGTTCAGAACCAATGAAGGCTCAACAGTCTAAGGTTTCAAACACAAAAGCTCGAGTGACAAAGCCTGTTGATGAAAAGTGGAATGTGGCCAAAACTCAAAACTCAAGTGTAAAGTCAAAAGAGTTAATAAACCTAATGGAAACACAAAGGTTGTGAAACAGGTTTCAAAATCAAAAGATGTCACTCAAACGAAACAAGCTGTTTATACAAAATTGAAACTTGAGTGGACACCTGTTAAAAAGCCAGCAGGTAAAAAGGCCACACCACCACCAAAGAAACCTGCATCTGAAAAGAACTCAACCAATTTAATGAAACCACAGAAACACCCCATTTCGAAACCAAAAGTCAACACTCAAACTTTGAGTGTACCTGAATCAAAAGCTGGAATGTCTCTTCAATGAGTTAACTACACATATTCCAAAGGTGTGCCCAGATCTGTTATGGCCTGGCTACCTGACTCTAACTAATCTTTGATCCATGTAGGGGCAGCCGAGAAGAACTGTCAACAATCTCTGGTACGTTGATAGTGGTTGCTCCCGACATATGACCGAAGATTTGTCGCTTTTGGAAGAGGTAGAAGATTTCGATGGAGGTGGTGTATTGTTTGCTGGAGGAGTAGGTGGAAGAATCAGCAAGAAAGGTGTTGTGAAGAATGGTAACTTATCATTTGCTGATGTACATTATGTGGAGGAGCTGTCACATAGTCTGCTGAGTGTATCACAGATTTGTGATAGAGACTATTCTGTATTATTCAACCGCAAGGAGTGTATTATTCTTAAGCCTGGTGTGAAGATTCCTGAGGAGTGTATTCTAATGCGTACACCAAGACGAGCAAATTCTTATCTTCTCAACATGGGTAATCCTACAACTTCAGAAGAAGCCTGCATTATCTCAAAGCAAACTGAAAATCTGGCATTGTTGTGGCATCGTCGTCTGGGACATGCTAATATGAAAAATCTGTCAAAGCTGGCAAAGGGAGAGCATGTAAGGAACCTACCTATCACAGATTTCACGTCAGTTGAGAAGTGTGTTGCATGTGCTAAGGGGAAGCAACACAGATTACCGCATCGTTCCAAGATCGTTAATTCTGTTTCATCGGTATTGCAACTACTTCATATGGATCTCTTCGGCCCAATGCAAGTTCAAAGCATCAGTAAGTTCTCATACTGTCTGGTTATAGTGGATGATTTCTCTCGTTTTACTTGGGTTTTCTTTCTGTCAAACAAGCATGAAACTCCAGCGCTTGTGAAACAGTTCGTTACTCTTATAGAGAATCAGTTGAGCAAAAGGGTAAAGGCTATTAGAACAGACAAGGAACAAAATTTAAGAATGCAGAATTGAATATGTTCTGTGGAGTAAAAGGTATAGAAAGACAATTCAGTGCACCATACACGCCTCAACAAAATGGTGTTGCTGAAAGAAGAAACATAACTCTCATTGAAGCTGCCAGAACTATGCTGTGTGATGCAAGATTACCAATTTTCTTCTGGGCCGAAGCAGTCAACACTGCTTGTTATGTGCAGAATCGGGTACTGTTGAACAAGCGACATGAGATGACGCCTTATCAGATTATCTATGGAGAAAAGCCAAAGGTGGGATACTTCAAGACTTTCGGGTGTCCTTGCACAGTGTTAATTCAATCTGATGTGGGGAAGTTCGAAGCAAAGGCTGATGAATGTTATTTTGTGGGATATTCTGCAAATAGTGCTTATCGGGTCTACAACAAAACCACCAAATTGATAATCGAGGCATTTGATGTTCACTGGTTGGAAGATAATCCAACAGATGTAGGAATTGGCGCCCCTCATAACGCCCCTCCCCACCCCCCGGGGCGCCATGTTATGCCAAATGTTGAGGAGCGCCATGTTAATGACGCCGTGGAACGTTGGAGGGATTTAAATTTTTGACCGTTGAACGGTCATTTCCTTTTATTTATTTTTTCAATTTTTTAAACCTATTTTAAACACTATAAATACTACCTTCCATCCATTTTTATACACACTCCTGCACTCATCTCTCACTTTTTATAAAATTCTTTCTACCTACAACAATCAAAATGTTTTCTCGTGGCGGACCTTCCTCAAACTCGCCCTTCCAAGCCCCGCGTCGAACAAACGAGCCCGAGCAACAACCGCGTGACGATGGTTTGTTCGCGTATGTTGCGAACATGACGCCCCTACCACAAGCCTTCCCACCTTTCCCACCTTACCAAAAGTTTGGCTTCAACTCGTACTCGCAACAAAATTTCGCACCATTTCAATCGAGCCAAGGTTATTCACCGTACCAATCTTGTCCATCTCCTACCCCACCTTCTCGTCCCTCTTCACAATAACCCATTGCGGTTTTCCCGGACGAACCCGATGTGGTTCCGGAGACGCAAGAGGAGGCGGCGCCGGTCGGACCGAGAAAACAGAGATCTCACAAGAAAAAAGATACCGCGGAACCCAGACAACGAAAAGTGGTGCAACATTGGACCGAGGAGGAGGAGGTGGCACTAGCTCGATCGTGGCTTGACACGTCGGAGGATCCCATTCACGGTAAATAATACACTTTTTAAAATTAAAAATTTTAAAACATTCAAATTATTAATTATTATTTTTTAAACGCAGGTAATAGTAAAGACCTTGTGACTTTTTGGTCGGAGATTCGTCGAAAAAATTTCGTCGAGATGAAAAAGGAGCCGTACCGAGCTAACAATTCGTTCTCGGGAAAGTGGACGGAAATGAACAAGAGGATGAAAGCCTTTTCCACCATATACGGTCGGATTAAAAGTAGTCGACCGAGCGGTGCGGACGACCAAGACATCATCATAGCGGCAATGGCGGAATATCGAGCAAACGCGCCGGCGTTTAACAACCTCAAGGCTTGGCAAGTGGTTCGTGATGCACCAAAGTGGTTGAATCAATCGGACCTCACACGGCCGACAAGACTACCAAGTAAAAAATCAAAAACGTCGTCTTCCGCCGCCGCCACCGACTCCCCTAATATGTCCGACGCTCGGGCATTTGATTTGAACGATCTGAACGATTACGACGAGGATGTCGAAATCGAGCGGCCTAGGGCGCCGGGTAGGGACAAGGCAAAGGCAAATGCGAAGGCGAAACGAGCGGCGTCCTCAACGGCAAGTCAAGCACCATCCTCCGACTACTCCGTCCGCTATGAAGAAATGCGAGAACGTTTTGATGATTTTTTGACACTTAAGAGAGAACAAATCAATGCCGTTAACGCTTGGAAAAAAGAAAAAGCGTTGGAGAGGCTCATGCAACCGCTCCCCTATGAAGAACCCGCCCGAAGCCTCGCGTTGCAAATTCGAGCGCATATCATGAAAGAATATGGCCTTTAGATGTTTTTTTTAAGAATCTAGATTTGTTTTTTTTTTAAATTTTCATGTTTGTTTTTTTAATGAATGTTGTAGGTTTGTTTTTATTTTTTTTAAAAAAATCTTCTAGTAGTAATGTCTTGTTTTTTTAATGAATATTTTAGTTTTTAATATGTTTAATACTAAATTATATAAAAAATTGATTAAATAATTAATTAAGTACTCATTATATGGGGGTTATATATGGAGCCTCACTACACCACTTTTGATATGGAGCCCCTCATGCTGACGTGGACGCCACATGGCGCCTAAGGAAAAATGGAACAAAACAATCTTCATTTGCCACACCTAAAATATGCTCTTGAAGTTGTTAGGGTGGGAGGTATGCTCACTTAATGCATGGTTTAGGCATAAAATTGACCAATGAGAGGATGCCAATAGGAGAGAGAAAATTGATGTAGATTTGATGATTTGGTACGGGGTATGTTTGATTTAGGCATGGTTTAGGCATGGATTAAAACCTTTTTCTTTTTTAAACTAAAAACAAATAAAATTAAACTAAAACATTTAATATAAAATAAAAACATAACAATTCATTAGATTAAAAAAAACTTACAAAGTCCTAAAAATAATAAAAATTACCAAATTCCTAAAAAAAACCAACATTTATTCTTAAATTAAAAAAAAAAAATACAAATCTAGGGTGGTGGAGGATTTGCATTCAGCTCTTCCTCAGTTAGCACGACTTCCAAGTTGTTGGCGATATGCTCAGTGATGTCGAATCGTAGCTGGAAGTGTGTCTCGCTGTCGCGTATCTCCATATAAACATCCTCAGTGTCGGTCGGCTGGACTGGAGGATCACGAATGTGTACCGGTGAAATAGTCACGCCCTCGTCTTTCAGTGTTATGTTGTGAAGTATCATGCAAGCGTACATGATATTCTCCATCAAATATGTGTCTGTTGGCCGTTCTTTTCGATCTACTATCGCCCACTTAGCTTTCAACCTCCGAAACGCTCTTTCGACGTCTTTTCTTGCACCATCTTGCACCTTCTTCATTTTCTTCACCTTGATTGCGTATGGATGTGTATACGCTTTTACAAAAGTAGACCAAGTGGGATATATACCATCGGCTAGGTAGTAGCCCCGTTTGTATTCCCGACCATTAACAATAAAAGGAGCTTTCGGAGCAATACCTTTCAACTCGTCCGTGAACAATGTTGACTCGATAAATACTCGTCCTTGTGCTCTTCTCTCGAGATTCTTCGTCTAAAACAGCACGATAACATAGATTCATGAAACTCATCGCGTCATTGTCCGAATCGCTCGAAATACTAGATGAAGTCATAAGCTCGGGTGGGATTCTATACCATGGGCGAGGGCGATTCATGTTTTTTGAGAGAAAGAAACTAGAGGTTTTTTTTGTTTAGGAGAATAAGGTGTATAAAATTTGTTGGGTATAGATGGATTTATATAGTGTTTGAATTGATTAAAAAAAAATTAAAGTTTAAACGATCAAAAAAATGACCGTTGAATGGTCACTTATTCTCGGCATCCATCGACGATGAAATGCCGAAAACCCAGCCCCTACATGCCGATGCCGAAGAGAAGGGGGGGGGGGGTGCGGTATACTCGCCGAACTCGACATGGTTGGTGCCGAGAGTATGTCGAGGGTGGCGGCATGTATACCGCCCACCCTTAGGTATCAATAGATCACCAAAATCGCTCTTTCTCCCTCGCACACATGCATGAAGGAAAAACTAATGATAAAACTTGAGAAACAAGATTTATAGTGGTTCGTCTAATCTGACCTACGTCTACTCTATAACTAGTAATTTCTATTTCTCTATGCTCAAACCAAATTACAATTACAATGGTAGTATATAGAGGAAAATGGACCTAATGTAAACGCAGAACGAGTCTTTGACATAACTGGGCGAAGACTTAGGCCAGCTAAAGTATCCATACCAAACAATCTCCCACTTGTAAGCTTTAACAATCTTCACAAACGCACTCCATTGTAATCCTATTCACCACTAGTTGCATCTGCCTTCTTATCAGTTAACATGAGGTGTCACACCCCGGTAATTATTGTGTCGGGTGCGAACGAGATGGATCATAGTCAAGATTACATAGAACGACCTCTGGATGATTCAACAACTAGAGCCGTTTAAAAAGTTAAGTTAATTCAAAATATGGAGTTTCATTCAAAGTTGCAGCGGAAATAGTAGTGAAAGTATATTTGTCTTAATTGTTACAAAAACAATTATATTTCAAAAGATTTGAGAACATGACACCGTTAGGTGTTATGCAATGAAATCTCCAAAAGAGCAGCTCAGTTTGACCATGACTCCAGAATAAGAAAATGCAGGTCCTAAATGTTATGATGTCCTGAATGCAGCACGATCAATCACCTGAGAATTCATATACTAAAACGAGTCAACATAAAGTTGGTGAGTTCACAGGTTTAGATAGCATGCAAGTAAAGTTTGATAAGCAGAGTTTGATATAATCATTCCATCGTTTGACAATTTGTTTAGATACTGTTTTATAAATTACCATGAACCTTGAATTCCGAAACTAACTGATTACCCACTCATGATACTATGTCCAACAGTACCGCATGGCCAATTATAACTGTATGTACCTTTTTGACTATTAACACGGAGTCAGGATTGGAGCTACCAATCAGAGCAAGGGCGTTAACCCGATAGATCTATCCACGAGTCATCGTTTCTGTTTGTAAATTAATCGGATTCAACTAATAGTGGGGTTTCATCATAACATGAACAAGCATGATACAATATGATTTGGACTAGAAAAGATCATGTAATCAATAAGGTAACAAGTAATCTATTTGTCAGGCAATGATTTATGTTTGTAATGAATTCTCCCCCAAGTATTAAAACAGTTAAATGAAAGGGGCCGTGAAAACTCACCTGAATACAAGTAATTCAGTAAGGTAGGCAAGTAAGCAGTCCTATACAATGTTACAAGACAACTTAGAATATAGAAATTGGGTTGACATCTAAGTCACTCCAATTTGGTTGGTCAAGTCTTGGTGTTAGGGTAACCCGTTAATGTGATATGACATTGTTGACCTTAAGGAAATATTATTGCAAATAAATATTTATTACTTGATAATCAAAATATTAATTATATCCATGATGAATATTAGTTTAGAAATAGTTTATACTTCCAAGTGATTATCATATGAGTCCATAAGACTTTTAAAGGAGGAAACGAAACGTGCTTTTTGCCGGTTTTAGTCGTACTTCACGGCTTTTCCAGAAATGACTATAGCAATTGACCAAATTGATAAATAAACATTTATTTTCATCATAAAGGTCATAGGAAATCAGAATGTACAAGTTCAAGGGTTCGCTTTCCTAGTTTTGTCGGTTTTGCCGGTATGTGTTCGATTTAGCCGGTTTTGATCCTGTGACTCGTTCTAAGGCCTTGTAAACTACCAAAACACTTTGTAAACTTATTATAAGTCATCTAAAGTCCTTAAAGGTGTTCAAGATCAGTTGTACCCTTTGTTTACATATCTTTTACAAAAATGGGTTTTCCGGGCCCGTAAAGTGTCCGTTTTTGGTCCCGTTTTCCCCCAAATTTAGCTATTTTCGAAAGGGATCTTGTACTAGGGTTTTTATGACTAAAAACATCTTTTAAAATCACTTTAGGAGGGGTCAAAGTTTCTGACCTAATTTGGCCCTAATTAATCCATAGTTTCCGGGACTTTTTAGTGGGTTATTTTTATAGATTTAGCCGTCCAAACATATCAATAAGTCGTATGGTGTTATCCATAACCTTCTAACATGTTAAAATTTTCGGACCTAGGGTCCCAAGAGTCACAAATTTCGGATCTAGTGGTTTGTTCATAAAACCAAGGCACATTGTACACATACTAGCATCATAACACTTGTTTTTCTATAGATCTATATAATGTAGCATATGAGGGGTTCAAAATACATGAAATCACTAGTAGAAACACATGATATACTAGATCTAACATGACTTTAAACAAAGTTTTAGGTTACTAGAAACATAGAAGAAAATGCATGTCAAAAGTTACCATTTTTAAACCAAGACTTGAGGTTGGAGTTCTAGATGGAAAATACAACTAGTTAACATGATTAACTAGAGAAAAACTAAGAAAATGATGTCTACTAACTTGAGA
>JBCNJP010000008.1:53238085-53245585 GCA_039602395.1 Deinandra increscens subsp. villosa
TGTTTGAAAACTTTGTGTTAAAAGAATTAATTAGATCAGATCCAGATGTTTAACATAAATATTAAGAGCTAGAGGGGCTGTTGAAATTGTTTCGGTGTTTGATTACTGATGATAATCAGCTATGATCAACAAAAAGGGCAGAATGTTTGAAAAGTTTGTGTTAGAAGAATGAATTTAGAGCAGTTCCAGATGTTTAACATAAATGATAACAAACGGGGTTTTTTTCTAACCATAATGGTTTTTAGAGGTATGATTGTGGTGGTAACAATATATTTGTTTGTTTGATGCATAGCTGCTACTATCCATTTGAGAAAATTGATAATGAAGGAAAATAGTCTGATTTTGTTTGCCTTCCTATC
Source organism: Deinandra increscens subsp. villosa (assembly GCA_039602395.1). Taxonomy (NCBI): domain Eukaryota; kingdom Viridiplantae; phylum Streptophyta; class Magnoliopsida; order Asterales; family Asteraceae; genus Deinandra; species Deinandra increscens. The sequence continues at coordinate 53,238,445 of JBCNJP010000008.1, forward strand.
TCAGGTGCCTATTTCAGATGGCTTTTTTAGGAGCTTGATTTTGGTTGTCTTTAGGTTTCATTTCAGGTATGGTTGTCTCGCAGGAAAATAAAAAAATAAAATAAATACTGGCTCTAATCTGGGATGGCTTCTTAATAAAAGGAAAGAATCTGAGAAAAAAATAGAATACAAAGAGGGGCCTTTAATTTAGTTTCTTTGTTTGCTTTTGAAACTTTTCTGTTGTACAAGTGAATGTTATTTGTTTAGGTGGCTTCATGGTTTATGTCGCCGCTTGGATTTGTACATTTGTGGTGTTTCTAACCTGCGTTTTATAAACATGCAGGTTCGTTTGAGATGTGTATAATTTCTTTGTTGGTGAAGTATGTTTCTTGGTTTTCTTTAAAACGTCTTTTGTATGTCATATTTTAAGTATTACATAGATAGGTAATCAGCTGATTGGTGTCTCCTGAATGTTGTTTTAGTGTGGGCTCTTTTTCAAATAAACCAGTTAGGTTACTAGACAATTAATAGCAAAGTAAATAATTAATATGTGAACAACAATTATTAATTAAATAATTACGAAACCTATTAATGACAATTTTTTTTTCAAACTCAGTACGATTATGTTTTATGGATTCAAGACTTTACATGTAGAAATGATTGCAAGCATTTTCTGGTACTAATCACTAATTTATTTTATCTTTATATTGGTGGATTAATATTTATTAAACCGTTTTTGAGTTGGGCCCAATTCAAACATAAGATCTTGCCCAACCCCTTGAGATTATGACAATTGACAATTTTTAAAAAAACCCAAAGCTCCTTCCAGCCCTGCTTTGCATCTATGATATGATTTGTTTTTTATATTTTTTAAAAGTTATTTTGGACCAATTTTTTTTGTTGCTGCTGCTACTGATTCTTCACATTTGTCATTGTAGTAGTAACAACTTTATTAAGTGCCATCTTACAGTACCTTTTGGTTGCAATAGGAGCCAAAAAGGACAACCCCAAAAAAAGGAAAATCAAGAAGGAATTGAAGAAGGAATTGAAGAAGGAACCGTAACCCGTGCCGTTTTCAGGTAAGCGATGGTTTATTGGGGAACTCTTTTGGGTATTAACTATTAACAATATTTTCTCAGGAAATGGTAACCCCAATAGACTATATGATGCATGAATTGCACCAACTAGATGTTTAATTTTGGTAAACTTTGTCCCAAGTGGTTGTATGGGATTAATAGATTTTCAATTTTGGTAAACTTTGTCCCAAGTGGTTGTATGAGATTAGTAGATTTTTTATTTTGGTGAACTTTGTCCCAAGTGGTTGTATGTGATTAGTAGATGTTTAATTTTGGTAAACTTTGTCCCAAGTGATTGTATGGGATTAGTAGATTTTTAATATGGGATTAGTACAAGTTAAGGCTTTATGGGCTACCTTTTCTTGGTTTTATGTAATTGTCATGGTTTGGCTCCTTGGTTGTTTAATATGGGATTAGTACAAGCAGCTCTGATACCATATTATTGATTCATCAAATCAAGACTAATGGTTTCCAAGTCGAGACTGAACACGATGCAAGACGTTGATAATAGTAGACTAAGGGGGAGAATTGTAGAACCTGAAATGTAGTCTAATATTATCAACACTGTAAAGTCAACAGCAAGTTAAGTTGACGGGTTCGAATGATGGTTTTGGCATGTGGCGTTTGAATGTTGAAAAGACAATGGAGCTTATTGAAGACTAAATTTAGGGGCTTTTAATGTAATTTATTATTATTGTCATGTTTTAGTCTTTATTATTGTCTAGGGTGCTTATTGTAATTAGCCTATAGTCATTAGGCTATATATAGACAGTGTTAGGGGAAATTAGGTTAAGGCTTGGATGAACCAAATTAGATCTAGGAGGTTAATTTCCAGATTTTTGTAGATCTATTTGGGGGTTTTGAAAGATTATATCCATCTTCATCAAGTTCTTCATCTTCTATCTTTTTCTTTCTTACTTTTTACTCAATAATCTCAAAATATCTCATCTTTTTTGTTGTTTCTTTCTCAAATCACCAATCACTAGCACTGTAAAGATCATATTGGACCAACAATATGGTATCAGAGCCTTGGTGCTCTTGATTTTGGTGATTTTTTGGTGTTTTTGAAGCTTTTTGGGGTTTTCTTGTTCAAACCAATTTGGATCTTAAATCTGTGTTTTTGGATTGGAAATTGGTCGGAAATTGTGTGGTTTGATAGCAGGAAGCTATTGCAATCATTCCCGCTTCAATTGGTTGATTTTTGAGCTTTTTTGGTGATTTTTCGGGCTGAAAAACGCGTCCAGCGAAACTGCTGTTCTTCCAGCGAAACTGTAGTTTCTCTGGCAGAGAAACTGCCAGAGAAACTGTCAGAGAAACTGCCAGCGAAACTGCCAGAGAAACTGTAGTTTCTCTGCCAGAGAAACTGTAGTTTCTCTGCCAGCGAAACTGTCAGTGAAATTAAGCAAATTTCGAACGAAAGTTCACCGTTCTCGAGCGAATTTCCGGGCGAACCTCTGCCCGATTTGCGAGCGAACTATCGGGCGAACTTCATCAAAAAAAAAAAAAAAAAATAAAAAAAAAAAATTTATTATATCATTTGGATCGCATACAATCGAAAAGAAAAGAAGAAGGAAAGAGAATGGAAGACATTGGCCGGGTGTTAATTGCTTTTCTTATGGGCTGAGACAATTTGATTTTAGACATATGTAACAAAGTCAAGCGTGATTGTGATGAAGCCAATTATTTGTTGCGAGAAAGTTGGAGTTTCAAACCTTTATCAATTGCCTACATGTTAGGAGGATCTACAATCGAGGGGGAGATTCACCATAACGAGCTTCAGATCATTGGTCATGTTGTGAAACGCAAGATGGAGTTAACCAGTATTCGATCAAGCTTCCATTAAGAGTATATGGAAACCATCAGTCTAGGGGGAGTATTATTGATTCATCAAATCAAGACTAATGGTTTCCAAGTCGAGACTGAACACGATGCAAGACGTTGATAATAGTAGACTAAGGGGGAGAATTGTAGAACCTGAAATGTAGTCTAATATTATCAACACTGTAAAGTCAACAGCAAGTTAAGTTGACGGGTTCGAATGATGGTTTTGGCATGTGGCGTTTGAATGTTGAAAAGACAATGGAGCTTATTGAAGACTAAATTTAGGGGCTTTTAATGTAATTTATTATTATTGTCATGTTTTAGTCTTTATTATTGTCTAGGGTGCTTATTGTAATTAGCCTATAGTCATTAGGCTATATATAGACAGTGTTAGGGGAAATTAGGTTAAGGCTTGGATGAACCAAATTAGATCTAGGAGGTTAATTTCCAGATTTTTGTAGATCTATTTGGGGGTTTTGAAAGATTATATCCATCTTCATCAAGTTCTTCATCTTCTATCTTTTTCTTTCTTACTTTTTACTCAATAATCTCAAAATATCTCATCTTTTTTGTTGTTTCTTTCTCAAATCACCAATCACTAGCACTGTAAAGATCATATTGGACCAACAGTTTCCCATTGAGGCTGTTGCATCCAACATTCGACTTTCTTACGTGTTTGATCTCATCGGCCGGGGAATACGTAGTGGGTCGCACCGCCACAACAACCGCGTTGCTAGCCGCAACACGCTAATAGTGCCACTTGTTAATAAGGTATAGGCCATGTATTATTATATTATACAACAAAATTTCATAGATGAATAGTTAACTTTTAGTTTTTTAAATTTTGGCCACATGACTTTGGTGTTTTGACGCTTTCTACCCCTAAACTTTTACGATTTGTTTTTTTCTTTTTAACGAAATAGTAAACTTTTAGTTTTCATAGTTTGGCCACATTGTTTCATACTCTTACGTTTTGTACCGTTTAACGTTTAAAGTTTTTTTATTTTAAGTTTTGTTGTCTTCTATTTTGGTCACGAAACTTTTAACTTTTATACTTTCGTTTTTAGTATATTTTTATAGTTTTATACTTTCACTACAAGACTATTAGACTTTTATGTTTTATATCGCTTAACTTTTTTACCCTCTAACATTTAAACTTTTTTTTGTTTTAACTGGTATTGTCTTCTACTTTGGCCATGAAACTTTTAACTTTTATACTTTCGTTTTTAGTATACTTTTATAGTTTTATACTTTCACCACAAGACTTTTAGACTTTTACGTTTTATACCACTTAACTTAGTATATTTTTATAGTTTTATACTTTCACCACAAGACTTTTAGGTTTTATACTCAATTATTTTTTAACCCTCTAACTTTTAAAGTTTTTTTTTATTATTAAGTTTTTTTGAGTTCTACTTTGGGCACGAAACTTTTAATTTTTCTATTTTCGCTTTTAATATACGTCTTAGTTTTATACTTTTACCATGAGAGTTTTAAACTTTTATGTTTTATACCACTTAACTTTTTTACTTTCGCTCAGTATACAAATTTAACCCTGCAGCAACGCGCGGGGTGGGTAAACATCTCGTTAGTCAAATTATATATTTTGGTCATCCTAATCTTTTTAAACTTAGTATTTTAGTATTTACCAATACCTTAGAATAGTCATTGCCTAATCAATTTACTTTGGTGATAGTACTTAAACGTGAATGACATGTATTAACTGGATGGTGAAAACACCGGTAGTTAAGCTTATGTCTAGGAATGACATCGCGTATAAATCCAAACCTATCGTTGGACCCGATGCCTACATAGGAAGTCTTAATGAGAGTGTCATAACCTATTATGTCACACCCCCAAATTCCACTAACGGAGTATAACCGTGTGGGGTGTGAACCAGACCAGGATCCAAGACTTTAGTTACAACCAAGCCATAACAGTAAATAAATAAAAGATAAGGGGCTTCAAAATAAAGTAGAGGAAAGTTTGTTTTACGAATACATAAGTTAGTTCAAAAGGATCAGCGGAAGCATATTAGTGATTACAAGTTTGATGTACAAAAGACATGCTCATAAAGTTGGGAAATATGAATTTCCCAAAAGTTTGCAAAAGAGAGTACTGCCGCCATCCGTGCCATCCATGAACCCACCTAACGACCTGAAAAGTAAACAACGATCAAGTGTCAGCTAAAAAGGCTGGTGAGTTCACTAAATCAGTCTACACAACACCATGTAGACCAAAAATGCATACGAAACGTAAAGAAATAAGTTCGTAATCTAGAAATGTAAGTATTATCCGTATCGTTAGGTAGCTAGCCTATGCTTATGCTCCTCTGAACGTTCGCGACCAAAGCTGACATTGTATTTGATAGGTATTCACCTATGTAATTTGCCTTCCCCGTGTCTTTCCCGATCACGGTATTCCTAGGCTAATATTGGTCTCAGTCCGACCGCCAGTCGGGAGGGTGCATCCTGTGCACCGCTGAGCGGGGGTGTCAATCCCCAGTAGATCTACTCAACATTACCTCGCTATTCTATACTAATGGCCCGATAAGTAAGGACTTTTGTTTATAAAGCAATTCAGTGAACATGTGATATAATGGGATAAATACTCAAGTAAAGAAATACCTTTACCGTGTGTTGCCATCCCTTACCGGATGCAACTATAACAGTAAGTGAAACTCACCTTAGGTTGCTCGGCTTAAGCTTCAATAAATCCAATTGTGATTGTTAATGAGGACCTAATAATCACATTAAGGTCTTAGGCGTAAGGTTGTGTTTAAAACTACTAGCACGTTGGAAAACACGACACGACATAACGACACACGATACCGATGGTTGATCATACACAAGGGTTCAAATACATCAGAAGTCCAAGCAAGTATTATCATAGTATAAAGCATGCAAATCATGGCATATCATTTCAAGTAAATTGTACAAGTTTGGATTCTGGTCACAATTTCGCTAGCAGTTTCGCTAGGCAGTTTCGCTGTGTGCACGGGCCGCACTTTCGCTAGGCAATACCCGATGACACAGTTTCGCTAGGCTAGTTTCGCTCGAAACTGTTAGCACAGTTTCGCTAGCCTAGTTTCGCCCGAAACTGGTTTGAACTTTCGTTCAGGGAATTTCGCTCGGTAGTTTCGTTCGAGCAGGTCTGGTTGGTTTACTCGGCGACACTATAGTTTCGCTACTTAGTTTCGCTAGAAGGAGATATACGTAATTTCGCTACATAATTTCGCCTGATGAAGGCACAGTTTCGCTAGTCGCTAAAAAAACCCGTAAATTTGACTAAAAACCTTTCTAACAGCTTCTGTATCACATGCAATTCGATATCTAGCATACCTAAACGTTTACCAACATCATGTGAGCAATTTTCACATAAAGGAACCTAACTAGCATAGATCTTCATATTGACATGGTAAGTTACAGAATTTATGTTATGTCTAGCATCCCTAAGCATCATAGCAGTAGCAGAAGTCGTTGCATGTGGATTCTAAGCATACATTTTAGTTAAACATACAAGAAACGCATAAGGGAGGTTTATGTGACTCACGGTTGATCTCCAATGCTCGAATGGATGGAAATTTGGGGCTGGAATCACTGTGGTTCGAGCTGTTTCCTTGCTGGCCGGAGATCTCGAGAGAGGGAGAGTGCAGAAGTGTGTGTATTTGTGAGGAATGAGCAAAAATGAAAAGGTTGGCTTGGGTTTCCTATATATCAGGTGCTAGTTTCGCCGGCAGTGTCGCTGGTAGTTTCACTGCCAGTTTCGCTAGCCACGCGAAACTGGTCCCGTAGCCCAAATGTCTTAGCTACCGGGCGAAACTGTAGTTTCGCCTGGTAGTTTCGCTGGCTACCCAAAAAGGTCAATTTACATTCTAAGTAAGACAAGCACAATTTCTCGATAATCACACAATTACACCCTAAATCAAATAAACACGTTGCATATAACTTCACGTAATGGTAGTAAGTAAATAAACACATAGCACATATGGACGGGTTCGGTGATCAACCAAAGGTCATGGACGTATTCGGTCTAGACACGCATTAGTTACGGTTTATAACATGGCTAACGGAGATTGTCTAACGGAACTGATGGAATTAACGGAAAAACTTAACGGAGCTAACTTGGGAAGTTACAATTGTCACATATTAGGCCATAGCATGTCTAATAACGTCTAAAGTGTTATTAGGTCAAAGTTAATCATTTTAAACTATACTTTATATCACATCAAAAAAGTCTAGAACACATCCACAAATGCTTATGAA
>JBCNJP010000008.1:53250585-53264017 GCA_039602395.1 Deinandra increscens subsp. villosa
ATCTATTTTATTAACTTTTTTCAGATATTTTCCTAGATTACCGCAGCAACGCGCGAGTCGAATACTCTAGTTATTCTATATATATACAATCATTAACTTTCTTCTAGAAGAAAATAAAAAATTCTTTCATGGTTAAATACACTAAGTTTGACAATTAACAACCTGTGTTTCAGACCAGCTGGCTAAAACTCTTGTGTTTCAACACCAGAACGCGAGTTCGATTCTTACTCTAAACAAAAAAACGTTTATTTTTTGTTCCTATCCAATGGTTAAATTGAAATGGGCCATCACGTAGGATTTTGGATTCCTACAGATCCATGCGATGCTAATGGTCTTTAATTCCATGTGATGTTTGATTCAATCCTGTTATATTTTCTACAGGTGTTCAAATGGGTGGGAGGTTGGTTTGGTTTGCAAATTGAGATTCACACATAGTTTTGAGCTAATTAGTTTTAATGTTATTTTCTTTTTCTACTTTTTTTATCAAATAAAATTTAGTTCAACAAACTTAAAAAAATATATTGTAACGTTGTTATTTTAAGAATACTCATTTATTATTAAAAGTTTCAGGTTCGATGCTTCTAGCAACGGTTTCGTTTTCCTGCAATAGTTTTTATGCATACAAAAAAAATTGTTCTTTGTTTTATTTATTTCTGGTACTATGACACAACTTTTTGTTAATATATTTTGTGATTTATTTCGATTGTCGGATTATTTTAATTCATACCGTTGAGTTTAGACTTCTTTTTAGATTTCACTAAACCTCAGACGAAATTTCTTCGTGTTGTGTTAATTTTATTCGTATATTTTTTTAATGCTTTATATTTGTTTACATTATTTTTTTAATGTTTAAGATTTTATATGTTTTTAGATTAGCATTTTTTTTAACTATATAGATATATTATTTGTTTAAGACCAAAAAAGATGTTAAAATTTCTTAAATGATTTATTTTTTCACGCTTACGCCTCTGCAACGCGCGGCTTGATAAGCTATTAGAAGAAAGGTAATAAAAATATGGTTAATAATAGAAGAAAAAAAATTCTTTGATGTTAAATAAAATAAGATTGGTTAAAGTTAACGAATGTACTACAGCCCAGCTGGCAGAGGCCTTCAAATCCTTCACGAATGTCCCGTATTAAAATCTTCCTGCGTCCATTTTTTAAGTTCGTTGAGTCATTATTTTAGGTAATATCTTCTCACCCTCATCGATCTCGCCCTCATCATCTACGACCTTTTTTTCCTTCTAGATTTTGTGTTCGTCACCGGTTTTTCATCCAATTCACACTTCAATTGTCGTTTCTAAACCTAAGCGACTCTCTTTACATTCTCAATTACTGATTTTAGTTTCAATCCTAATTACTTAACATTGCAACTGCTTTCGTTTGTGAAGCTTTTGTGTTCATCTATAGACTTTCCTTTGATTAACACTTCAAATAATCGTCTTCAAACATAAGGTATTCCGTTAACATTTTCAATTAGTGAATTTATTTTCGTTTCTTATTACATAACATTCCGAATCACTAATTAAATTACTCAATTTTATTTAATTTCTGTTGAATTTTCTTTATTTTGCTATGCATAAATAGGTTTTTTTTTTTGTGTGTGTGTGTGTGTGTGTGTGTGTGTTTCAACATATCTTCACAAGTTTGATAAAATTTCCAATTAATATTGTTACCTTGCATTTTTTTTCATTGCAAACTGTAAACATCCCGTTTATAAACGTGATAATTGACATGTCCAAGCCACTGGAAATCATCAACATGTAAATACATGTATGGAATTTTCCTCCAACAACATAACATCCTAAACCTATGTATATGAATGTCCTTTAGCTATGTTTCATCTACATTTATAACACACACTATAACTTTAATCAACCTGTGAACCGCTACAACACGTGATTGACACCTCGTTCATCATACAAAATGTAACTCTTTATTCGTACCTATAACAATAACAATATCGTAAAATGTCATTATTACTTTATATACTTCTTCAACAGAACATCTAAGATCTTGTCATCTAGTGATCAATACCTATCTCAAATTGCTAAAGGTGAGGTTCCTAAAATGCCCTGTGATTTCTTTTGTTTCTTATTATACTTGCAATTGGACCACGTGAGAGACTTAAATAGAGTTTTACCATCAACCTACATATGTTTATATCTTTCACTACAGAACATTTTTTATAACAAACATACAAATTCGGACAATAAACACATAAAGCTTTTGGTTCTATATGTTATAAAAACACTAACCCTAAAGTTGTCTCTAAGTCATAGTTAAACCTTTACCAACGCCTTTGATTTACCTTTCTATGTTTATGATCCAATAAGCTATATGTTTTTATCCTTAGCTTGCGGTGGCGTATTAGACTATGGATATAGTCACTATATAATCATAGTATCGGTATGTAAACGTAACAATGTAACATCGTTACTTAACTCTCCATTATTGTTCTCAAAGGGAAATCCTGTTGTTTAAGGTGTAAGTCCTATAATTAAAATGTTAAGGGTTCAAATCTTATCAGGTCGATATTAGGTATATTTATTATAGAAAATCTAAGAATTTTTATTAAAAAAACTTAATTAACCATCCATTATTCATACAGTTAAAAAATGAATATTACTAGACTCGCAAACCGACATGTGACACCTTGTCTCATAAACAACTTCACAGAAGCCAATAAAAGGATTAGATAACAATTATTATTTTTCCATCTGTTGATAGCTTAATCTTGCTAGTACTAACTTATCTCAAAATAAAGCTTTATTTTGTTTTCTCTATTATTATATAGGTTTTCTAACTCAGAACTCTCGAAACGATCTTTTTTATCCGGTTAGATGGAAAGTTTGACCTTATTTTAATATTTTCAGACCTATTGTTTGATTGAGATTTTTACTTAATATATTTACTTTTTTGTTAACCATGAAACTAAGTGGTGACACACATGATTTTATAATTTTGTAATCGATTTTGCGACGGATTCAATTTCCGTTAACATATAGCTAGTTCGGTCATAAATTCGTAGCGTGTATGCATATATTTTTGCCATCACATGTCACGAAGTGATCTCGTCTCAAAGTGGATTATTTTGTGTTCTTTTTTGTCCGTTAAAAGGCAATAGCGACAGGTTTACCGTTCATGCTCATTTTAACAGCCGAAAAATTAAAAATACGTGATATTGTTTCTTCGAAAAAGTAAAAAATACGCGATAACGCACTTTTGTCTTACTCATTTGTACTTGTTAAGGATATACGAGCCAACTAACATGACTTCTTGAGCTATAAAAGGACACATTGCCACCTATCCCCACATATCAGCTTAATCTCTCCACTTTCAACCAAAATCTTCTCAATTTCTTAAGTGTTTGTTGGCATGGCATCTAGCTCAATATCTTCACACGGTTCGGGTTCATGGACCGCGAAACAGAACAAGGACTTCGAAGAGGCTCTGGCTGTGTTCGACAAGGATACCCCTGACCGCTGGCACAACATTGCTAAGGCCGTTGGCGGGAAGACCGCGGAGGAAGTGAAGCGGCACTATGATCTCCTGGTTGAGGATTTGAAGTTGATCCATGATGGTCATGTTCCTTCCCCAAATTATAAGACAGTTGAACATTAATGAGCCATAACAAAGGTAACATACATAAAAACATTAAACTTATATTGATATCCATTTTCTAAAACCACTTGGCTATAGCAAGGAATGAAACATGTTCCTATCTGCAAATCCAAATCATGGTATTATTAGTTCAGTTTTTGTTTCATATGATTTCACATTTTCACCACTCTTTTTATTTTTTGCACAATTATGAATTTTCTTTTGGAATTGAAATGGGAAATTTTGAAATTGAATAATGACAAATGAGTCCTTTTGGCATGTGTTTGGATTCTTCTAGGTTAGTCACTATCTAAGATAGACTTTGGAGTTTTGAATTTCGAAACTAAACAAAACTTTATGATGGTAAGTGAATAAGTGATGTACTTTGATCCTCTCATCAAATGAGGGGGGCCGAGTTGTACGGTGTGCAGATTTGGTGGATTTAGTTATTAAAAGTATATTAAGTTGATGTCCTAAAAAAAAGACAAAAAAACACATGTAGCTTATGAGATAAACAAACAAATATAACCAGTAAAGTTTCACTTCAACAGTAGAGTCTGAAAACCTACATGTAGCTTATGAGATAAAGAAAATGCTTCTACATTCATGAATTTATTGGTCAAAAATCGCAGGAACAAAAGCCTAAAGCTTCAAGAAATTAAGGATGGAGAAGAACAAGCAGCAATAATAAACATCATCATCTTTCATGCAATATATTGATTTCTTGATGTAATTTGATTTCTAATGCAACCTAGAAGAGATTAAAATCTCAATTGTTTAATTTCTTTATTTTCTTCGGCTTAAATATCAGATAAAAATCCAATATACGAGGCTCATGTATGCGTGGGCCGAATGTGACAGTTTTGGGCTATTTGGACACGATGTATGTATCCTTATCATGCATGTTTGCACGAGTTCCACAACTCACATCCATGACCTCCGGATCACATGATTACTAATCTACTTAGATCGCAGTACAATGGAACTTTGGTTTAATCTTCTTTTCAATCGACTTCAAGGAATTTTGCTTGAATCCAACCGAGCTTAAATTGATTAGAACTTAAACCTAAATTGGAGCGCATTTAATAAACGAATAACCCGAGCTTTATATACAAAGCTTTAGTAGACTTGTGACTTGTGAGTCTAGACAAATCTATTATTTTTATAAATCTAATAACTTTCTCATGTAATAAATATAAAACTACAAAATAGATATTTTATATATAAAATTATGAAAAAGTAAGTAGATAATGTATACTTATTGCTGAGACATTTACTTTTTTCTCATTCATAACATCTATGAATTACATATTTCTCAAATTAAAAAATTAATTACATATTTTTTCTTAAACATATATATAACATATTCCAATTTTAATAAAATTAACTTGTTAAATAACTATTTTACTGTTATTATTAATAACACCGTTAATTACGTGAATTCCACCCCTAACAAACCATATTAGCCTTAATCTGCTAAGGGGAGGCAGAGTGGAGAGGCTCTGCTGTTTCCACGGCTTCTCCGGCAAGGTATCGTCACTCCAGCAGCTAGCGGCAACTTGTGGTTGTGTGTGAGTTTGCGGGGACATGCCCATCAAACTTCAAAATTTACCACTCACTCTCAAAATTCTTCACAATTCTTCAAAATTTCTATATTTTTCTCTTTCCTGCGTGGCACACTCCTATTTGTTAAAACCAAAACTTCCAAAATTTCAAAAGCTACCACTACCCCCACCGGCCCACTAACACTGTGAAGTGAAGAAAAATGAATTAATAAGATGATTTTTGTAATGATTAAAGGGTTTTATAGGGCTTTCTCCATCATACCATACTCATACCATACTTTGAAGGGGCTTTATGAGACTTTAAAATGCAATGACCATTACACTTGACCTAACAAAGTAGGTCTCTTATTCCATAAAAGAAACTACTTTTTATGTAGAATTGTACAAATTAATACTATTATAGGCCGGGGCCTGATTCATCACATATAGATAAGCCAAAAAAAATAAAGCAAAAAAAAATTAAAGTAAAAAAAATAAAGCAACAAAATATACATTTTTTGAAAAGAATCTAGGAAAATAATAGTTTACTAATAGTACATTAGATAATTAATGTCTTATGTTATATACTTATATAAAGAGTCCTGCTATTCGCACCGGTTCATTTATGGATCTGCACCGGTCTTAAGCGGGGCGTATAGGTCTCTATGAGGCATAGTCGTCAAATCTTAATTAAAAAAGCTGTAGGTTGCCAATTTTGGTAACTTTAGTTTTTTTCCCCTTTTTTTCCTAACACTTTAACACTTATTCTAACACAATTTTTTACTAAGGGTATGTTTGGTACGAGGTAATGGAATGAACGAGTAAATGGAATGGACAAGGTAATGGAATGGTTGATGGAATGAAATGGATCATTACCATTCCATCATCCTGTTTGGTTACCATGTAGGAATGAAATAAATTATTATTTCGTGTTGTTTGATAGTTAGTAAATGAATACAGTTTTTCCAACATTTCTATTTATAATAATATATTTGATTTATATTTATATTTTAGTTTTTTTATATTTTAACTTTTATTTAATTTATTTTATTAAATATTTTAATTTTAAGTTTTATTTTAATTTTAATTTTAATTTTTATTTGCAAATTTACTTTTATTTTTGTTTTTTTGGTTTATTTACTTTTATTTTTATTTTTTTGGTTTATTTGTTATATTTTATTTTTATTATATTTATTTTATTAATGTATTTCATTTTTATATTTTTCTTAGTATTTTTTTTTATTTTTTTATTCTTGATTTTTTTGTTTTCTAAAATTCTAATAAAAAATTAAACTGAATAAAATTTTCATTCCATTACTTGAGGGAATGGAAGAAAAACACTCTACCCCTAAGGAATAAAAATCTCTATATATGGAAGGAACCATATTTCTTATGTAATAGTCAATTTTATTCCAATGTGCTACCAAACATGTCATTTTTCATTCCAATGTAATGACTCATTTCATTCCACCCTCCAATCCTGCATACCAAACGCTACCTAACTCTTTTTCTAACACAATTTTTTACTAACTCTTTTTCTAACACAATTTTTTACTTTTTTTTATAGAAAACCCTTGTTTTATAACAACATCATATTTTACAACCTTAGTCAAACACTATAAACCGTATAACACGATATGACGTAATACTCGTACTCGTACTCTTCGCTCGTTTCTCGTTTGACTTTTTGAAATAATAATACTCGTTATTTGTTACTCGTACTATTTGCTCGTTGCTCGTTTGACCTTTTTAAAAAAATAATACTCGTTATATGTTACTCGTTAGTCGTACTTTTTGCTCGTTGCTCGTTTTCCCTTTTTAAATAATAAAACTAGTTATTTGTTACTCGTTACTCGTACTCATCATATTTTCCTTTTTATTTTAATAACGTGTCGTATAACTTTATAGTGACTATTACGACGTTAAATTTTTTAAAACAATAACAATAAACACAAATACTACAACCAACGAAACAAAACAAATTATACAATCAACAAAACATAACTACAACAAATATCATACAATAACATAATATATATATATATATATATATATATATATATATATATATATAGATAATGAGTTTGTACATACAAATCAAAACGTACAACTCGATAATAATAGAGGCTAATAATAACACATCTATAACTGATGGTGAAATCCCCGCATATCAAGACCGACATCATCATCATCACCTACAGGCCCAGTCATGTGCACGCCAATATCCTCAGCCATATCGTCATGTGCGGTGCCGGATGTGCCAGCACCGTCATGAGCGGTGCCGGATGTGCCAGCACCGTCAAACCGAGGGGGTGGTGGAAAGGGGACACCATCTCGTCTCAGCCTATCGACCTCGCGGTCTATCATCCACCTCATCATATGTCGCATCTCCACGATCTCTCGACTCTGCTGCTCACTCCTCTGATCCAGCCTCTGTAGAAGGGCCTGTGTGGCGGGAGGAAACCGCGCGACACGGTATATAATCGCCGGGTGCTGGGGAGGGTCCTCCTCATGAACAGGCTGGTCCCCGTCAATCTGTATCTCAGGCGCGTCCAACGGATCCGGCTCCACCAATGGCACGGGAACGTAAGGCGGTGCATCTTTTTTCGTGCGGAGACGCGGGCCAATTCCCGGAAATATCGCGTACATCCCCATGCCCCGCACCGTCGGAACGCCACATGTCATCGGCGGGACCGGCGGGATACGTAGCTGATGCAAGTTGAGGATATACGCGTAGGAATGCGCTATCCTCGTGACGTACGGGCCGCCGAGTAACGAACCTCGAAACTGTCGGTGATAGTAGCTAGAAGAATAAGCCGCCAAACACCGAGCGAGGTTGCAGTGCCTGTGGGTCAGCAAACACCGGAGGTAGAAAACATCCCTAAAGTTGCACTTGTCAGTGCTATCCTTGCGACCGTTGATTCCACAGGCAATCAACCGATGAAAGTAACGATACAAAGGGTCGCGTATATCGGAGGCCTTTGAGTCACCTCCCAAGTGTCTATCTCCAATCGCCGGCCAAAAGTTCTTCAACTCGTCATCGGGCAAGGTGTGGATCGACTCAGTGAAGAGAGGCTGCTGGACCTCAGCCTCTGTATATAAGCCGGTACGCCAAGCGAACTCCGGCAAATCCATCTGATGCTGATAACCAAACATGCTAAATCGTACCTCCGGCGGGTCAACATCATCATCGTCGGACTGATCCGGGGGGGGGGGGGGTCGAACATGTGGTCGCATCTGAACATAGAGTAAAACTCTACGGTCAACTCCCGATATGCGGGCAGATCCATCGTAAACAGTCGGCTCCACGGTGTGTCGACCCCAATATACTCCTCTGCTCTCTGACGCTCACCAGTACTCTCTAAAAGAGTCCAGACTATAAGAGTGTTGCGATAGGGAATCATGGTCCTCAACTTACGGTATCTTTTTAACGCGTTACCTGCCGAAAAAAGCAGGTGCTCGTTTTGGTCCAAAGTGCCAATATGTCCGTGGACACGTCGCCTCTGTTGTGGGGGTTGATCAACCATCTCCTCACCAATGAGGTCGTCATGAATCTCGTCGTCAGCCATCTCTGCGAGTATTTTTAAACAAAACATATAACTTTGTTATTTATAGCAAAATTGCTTTATATAATACAGTATTTAGAGTTCTTCAAACCGGAAAAAACCGGACCGGTCCGAATTTTACTTAATTAAAATATTTAATTAATATACTAATATAATATAGGGTTATTAAAATTTTTATTAAGTTTATATGTGTAGAACCCAGATTGTTTATGATGAAATATAACTTTGTTATTTATAGCAAAATCTATACTATATAATAAACACAAGTTTTTTATATCTAGGTGGCACAATTTAAAGTGTACCACCTAAGGACTAGCTTATGTGTCATTTTTATAGAATTTGAATTAAAAAAGTAAATGGTATTTACAAAAAGGAAAGATCTTATAATTAAAAATAAAAAAATTAAATTATTTCCATACAAAAATTATCCATATTTGTTTACAATACCATAACTTTGATTCATCATATCTTCTTTATTTCTCAGTGAAAATTTAATCCGTAAATTGCTTTGAATTCGTGAAAGAAAACCTAACAAAACTAGATCCATATTGCTTAGGTTTCAATCAACGAATGATGGTGAACGAATCAAAAAACAAAGTCGTGACTTTCTAAACCCACCATTGATGAACTTAAACTCCAATTCGATCATTCGTTTAATAGTTAGAAAAAAAAACTTTTTATCTTTTACTTTATATATTTTTTTTATATCACAGCCTCGGGTATTTACCCGGGGCACTAACTAGTTGCTTTATATAATACAGTATTTAGAGTTCACATTTGATAACAGATCACGATATACTTGCAAGTTTCTAAAGAAGCAAATTAAAACAGAGGTTTGCCATTCAAAAGTAAATGTGCTGAAGTGTTATTTTTTATACAAATTTATCATTTTTATTTGATTATATTTTAAAGTTGAAACATGGAGCTAAATTTATCTACAATGGAAGTAAATATAATACGGCTATTTGTTAATCGAAGTCTAGAAACATTTTACAAACTCACCTTTCCTAAGATTATTCAAGAAGAATTCCATACATGACAATTCTACCCTCTGTTTGAACTAACTATATAATCAACTATATTTTCATAAGGGTAAGATCACCTCCTTGATTCAATTTAGTTGGCTTGTATGTAGCCTCAGAAATGTGCATAGTCAAATATATGTAGCCTCAGAAATGTGCATAGTCAAATATATGCTATTTTTGGGTTTTGGCTCCATTTTAGAAGCTTAAGGAGTGCTATTTGGTTCTTTATGCGTTTAGAGATCTTTAAAGGAGATTTGAGAACAATGTTATGCTAAACAAATAGAAACCCCTAAAAATTCTAAGGCAAATCTAAACAAATGTTTAAGAAAACCTAAAAAATCTATGTTTTTTAACCCTAATCTAACGGCGGTAGTGGTGGATATTTGAATGACAATGCACACAAATGTTTGAGCCATCACGAGTGCATGTCCGGGAAAGTCCATCCACTTATCAAACGGTGCTGCTTGAACGGTATCGAACCAATCTAATCCGTTACGAACTGTATCATAGCGTCCTTGTTGCTCGGTATTAAAGCGCCACTGCCACAATCGACTGTTTTTGTCCATCTCATTCATCATCCTTTTCCTAACCAACGGCCACTGTTTTTGATCCATACATAAACACAGAGCAACCGATCGAAAACCATAGTTACTGTCTGGGTTCACATCTTTTATATCTTCAATATACCGGTGAAATAATTGGGGGATGTGACCCTTGAACCTCATAATGTTACTCAAGTCCTTTGGATCCATCATTAAGGGAAACCCGTAGTCAGCTCCCGTTTTGCCAACATTTCTCCCGTGCTCTGAAGCATTCTTCTTTAGACTCGTACGCGTGCTGGGCTTCTTAAACTGGGACGATATGTAGGTGTAACACCTCGTCCGAAAAACCTAGGTCAAACCTCTCTCATTTGACTTTTAATTAAGTTTTAATGTGCATTAACCGATCTGATTACTGTTTAAACGGTTAATTACTGTGCCTGACTGATAACTGATGACGTAAATCTAATCCCGCGTTTGTACTTGAAGCGTATACCCGTAACTTTCATAAAGATTCCATGGATTAATAATGGAATTTAAATAACAAGAAAATAAATATAAAATGTATTTTTATATTTTATCTGGAACCGGTGTCGTACACTTGTATAACCGACACGGCAAACTGTTAAGCGATCGTATGTTTAAAACTATTCGGTTTTAAACAACCTGGACGATCGAGCTTAAAACCTGTCACGAATTGACAAACTGAGAACGTCAACCGTAACCGTGTGAAAACTGAAAAATATAGCTGATTTCTGAAAAACTGTTATAATCAACTTAAACAATTGTTTTTATGAAATAAAAACATCAGAAACTGAAACCGTTGTCAAGACTTAAGCCAAACTCCAACCGAACACCCAATTGGGCCCGACTTGGCCCAATAGGCCCAATAAGCCTAAAACAATAAAACCGAACCTGAAACTTTGACCCATTACTCAAACGTGATACTCCGAATAATCGTGGCGACCCGTAAGCTCAACCGATGCATAACGGGCCCAGGCCTCGAACCGGCGCCCCGTTTGGGCCCGTACGGCCCAAATCTAACGAACCGGCTCAAATACGTTCTTTCTTTTAATATTTGGGCCCAATATAAACCCCAAGCCCAATGAATAAATTTTCAATTGATTGGCCCGTCAACTTTGCAATTTTTATAAAAACTTGTTACTACCCTTTTAACTTTTATAAAAATTTGTCACCGACTTGTATAACTTTTACACTTTTATTATTCATAAAAGTTATGATTTTCACATTTGCCATCCTTTATATATTTTATAAAACTTTACACTACTCAAACCATTTTATAAAAACATGGCAAAGTTTTATAAAAATATGGTCATTTTTTTTGGTTGGTAACTTTTATGGTGGAAATATAACCACATCTACATTCTCCTTCACCACTCATTCCACCTACCATCCTCCTTTTTTCTTTCTTTTTGACAGAGAAACAAACAACCACCACCTTTCCTTTGTTGCTGTTGCCACTCGAACAACCACCAAGCACTACCACCGCCACCTTTTCCTTCTCCCTCCCTTGTGCGCAACAGCCCCAACCACACCAGCCACCACCACCGCGTGGAACCACCATCACCGGCCACCCTTTTTCTTTTTCTTGTTTTCTGTCAAGGAACAAGCAAGCACCTTGCTGCCTTTCCTTTCTCTTTTCCGGCTAACAACCACAGCCTCCCTCTCCCCTTTCCTTTTTCCGGCCAAAACAGCCTCCACCACTGCCGCAAGAGGCTGCCACCATCACCACCGTGACACCCTTTTCTCCTTCCGTTTTCTTTTCCGGTGACCACCTAATCGCGAGCAGCTAGCTGCTGCCAGCAACCACCGTGAACCACCATCACCCATCTCCACTCCTCCCCTCTCCTTCTTCCTCTCGGCAAACAACAACCACCGCCGCCACTGCCCCGCTAGCCACTGCCACCGATGGGACTGCTGCTGCAGTGCGCCACCACTGCCGCCACTGCTGTGCAGCCCTCCTGTCGCCGGAGCTGCTGCAGAGAAGCTGCTGCGGTCCGCCGTCAGCTGCTGCCGCTGGACTGCAGCTGCCGCCGGCTGCTGTTGCTGAGCCACTGCTGCAGCCGAGAGCTGCTGCTGCAGATTCGCGAGCTACTACTGCTGTCCCGTTGTTGTTACTGTTGTTCCCACCACCCTCAGCCGCCGCTAGCAGCTGCGGAGCTGCTGTCGTGGACCAACGAGCACCACCGAGCCACCACCGTCACCTTTTTCTTGATCGTTTTCTTGTCCCGCTCCATTGTGAGTCTTTTAACCAATTATCATTACCGTTTTTATATCGTTATAAACATCCCAAACGATCCCCGAGTCTTGACAACAATTCCTTTAAAACCTTAAGTTTTTATAAAGATCAAGGTCATCTAACCGACTCATATATTTTTTTCTTTGATTTTCTTAAACCTTAGTGTTGTAAGGTTTGCAAATGTGAAATATTATGTTATTATTTGATATTTAAATCCAAGGAAATTAAGTTTTATAACTTGCTAAACGAATCATGGTCATCATATGAATTTCTAGCATAATAATGTAGTGTTTTACTTAAAATAAAAAAAAAACCCATTGTTAAACTCACTAGTTAGATGATTTAGTTTGATCATATGATGATTTGATAATGTTTAATGTATGATGCATGGTTTATGATCATGTTATGTTATGTTATAAAATACTAGAATTGCAAATTGTGATTTTTATAGTTAATCATCTTGGTTATGGGTTGATATATGCAAATGACAATTATTCATGGACTAAATATGGTATTAGCGACACTTCTGAACTAGATGGACATTAGAATATGTTACTCTAACTTGGGACATAAAATGATAACTTAAAAACATTTAAATGAATTTTATGGAGGAATAATAAAGATAGTGATTTTATAAATTACTTGGATATTTAAACCATAAAAATATCACCATAATCATTTTTATATAAAATGGTCACATTTTATAAAAATATAAATTCTAAAAGACAAGAATTTAAAAGCCTTGTTTAGATTTTACAAAAGAAATAAAATGGATAAAATATATATAGATAGATTTTATGTTAAAAAATGATAGAATATCAAATTTTTGAACAATTGACAAAAAGTATAAAACATTTGGATTTAATACAAATGGAAACATTTTATGTAAATGAAT
>JBCNJP010000008.1:53264517-53298436 GCA_039602395.1 Deinandra increscens subsp. villosa
GACCCTGCTTCACTGGAGTCGTAGTCCCGACCTATCTTAAATAAACTGATTTATGATTTCAATATCAATCCAAGACTTTTATTCAAATGTAAGACATTATCATTTCACCACAACTTTCCGCTGCAACATAAATGGTGTTATGTTTTAAATGACGTTTGAATTTAGTAGAAGTTGTTCTGTATATCTGCGACTATGATTCCGTCTCGCTCACACCCAAATCCGTTGACCGGGGTGTGACAGATTGGTATCAGAGCCGTGGTTATAGCGAACTAGGTTAAACAAATAAACAAAAACCAAACCTGGACTATAACCCGCTCCGAAGCTACCGTTTGCACGCAAGACCAATTCCTTATCATATTGGTTACGTTAACTTATGCTTTACATATACGAGTTATTATTACTGCAACTGGTACATTTATATCTTTATTCTAGATACTGTTATCGTGTTACCAACTATGTTCTCTCCTGGAATATTATCGCAGAGATGACTCTCAAAAAGGTCATCTGCATATCTGATTCCTCTGGAAAAGACACAGTCGTGCCTGAGTACACAGCCTTCCCCTGAGGACCATGAACTGTCCAGCCCAGAGCAGGACATTCTCACTGTCGGTATTGTCCGACAGTCCTCATTACCATCGAGTTTTCTGAGACCATTGTGACCCCGTCTCTCAGACGACTCCTCGAACCACCCGATTCCCACCGTTGCCGCTGGCAGTGCGACCACTGCTACTGGTGACATGCCTGAGATGTCACGAACAAGCCTTTGCGAGTGATCAACGATGAGATCACTAGACTCCCCACCTGGACCGATCTGGCGACACTAGAGACCCGTCCAACCGCCATGGAGCATCACCAGGCTTCCACACTTGGTGTTATGGAGTCACTGCACGCTCGTATGAGTGGTGTCAACATGGCCTACACCGATCTGCGGTTGGCCAACGAGTCCTTCCAGACGAGAGTCGCTTACCTAGAGGAATTCCCTGGGCGAGTGTTCAGTTACATGAACCTCACTGCTCAGATCACCACCACCTTAACTATGCCCTCTGGACCCCCGCCACTCTAGATAGCTTGATTTAGAATCTAGACTTTTGATCCCTCATTTTTGCAATGAAAAATATTTACATATTTTGTTGCGATGGGACTGCGAGCCCAGAACGAAGACTTATCCTCTTTTGACTATCGTATATTCTACCAGTTAATACGGTGGTAATGGAAACTAGTATCATGATTATTATTATGATTTTCATGTTTAGTGATGGATGTTACTACTGTTGCTGTCATTAATCATGTTACTTATTCGCGTATGTTGTTCCCCTCTGCTTCCTGTTTCTTGGTTGTGCTTGCGCGCGTCATGTTTTGGGTATCATGGATGTATGACGTGACAGTTATTCTCGCACATGTAATAACCCCATTCACATATAATCTAGACTTTCCTTTATGTTGACATTAATAACTTAAAGCGAACGTACGCCGCCTAGACGCCGAGCCACCAGAAACGTTTCACCTCCTCCGCCCTTGAGCGCTGCTGAAATCGAGAAATTGATTGCCCAACGCGTTGCAGAAACCGTCGCTGCTACTGCAACCCAACGTCACGCGGACGATGGGGCGCGCAGTATGAACGAATTAACCAAGGTTAGAAAACACCAGACTACAATTCCACCAGATTGTGTTCAATGTTTTAACCTAACACTGTAAGCCCTCGTGAATGTTCATAAAAGGACTTTATGAATTAAAGCCTACACCTTTTAGAGGTTCCGTGAGCTGTTCACCCTGTCCGAAGAACCGTTACACCGGTACAACACCCCTATGCTCGTGATGCAACCTACACCACACTCTCAATTGTGGTAATGTCTATTGTAACATCTGCAAGGTTAAAAGACATGTAGCACGCGATTGCCCAAATCGCACCTGCTACGGTTGCTGGGAAATTGACCATTACAAAACGGAATGCCCAAAGGTGAAGAATCAAGATGCTAACCCTGCTAGAGGAAGAGCTTTCATGATCAATGCTAGAGACGCCCGCCGTGACCCCAACACGGAGACGGGTACGTTCCTGCTAAATAGTAATTATACCTCTGTTTTATTCAATACTGGTGTCGACAAAGACTTGTGTCTATCGATTTTAGTTAATTACTTGAAATCGCCCATGTTGCCCTAGATGCTAAGTTTGCAATTGAATTAGCAAGTGGAGATTTGATAGAAACCGGAGTAATCTACCCAGGCTACCAGCTGACCATTCTTTCAGCATCGACTTAATGCCCATTGATTGAGGAAGTTTCAATGTAGTCATTGGAATGGATTGGTCAGCAAAGAACCATGCAGAAATTATGTGTCATGAGAAAATGGTTAGAGTGCCGTTAGCGGACGGCAACACTCTGAACGTACAAGACGACTAGAGTGGAGCCGAACTAGCTATCCTGTCTTGTATGAAGGCATAGAAATTCCTCCGCAAGGGATGCCATGCCATTCTAGCTCTTGTCACTGAAAAAGAAACCGGAAGAGAAGCGCGTCGAAGACGTTCCTGTTGTCTGTAAATACCCGAGAAGTCTTTCCAGAAGACTTGCCAGGCTTACCACCATCACGACAAGTGGAGTTTCGCATCGACCTAACACCCGGAGCCGCCCCGTTGCCAGGTCCCCTTACCGACTGGCACTGTCTGAAATGCAAGAGTTATCTAGCCAACTGCAAGAGTTGCTAGATAAGGGATTTATTCATCCAAGCCACTCCCCGTGGGGTGCTCCCGTGTTATTTGTGAAAAAGAAAGATGAAACGTTCGGGATATGTATCGACTACCAAGAGTTGAACAAACTGACTATAAAGAACCGTTACCCGCTTCCGAGGATCGATGACTTATTTGATCAACTTCAAGGATCATACTTCTATTCCAAGATCGATCTGAGGTCGGGGTACCACCAACTCCGAGTTAGAGATGAAGATGTCTCAAAGACAGCGTTTAGAACACGCTATGGTCATCACGAGTTCCTCGTTATGCCATTCTGGTTTAACTAACGCACCGGCCGTATTCATGGACTTAATGAATCGCGTGTGCAAACCATACTTGGATAAAGTTTGTTATCGTGTTCATCGATGATATTCTTATCTACTCGCGTAATAAGAAAGAACACGAAGAACATTTGAGACTCAATCTTGGAACTATTAACGAATGAAGAGCTTGTACGCGAAATTCTCCAAATGTGATTTTTGGATTCGCGAAGTACACTTTCTGGGTCATGTGATCAACGACCACAGATATTCACGTTGATCCGTCTAAGATTGAAGCAATCAAAGATTGGAGTACTTCCACGACCCCAACTGAGATTCGTCAATCCTTAGGTCTCACTGGCTATTATCGCCGATTCATTGAGAATTTTTTTTAAGATAGCCCAGCCACTCACCACCCTGACCCAGAAGATAAGAAATGCATCTGGGATGATAAAAACTGAAACTGCTTTCCAGTTGTTGAAGCAAAAACCTTGCAACGCCCCAATCCTATCCTTACCAGACGGAATCGACGATTTCGTTGTATACTGTGATGCTTCGCATCAAGGCTTGGGTTGCGTACTAATGCAGCGTGAGAAATTCATCGCTTACGCCTCTCGACAACTGAAGATTCAGGAGAAGAATTACACGACTCACGACTTAGAACTTAGAGTCGTTGTCATTGCCCTCAAAATCTGGAGGCACTACCTCTATGGGACTCGGTGCGTTATATTCACCGATCAAAAGAGCCTCCAGCACATCCTTAACCAGAAAGAGCTAAACATGAGACAACGATGATGGTTGAACTGCTTAACGATTACGAATGTGAGATTCGTTATCACCCGGGCAAGGCTAACGTTGTAGCCGATGCCTTAAGCAGGAAGGAACATGCCAGAACCGCGTCGTGTTCAAGCATTAAGAATGACCATACACTCGAACCTCACGTCACAAGTTCGTGACGCTCAAATCGAAGCTCTTAAGCCGGAGAATCTGATAAATGAATGCCTGCATGACATGGAGAAACAACTGATTGAAAAGCCTGATGGAACCATGAACTTTTTGGATAGACTATGGGTACCTAGCCTTAGAGACTTGAGAAAGCTAGTGTTTGATGAAGCCCACAAATCAAGATATTCCATCCACCCAGGGATCCAACAAAATGTATGTATGAAGGAGTTATACTGATGACCAAATCAAAAGGGAAAATCCAGACCTTAAAAGGGTACGTTGCGTAGTTATGTGACAGATTGTCATCACGCAAGACAAACCTAGGCAATGGTTGAGACAACCATTTTCCACTCGCCGAGTTTCCTTATAACAATAGATATCGCTCGAATATTCAAGCCGCCCCTTTTCGAAGGCTTGTATGGAAGAAAGTTTCATTCGCCCCTTCGCTGGACCGAAGCCAGTAACAGTCAACTGACTGGTCCAGTGATAGTTCATGAAACTACTAAGGAGACCTTTCAATTTCTGAAAGCCATAGGTAATCTCCAGGAGAACTACGTTAACACTCGACGCGAACCCTTAGAATCTATAAGGGGGTTCAAAACCTTATAATGGATTCTGTCTCAGACGGAGGTAACTAGGCCTGGAAAGCTAGGTATGCTTAAACCTCATCGGTCCCTTGAGATCCTGGAACGGATTGGACCAATGGCCTACACACCCATCTTGTCTAGAACCTATTAAGATCTTAGACTGCGAGACCAATAGACTGGAGCCAAACCGCATTTCCATTATTGTTATCATTAGAAATCCCGGGAATCAAGGAAGATTCCGTCCGGTAGCGAATCAATCTAAACTTTTCCATAAGCCATCTTGTCCCCGATACATTTCATTTTCCGACAAACTGAAAACTCAAGTATGAGCAAAGCTTAGGCTGATCATGTAAGGCAAATCACAATTGTGGGTGCACACATAATTGTAATTTGAACTACATGAAAATCCTGGTAGAGCCCATTCATGAGAAATCCTGACTTGTCCAGAAACCTTCATACTCAAAACCTCGTTCATCCGTGTGTCAATCCTCATTCTTTTATCAGACTATTGAGATTTATCTGCCGACAATCGTCGCAAAACCCTTATCCTTTAAAAAGGGTGACCGCGTCATGTTAAAAGTGTCACCTTGGAAAGGTGTCATCCAGTTCGGCAAACGAGGAAAGCTTAACCCTCGTTACATTGGTCCAATTGAAATCACTGAGACAATCGGACCAGTAGCTTACCGTCTACGCCTACCCGTAGAGCTTAGCAGTTTGCATGATGTCTTTCACGTTAGTAATCTTAAAAAATGCTTGTCTGATGAAATGCTTGTCGTTCCACTTGACGAAATTCAAGTTGACAAAACACTTCACTTTATTGAGGAACCTGTCGAGATACTTGACCGAGACCTTAAGAGAACGAAGCATAGCCGCATTCCCATTGCCAAAGTGTGCTGGAACTCACGGCGAGGTCCAGAGTACACTTGGGAACGCGAGGACTCAAATGCGTCTGAAATATCCTCGTCTTTTCGGAAACGTCACAAACAACCAGTGATCAAGAACTGAATTTCGGGACGAAATTCTTCTAACTGGGGGAGAATGTGACACCTCGTCCGAAAAACCCTAGGTCAAACCTCTTTCACTTTGACTTTTAATTAAGTATTAATGTGCATTAACCGATCTGATTACTGTTTAAACTGTTAATTATTGTGCCTGACTGTTAACTGATGACGTAAACCTAATCCCGCGTTTGTACTTGAAGCGTATACCCGTAAATTTCATAAAGATTCCATGGATTAATCATGGAATTTCAATAACAAGAAAATAAATATAAAATGTATTTTTATATTTTATCTGGAACTAGGTGTCGTACGCTTATATAACCGACACGGCAAACTGATAAGCGATCGTATGTTTAAAACTATTCGGTTTTAAACAATCTGGACGGTCGAGCTTAAAACTGTCACGAATTGACAAACTGAGAACGTTAACCGTAACTCGTGTGAAAACTGAAAAATATAGCTGATTTCTGAAAAACTGTTATAATCAACTTAAACAATTGTTTTTATGAAATAAAAACATCACAAACTGAAACCGTTGTCAAGACTTAAGCCAAACTCCAACCGAACACCCAATTGGGCCCGACTTGGCCCAATAGGCCCAATAAGCCTAAAACAATAAAACCGAACCTGAAACCTTGACCCATTACTCAAACGTGATACTCCGAATAATCGTGGCGACCCGTAAGCTCAACCGATGCATAACGGGCCCGGGCCTCGAACCGGCGCCCCGTTTGGGCCCGTACGGCCCAAATCTAACGAACCGGCTCAGATACGTTCTTTCTTTTAATATTTGGGCCCAATATAAACCCCAAGCCCAATGAATAAATTTTCAATTGTATTGGCCCGTCAACTTTGCAATTTATATAAAAACTTGTTACTACCCTTTTAACTTTTATAAAAATTTGTCACCGACTTGTATAACTTTTACACTTTTGTTATTCATAAAAGTTATGATTTTCACATTTGCCATCCTTTATATATTTTATAAAACTTTACACTACTCAAACCATTTTATAAAAACATGGCAAAGTTTTATAAAAATATAGTCATTTTTTTTGGTTGGTAACTTTTATGGTGGAAATATAACCACATCTACATTCTCCTTCACCACTCATTCCACCTACCATCCTCCTTTTTTCTTTCTTTTTGACAGAGAAACAAACAACCACCACCTTTCCTTTGTTGCTGTTGCCACTCGAACAACCACCAAGCACTACCACCGCCACCTTTTCATTCTCCCTCCCTTGTGTGCAACAGCCCCAACCACACCAGCCGCCACCACCGCGTGGAACCACCATCACCGGCCACCCTTTTTCTTTTTCTTGTTTTCTGTCAAGGAACAAGCAAGCACCTTGCTGCCTTTCCTTTCTCTTTTCCGGCTAACAACCACAGCCTCCCTCTCCTCCTTTCCTTTTTTCCGGCTAAAACAGCCTCCACCACTGCCGCAAGAGGCTGCCACCATCACCACCGTGACACCCTTTTCTCCTCCCATTTTCTTTTCCGGTGACCACCTAATCGCGAGCAGCTAGCTGCTGCCAGCAACCACTGTGAACCACCATCACCCATCTCCACTCCTCCCCTCTCCTTCTTCCTCTCGGCAAACAACAACCCACCACCACCTTTACCCTTCCACCTTTCCTCCACGTAAAAACAGCAACAACCACCGCCGCCACTGCCCCGCTAGCCACTGCCACCGCTGGGACTACTGCTGCAGTGCGCCACCACTGCCGCCACTGCTGTGCAGCCCTCCTGTCACCGGAGCTGCTGCAGCGGAGCTGCTGCGGTCCGCCGCCGGACTGCAGCTGTCCGCCGGCTGCTGTTGCTGAGCCACTGCTGCAGCCGAGAGCTGCTGCTGCAGATTCGCGAGTTACTACTGCTGTCCCGTTGTTGTTACTGCTGTTCCCACCACCCTCAGCCGCCGCTAGCAGCTGCGGAGCTGCTGCCGTGGACCATCAAGCACCGCCGAGCACCACCGAGCCACCTCCGTAAACTTTCTCTTGATCGTTTTCTTTTCTTCACTCATTGTGAGTCTTTGAACCGTTATCATTACGTTTTTAATACGTTTTAAACGTTCCCAAACGATCCCCCGAGTCTTGACAACGATCCCTTTAAATGTGAAGTTTTCTAACGAACGTAAACACCTAACTACATTTCTAAATAAACCGTAAGGTTATAAGTTTGTAAAAACGTTATTCTATTGTGTTTTCTAAACACTAAAATATAGTGTTTAAAACTAAGAATGCATGAATTTATATTTACTAACTTGATAACTTGATGATATCGTTGGATGATTTTATGATTAATTATCATATTTTGCATGGATTAAGTTAGTGATAATATGTTGTAACTTACTAGAATTGTTTTAATCATGTTTATGTGATGACATAAAATGATAGAATTATTAGTTGTGACTTAAAATGTTAATCATCAAAATCATGGGTTAATATGTTGCTAGTGACTATTATCATGGACCTAATGTTAGACTAAGTTAGACATTAGAAAGGGTATAAAAATGTTGGACATAAAATGATGACTTTAGAAACCCTAAAATGAATTTTATGGAGGAATAATAAAGATAGTGATTTTATAAATTACTTGGATATTTAAACCATAAAAATATCACCATAATCATTTTTATATAAAATGGTCACATTTTATAAAAATATAAATTCTAAAAGACAAGAATTTAAAAGCCTTGTTTAGATTTTATAAAAGAAATAAAATGGATAAAATATATATAGATATATTTTATGTTCAAAAATGATAGAATATCAAATTTTTGAACAATTGACGAAAAGTATAAAATCTTGGAATTTATACAAAAAGTGAAAACGTTTTATGTTGAGAATTTCTATAAAAAGTCTTTAATTTAAAACCCTAACTTTATTTGATAAATAAAGTTATTTAGAAATGATTTTATAAAAATAAAATCAAAAGACTTATAGAAACTATGAAAAACATATTTTTGATTATTTTAAATAAATCAAAATAATCAAAACGTTTTAACCGGATCAAATGTTTTATTTTTAAAACGTTTGGAACTGAAATGAAATCTTTAAACGTTTTAAAAACGTTTTGCGACGTATCGAAACGTAAATAATTATTTTCAACAAATAATTATCCTTATGAGTTTAGAAACCCTAATGTGAGTTAAACTCATCATGATTGTTAATATTAATTATTCTAATAATAATTATAATTATATTAACATGGAAACCCTAATTTTCCCTAACATGAGTTTAATATTAAAATAACCATTAATATTTAACCTACTTATGTTTATTCATTAAATCGTTAACTTGTAATAATTTGATAAATTATTCCAACAAGTTAGAATAATTATTTCGATAATAATTATCAACTCTAGTTATATATATTATAACTTAACGCGATTAAATATTCAATCGATCGAACGAACTTAAAAATAATAATAAATATTATTATTTAAAACAATATTCAAGACTTGATTGAACTGGCCTTCATGATACGTGATCACATGTTCAATTCTTGTATTCAAATTACATAAATGCTTTCATACGTGAACATTAGCATTTACTGATTTTAAACTGATTAACTAACGGGTTTTCAAACGCTACAAACGGGATTATACGTCAAGACTTGACCGGTATCATTTGGGTAACGTTCGTTACTCAAATGATTATGTGGACCCTTATGCATGTTGTCTTATGTTTTATTAGGACGTTACTTGCTAGTTGCCACTCGGCAATCCATCATCATCACTGAATCAAGTGAGTTTCACGGCCCCTTTTCTTTACAACTGTTTTACACTTATGGGGGAGAAATCATGAACTGATAAAATGCTTTTTACTTAATGTTATGGTTTACCTGTTAGCCGTATGACTACATGTTCCATTCTGTATCCCAAACAACTGGTACTTTATCGTTATAAACGTTAGTACAACTGAATCCCACTATTAATTGAATTCGATTAGTTCTGCTCGAAACGATAACTAGTGAATAGATCTATTTGGGTTGACAACCCTGCCCAGATTGGTAGCTCCAATCCTGACTTCGTATATTGTCAAGGGGTACACGTCAGTTATTCTTGCCTGTTCGGTATTCTTGGGATAGAATGCTATGAGTGGGTAATCCGTTAGTATTCGAATTTGAGGTTCATGGTAGGATCTTACAACCACGACAGTAAACCAACGTAACATTTAAGTATGCCGTAAACTGTTATCCCAACATGCCGTAAACTGTTATTCCAACACACCGTAAACTGTTATTCCAACATACTGTAAACTGTTTTTACAAACTTACCATAGAATCATAAACCTGTGAACCTCACCAACTTTATGTTGACCTTTTAAAACTCATGATTTCTCAGGTATCTAAGCTTATCATGGAAGACGTGCAAATGGGGCTTCACTGTAACTTTCGACCCTGCTTCACCGGAGTCGTAGTCCCGACCTATCTTAAATAAACTGATTTATGATTTCAATATCAATCCAAGACTTTTATTCAAATGTAAGACATTATCATTTCACCACAACTTTCCGCTGCAACATAAATGGTGTTATGTTTTAAATGACGTTTGAATTTAGTAGAAGTTGTTCTGTATATCTGCGACTATGATTCCGTCTCGCTCACACCCAAATCCGTTGACCGGGGTGTGACAGTAGGAGTTGTACCTCGGAGGGACCGGTATATCTTTATGTGAAGATGTACACGAGCTGTGTCTCGCAGGCTCAGGGCTGGTTTCCCGTTGGGTATGTGCTTTTTGTTCTTTTGGACGACCACGAGGGTCCCTACGCACCTCAGGCTCCTTTTTATCTGATTTGCTTGTTGATGCCAAGGATCTGATGTCACACCCCCAATTTCCACTAACGGAGTTTTACCGTGTGGGGTGTGAGCAAACCGGGAACTCAGTCCATTAGTTACACCAAACAACCATTAAATATCAAAAGATTTTCATTATATTAAAATATAATATAAATTAAAAGTTTTACAAATGCGGAAGCATAAACAAAAGATTTAGTATTTACATGAAATATTGTCATTCGAAATAACGTAACTTGAATAGAAAACCATAACAGGGTTTTAAAGGCTCATGCATGCATACTCGTGATACTCGAACACCTGCGACCTGAGAGAAACATGTTTAAAGAGGAAGTGTCAACCAAAGGTTGGTGAGTTCACGCAAGTAAAGTATACACAAGTGTATAGTAATGTTCCACGGATACGACAGTCTTTATCCGTAAATAGTAATGCATACGAACACGACAGTTATTGTTCGTAAATAGTAATGTAAGAATTAAAGCATAATCCATATCGTAGGTAGCTAGCCTATGTTCATGTCACTAAATGGTTCGTAACCGAAGCTGACTAATGCACGCAGGTATAACCTACGCGTTTTGCCTTCCCCGTGCTCACCAGAGCAACGGTATGTTTAGGCTGACATTGTTCTCAGTCCGACCGCCAGTCGGGTGGTGCATTTCATGCCCACTGAGTGGGGTTTGTTCAAATCCCAGTAGTACTACTCAATATCACATCGCTATTCACTATTAACGGTTCGATTTGTAAGGACTTAAATTGGTGTAACATTCTAGTGAACATGCGATATATAGTGGCATTATCTTTAATCTTAAAGCAAACAGTTTATCAATGCGCGTTACCATCCCAAACCGGATGAAACGTAAACAGAGTTGTGAACTCACCTTAGGGTGCACAACAATTCCAGATAAATTATAACAGCAAGTAGCAACTAGCGACTAGCAGGTCTTGTGTACTTTATTAAACACCTAACGAGCATATACATATATAAGTTTGTGTTCAAGTAAAGACGACTAAGTCTAGACCAATGGTGAAAGTAGACGATATCAACAATGACATGACGAAGATCATAAATTCAAAATGAGTCGCGAAAGGCAAATAACCGAGATCATGATGATTATGGAAAATCACCGAAAAGAGAGAAAATATATTATCGACCAATATTATACGTTCATGTTCATGAATTTGAATAATAAAATGTGTATATATGTTTAAATATATATATAACCAAATATATATTTATAACAATAACGTATTACTCAAATGTAGTCATATGTTATACATATTTTTTTTTATTTCAATAAATATACAACTCTAACGTTTAGAGAGTTTATATCGCACGATACGACAAAATACATTATTCGTATACGTAGATTTTTATATAAATACAAGGTTTATTAAAACGTTCATTTTATATTTTCTTAATACGTATATTTATATATTTTCTAAATGTGTATTCTTTTATAACCCTTGTCAAATAACCGAGTATTTCATATATATATATATATATATATATATATATATATATATATATATATATATATATATAGATAGGGTAGGGTCCGTGTAACCCTTAAATTTTGTAGACCCCATAGACCCCTATAAAACTCAATAAAAATAAAACTCAATGTTGTAAATTTGGTTTTTTTATTACGATAAACTTTTAAGAACCAAAAAAATAAATAAATAAAATAAAAAAAAACAAAAAAACATTAAAAATCGAACATTTTAAGACAATGAGTCTTTAAATACTGAGTTTTAAATGCAACACTGAGTTTTATTGAGTTTATTGAGTTTTAAACTCATTGATTTTTAAAACTCATTGTCTTAAAATGTTCAATTTTTAATGTTTTTCGTTTTTTTTTTTTTTAATTGTCTTTTTTTGTTCTTAAAAGCTTATCGCAAATAAAAAAACTAAATTAACAAAACTGAGTTTTATTTTAGTGGTTTTAGTGAGTTTTAATGAGTTTTAATGAGTTTTAATGAGTTTTATTGAGTTTTATAAGGGGTCTACGAGGTCTACAAAAAATAAGGGGTCTACACGGATCTTTTACCTATATATATATATATATATATATATATATATATATATAGGGTTAGGTTCAAATGAGAACTTTTTATTTTGAGAATTTTTAAGAACTAAATCTCAACCACAAATTTCAGGGGGGACCACTACAATTCATGGGAGGGGGGATACATGTAAATAAACTTGTGGCTCAAATTAGTTCTTTTTAGTTCTCAAACTAAATTGGTTCTCAAATGATCCTCTCCCTATATATATATATAGGCAAAGGAACAAATAATAACCCTCTCTAAGAGAATTAACCAAATAACTAAATCTTAATGGATGAAGCTTTGATCCTAAGGCTTAGATTCATCAGATATTTGTGAGGTTGATATTAGTCTAAGGATACAAAAGTAATTTACTCTTTCTTATTCTTTTTCCTTTAGATCTGTAACTCTCTATTTCTCTTTCTCTTATTTCACATCTATTTCTCTTCACTTCCTCATCTCATTAATTTCTCTCAATTGGGTATGATGAGAAGGATAAGGAGCAGTTGATTCGTGCTTGACTCCGCCCCACTTCGCTGCTCCAACGATTTTTACCCGTGGATTTTTCTTCTCCCTGACGACCTACTCCGCGAGCTTCGAAGCCATGGTCGGAAAACTTGATATTGCCGTCGACGAACTGTAAGTTTATAACAAATTTGACAAATCATACTTTAAAAAGTCTTTTAAAGAATAAGATCATGTTGAGCCGATGAGTTCGTCCCCAATTTTCGCTCAAAATCAAAAACCTTTCGAAAGTGCTTATAACTATTAACTAACTGAGCTAGATGTGTAAAAAATCGGATTTTTTTTCCATGGCCGGAAAACTTGGTCTTGCCACCGACGCCATGAACTGAAATATTTTTGTGGACTATATTTTTGGTTCATCAATTTTTGGTTATTTGAATAATCCTCGAAAATCAAGATCTGAGTTAATGATTCATAGTAAGTTCATCAATTTTTGAACTGAAATATTTGTGTGGACTATATTTTTAATCTATTAATATCGAAAGTTAAAATTTTGAAAATATGATTTTGACTTTTCAAAGTATGATTTTGTGTGTATTTTTAGGATATGGCAAATTTGTGTATTCTGGTCGTGGATTTTGACTATAGTTTATAACAAGATCTGATAAATTTTTTCTACCAATTTGTGACTCACATTTGTGTTTTTGTTGAACCTTGATGTTTTTACAGGTTGTAATCTGTGTATATTTAGTTGTACATTTGATTTTTTTTTAATCTTGATAGCACTGGTGTTTAGTAATCATCACACAACTGTTAATGGTTTTATCATCAGTGTTTATATGCATATTGATGCATTTGTAGGTTGTAATATATGCATATCCAGTTGTACTTTTCGTAGAAACATCAATGCTACTTGTTATGAGTGTATGAATGCAATTTTGTTCATTTGTTAATAGTTATGACAGTATAGAATCAGTGTTTATATACATATTAATGCATTTTAGGTTGTAATATATGCATATGTAGTTGTACTTTAGTAGAAAAATTGATGCAACTGGTTATGAGTGTATAGATACAATTTTGTTTAAATTGTTAATAGTTATGACAATGATGTTAGTAGTTGTAACACTAGTGTTACATCGCACGTCTGAGAAAACGGTAATAAAAAACGTTGAGACTACAATGAAATTAAAGATAAAAATGCGACGAGATTAATGGTGCAATTTTTATAAAAATCCGACAAAGTATAAAAAAGTTATAAGCTTTTTAAAATGAAGGGGGTGTTTTATGTGTTAGTGTAATTTTTCAAGCACTAAGATCTAGTTATTTGGTTAATACTATAAGCATGGGTTTATATATATATATATATATATATATATATATATATATATATATATATATATATATAGGGTTAGGTTCGAATGAGAACATTTTTGTTTTAAGAACTTTTGAGAACTAAATCTCAACCACAAATTTCAGGGGGGCCACTACAATTCATGGGAGGGAGAATACATGTAAATAAACTTGTGGCTCAAATTAATTATTTTTAGTTTTCAACTCAAATTGGTTCTCATATGATCCTCTCCCTATATATATAAGAAAAATCAATTTTTATAAATTAATGGGGTAGCGAGCAAGTTAACGATGTTTACGAAAATTCTACGGGTCCAAAACCATGCCAAGAATGATAGGTGATTGGTTTTGAGTGAGGAAAAATGTCAAAAACAATAAAATGAAAATGAAACAAAGAAAATGGCAGTTAGCAAGTTCAAACCCATGACCTCTAGGCCTTGACAGTGCCCTAACGACTAGGACAAGGGTTGCTTCTGGTTCAAATTCGTTTTCCATAACTTTTGTGTTTGTCAATTTTGAAGGAAACATGGAATACGGAAAAATAAAAGGAAATGGTGGTTCGGTAGTCCCGAACACGAGACCTCCGGGTTATAACCTGGAGGATGAACCCATTGCGACATTGGAAAATTTGTGTTTTATCCAGTAAATAAAATACTTAACATAATAGAGTCGGGTGTCATCTTCCTCACCCATAATCTCCATCTTAACCGACCACCATGGATGCATACAGAAAATTTCAGAACTTCGCAGGGAACATCCAGAAGAACTATACAATAGAATTCGAATGCAATGTGTGTTTAAGGATTACCTCTGTGCTAACGAACACCGAACGCCAAGGACAATGTTGAAAACTTGAACCGACTATCGAACCCGACACCCCGGTGATCGGTCGGTGACGCCTTTAATGCTACTGTGACCGCTCGGTGGTGGTGGTGACTGTGGGGACTGAGTTTGCGATGACCAACGTGTGGTAGAGCGGTGGAAACTTTGCCGGAAATCTACTTCCATTGTGATAGTTCGTCGGGGATCGAGAGTAGCGAGAGATTCGGTTTTCTTTTTCTTTACTTTGTTTTTTTTTAAACAATCATTGTAAGGAACTGATTATTGCCTTATTGATTCATGAGGTGATCATCGGGTGTAACCGGCGGAGTATTGAAATCGGAAACGGATCGGTCGAGATTAAAGAGGGGTGGACGGTTTCGGAACTCTCGATCGTCGGCTCATAATCTCATTCAATTCAAGTTTGCTAAGATGACAAACTTAGTCCCCCTTCAAGTTACATAATAAATTATAGAGTTTAGGAAGTTACACAACAAGTCCCTCCAGTTTTTATATAACTAAGGAGGTTTACAAGAACGGCAGAAATAACCCATGGAAGTTAGAAGTCGTTAGTTAATCCTAACGGGGTTAACGAGGAATAATGTTAACCGTATAAATACGAGAGTTTGATCGAATAAAATCAACGCATTATGTATTTAAGATGTAAACCCTAATTGGCACACATAAAATCATGAATAGGAACTTATATTTATACAAGTGGTTCACATAAAATTATAGAATAATATGTGTAATACTAACGACATTTTAATCAAAAAATCGCAGGTGGTTATGTGCCTACGTTGACACATAAAAAAAAAGTGAAATGTAATGTATATATATCTATATCCTCATACGATATCTTAGAAAATATCATCAAAAGTTACATAAGCGGGAAATACACATGACATCAAGTCGTCATGCCGGGAAGGCGGGCAACAAGCTGCGCCGCCAACCCTTTTTGAATAGCAAAACCTAGACGTATAAATACAAAGTTCTTCATTCTAGAGTTTGTACTATTCCCGTGTATGACTCTTTGGATGCGTTTCAGCGTGGCCACCGCCTCCGATTCAAGATGACCGAAGGTATCAAACGCGAAGGGAACAAACACATGTTGATTTTCAATACACGCTTTCTCGTGTTTGCTCACCTTCCCAGCAGCCGCCCTGGAGGCCGCTTGGCCAGCCTTGAAAGTACTCGCCCGCAACCCCACAAGAGGAGAAACGCCCGTAAGATCGACGCAAGCATGTTTCCCATTCTGCCACCCAAAAACGAGAACGTCGGCTGGTCTGAGAGTTGAACGACCATCCGAGGGATCAGACAGAAAGTTAACAGGGGCTTCCTTTTTGGCTGAGATCCCCGCTCGCGTGAAGATGTCGAAAAGAACATCCCGAACCGTGTCATGTCTGTATTTAAACCCAGGAAGCTCTTTGCAGTGGACAGCATGCTCTCCGAACGAATCCAGGCACGCCTTGTTGCAAACGGGGCATTTTTCATCCATGGGAAACAGGGGGATCATGAGCCTGTATTTGAGGATCGCCCTGTACTCAACGGGCGACATGTGCTGCCCCAGTCCATCAATTGGGAGAGCGTGGAGGAAATCTTGCGCATGCGGTTGTCGTAGGCATTCCCAAACAGCTTTTTGTCTGACTGACATCTCATAGGTAGTTTCCATCTCAAGCATGTTTTTACTAAAGAGGGCACTCGCCAAAACGTGTTGGGCTTTTGGCAGGGGCGGTGTCCTTTTTAGTGAAACCGCTTAAATCAAAACCCGGAATTGTGTCATGGAGACCAGCCAGAGCATCCTCATAATCAGAGCCCATACCACACACCCCACTCTCCCGTAGGATATGGTCCTGCAGCACCCAGGATTGGGCTCGCGAGGCTACAAAGGCGTATGACGACGCCTCGACCGCCGAAGAAACTCCAAGACCCCCGTGGCGGATTGGTAAGGAGGCAAGCCGCCATTGAAGGTCCCCAAAGAAGGGACCGCCACACACGACAATATCCTCGATAGCCGATCGCAGGTCCATGTCGAAGCCAACCGCAGCCGCCCTCATATGAGTAGGGGGGCAGGTGCGTAGCCCGAAGAGAAGCTTGGCAATACCCATACACGAACGAAGCAGAAGAAGTTCACATTGTGGGTCGCCAAGCTTGGGGAGGAGGCGCATAAGATCGGCCGCATTAGTCGCCCTCCTCGCGGCCAACTCTTGTATAAACATGCCATCACGGCTAACAGACCCCCCAAGCAGTTTTACCCCCCTGGTCGGTCTGCTAATACCTGCCGGGAAGAGGCCCGACCGGACCTTCCCCCCAACACAGCACATAAAATTATAAATGTAATCGTCATATAAAATTGACAAAGCGTTGCATGAAATCATAAACCATGGTTTACACTGAATCATAAAATATAATTGTTCAAGTTAGTTAACCGACATTTAAACTTATGTGCAGTGCTCATATAAATATTCTAATTAACTGAGGTAACGAACGTTATTGAAAGATAACAAGTTATTAACGAAGTTAAGTTGGAAATTACCAGTTGTCACATTTGATCTTTTGTAAAAAGCTTTTTTTCACTTGAGGGTTGTGTGAAGCAAATTCCCGTTTAATGTCTTCAAATTGTTCGTCAAGACTGGGTTCCACGTCCTCGGAGTACTCCGGGTCGAAACTAAACTTCCTCCAGAATTGGTGGATACTTGCTAATGAAATACGTTGGCCTGGTTCAAAATAGCCAGTTAGTAGTACGGAATCATATGATAAAAATATAAATTTTAAAAAAAATAGCTTTCAATTATTTATAACCTTTTTTAATGTATTGCTCCAGCCGACAAGCACATGGTAAACCCATGGACGTGAATAACTGGTGCCCGCACGTAGCTCCTGCTTTACGCAACTTTTTTAGATTTTTCTCCTCGCGTGTAATAAGTCGAAGAGACTCAGTAGTCACCTTATAATGCAGATTTTTATACAGTTCATGGTTATGCGAGTTGTATAATTTAATGCCGGATCCTTCAAAAGTTTTACTAATTTCAATCTCCTGGGTTCGCACAACTCTATCTACCAAACGCATAATTCCGTCGAGCATATTGTTCATCCCTTTGATGTGATCTTTCAAGTTGGCGTGCTGACCCTCGACTCTATTGGTTGTATGCTGACCAAAGGTTGAGGCGACCGTCACACCAACAAGTAACAAACTTATCTTTGTAGGGCACCAACCAGTTATTCTGTATATACTGCCAGATCGCTGAAACAGAGAAAAAATTCTGAAAACTTATAACAGGTAGATTATTAGAGAAAAATATAGCTATGAAAAACTTACCGGCATACCCGCCTTTACGTAGTTTTTCTTCCATTTTTCCGCAACGAAAGTTGTATTGCCTGACATTAGAAGACTCACACATGACCTTCCACCAGTAAGCAAAATCCTTCCATGGCTTCGCCTTAAAATCCTTCTTCCACTTTCTCGTTATATTCATCTGTATGTGCCACCTGCATAAGTTTTTATTGGCGTTCGGGAATACATAATCACAGGATCTCATTAGGGCTTGGTCCCTGTCGGTGACAATGATGCGTGGCTCCGTACACTTATCTATCATACCTTTAGCCTGCTCAAGGACCCGTGTAAAGTTGTCTTCTCGTTCATTCGCTATGAATGCATGTGCAATACAGAACGACTTCGACGTCGACGTCACACCAACTAACTGAACAAACGGAATGTTGTAAAAGTTGGCCTTGTACGTCGCGTCGATCAACACCACATGCGGGAAGGCACGCCACATTTTATAGGACAGAGGATGACAGAAGAAAATATCCTCCGTGGCGTTAGTGATTTCATTCACCCGTGTGTTAAACACGAACCCATTAGCATACAGGTAGTTTTCAAGTATCTCCATTGGGCTTCTACCTACTTTATCTTTTTCCCTAATTTTCCGTGTCACGTTGTGTATGTCCTTGAGAATACAACAATTTCCCAGAAACTTTTCCCGTAACGCTAAAAGAATGTTACGTGGCTTCACGTGAAGCTTGTATAACGTGGCAACGAAATCACTCTATTCAGGGGTTAGTCTCCTAAGATAAGGGTGCCCCTCCTCAAATACAAACGGTTTGTGATTGTGTAACTTACATATCTCTTCTAAACTCCAACAATCACTTCTTCCACTGTACCTACCAACTAATTTAAAGGCACAATCGTTTTTTATGGTCCCGGTGTTCTTGACTTTGGTTGTGCTCGGGCGTTTAGGACCGCGATCACATAGCAATTCCACAGACTCATTAGCTCTTGACCGGCCGATAACAATGGCGAACCCATACTTGCGTCCTCTGTCCTTAGCCCATTTCTGCAAATCCTCACGAGAAGCAAAAGCCTGAAAATTTTGGGAAACTATCAGATATTGAGTCTTATTGTATAAGAAATAAAATAATTAATCTAAAGACTCGGTTGTTGTCATACTCTATTCGTCGCGTAGGAAACCGTCTCGGGATCCTCATCGGATTCGTCCCCCGTCTCCGTACCGTCGCTATTTAAATTTATCGAATGACCCACTGTCTTCGGCGTCATCACCCCCGTACGTATCCTCCACGAATTCATCACTGTCATCCACGGAATCCGTCTCTCCTCTTGATCCGTACGAAGATTGACTGTAATGCGGCTCTTTTTTTAACTGGTACGACGGTTGACCGTAACCCAATTGTGATTGTGATCCATAGAAGGGCTGATCATAACCACCGTAAGATTGTTGAGTATAATCTGGTTGACCACCGTAAGATTGTTGACAATATTGTTGACCATAATAGGGTAGTGATTGACCCTAAATTAAAAAGAAACCGTTTGATGTTTTTGGTTAAAACAAGTGACTATATACAAAATAAATAAGGGTATAAATAAATGTTTTTACCTGGTTGAAATTTGGATCCGACTGTTGACCGTATTCCAAGTTTGTATTATGCTAACTACCGTAAGATTGTTGACCATATTGTTGACCATATTGTTGACCATAATAGGGTAGTGATTGACCCTAAATATAAAAAAGAAACCGTTTGATGTTTTTGATTAAAACAAGTGACTATATACAAAATAAATAAGGCTCTAAATAAATGGTTTTGCCTAGTTGAAATTTGGATCCAACTGTTGACCGTATTCCAAGTTTGTATTATGCTGACCACCGTAAGATTGTTGACCATATTGTTGACCATAATAGGGTAGTGATTGACCCTAAATTAAAAAAAAAGAAACTGTTAGATAAGTTTGGTTAAGACAAACAAATAAATATATACAAAATAAATAGATGTTTATGCCTCGTTCAAGTCTGGAATCTTTGGAGATCTCGGATAACCCGGTGAACCCGACATCTTTGATTGAAATGTGAAGCACTAACAAAAATGGTAACACCCACTATTTAGAGGGAATAAACTATTTAATGGAATGCATGAGAAGCATTTTAAAGGAAGATACTACATATTTAATGGAAAAGCAAAACCCCGACATCTTTGGTGATCTCATGCATGAGAAGCATTCTGAAGGAAGAAACTATTTAATGTAAAAGGAAAACTCCCCGTTTAGGCCTCCACAGGGCGTTTAGCTCCTCTCGTACCATATTCGACGTCCATCGGGTAGTCATCTCGTCAGGTGGTAGGTAGAAATTTAACACTTAAACGGGTCGTTTAGCCCTAAATGACACGCTGCCGTCAAACGTGTCAGCATGGTCAGGGAATATCCCAGGTGTCAGGTGCATCAGAAGGAACCCCGGGTCGTTTAGACCTCCACCGGGCGTTTAGGGTTAGGGTTGCCAGGTTTGTATTACATTGAAGTCTGTGGCCCCACCTATATGACCCGTATGGGCCTCCACGGGGCGCTAAGGACCGGTGCAAGGAAATTTTTTTCCGGTGCGAATATAACAACGCTATAAAAAAGTTATTAATAGAACTATAAATGCCGTTAAAAATAAAAATGAAAACATAGAACTATAAATATAAATATAATTGGTGTTTTGTTGGTGGTGTAATTTTTTTTATTTGAAACGTTTTGATCGTTATACATTTTTTATTTCTTTTACGTAGTGTTATAGAAAATATTAGCAATTTAAGTGTTTTGTACTTTTGTGTACCCGCTTTATCCCCGCGACGATACACAGGTTGTAAAATCTTGTTATAAATTATATGAATGTATGTAACTTTTTTTGACAGTTTTTACCTTTTTCGTCTCTTTGTGACGAAGTTTTAACCATACGCAGTTATTTGACGTTTAAGGTCCAAGTAGAAAATATTTTGTAGACGGTAACCCCAACAATCAGGTAAAACCGCCCCGATACATACGATACCTCATCTAGAAGAATCTACGAGGTTACCAGGGGTAGCCTTAGGGCATGGGCAAGGTGGCAATATTTTGGAGGACGCGAGATTTTGAAAAAAAATCTTTTTATATATTTTTATCAAAATAGTTTTTTTTTTGGAACGGCATTATATTAATCAAAGACGGACCTCTTCAAGACGAAGAGGAACCGCCACAACCACCACAAACAAGATGATTATAATGGTCTTTTTATATGAGTTCTTGACTTTGTATGTTAGGGGTCCATAATATTTTTCTCTCCGGACCCAAACTTTTATTAGGATTCTTAGAACCGACTCTGAAGGTTACCATTAATTCAGAAGACCTTGTAAATGATAAGAGCATGATAATAATATAGGTTTTCACAACATCCTTTTATCTCCACCACTAGTACTAGTCGGAAGGAATCAAGGAAACCTGGTCTCAAGGGGCCTGGTCTGTTTTTTCACTCCATAGTGTAAATTTATATTTGTTCGGTTTGAAATTTTTTATATACTTAGTCCGGTCCTATCTACCTTTAGTCCGACCCAAGCTTCGCCCCTACCTGGTCTAATGGTCCACGTCGAACAAGGAAGCCCCTCATCATGTGAGGGAACAATTTGCAGTCACCACACCGTTAAATGGATAAATTAATATGAATTTAAGAAATATATAATAAATTATTTAGTTACAAAAGTATGTAATTAATCATCCTAATAAGGAAAAATATATAAATCTCTTTTTATTGTATACATATAGTGGGAAAGAATTATATGTGTATATAAAAATAAAACTATTATTATTATTATTGTTATTATTATTATTATTATATATATATATATCATTTGAGTTTGCCTAGCTGTACTCACAAAATACACTGTTCATAACACATAGTGTATCTCAAGTAGCTGGCACGTGGCGGTGGCACATATTCCTAACTAGGCTTTGTTGGTTTTGTGTACAGCCCACGGTTTTCAAGAGC
This sequence comes from Deinandra increscens subsp. villosa, assembly GCA_039602395.1. Taxonomy (NCBI): domain Eukaryota; kingdom Viridiplantae; phylum Streptophyta; class Magnoliopsida; order Asterales; family Asteraceae; genus Deinandra; species Deinandra increscens. Next base: position 53,286,805 of record JBCNJP010000008.1, read on the forward strand.
ACCGCCTCTTTGGTTTTCAAGAGCACCGCCTCTCTTCTCTCTCTTCTTGATATTCTTTTCTCTCAACATCAAATTTGTTATCTCTCTGTCATTTTCGTAATCTGGTGGTTGCGGGCGATATGTCGTTGTAGCCCTAAGACCGGGATGGTTTCTTAACACTGTGGTTGCCTACGTTATGACGTCGTGGCCCCTGTGGTTGCCAGCGTTATGTTGTTGTAGCCCTAAGAAAGACCGGTATGGTTTGCCGTTGTAGCCCTGAGATCGGCAACGCTTTGTTATGTCGTCGATGCCCCGGTTACGTGGAAGCGACGGTGTTGTTGCTCCGTTCCCGTTGAGGTAACGACGTATACAGCCACATCTGTGGCTTTCAGCTTAGCTTCTTTATTCTAAATTATCTCGCCTGATATTGAAGCTACGATCTTAGATCTCATCACTTTCAAGGTGCGATTTTATTGCTATTCTTCTGATGAATGTTTTGTTGCTTTTGGGGTTTTCCAGATCTGAAAAGTTTGTGGGTTTTACAACAGATTTACGACTTCATTTTTGGTTTTATGATCGACAATGGTTGTTTGAAGCAACGGTAAGAGCATTTACAAATTACAACTATTATGTCACGGATCTAAGTGGTTTTGGGTCCTTAGATTCTATGGATCTTAGATCGGAAGCTGATTCCGTTTCATCGAGTTTACTGCTTAGATCAGAAGCTACAGATCTGTTATGGAGGTTGTTGGTATCGTTGCTCCTTTTGATTATAGCGACTGATTTCATTGTGCGTTATCCAGTTCCGGCCACCGTTTCTGGTACGCTTGAAATTGAAATTTTTTCCTCCTTTTTAGCATTGTTGAGCTTCTTTTTCTGCCGGTTGTTGGAGTTTCAGGACGTGGTGATGATTTTGGTACATTTGAAATTTTATGATGATTATTTTCATTTCTGCGGCTGTGAGATGCTATTTGGTTTACGAATTTGGGGCATTTGAACCCTAATTTTATGATGATTGTTTTCATTTCTGCGGCTGTGAGATGCTATTTGGTTTACGAATTTGGGGCATTTGAACCCTAATTTTAAATCAGTATGCTTCTTTGATCGGCTCGAAAGTTTTGTGTCTTTCAGGTACAGAATTACCTTATATATCGTTTGTAAACTCTGAGCTGTGCTCATATCTTCAACTGTGGATGCTATACGTCTTTTGCATATCGGTCGGTTTGGGCGGCCTGGCCTCTGATTGGGTCTTCTATGTGGTTCCCAATTTCTGTTGCTCGATTTATGTGTGTATATTGCTACAAAAAACGTTTGTATGGGAGGTACTGAGGCGATGATGATTTCCTGATTTTTATAATCTCTTGGAAGATACAGTTGTCGTGAGCAGGAGGCATTAGACCTCAGTCTATTGCAGCCCTCACGCTGATCTGTGTCAATTTTTTATTAACAACTCAAAATCTGAGCCTTATACTCATTGTTGAAAGTTCTTTACTGCTAGGTTCTCTTGATCATTTGAATGAGGCAATGATGAAACTTTTATGAGCCAATGTTGCTGCTGATGAAATTATTTCTTGATTTAGAATGACTGGTGTTTGGTTGGTTAAAAGTTGGCTGTTCCTGAATGTTCTTCATTCTCCATAATTTGTTGGTTTAAAATTGGTTGGAATCCCATTTACTTGATATTCATTTGGTATATGCAAGGCTATGATGAAATTTTTCTGAGCCTATCTTGCTGTTGGATCAATAGTTTCTTTGTTAAACTTAGATTTTGAATTCTTCCTAATGTCTTTAACTCCTTTTCTTTTGTAGATTATACAAGTTCAACTATGACATTATCACATATGCACTTCTTGAATATCAGATACTTACCACTGTTTCATTATTCTTTAATGTGCATTTAATTTTATAATATATTATAATTCAATTCTTTAGATTGCATAACATGTGTGATCTATAATAGGTATCCCAGGAAGAAGATCAGATTAAACAAGCAAACAGAGAGGTTTAGGAAGGCACATCAAAAGGTATTCTTATTGTAATTCCTATATAAAATATGATAGTGGTCATGTATTACAGTTTGTTTACTTCTTATTGCATATTAGCACTTGAGTTGCATTATGACTCTTTCTTCTGATTATGTTGGGGTTCTTTGTGTTTGGTACGATAGTTTTATGTAGTTAACATGAAAAACGCACACAAATTGCTCTATGAATTGTGTCATTGGGAAACTTTCTTGGAGTTTTAGTTTTTACCTTCTATATCTTACTTTATTTTTACCTTTTAATTTTTACTGTTAGTTAATGTTTACAAGTATCTTGATAAACATATAGTCTTTAGGATATGTTTGTCCATTGTTCCCTAGGTGGACATTTGATAGATCTGGTATGAATTACTTTGAAGATAACTTTAAGAATTATGATGTATTCACTTAACATTTTATGGCCTTCATTGTATATCTTGGGTCATGTGTAGGTGTGGAACTACGTTTGATAGTGAGAGCAATATAAAAAGACGATTTGGTACATCAGGCCACATAACAATTGAAGTGCAATTTTACTTCCATTTTGTAAAGTTTTGCTTTCAGTTGAATTTGCTAGAGACTGTGGGTTATGCCAGGTTAACTTTCATGCTTCTCTTTCTTTATTTACTTGGTTTTTCAGCATTCATTTGTTCATTTTTTATCATGCATGGAAGGCGTTTGATGAAGTGTGTTAAGGGGTTATAACTGTTATATTTTTATTTACCCTTTTAGCAATTACCTGTTCATTTTAGTGCTTTGTTTGTCCATCTTTTATCATGCATGGAAGGTGTCTGATACAATGTGTCTAAGGGTTATAACTGTTGTGTTTTTCTTTACCTTTTTAGCAATTACCTATTATAAATCTTTTCATTTGAGTGATGATGTGTGTCTGTTTTTTATAGTCTTACTTATATATACGTAAACATTAAGTATGATATCTTAGTATCTCTATTTTTTTTATCCTTTTATAATGTTTTTCTTTTTTTTTCCTTGCAGGAGTGTTGCTGCTGTTCAAATCTGAGACTTCTATTGTGGTATGTGTTATTTTAGTTAGTGGATGTTTATATGCTTATTAGTGTTACCATTTCAACCTATATTTTCTAAGTACACAGATTATCTCATTTACTTTGACAACACTTTCATTTTTGTGTCGCAAAAACTCTTTCATTTTTGTGTCGCAAAAACTTATGATTATTAGTCACTGGATATTCACAGGTATAAGGTCTTAGTAGAGATGAATTGTATTTCTTAATAGTATTAAATTGGATTCAATTACATCAATGGATTTGTTATTTTCAAATGATAATACTCTAGAATATGTATTCTTATTTGCAATAAAAATGTGTCTATGTCTAAGCATGTTCATGTTTTTGCTTATTTCCAGTTCTTGCAAGCGGGTCACCGTTGTTCCAATTTCATATTTCTGTTATTATGCATCGTATTTAAATATTGTCCTTCTATGCTTATTGTTGTCGTCATTTGAATTCATATATAGAGCGAATCATTCATTGAACAATAAAAGATCATAAAATAATATATAATTGTTGATTGCATTGACACAGTTGTTGTAGCTTTCTTATTATATGAATTTAGGATGCGTAGGCTTACATGAAGTCTTTCAATTTTCTAGGGAACTTTTCTTACATGATTTCCATTTACTTTCTTTTATGATATTGTGTGTATCAATTTCCCTTGCTCTTTTCTTAGCTCTCTTTTTTATTAGCATTATAAATCTTACACATTGTTGTTTTACTTTGTAGATTATTGCTGGAGCTGCCCTTTTCTTAGCTCTCCTTATCTTAAACTCCCTTCTTATGTGGCCTGATGTACAAATCGGCTTTTTATATTGCTCTCTCTCATTTACCACTTACATCAAAATAATACATCAAAATAACTGAATATTTATTACATTTTTACAATGATTTCTTCAGATTTTCAAAGGCTTTCTAACTCTTGGTTTACTTAATTGAGTATGTTGTTTTACAGGAAGATATGATCATCTTCTTGGCCTTTTAGCATGGACGACTGCTTATGTGGTATGTATAGTATATCTGACAAATCATAAAAATTACTTAAAAGTCAAAGCTTCTCTATTAGCATAACATTTTATAAACTATTACTCTAACTTCTACCACAACCTTTCTGAAAGTTAGTTTATATAAGCTAAAAGAAGAGATTGAAAGAAAAGGAGAAATCAGGGCACTATTTAGTGTTCATGGGTGCTAAAATATAACTTTTGGTGTATATTTGTTTACTGCATGTAATGTAATCTGTTTGTTTTTTTCAAATTGGTTTTAAATACTTGATGGGGCTGCATATTTGTTGGTGACAGTTGCAAATGTACAGCTACACATCTGGGCATACAAATTTACACAATTGTTGATATCTTTTATGGAAGCAAACATGGTGATAGTTCAGTAGATTTGCAGGTTCAATAGCAGCAAACGGAAGTGCCCAAGTACAAAACATAGATTTGCTAGGTAAATACTATTATAGCATTCATCTGAATAGCTTTTGTTAGTGCATTTCACACACGTTCACAATACTAAGAACACGGTTCATTACTGCATATTTTTTTACCACTACATATATTAAAAAAAGAAGGAACCTACTCATAAAAGTATTTTCAGTGTATGTATGTGTTAGTTTGTTAAATGGTTTTCTCGAATATAGAATGGTTAATTTTAAAACTGCCAACTGCTTCGTTTTGTTTTTCCTTCTTGAAGAATTTGGATATTTTTTTCCCTATGAATCAGCTATAAACAGAAATGTTTCAATCATTTGAATTCTTTTTATCTTTTATGTTACGGTAGATGGTTTTAAAGAGGTTAAAGTATACTGTGGAGAAGAAATGTCAACTTAAGTCCCTCACTTTATGTGTAGATGTTATTAATTTTGAGAATGTGTTAATGCATAAAAGTTTAGAGTGAAGTTACTGTTGATGTATTAGGCATGTATAGTCCTTATGAAGATGAATAAAAATTTAGAGTCAAGTTACTGTTGATGTATCATTTGAATGTTGTTTGCATATATTTTGTTAGGACGGTAAGTTTTGTATAATAGTATGTTTACTTTCTGTTGTCTTCTTTCCTTAAATATTTTAAAAACTATTTGCATATAAGCTTTATTATACTTTTAGTGCAATGTAAAGAAACGGCATGTAGTGATAAAAGTATGTTTAGAATGTATTTATTACTTTGCTAAATGGTTTTACATATTACAGTTTAGTGTTTGTTTGCTATTTGATGTTATAAGTCTTCATGTGATTTTTTTGTTGTTTTATTGCAGGTTTTAGTTTGCTGGCTTGCTGAGGTGTGCAAACGTTACCGGTACTCCACACTCTTTATTTTGAACTGTAAGATACATGCATAGGTATGTATGATTTAAGTTATTTGTAATAGAATCTGTTTGCATCTTTCTTCGGAGTTCTCTGTTAATTTTTTAATCACTATGTAGACGACTACACTAACATTACAAATTATATATGCAAGCAGGCGACCTCTTGAACGCTTGCTAACTCATAAAAAGTTAGAAATTCTAAATTATCTATATATTTAAAATATGAATTTGATAAACTTTCTCAAATGTTTTGTTAATTCAAAACCATCTAAATTTATCAAAATAATATTCTCTACTTTTTCGTTAAAAGAAAATTAGGTTTTTATATAAAAAGTATATAAGAAAATGATCCAACAGAATATATAATTTGTTTATTTACAGTTCAAATCAGTTATTTTGTGTAAACTTTTAGGAAGTAATTTATGAACAAAAGAATGATAGATTTGTCGTTCAAGCTTTTAATACAATAGTAAACTGAAGGTATAACTTTTTTTTATTTATTTATAACCTTTTATGATTTGATAAATCAAAGGAAAAGATTATACTCAAGTATGTGATGGATCAGATGTTTAAAAATTGCAATTAGTCAAATTTTGTTCAACTGTGTAGATTGAAGAACGTAAGAACACTAAATGAGATCAAATGCTTCAATATTATTAATTTGAGAGAAAAGTAATTAAAATTGATGAATGAAAAGGACGAATGATAAAACTAAACTAACCACCTGAACTAATCGGCTTATTATGACTACTAATACCACCTGAACTAATCGGCTTATTACAGAAACACAGGAACCCTCTACACAAGAGGCTAGCAGGAGGAAGAAGGCTAAAAATGTCATTTCAGAGTGACTATTAGATATATTTCTTTTCTGCCGAAATAGATTGTAATGTTGAACACTAACTGCTTATGTAATGCTACTTATAACACCTATGTGATGCTAATTACTTATTTCAACTTTAACTCCCTTTTACATCATTAGACTTAACAGAATTACACCCGAAAACGAGGCCTCGCCCGCCGCAACGCGCGGGTCGCAGGTCTCGTATATATATATATATATATATATATATATATATATATTGGTATATATATAGATATATAACAATAGGCAATTTCGCTTATGTGAAACATTTGTAACTGTTTAAAACACTTGGCTTCTCATCATTGGCATATAAGGACCAATTCGCTATGATGTTTTCTGGTTACTAGCAAGGGGTTTATCATAGCCGTTACTCATATCTGAGCATTTTTTTAGGTTTGTTCTTTACTAGCTTCATTCGCTCTTTCATTTTATTGTTCATCTTTAAAAGGAAATTTTTATGTTGGAATGCAATATGGAAATGTCATAGAATTTGGGTTGTTGATCAAAGAGTTAAATTAGGGTTTTAGTTTTATTAGTTTAGTTTCATTTGGTTTATGATCAAAGTGTCACCTTAAGGTTTTAGTTTTATTAGTTTAGTTTCATTTGGTTTTTGTTCTCTTCACAAACATTCTGTCTTAGTCGTTGTTTGTATAAATTTGTTAGGGTTTTGAGTTTCATTTTTGTTTGAATGTACTATTAAGGGTAAAGTTCATGTAAGAACCATTATTTATTGTATAAATTTGTATGAACCAAAGGAAAACTATATCAAATGAAGTTTTTTTTGGGTAATTTGATATTTTTTTAATTTGATTTCGCGTATATCCACCTATATCCACCCGATGACTAAAAATAAGTTTTTTTTTTTGCTTGTCCGACTATGTTGTATATATGCAACATATGAAACATACAATGTTGCATATATGCAATATGGTATATTTCATATGTCTTATATGTAACATACCATGTTGCATATATGCAACATTATATATTTCATATGTTGCATATATTCAACATAGTCGGACATAAAAAAAAATGATTTTTATTTAGTTTTTTTTTTTGTTTTTTTAGGTTGTTAAGTTACCATCATGTGTATAGACATGAAGGAAAAGAAACAAGAAGCATAAAAATTCCTAACCGGCTCTCGAGTATAGGGACTGGGGACGTATAAAGATTTGTGGAAAGAGTGCACGGACTGGGTGTATGCCACGGTACTGGAAAATAGCTGCGAATTTGTAAATAGAAATAATAACAATATTATTTTTATTGAATCAGAACAATATTACAAACTACAGAAAGGGGTAGAAGCAGAATAATGAAATAAATGCAGGAAAAATAAATAACAGAAGACAAAGCCAGAGCTCGTGTTGAACACGATTTCCTTAAAACTGATTTCGATCTGTTTCCCAGGATACGGTGGCTGAAGCAACGTATTGCCGGAGTTTTTACTTGCCTGAGATCGCAGAGAGAGTCGAGCAGAGAAGAGGATAATGAATGAATTTCGGTATCTTTTCTGTCCGCTAGGGACGGGTTTAAATAGCCGTGAAATGGAGTGCTGTCCAAGACAGCAATCAGCATTAAAACGCATATCAGTTTCCGAATTAACTGATTGCGTATATCATTTGGATGGAGTGCTCTCCAAGATCAAATCATTTCCAAAAACAGATAGCGGGAGGAGCAAAAACCGGTATGCGCGAACTCGACCATTTTCGAGTCGCATTCGTGTCTGCAAGATGCGCGAGCGCGCCCAGGATTTTCTAACCAAGTTTCTCATTTTTCCACACCCCCCCCCCCATGCATAGATGTTGGAGTATAAAGTGACAATACAATTTGATAACCATCCAAGTTCCTTGGCTTCTAAACCACATTTCATTTTGATCCACTTCCAATGTGGGACAAATTGTTTTTTTAGCTCCAATAGTATAGTTTGTAGACCACACTTTGAGCATCGATATCTCATTCACCTCTTAATCACTTTGGACGTTTAATATCTCTTTGGAAAGCCCTTGTCCTAGGCTATTCAACCATATCAAATAACTCATCTAATTATTATATCTACATATAGATAATTAGGTCCAAAGTTAGGAAAAAATGCATATTTTTCCTATTTTTTTCCAACAATCCCCCACATGAATGGAGATTGATGGAGCAATGTACTCGATCATTCTGAAATCTCAACAGTTGAGTCTTGCGTAGCATAGGTAGGTGTCCTATTTGAACCTTCCCTTGTAAAATGTACTTAGCCTCCTGGCTATCAGTAGACTGCGATGTCTTTGAACTGAGCTGCCGTTTGTGTATGCGACAATACACTTTACACATGACTCTTCCTGACAGTATCAACTCCTCATAGTCGTGTCCTTTATGGTCCTAAACACTTGCCTAGTTCTGCGAGAGTCTTAAAAAATTAGTATTGGATCATAAGATTATATTAAGTTTATTATTGTAGCCCATGGCCCAGTTTAGGTTATTTAGGGTTTCAGTATTTTCTATATATTGTAACCTTAGTTATCAATCAAGTTAATTCAGTTATTCAGTATTTCCTATTCTTACATGACGAGTACGACATTGACGGAGGAAACGAATGCGTAATACGTAAATTACGCTGAGGACGATATTGCAACGGATGAAACTTTAATCCAAATTAGATCTCAAAATTTCTAATCGAAGAAAACTGATTGAATGTCCCAAATATGATGACAAAAGGATTGAATTTCCAAATTATAATTCTTCAGAAGACGACACGGTGCGGCAAATTTTTGTCGTCAACAACAAGAATTTTTTGTCCCCCTTTGTCCCCCTTTCACATATGATTAATGACTTGGTGTTATCTAATAAGTTGCTTCCGGTGAAGGTGGGTTTTAACAAAATTCCACTTTCACATCTTTTTTATGCGGATGACGTTATCTTGATGGGTGAATGGTCACACGAGAACTTTGCAAATATGTTGAGATTATTAAATTGTTTTTTTCTCGTTTCCTGATTACAACTAAATAATGTCAAATCAAATCTTTTTGGAGTTGGTTTAAGTGATAGTGATGTGGGGGCGTTGGCCCGATCGTGAGGATGCAGTCCCGGGGCCTTTCCATTTCGTTATTTGGGCGTCCCTGTTGGAGATCGGATGGGGTCGATCAAAGCTTAGGATCCGGTGGTGAATAAATTTAAATCCAAATTAACAAAGTGGAAGGCGGCTCTTTTATCTTTTGGTGGAAGGATGACTTTGATTTCTTCAGTTTTAGGTCCAGTCCCTACTTACTATTTTTCATTATTTTTTATTCCAAAAAATATATGTTACATTCTCGAAAGCTTAAGAGCAAAGTTTTTTGGGGGGTGGCGAGAATGCGAAAAAAATTCATTGGGTCAAATGGGATCTTATCTTAGCCGACAAAGAAGGGAGGTTTGGGTATTGGTAGCTTGATGGCTTTAAATCAAGCTCTTATCTTGAAGTGGAGATGGCGCTTTCTTAACTCTAAAGATCTCATTTGGGTGAAAATTATTGAGTCTATTTATTCTGAGGATGCTTTTAATAAGAGTATAGCGAGTAAAGGTGATGGGGTGTGGAATAGGATTGTTAAGGTGGCTCATAATTTACATGACAAGAATGTGATTCCTCTAAATGCTATGAAGAAGGTTGTGGGTATGGGGGTTAACACTTATTTCTGGAGGGACATTTGGGCGGATGAAGAATCACTTTCTAGTAAATTTCCGAGACTATATGCACTTGAAAACAATAAAATTGTCGGGTTTCAGATTGGAGAGTTGGGGTCGATTGGAATATTTGGGATTGGAGACGAAACATTAGAGGGGGATTGAGGAGTTGCAATTACATAGACTCTTGATGCTTCTTAACTCAAAGAGTTGGGGGAGTGGTCGCAATTTTTGGATATGGTATTTTCAGGGTCAAGATCTGTTTGTGGTGAAATGGGTTAGGAAGGAGATTGAAAAGATGACTTTACCGAGGGTTAAGTGGAGCACTAAGTGGAATGTTAATGTACTGAAGAAAGTGAACGTTTTTATGTGGCGGGTTTTCTTGGATCGTTTACCTACAAGGAGTAATCTTTGCATGAAAGGTTTAGATATCACGATTATTATGTGCCTTTTTTGTGATATGGAGATCGAATCTATTAACCATTTGTTGGGCTCGTGCAAGGTCGCAAAGAAGGTTTGGAGAGCGGTTCGTTGCTGGCTTTCGCTAGGAGGTCCAGAGATATTGGTTCCTCGAGATATGTACTTTTGGCTTGACGGGTGTCATCTCTCAAAGAAACACAAGAGTCTTGTTGAAGGAATTATGTTTTGCGCTTGGTGAGTTATTTGGAAGGAACGGAACGAGATAGTCCATAAAAAAAATGATTTGAAGATTCGCTTTATGTTTGATTCAATTGTGCATTTCTCATATCAGTGGATCACGTTTAGAGATAAGAAGTGTGGGTTGTCTTGGGTTAAGTGGTTACAAAACCCACTTAATTTTATGTAACTGTTTGTTTTGGGGGTTGGTTAGGTTTTTCTAACCGCCTCGTGTTTTATTATATCTCGTTGCCGTTCAAAAAAAACATAAAAATTATCTAAATAACCTTCATTCATTTGAAATTTAATGATTTTTATATTAGCTTTTAAGTTTGTACAATAAAAATGGTTCTTACATGAACATTACCCGTAATATTAATTATTTTCAGACTTTTGAAATAATGCTTCAGGCTGCAAATCTGACTTGGAACTCTTTGTTGTTCACAAGGCCTTTTTAAAGCAAAGACTAAACATATTACTTGATTTGCATGGATCAAAAAAGAGGTGCCCACCGCAACGCGTGAACATGTCAGATTCTAGTTAATCAACAAATACCATGATGCAAATCCCATCTATAATGAACTTTCAATTTCACATATTAATCTTCACAAATTATCATCCATGGACAATAAAGATTAACACTATATTAGAGGCAAATGAGTTATCAGACTTGATACGTAATAGAACCAGGAAACAAAACCAATATTAAAAAATAAAATAAGACAAGATGGCTATCACTTATTTATTCCTATACCGACAGATCAAGTCACCAAATATACAAGGGCAAAACCAATTTCAAACTAGTGGTCCGAACCGATTTCACCCAAAAATTCCGGGCTAGAGTTTATAAGTGACGTTTGGTTCATGGAATTCAATGGAATTCGAATTGATATTTTTTTTCCTTTCAAAATTGTTCTTGATTTGGTAAAGAAAGAATTTGAAATACAATTAATTCCTTAAATCAATGGAATTTAGTACTATTTCATACATTTTATAGAAATCCTTCACTTTAATGAAGGAAAGTTAAATGATCTCAAATTCCATCGATTAAAAGAATTCATTGCATTTCAAATTCCTTCTGTACACAATGAACAATTTTTAAAGGAAAGATATCAATTCCAATTTTATCGAATTCCATGAACCAAACGCCA
>JBCNJP010000008.1:53298936-53352661 GCA_039602395.1 Deinandra increscens subsp. villosa
TGGAAGATAGCTTCACATCAGCTTCGATTAATTCACAACCGGAAGATTCGATCATTTTATTAGTTGGTTTCATCGGAAACATTTAGGGTTTATCTTGACGACAAGATGAGGCCTTTGGATGAATCAGAGACGACTCAAGTATTTGAGAAGCTATTCAAATAACAGATAATAATCTTAAAAACATCATCGAATCGCCGTTTACTGGTGAATACATGAGGAATCAAGAGGATCTTTGAAGAAGAAACGTAGATTTTGATGGGGAGATCTGTAGCCTTTCGCTTTAGAACATTGTTTTCTTGACATCTCGGAAGTGGGTTTAAGCCATACTTTGTGCTTAGTATTAGCAGCCAACAGAGTCAAGGCAATTGAACGGTGAGATAAAATTTGCCGCTTTTCATGAACTTGCCAATGTTGGTGCCGAGGGTGATGAGGTTTTCATGTTTGATGTTGGTGGCTCGTTTAACCAGCGATATGGAGAGGTAATAGACTCTGTCTCACGCTTGACCGGGGTTTGATCGGGCCTTCGTGCGACCGCGATTCGACACTTCAAAAACATCGGCTTTGTTGCTTGAATCGTGGTTCTCTCTCGGTGGAGAACGAGTATCCTCAACCGGGGTTCCGGCACCGATGCCGGTAACAGTACGGAAACTGTGGGTTTAATTGCTTTTTTCTCATGCTCAATATTCAAATGATCTTTAAGAACCATAAGCTCCTTTTGAGCTTGCTCGAACCTTAAACTTCCCTTCAGCTTGCTCGAATGTGAACCCTAGTTTCTAATCTCCATGCGTGGAAGGAAGAAGAAAGTGTTTTAAGAAAACATTTTTTAATTTTTTTATGGGTTATATTAAAATAGATGATGAATTGACAAAACCGCCCCTTACTTAACGATGTTTTTTTAACTCTGTTAGTGTTAAAGGATCTTCTATGAAACATGTATAAAACATAAAGGATGTCTATTGTAGCTATTTTAATTAAAAGACCTAATCCGAAATTTGAGTAAAACATAAAAAACCTTATGTGTAATTTACTCTATTTTCTATAATAAACGGCTATTGTATGATATCCATTATCTATACTTATTTTTAACATATTGTCTCTATTTCTTATACAATAAAATGAGAGAGGTTATTGTGAGAAGTTTAGTTTGGATAAGAAAGATGAGAATGAATAATAGCCATTAGAATTTCAATTAAATGAAAATCTATGGTCCAAAGTTATTTTACGTAAAGTTAGAGAGAAAAACTAAAGAAAACAAAAGATGGAATGACATTTTTTATTTTTTATTAAATTATTTCATTTTTTTAAACGTTTATAACTCTTAGATACAACATTATTTTATAAAGAAAAACGAGCATTTTTATCTTTAAAACGCGTATAGTGTTGTTATATAAAAAATAATTGTTTTTACTCTTTCAATTGTGTCAAAATGTTTAGATCACTGTGTCATTTTGTCAATATGTTTAGATCACTGTGTCATTGTGTCAAAATGTTCAGATCACTATGTTATTGTGTTAAAATGTTCAGATCATTGTGTCAAAATGTTCAGATCATTGTGTCATATTGTGAAAAAATGTTCAGATTATTGTGTCATATTGTGTCAAAATTTTCAGATCATTGTGTCATATGGTGTTAAAAACCGAAAGAGTGATTTTTTTATTTATTTTATATATAGCAACACTATATATAATTTTGACACAATGATCTGAACATTTGGACACAATGATCTGAACATTGTGTCAAAAATCGAAAGAGTAATTTTATAAATTTTTTGACAAAATTACATATTTGTCCTTTAACTTTACCCGTTTTGCAACTTTTTTCCTTTATCTTTTTTTTGTTACACTCTCCGCCCTTTAATTTTTTTTTCTTTCATCTTTTGTCCTTTTTAACGGATTCCGTTAAAATCCACCGTTAAGTCAAAAGTATTTTTGTCTTTTTACTTTTTAGGGGTAGGAAAATGACATATTTTGTCCTTTAACTTTGTCTGTTTTGCAATTCTTATCTTTTATCTTTTTTTTGTTACATTCTCTATCCTTTAACTTTTTTATTTTTTTTTATTTTTTGTCCTTTTTTAACAGATTCTATTAAAATCCACCGTTGAGTCAAGGGTATTTTTGTCTTTTTACTTTTTAGGGGTATTTATTAGACTTAAATAAAGAGGAAGGGTGTGTTATGTAAATCTGTAAAAAAAATTTCCATTATCACCCCACCCCCACCCTAACCTTAAACCATCACCGGTGAAAACCCCACCCCCACTGTCGGTCGGCCGGCGACATCCCATCGAACACTTTCGACGACCCTCCGGCGGCCTCCCATCGACCTGACATCGGGTTTGTCAGGGGTGGTCGTCGGTGAAGCAGGTGGCATGGTGACCGCCGACGTTTGGTGAGGAGACGGTGGAGGGTTGTCGGAGGCTTGGTCGGGGCAGAGAGGGCTCGAAGATGGGAGACTGCCAAAAATTCGACCGAGAAAGAGGAGATGGGGAGGGGGTATCGAGACTGCCTTCTCTCTGAAACGGAAGTGGGGGTGGGTGGGGGTGGGGTGATAAAGGGAAAAAAATACAGATTTACATAACACACTCTCCCTCTTTATTTAAGTACAGTAAGTACCCCTAAAAAGTAAAAAGATAAAAATACTCTTGACTTAACGGTGTATTTTAACAGAATCTGTTAAAAAGGACAAAATGTGAAATAATAAAAAAGTTAAAGGATAGAGAATGTAACAAAAAAAAGATAAAGGATAAAAATTGCAAAACAGACAAAGTTAAAGGATAAAATATGTAATTTTTTTTACCCTAAAAAGTAAAAAAATAAAAATACACTTGACTTAACGGTGTATTTTAACGGAATCCGTTAAAAAGGACAAAAGATGAAAAAAAAAGTTAAAGGGCAGAGAGTTTAACAAAAAAGGATAAAAGACAAAAGTTGCAAAACGGGTAAAGTTAAATGACAAAATATGTAATTTTGTCTAGATTTTTTTATATAGCAACATTATATGCGTTTTAAAGATAAAAAAACGTTTGTTTTTATGGTGTATTTTTTTTAAAAAATAATGTCGTATGTGAATGTTTAAAAAAATGGGGGGAAGTATATAAAAAGTCAATAAAGATGGCTAAGACTAAAAATACCAATCATTCCTTTGTATTAGATCAAGATCCAATGGCTGAAATTCATTTTTATCTTTCTTACCCAAATTAAATTTCTCATTTGAATCCCTCTCACAATAAAATAAACTGTACAATTTTTTACGGGATTTATTTTTATTGAATTTATATTTTTTTTCATATTGGATTAGTGTTTTTATAGTTTTTCGACAAAACACTATTTTTATTTTATCATATCTCTCTAATCTTATATGGCTAACAATTAACAATTAGAAAAAATATATTAGGGCATGTTTGATATGCTCTGACCCGACCCATTAAGGGCTGACTGCTGACTCGGTCAGCAGTCCGAGTGTTTGATATGCTTACTGGTTTGCTCGGACCGAGTCCGAGTGCTTTGACCGAATTCGTTGTATATACATCTCAGACCGAATCCAACCCTAGCCACCCTCCTCCCTGAACACACACAGCTCCAACTTCCAACCCTAGCCACCCTCCTCGCTGTGCCCTCCGCCGTGCACCCTCCGGCTTGCGGCCTCCGTCGTCACTCGCGATAGCCTCCGTCACTCGTGAAAGCCCCCGTCGCCCTCGTCGAAGCAGCAACGCCGCCGCCGTCGCCCTCGTCGAAGCAGCAACGCCGCCCCCGTCGCCATCTGTCGCCGTCGCCATCTGTCGTTGAAATTCAACCTCCTCCGCCCCTCTTCGACAGGTAATCTTTCTGAACTGTTAGCATACCATTAATTTATCCCAAATGGAGAAGGTAAACTCTATAAACCTAATTGATAATGGTTGGTAGTATACTGATCAATGTAATGAAATAGGAACGAAAATCTGAATTTTTTTACGTTGATTGTTGATTTACTAGTAGAACAATAAGCATGGAAGAGAAGATGGCTATGTTCTTACATATTATAGGGCATAATGAACGTTTTCGAGTGGTTAAACGACGATTTCAACATTCTACTCAAACAGTTCATCAGTGTTTTCATGAGGTTTTGGTTGCAATGATGTCTTTTGCAAGGGAAATTATAGTGCCAACATCTTCCGATGAAACTACAAATATATTGGAACGACATCAAAGGTTAAAAGCCATATTTCCCGGAGCAATTGGCGCGTTAGATGGTACTCTTGTACATGCAGTTGTGCCTACTAATCAACAGAATTGTTACAGGGGAAGAGGAAAGGGTGTATGTTATCAAAATGTGCTAGGAATAAGCGATTTTGATATGATTTTCACCTTTGTATGGGCTGGATGGGAAGGCATAGCACATGATTCACGAGTTCTGAAAGAAGTTGCATCTAATCCGACTTCTGGATTTCCATTCCCTCCACCAGGTTTGTTTTTTAACTAAAACTTTTATTGTTAAATATATTATTGTATTTATTCTTTAAGTAATAGATGTTACACTCATGTTTATAGATAAATATTATCTTTGTGATGCTGCATATACCAACACTCGTGGATTTTTGACTCCTTACCGCAATACGAGGTATTGGTTAGCGGATTTTCGAAGAAGACGACCGATATCTAAGGAAGAAAGATTCAATCATGCTCATGCGCAACTCAGAAATGTTATTGAGTGTGCTTATGGTGTACTGAAGGCGAGATTTCCAATCTTAAAACAAATGGCTCCTAATCCTTTTCCAGTGCAGCGAGACGTTGTCATTGCTTGTTTTGCAGTCCATAATTTTCTAAGAAAATACAATATTCAAGATGAATTGTTTATGGGCTTTGAAGAGATGAATATGGTTACTCCTAATGTGCAAGGTGGAGGAAGTGAGAGCATAGAGTGGGGTTTAGAAGGCACTGAATACATGACTACTTTGCGTAGCCAGATTGCCGATCAACTATTTTCAATTGCTTCAAATTAGATTTGTATGATTTCTGTTTGATTTGAATTTTGTATGAAAATTTGAATTTTAAGATATTATGTTTAAGATATTTGAATTTTAAGATATTATGTTTAAGATATTTGTTGCTTCATCATATTTTATTTTATCGTTTTTAATTTTTTATAAATAATTATGCAATTGTGATTATTAATTTTAAAAAGCTATAATATGCATTTCTCATTCAGCTCTTACCCAGTCAGCTCTTACCCAGTCAGCAACTATCAAACACTCAAGTTTCATTCAGCTCTTACCCAGTCAGCCACTATCAAACACTCAAGTTTGAGTTAGAGCTTCTTACCCAGTCAACTCTTACTCAATTAGCTCTTACCCAATCCGCTCTTACACAGTCATGAATTATCAAACAGCCCTTAGTAGGTACCGTAGTTCAACACAAAATTACATCTTATCTGTATATTTTTAAAATTAGGGTCGTCATGAACAACTAAGGGTCATTGGAACGGTTAGGGTTTCCAGAATGCCGTATTAGATATGTTGGAGGTCTACAGGTTCTATTATATTTTCAATCATTTGATGAAGCAGATTCTTGTCTTCGGTTAGGAGGAGAAAAGGGGGATGTATTTCAGAGACTTGTTTTGTGGGATGCTGAATCCTTTGTTATGTAACGTATTGCATGGATTAGGGTTTTTGGGATTCCGCCACAGTGTTGGGATAAGGAGGTGTTCAACAAAGTAGAGGGAATATTTGGTGAAGCAGTGGCGGATCTTGAAATTTTTTTCGTGGGTGACCGAAAATTAGTGGTGACCATTATTAGTATATAATTTTTTTTAGTGGTGACCTACAGGATATATATAAAAATTTTCTTCGTAAAACACGTATATATAAACAAATTTTTCGTAAAACATGTATACTCGGTACCTCTGGACAAAAAATCAGCAGTGACCGAGGTCACTGCTGGCACACTATAAGAATCGCCCCTGTGGTGAAGTGATTCAATCGTCTGAAGTGGATCAGTTTGATGTTAATCTTACTATGAAGATATATAATTGGTGTTTTGGTCGCGTCATCGGTAATAATTAATGAGGTGGTGATCATGGAGTGGCAAGTTAAAAGGTTTACATGTAGGGTGTGTGAATATGATGAAGATTGGTCACCGGATTCGTCTATGATCACAACGGTTTGGAAAGTCCGGATTTATGCCCGTCGGTTCCATCGATGGTAGTAGTGCATAAAGTAGCCGGTGAGAATTCTTCTTCTTCTAAGAAGTCTGATGGTCTCAACCAGGGGTCAGATAATGAACCGGGTTTGATGCCTTTATCCGGGATTGCGGTGGGTTTAAATTCGCAAATGGGTGATATGGGGAACTTCTCTTTTAGACCGATTCCTCGGAGTCTTCCAGCTCGTCATAATGAAAGAGGTGATAACACAATAGTTGGTGAAGTGAATGGGCATGTTTTTACGTTGTATCAGGCAGTGGAAATCATTTTGATACTCCGGATATTACTTTTAATAGGCAAGAAATGGAGGATGTCGAGTTGGCAGACGAGGTGCTTGAAACTATACGATTAGTAGCATGTGTAGGGGTTGCGATGGAAGGGGAGGATAGTAGGGTGTCCTAGGTGGTGTTGGGTGAAAAAACATGTTCTTAATGGATTGTCTTTTAGTGCATATTTGTGGGGCTAGAGATCCGAAGAAGGTTCTTGGATTAAAGAAATAAAACTTGAAAACCGCTTTTCTTTTTTATGTTTACATGAGATGTTAGCGGTGGATGGAAACACCATCCCGATTAGGAAAATGTGGGGTATAGGGTAGGGGTGTTTAAAAATATCCGAGTCCGAATTCGTATCCGAATTATCCAAAATTTCGTATCCGAATTATCCGAAAATTTCGGATATCCGAAACTCGGATATTCGAAAATTTGAACTTGGACTTGGACAAGAATTTACAAAATTTTCGGAAGTTTTGGATACCCGGTATCCGAAAATTTAAATAAATTAAAATAAATTTAATATTAAAGAAATAAAAAATTATTGAATACTTGGACTATGTTTATTTGTTTTGTCGTTTTTTAGGTCGAACTTATGTTTATTTGTATTTGAAGACTTGGACTAAGTTTATTTGTTTTGTCGTTTTGTCGTTTTGTCATTTTTTTGGTTAAATTGTGGTTTTTTTAAAAATAACTGGATTTTCGGATATCCGTTTTAACTATCCGAGTCCAGTCCGAAATTTCGGATATCCGAAATTTTGGATATCCGAAATTTCGGACTTGGACTTGGACAACGAAAACTGATATCCGAAATTTCCGGATACCCGAAATTCGGATATCCGAAATTCCGGGTATCCCCCCTAGTATAGGGTGTCCGGGGGTGGAAAGGGTTAATGTCAGGGGGAATCGGTTGGAATTTAAGTGCCTGGGACCCGAATATTTTCAAGATTCTCAAAGTGGTGAAAGATGATAACTTCTTTCTCACATCATGTGTTATCGTGGGAGTTGGGGAGGTTATTAATATTGTTAATGTCTATTCGGGTCAGAGTATGGCGAAAAGAGACACTTATGGTTGAAACTTCTGGATTGGAAGAGGAGGTTGGATGGGTGTTGAATTATGGTTGGGGACTTCAATGAGGTTAGGTTCCCGGAGGATTAACGTTTTTCCATCTTTAATCTGTTGGGTGCGGATGAATTTAATAGATTTATTTCGGAGGCCGGGCTTGGGGAGTTCAAGATGGGAGGTGACTGGTATACATATATGAGGGATTGGGTAAAATTTTTAGCAAGCTGGATCGCTTTCTTGTATGTAAAGAGTTGAAGGATAAGTGGCCTAATGCCTCAATCACCGTGTTGCCGAGGTTTTTATCTAGATAATAGTCCTATATTGTTGAAGATAAAACCAGATGATTATAGTCCAGAACCTTTTAAAATCTTCTCTTCTTGGTTAAGTAAGTCGGGCATCGATGAAGTTGTGGTGAAATGTATTTCTGAAGTGGATTATGGGACGGAAACGAGATCGGATGTTCGTCTGCTGATCAAACTTAGGAGCCTAAAGGCCGCCACTAAAGCGTGGAGAGCTTAGGAGTCGAGGGCGGAATCAGATCAACATGAAAAGGCTTTGGGGACGTGTATGGAGCTAGAACAGAAAGCGAAAGGTGGTGTTATTGAGCAGTGGAGTTGGATAAATGGGAAGAGGCAACGATTCGAATCTTGGAGCTTGAGAATGCTAGGAGCGAGGATATGAAACAAAAGACACGGGTTAAATGGGCTATAGAAGGGGATGAGAACTCAAGTTTTTTTCATGGGTTATTTAATGCCAATGTCTCTGCAAGCGGAATCAATGGTCTTACAATTGATGGTAGATAGGTCTTTAATCTAGTGAGGGTTAAAATTGAGGTTTGGTCATTTTTTTTCGTGACAAGTTTAAAAAAGATGGAGATTGGAGGCCGAGAATGCAATGTGATGGCGTTTCTAGGTTAAAGGAAGAGGACACATAAATGTTGATCGAACCGTTTTCTAGGAAAGAATTAAAGGAGGCAGTTTGGGAGTGTGGTAGTGACAAAGCACCGGGGCTGGATGGTTTTACGTTTGCGTTCTTCAAACGATCCTGGGTGTTCTTTGAAGAGGATTTCTTTCATGTTATGTCCCATTTCTTCAAAGACGGGTCGATTGGTAGGGGTGTGGGGCGACTTTTCTCCATCTTATCGCCAAATGTCAGGATCCAGAATCGTTTTCTGATTATCGTCCTATTAGTTTGGTGGGGGGTGTATTCCTAAGGTAATCGGGAAAGTTTTGGCTTGGAGATTAAAAGGACCGATGTCTTATCTGATATCAGGAAATCAATTGGCATTCTTGGTGGGGAGGAATATTCTTGATGAGGCTCTTATAATAAATGAGGTGGTGACTTGGATTAAGAAAGATAAGTTGCCCTCGTTTATTTTTACAATAGGTTTTGAAAAGGCATATAATTCGTTGGATTAGGAGTTCTTAGATTCAATCCTCGGTCATATGTGTTTTTTGCATATATGGAGAAGGTGGATTCGGGGTTCTCTTGAGGCGTCAAGAATGTCGGTGCTGGTGAAAGGAGCTCATACCTTGGAGTTTCAATGTGGTGGTGGTGGTGGGGGTTAGACAAGGCATTTCCCTTTTGCCTTTTTGTATGGAGGCATTTTCATTGGATGATAAAAAAGCATCCATTCTTGGTATTTTTCATGGAATCCAAATTCCTAATGGGGGTCCTATTTTGTCGCATATCTTCATTGTGGATGATGCGATCGTGGTCGGACAATGGTCGATTTCTAATATCGTGAATCTTACTTGACTCCTGAGAGTGTTTGGGATGGTATCGGGTCTAAAAATTAATTTAAAAAATCACCTAACGAGCATACGAGTATAAGTGTGTGTTCAAAGAAACAACTAAGTCTAATGTAAACGATAAAAACGATTTATCGTGGAATCTAAAACAAGTCGAGGATGGCACGTGTGCCAAAACCGAGCGATTATCGAAATACGCGAGAAAATACAATATATCAATACCCTATTAGGGCTGTTAACGAACCGAACGAACACGAACAAGACATGTTTGTGTTTGTTTGTTAACCTGTTATCGGACAACCGAACGAACACGAACAAATAGCCGAACAATATTTTTTGTTTGTGTTCGTTTGTTAACCAAAGAGCTTTGTTTGTGTTTGTTTGTGTTTGTTTGTTATTTTTTTACATTTCTAGATAATGAACCAAACGAAACAAACAAACCAAACGAACATAAATTACCAAACAAACAAACACGCATTCTTACATATTTTTGGCAATATAAAGCAGAAAGAGTCATCAAATTAAGAAACAAAAGACTAGAAACAACAATCTAAATCCAAAATACATATTTAAGCCAAACAACTTCAAAAAAAATATCATCTCCCACACTTCCCATCCTAATTTTTTTTTTTGAAAGGATAGGATTATTAGTATCAAACTATATAGGAGTTCGGAAGATTAATAATTAATGATAATTAGTACTAAAAAATATTATTGAAGGTAGCAATATTACAAACAAGCAAACAAACACAAACGGATAATACGAACAAACACAAACGAACGTATACAGACGAACGTTCACGAACACACTTACCGAACGTTCACGAACACATTTGAACGAACGTGGACCTTTTTCGTTTTCGTTTGTTAAGCTAGACGGACAAGAATTTTTGTTTGTGTTTGTCCATTTAGTAAACGAACAAACACAAACGAACTCCCGCCCAAACGATTTCACGAACATTTCATGAAATTTCGGTTCGTTTACAGCCCTATACCCTATATTTTCTAAGTTCAAAGGTTTTAAAAATAAATATATATATTTTATATATATATATATATATATATATATATATATATATATATATATATATATATAGGGAAAAGATAAATTAGAACCCACCTTGAGTTGGAGAATCGTTGGAACCGGGTCAAAAACGCGGTAAAAAAAATGTTTTTTTTTTTCTGAATTTTTTTATGATGGTTCTTTATGTTATAATCTACCCTTAAATGAAAAAAAATCAAAAAAACGCCTAGTAGATTTTCAGTTACGAAAAAAGTTACATCTGAAACTTTTATGCATATATTTGCAGTTACGCAAAAGTTACATGTGTAACCAAGATATTTTTGATATTTTTTTAAAAAAAAATCTAGTAGGCGGTTTTTTGATTTTTTTTCATTTAAGAGTAGTTTATAACATAAAGAACCACCATAAAAAAATTAAGAGAAAAAAACATTTTTTTAACGATTCTCCAACTAAAAGTGGGTTCCAAAATACCCCAACCCTATATATATATATATATATATATATATATATATATATATATATATATATATATATATATGGTTAGATTCAAATGAGAACTTTTTGTTTTGAGAACTAAATCTCAACCACTAATTTCAGGTGGGGACCACTATAATTCATGGGGGGGTTTTCCATATATATAAACTAGTGGCTTAAAATAGTTCTTTTTAGTTCTCAATCCCAATTGGTTCTCAAATGATCCTCTCCCTATATATATATATATATATTTAAACCGAACGTGTTATGACGTTAATAACGGGTTACAAAACGAGATACATATTTATAGAATTTCATTTAAAGGTATCTAATCGTTTCAATAAGCCAACGACATACGTATAAATATAAAACTACACAAAATTATATTTATTTTACCATTTTATGTAAAACCATGATTCTTGAGTGTTATATATATATATATATATATATATATATATTACATATATATATTTATACGGGTTTATCGAAACTATACTTTGGTTCAAATCATCAAATTTTACGAGTTTAATAATCAAGACACGCTTTTATGGGTTTAAACATTTGTAAGAACCCATTTTATACGAGTTTTAGTTGAACAAATGCCTTGCATCACAAAATAATAAAAACAAAACAAAAATATGGAGGTCGAAGGGGTCGAACCCGCGACCTCTCATT
Source organism: Deinandra increscens subsp. villosa (assembly GCA_039602395.1). Lineage (NCBI taxonomy): Eukaryota > Viridiplantae > Streptophyta > Magnoliopsida > Asterales > Asteraceae > Deinandra > Deinandra increscens. Next base: position 53,310,367 of record JBCNJP010000008.1, read on the forward strand.
CTCAGCACAACATTCATACCACCCGACCAGCGGGCCTGTTGGTGTTAAGGAACCGATCGGATTGGTTTTGTTCACTGCGCATACCAAACTGGTTTAGCAGCATGAAAGGAGAACAGAAGAAAAAGAAAGAAAATGAAGGGGACGAGTTTCGAACTCGCGTCCCTTGCATCACAGACCAGCGCTTGAACCAGATGCCAGCTTAGCGTCTGGTTACACTCCAGAACATAAAATATATAACTTATACTCGCCAGTCCTCATCTTCTTCATTATGAACTCTGGTGATCGGAACCCTAGCTCCGGTCGCCGGGAAATCGCGAAACTCAAATAAAACGCATGAAAATATGCGAATAACATTCAGGGATTATTACCTCGAGTCAGAGATATTTGATGATGCGATTCCTATGCCAAAAACGAACCCGAAACTTGAATGCGAACACCGAGCACGCTAATGAAACTCAAATCGGTTTTCTCCTGGTTGCTCGTGAAGGACTCACGATCACAGTGGTGATCGAGAGGTGGTGTAGCAGTGGCGGATAGTGGTGGTTTCGGTGAGTTTTTCTTGGTGGTTTGAGTCACCGGAAAAACAACGGAAGAGGAGGACGAGAGAATGCGAGGGATGGGCTGTGAATGATTTGTAACTGATATTGTAAATGATATGTACACATAATTGCAATCGAAACCGACGGAGACGAACGATCGGTCGAAACCGACGGAGACGAACGATCGGTCGAAACCGTGAATTGAATTCACGTAAATGATCATTAATTGACAATTGGTTATTGACACAATCAATCCCTCATGATTTACCTAATGAGAACGAAGTTTTGGTAATTACATAACCAGTCCTCCACATTTTATTAAATGAGATGAAGTTTAGGAAATGGCATAAAGGGTCCCTCAAGTTATAAAAAGATAACGAAACGCTAACGAGGTTAACGGAAGGTGTTTTTAATGACGAATATACGAGGAACGCCAAAATATATAAATCGTATAACGTTAATAGGAAAATATAAATATCGTTTTGATAAAATAAATCATGGAATATAACTCCACCATTATATATTTTAAAATCACATAAAATCATAACCTAGAGATTTAAAGCTCATAACTTATATATTTAAGTCACATTTATAACTATATTATTAATAGCTTGTAATTAAAATCCTTTAATTACACAAATTTATAAATATCATTCAATCATATATATGTATTTATATGGTTTAATTTCACATAAAATCTTAGAATTTCAAACGTTTAAATTTCCGTGCATGCTCGTAGTGATTGATCACACAAAACCCTAATTTGCTAAAGTCAACAAGTTAACACATAAATGTTCACACAACATTTAATACGGTTTATGTTGAGTTAATGTCAGAAAATGACCCGAAAATGCGGATTGTCACATGCTAGATGCGTTATAACTAATATGACCTCACGTCACGATCTTTCTCACCAAAACAAAAATAGAGTTGAATTCAGTGTTGCCTTTTGTTTTCATTTCAGAAAAACAAAAAGATTTTTTACTTGTTTTGACATAAGCTTTAGAAAAGACAAAAGATATCAGGAGTGTTTTGATATAAAGTTTGTAAAAGTAAAAAAAAAATTGTTTCTTATTTTGTTCTCTATTAGATTAACTCATGATACTGAAAAAAGTTTTCAAAATTAATTTTCAAAACATCTTGGTTCTCCAAAGGAGATTTTTTCCGAAGATTAACTTATGTTCGCTTGAAAATGAAAAACCGGATTTCCATCTTCTGAAATTGCAGGTTAAAGTGTTGACTCATAAGCATGGTGAAAGGGGGAGTTCATAAAGAATGATTCACAAGTGGTTCAGTCGACTTAGGTGTTATTTGTTTTTCAAGAGGTATATTGTCTGCAGTCTGCGAACCACATCTGCAGACATCTGTAGAAGAAGAGATGGACTAAACGTCTGCAGTCTGTAAGAAGAAGAGTGTTTGTTTTTTAACTTCTGCAGACTGTTAAAATGAACCGAAATTTAAATAAACCGTTTTTTAAACTTATTGATAATTACTATTCAATCCTTTTGATTTTCTTTCTGTATATTTTTAACCAATAGTTTTTATTTAAAAAAGTTTTCTTTTAAATAAAATTACAAAAGTGTTATATAAAAGCTATCTAGAAAATGATTTTTTAAACAATATTTAAACATTATTTTAAAAATAAATGTTTAAAAATGTTTTTTTTAAATAACTGTTTAAAACGTTTAAAAAAACTGTTTAAAAACGTTTTTAAAAAATTGTATACAAAAAAAAAATTAGATTTTTTTTCTTAAAATATTAAAAAACTTGTTAAAAAGGTTTTTTGGAAATTAAAAAAAAAACGTTTAAAAAACTTTATAAAAGAAACTGTTTAGAAACGTTTTTTTAACTGTTTAAAATGGTTTTTTTTAATGAAAAAACAGTTTAAAGAGAATGTTGAGAAGATGTTAGAAGTGGCTGAGCCACATCTGCACCAGGAAGAGGCCGCGCAGACATTTTTTAATGAAATATCTTCAGAAAAACAAACAGTCTGCAGACCTAAATGTCTGCGCGTGGTCTGCGCGGCACAGACGTAAGAGGACAAAAGAGCTTTTTCAGAAAAAACAAACACCACCTTAGTCTTGTTCAAGCCATGCAAGCTCTAAAACTAACAGTGGATGTCAAGTTGAAGATCATATACAGGAATGATGAAGATGAGATAGTAGAAGAGTTGAAGAAGATAGTAGCAGATACACCACACGTTAAGGGGGAGTCTGTTAGAGCATAAACAGTGTGTCTCGTGTGTTGTATCTAGATACATCATGTAAGTTGAACTATAGTTGGTGAGTTGTGGTTTGGTTGACAACGAACTGAGTTGCGAACTGTTGGTTCGTTAGCAATGAACCATGGGTTCGTTGCTAGGTCAGTTCGTCGGGACAACAAAGTATATAAATAGCTAGATGTGATAGACTGTGTGTTTCCAGAGAGCTTTGAATCTGTGTTCTGTAAGTGTGTTCTTTGTGATCAATACAACACACATTTATTTACTCTTGTTCATCTCGATTTCATCTCGATCAGTGGACGGTCCACATGCTCCACGTCTTTATATCGATCAATAAAGGAAATCGTTAGCCTTTATCTAGGGGTGTTCACGGTCCGGTTAATACGGTTTTTGGGTCAAACCGTAAACCAAACCATTAGTTACGGTTTTTAATAATCGAAAACCTAAACCGAACCGCTAAAAATTAAAACCGAACTAAACCGAACCACTACTTCCGGTTTGGTTTCGATTTGGTTTCACGGTTTGTACTCTTTAGGCTTTCCATACAAGTTTAGAACAATAAAAATTAAAATAGTCGATGCAACCTTATCATACGAGGTGTTGTTGTATACTTACTAGTTACCACCTCAAAATTGCTAATACAAAATCCAAATCTAAATTGCTATTACTAAATGCTATTAAATGTTAATACTAATTGGATCTTCAAGCGAAAATACGGCATGCAACCTCTAAAATAAAACATGCTATTAATTGTTAATACTAATTGGAACTTCAAACGAAAATACTACATGTAACCTCTAAAATAAAACATTCTGTAACTTCTAAAGTTATACACTGTAATATAGTAAAGTTCAAATATTTTAAAATAAGAGACTAGATATGTTATCTAAATCTATTATTTCTACTTTTAAATTTTAACCACTTAAAACAAAGATCACTTCTTGAACGGCGCTAAAGCACAGAAGTCCAATAAAACAAAATAAATGAACATAATTTATCTATATACATATATATATATATATACATATATAGGAGAAGAATAAAATAAAAACCTCTCCTTGTTGGAAAAACCGTAAAAACTAAGCTAAAAATTCATTTTTTGTTCCGATTTTTTTATGGTGACTCTCTAACTTAAAAAGCACCTTTTATGAAAAAAAATTAAAAAAACGCCGAATACATTTAAAAAAATATATATTTAAGAACCGATTTTTTTGTAAAAAGAAGTTAACCGGCCAAAAAAGACGCTTAAAATTTGTTATTTTTTTATAGATTCTACATTCATTTTTGATGGTTTTGGTGAAATAAAAATATAAAAGCGCCTAGAGAATTTTTTTTTTAAAATTATTTACAGATTTTGTTACATATGTAACAAGACATTTTACATATGTAACAGGCAAATGTTACATATGTAACATGACGTAACGTCAGATTTCGGGAATTTTTTTAAAAAAAAACTACTAGGCGTTTTTTTTATTTTTTTCACCATAGAGCTTGTATTAATGCATATAATCACTACAAAAATTTTAAAGAAAAAAAAATCGTTTTGTGGTAGTTTCCACGGTTTTTCCAACTCAAAGTGGTTTTCATTATATCCATCCCCTACATATATATACTATATGTATACGGTCCGGTCCGGTTTTTTACGACCGGTTTTTTGTATAAACCGTAAACCAAACCGTTCATTACGGTTTGAAACTTTTGAAACCGACCGACCGTTAGGTTAGATAAAAAACCGACCGCGAAACCAAACCGATGACCGGTTTGGACGGTTTCACGGTTTGAATCCGAACCATGAACACCCCTACCTTTATCTTTGATGTTTTCTTCAGTTCTTTTTAATTTTACAACAAAAGTACTTGTTAAGGTTATTCTACTTATATCGACCTAAATGTCAAAGGATTTAGGATAACTAGATGATATCACATGATGCGGATCACAAACATTATGAACATAATATTTCGAGTTAATTGTGATTTTCGTCCCTGAGATTTATAAGTTTTTATCATTTTAGTACAAAAAAGATTTTTTTTTCCTCAGTTGCCCTCACGTTTCTAATTTCTGTCATTTTAATCCAAATCACTAACTGATGTTAATACTTAACTAGAAACCAGTGTATTAATGTAAAATCATAATATCTAACTTATTATTTATTTTTAAACGACTTATTCATATAAAAAACAAGCGCATGTAGTTGTTTAACCCAAAAACCCTACGTCGCACACAAAATCCTCTGCATAAGGAATCCTTCGAGCTTCTGGCTTTTGTTCTTCATCTTCGCAAATCAGCAATGACCCGTTGATTTGAAAAAAAAAACTTTTGTGAGGCTGCTGTTACTTGCTGCAGCTGATCCGAGGGTTTTGTTACTTGCTGCTGATGACCCGTTTGTTTCATGATGATTTAGTTCGGTTTTTTACTTGCTGATGGGCTTGAGTGACGATTAGGTGGATGTTTAAGCGATTCATTTTTTATACATAAAATAGTTATTGGTTGGTGAGTGTCAAAAAAATTGATTTTTTTGAACCCATCAGCAACCCCAAAATTTCAAGTGTTCAAGTTTTGATTTTATAACTGACCCATTAAAAAAAAAAGCTACTGACCCATTAAAACTTACCAATGAGTACTATTATTGTTGAATCAAGTTTTTGACCAAAATAATGACTTGTTGATCAAAGAAAAAAATCTGTTTTGGCAAAACTGTTTTTAACCGATCAAATCTGTTTTGGCAAAAAAAAAAATTAACCCATCTGTTTTGGCAAATATGTTTTTAACCTAGCAAATAAAAAAAATCTATTTTTTTACCAATGAGTATTGTTCGTAGATAAGTGGCGAATCCACAAGTAGAACAAAACACCATGATTCTTTGAAGAAAGTAGATGAAGAGCGAGATATGTTCTTGCGATGTTATTTTATCAGGCTTTCTTTTTATGATCTGGGTTCTTCACATCGATTAGGTTATAAGCACTGATATAAGAGTCTAATGAAAAAAGACAATAATATCTTTGGTTTTCAGTTAAGTATTTAACAATAGTTAGTGATTTGGATCAAAATTACAGAAATTAGAAACATGGGGAAGCTGAGGAAAACAAATTTTTTTATATGAAATGATAAAAACTTATAAAGCTCAGGGACAAAACTGGCAATTAACTTTAAAATTTCTCTAACTTTCTTTAAGAATTAATAAGAAATATTTAGTTCTTCTGGAAGCCCAACCTAAGACAAAGCTAAATGGACTCTTGGTTGATTTTTCGACCCCCCTATATTTATCCACATTAATTTAGACCCCGGAGTTAATTTAATGAATTAAATGAGATATCTAAAATATGCGATTATGATATGCTATGCTGTATTTTATAACGTACAAAAAATTATATAAATTATATGTTGTGATGCATTTATCATACAAAATACAGGAATTGCTATTAAACAAATCTTAATAATGTTAATAAAGCAATAAAATGGTTTCCACATGTCTTCTATTTAAGGTGTCCACATTAACATTGTCACATTACAATACAAGATTCATTTGTCAATTTAGTAAATTACCAATTAAGACTAATTACCAAATTTATGTAAATTAAAATTTTATTTAAAAAAAATTAGCAAACATAATGTAGATTTTATAAATTACATAATAATTTAAGTTTTTTTTAAAGAAACAAATCAAGAATTTGTCATCTTGAATGTATTAAATTATCAATTAATATTTTATAATGAATTATGTCATTTATAATTTTCAAACTTTTTAATCATTTTTTTTATATTTAGCTAATATTATGAACCTAAATTCAACCCGTGTAGCGCACAGGTTACTAACCTAGTATGAGTATACATGTATAAATCTTACATCTACATAATCTTACATCTACTTGTTGAGTTGTTGTATAAAAATCTATATTTGTTAGAATGTTTAATATCGAACAAAATTTATTCAGTTATCATTTATCAACGATATGTACTTTCTATAATATCACTTTAAATGTAAAAATAAAAAAGACCAATTGGTATCGGATTTTGATTCTTCAATTTAAGGTTTTGTAATCACTTTGGGGTTTGTTTTATCAACAGTAAAATTATCATAGTAAAATTTCATGGTGTTTATATTTTGTAGGATTTAAATTTATTTCGTAGGATTTAAATCCATAACGTTTTTGCTTGAAAAATAATAATTTTCTCATCAAGTTATGGCCTAGAGACATTTAGGTTTTGTCTTACCTAAATGAGGTTTTGATTCTTGATTTTCTTGTACATTTTTTTAGTTTTCTTTGTGTTCTCTAGATGTTTATTAAATGAGATTGTTTGTTTTTATAATATAGGATTTAGGATTTAGGGAGGGTGGGCCGGTTGATGATGGTGACCGATGAATGTTGGTGACGAAAGAGATGGAGAAAAGAAGAGCGATAGAAGGTTCATATATTATTATATATATATATATATATATATATATATATATATATATAGTGAGATAATCATTTGAGAATCAATTGGGTTTGAGAACTTTTGAGAACCATTCAAAGCCACTAGTTTATATATATGGAAAACCTCCCCATGAATTATAGTGGTCCCTACCTAAAATTAGTGGTTGAGATTTGGATCTCAAAAGTTCTCAAAACAAAAGGTTTTTCTTTAGTGAACCAAATCTCAAAAGTTCTCAAAAGTTCTCAAAACTAATTGGTTCTTAAATGATCATCTCCCTATATATATATATATATATATATATATATATATATATATATATATATATATATATATATACGGTTAGGTTCAAATGAGAACTTTTTGTTTTGAGAACTTTTGAGAACTAAATATCCACCACTAATTTTAGTTGGGGACCACTACAATTCATGGGAGGGGGGTATATGTAAATACAACTAGTGGCTTAAAATGGTTCTCAAAAGTTCTCTCAATCAATTAGTTCTCAAATGATCCTCTCCCTATATATATAGGGAGATGATCATTTGAGAACCAATTGGTTTTGAGAACTTTTGAGAACCATTCTGAGCCACTAGTTATCTATAGGGAAATCCCCCCCCCCCCACCCCCCATGAATTTGAGTGGCCCCCCCATGAAAATTAGTGGCCCAGAATGGTTCTCAAAAGTTCTCAAAAGTTCTCAAAAGCAATTGGTTCTCATTTGAACCTAACCCTATATATATATATATATATATATATATATAGGGGAGGGATATAATGAAAACCTCTCCGAGTTTGGAAAACCGTGAAAACCAAGCTAAAAATTTTGATTTTTGTTCCGATTTTTTTTATGGTGATTCTCTAAGTTAAAAAGACCCCCTTTATGCAAAAAAAATTAAAAAAAACGCCTAGTAAAATTTTTTTTTAAAAAAATATTTTATATATGAAGTCGAGGGGTTTTTTTTTGACCATTAGATGGGTTTTTTAGGGGTTTATATAAAAAAACAACTGAAAAACATAGATGTGTAAGGAATAACATTCATAATTGAAAGAAGAAAAAAAAGAATAGAAGAGTCTTTTGTATCAGAGTTTTAATTTTGAATTGGTTTCAAGAAATATAATAACATTTATGAATTTTCATTATGTTTTTTAAAGTTTGAGTAAATTACGGATTTCGTCCCTGTGGTTTGCCGAAATTTCACTTATCGTCCTAAGTTTTAAAAATTATGGATTTCATCCCCAATGTTTGCCAAAACGTTACGGATTTTGTCCTTCGGACTAACTTCTATTAATTTTTTTTGTTAAATTTTTTAAATACCCATTATACCCTTCTCTTTTTTAATTCAATAAAAACAAAAAAGTTAAAACACCGATCTGATCTAGAATCCCAATTTAATTCTTTCCGGCGAATTCCCCAATTGATGCTCAAATCCCACCCCGAACCCTAGATCTGGCATCCTAATCCCCCACGCCACTACCTCGTTTTTTAGTTCTTTCCGACGAATATCCCCAATTGATGCTCAAATCGACGCTCGGAATATGTACTCTCTGTTAATTTTATTTAGATTTGAGGTGGGTTTCTGGCGACCCGGAGTTGAGATAATTAGATGGCATTGTCTTCTTCCGTTGATGGCTTCATGTAGAAATTCAAGAACAGGAACAAAATGGGAAAGTTCCAGGCACCAGTTCCATGGATCTGCCTTTAATCAAGTGTAGAAAGAGAGCTCCTATATGACATAGCAAAAGCGACAATTCATTACAAATGAGAAACCCAATTAACTGCAAAGATCAGAGCCATTGAGAGGGAGTGGGGTGGAGGTCTATAGAGCCCCATAATTGCGTATGGTTCCATATGAAATTGACGATCGATGGGTACACCAGCAAGTAATACAGTAATCACTCATGGAGAATCTCCATACGATATTAAATAAAGAGATACAATAAAGATTGGTACACTAACCCACGGTTGTTATGGTAGTGAAGGTCATCCCACAGGAAGTGAGCGGAGTAGCGCCTCCGCTCGTTTTGGTCGGAGAGGGGTTGCTGGGGTGTTCGAACGGAAAGGGAGGGAGCGAGGTCGCCGGTTGCAATTGAAGGTCAGGGAAGGAGAGGATCGGAGGGTGGGGATGGTCGTTGCTGGGTTTCAATCGGAGGAGTGTCCGCCGGAATCATCAAAGGGGAGGGGGAGAGGAGCCGCCGGTCTCCTTCTCTTATCTCTTCTTTCTTTCTTTTTTTTTTTTAATATTTTTTGTTGTTTTATATGAAATAAAAAGCAGGGGTATAGTGGTCATTTAACATCAACTTAACAGATTTTTTTAATAGAAGTTAGTGGTAGGGACTATATCCGTAACGTTTTGGCAAACGTTGGGGACGAAATCCATAGTTTTTAAAAACTTAGAACGATAGATGAAATTTCGACAAACCACAGGGACGAAATCCATAATTTACTCTTAAAGTTTAATGAACTTTTTAATATATTAATACTTTATTAGAAAAATATAACATAAAATTGATGTTTTTTATTTTCAATTTAAGTATAATCTTGATATATAAAAATATAAATAAAATATTTTTTTCTTTCCCTTTTTTTTATCAGTTTTGAATTTTCAAGATGGTGTTTAATTTTTTGCCCAAATATATTAATTTACTATAACCTTGGGTTTTTGGTATTAAACAAGATTAATCAAACATTACACCCAAATATATTAATTTACTATAACCTTGGGTTTTTGGTATTAAACAAGATTAATCAAACATTACACACCATCTACACAAAAATAATTCACTACACAACACGTCATACATAACTCATTCACAATAGAATCCCTAAAATTTTGTGAGTGTAACCCCTAAATTTTAGGGTGTGGTTGTAAGTGGTTGTGAGTGGAGGAAAGAGAAAAAGTTACTGTTCATCCTTAAATTTGAGGGAAAAACTGGTGATTTTGTAAAATTTGATGTTTGATGTGATTGAAAGAGAGAGAAAAGGTAATGATAAGGGTATAAAAAAGTATTATTTAATTATGGTTGTGAGTGGAAGAGAGAGAAAAAGTAATGATAAAAATATAAATTATAGGGATGGGGATAGGGAAGTTGCTGTGAATGCTCTAGACCCTAACATATTACATATCATAACACATTTATATTATTTCAAACACATTGTTTTCTACATACATAACGCACTATTGCATTCAACCCCAAATTCATTGTTCAAATATCCAAACCCATTATGTAATGTCATATCAAAATGTAAATGCCACTACTGAATACTTTGCATTCCTAAATTAAAATTAACGAGGTGTCAACCGCACGTTGCAGCGGTTCGCGGGTTATATCAAAGTTACAGTGGGTGTTACAAATATAGATGAAACATAGTGTTACAAATCTAGATGAAACATAGGTAAAAGATATTCACATACATAGGTTTAGGTATATATATATATATAACATTATTATACTCATTAACTGTAATTTTTTTCTGTTCACCATTACTAAGTCTTCATATCTTAAAATTACATTAGAACGATTCACCACATGCATTTGATAACATTCTAAATTAGCTGTGTAAGTGACAACGTTTATATTAGACTCTTTTAGGAATTTATAACCCTCGAACCTAAGAAGTAAAAGGACGTGCAACTAAAAATGTAAGAAAATCGACCTTAGATTGATTAGGATTTCTCAGAATCCTTTGTAGCCATCTTCATTCATTCGGGTCTTTACCTAAAAATGCAGTCCAATCAGTACTAATCACATAATTACTCACCCAACCTTGAGATGAAACAGAAATTCCATCATCAATTTCATAATTCTTACTATCATAACAAAAAATCTATAACAATATTAGTAATAAGCTAAAACTAAGTGTAAGTGTACTTGATCTGGAAATTTAATTGCGAAATTTTTAGATGAAAATTAAGGTGATTTCTAGATGCTATAAGGATGCAGGTGTATACATAGGAGAAGGATGATAATTGAGATTTTAAGATAATTGTGTTTGAGTGCATTTCAATAGGAAGTAGCGAGCAATAAACAAATGTTTAATTTGAGAACATCCAAATTATGTTAAACAAATAAAAACCCTAAATTACTAAAAAAAAAAAGAAAAATTTATCCTTTAACATTATCCGTTTTGCAACTTTTGTCCTTATTTTTTTTGTTACACTCTCTGTCCTTTAATTTTTTTTCTTTCACATTTTGTCCTTTTTAACGGATTCCGTTAAAATCCATCGTTAAGCCAAATGTATTTTTGTCTTTTTAATTTTTAGGGTAGATAAAGTTACATATTTTGTCCTTTAACTTTGTCTGTTTTATAATTTTTATTATTTATTTTTTTGTTACATTATCTATCCTTTAATTTTTTTACTCTTTCACCTTTTGTCCTTTTTAACAGATTCCGTTAAAATCCACCCTTAAGTCAAGAGTATTTTTCTCTTTTTTATTTTTAGGAGTATTTATTGTACTTAAATAAAAAGGGAGGATGTATTATGTAAATCTGTTCTTTTTTTCCTTTATCACCCCACCCCCACCCACCACCACCCACCCCTACCTTCGTTTCAGAGAGAAGGCAGCCCCGATCCCCCCCCCCCCCCTCTTCTCTTTTCCGGTCGAATTTTTGATAGCCTCCCATCTTCGAGCCTTCTCTGCCCCGACCAAACCTCTGACGACCCTCCACCGTTAAACGTCAGCGGTCACCATGCCACCTGCTTCATCGACGATCACCCCTGACAAACCCGTTGTCAGGTCGATGGGAGGTTACCGGAGGGTCGTCGACAATGTTCGATGGGATGTCGCCGGCCGATCGACAGTGGGGGTGGGGTTTTCACTGGTGATGGTTTAAGGTTAGGGTGGGGTGGGGTGATAAAGGAAAAAAATATTACAGATTTTCATAACACACCCTTCCTCTTCATTTAAGTATAATAAATACCCCTAAAAAGTAAAAAGACAAAAATACCCTTAACTTAACAGTTGATTTTAATAGAATCTGTTAAAACAAAAAATGAAAGAATAAAAAAGTTAAAGGATAGAGAATGTAACAAAAAATAAAGGATAAGAATTGCAAAACAGGCAAAGTTAAAGGACAAAATATGTATTTTTTCTACCCTAAAAAGTAAAAAGACAAAAATACCCTTGACTTAACGGTGGATTTTAACGGAATCCGTTAAAAAGGATAAAAGGTGAAAGAAAAAAAGTTAAAAGACAGAGAGTATAACAAAAAAAAAAGATAAATGACAAAATATGTAATTTTATAAAAAAAAGGAAAAAAAGTGTCAAGAACAAGAAATCGACAAATCGATGTACCCAAACCTTGTGTATTCCCAAATATGAATAATATCATGATTACAATGAATACGAAAAAACTAAGACACAATACAGACCACAATCGTTGAAATGATTAGCAGAACAAGAACATAGACTCGGATCGTGTACGATCTGATCAGAAGAGCGAAAACATTGACTTGAGATGAAAAACCCTAAACTGAAAAGTGAAAAACGGAAGAGAGAACTGTGAGAAGTAGAAAAGATGTATAAGACTAAGAACCCCTAAATCCAATATTACTCTCTTTATATCCGAGCTCCAATTTGACCATGTACAAGCCCACCATTGAATAAGCCCAATTAGCTACACTGCAGCTTGAGTCCATTCTCCATATGCAACATAAAACAATCAAACAACAAAGAGAAATTAATAATAATTTGAACAAGGGTTTGAATTAAACAACAAGACATCTATATATTTCAACACCCCCCCCCCCCCTAATTCAAACCAATCTGAACTATAACCACAAACTCAATCAATTATTTACAATCTGATCTGAATAAAACTAAGAGATACAAAACGAAATACAAGACTGACACTTGCATGAGAACACTCAAGACAATGTCAAGAACAAATAACAAAGGCAAAACAGAGCCTATTCTATGAAACAACTTTTTAGAAACTATTAACCTGCAAATATTAAAGAACACGGATAGATGACAACTTGACTAAGAAAACCCTAAAGATAAAGATACCACAGGTGTGTAATGAACATCATAAAAAAAATGGCTTTGTGAAAGACTTCGACAGAAAAAATATCTCAACCTTGAGATTTTGTATTTGCAAAAAAAACCAACCATATATGATTTTTCCACCAAAAATTGATAACCAAAAATGACAAACTTAGCTAATACATTCTTAATCGGAAAGAATGGGTCAGTGAACTTTAAATCCACAATTAAGAAAAGTATGCCACTAGGCAAAAAAATTACTTTCTGTAAACTAAGAAAGAGAATGTAACAAGAAAACTTATTCTGGCAAAATGAAATCACACGGTTCAACAATTATATCATAGACAGCCCCGATAAGACAAGAAGGAATCACAAGATACAAGAACACTATCTGAAAACTATATGATAAAACCAAATAGGGCACGCAATCTCTTAAACTTCAGAACTACCTCTGAAAGTAACTTGATATATGTAAGAAGCATGTAGAGAACAAAAAAACTCATTTTCATTAACCAAAAAAACTTTTTCTACTCTACAAGAACATAAATCACAAAAACAACTTGAATCACACAATTCAAGAACAATATCATAAACAATCTGACAAAACCAACCAGAAAACAAAACTCTAGCTAGACAATAAAGAACCATACGGTTCTATAACCAGATCAGGAAACGCTCCAATCATAACAAAGAGTCACAAGACTCTACAGAACTTAGAACAATGTCTGGCATAAAACTTTGAATAACAAGATTCATAAAAATCTGTTAAAACGTGAGAATCACACGATTCTATAACAATATCAGATACTTATCTGATACAAAACAGACAAAAAGTCACAAGACTTTTAAACTTCAGGAAACACGTATGAAGAAAAAGGATCAATAAAAGTCACAAGACTTTTACCTCCAGGAAACACGTCTGAAGAAAATGGATCAATAAAAGTCGGTTGAAAAAAACATGACTACTCATTTGATTTTTATCAAAAGACATTTTATAACTTTACAAAATATTGAACCCTCAACAAATCGAATCACAAGATTCTTCAAAATATATCAGAAACACATCTGACAAAACAAAGTCACACGACTTTAAGAACTCTAGAATTAAGTCTAGAAAGAATTGGATCCAAGTTAACAACTTGTAAAGATCTTAAAGACAATTTGATTTATTCAAAATCTTTTACAACTTCACAAAAGACAGAACCAACAAACAGAATCACACGATTCAAAATACATGTCTGGAAAGATGGACACACGTGAAACTTTGTAAAGAATTTAAAGACTTATTTGATTTTCTCAAAAAACTTTTATGACTTTACAATATCACAAACCAAACAGACAATCAAAAAGTTTAAACCAAATATGACAATACAATGATCACACGATCATATCAGACAACAAATCACAGCCAGAACAACTTCTACCTTTATAAAATTACATGATTCTACAAAAGAAGTAAACAAGGCTGTCAGAATAACAAGAATAATCTTGAACCATACGACTGGTAAAGATATGAACCACACGGTTCGACATCCAGAATAGTAAACAAAACAAAATACTTCTCACAGAGGAGACACATACAAGACATGTTGTCATTTTCTTCTTCAAGAAATAATCTTCAAGACATACATCAGGTTATTATACTAAAACACACAGTTTCACTAACCAGAAATCATGCTTTTAGAAAATTACACTTATTTAGATCGAAAGAAACAAAATTCTAAACAATTAAAAATTAGGATAAAGCAATCAATCCAAAAATTAAAAAAAAAAAACATGTGTAAAAAAACCAGATGCTTGATAAGCAGTTCTAAAGTATGAAAATTTTGCGCGGATACAAATTACAAATAAGTTGGTTGAAAAGAAAACTGTTATCTTGTAGAAAACCCCACTTAGAATGTCAATTTACAGAAAATCTGATAATTTTTATGGTAACTAAGATATATATGATCACTACTAGCTCAACAATATGACCATCAGCAAATTCAAAATCAAAATCGACTTCCTCAATTGATATGATAAATCGTTGATTTGACAAAACGAGGAACTAAATTAGATAAACCCTAATTTGTGTGAGAGACTTCCATCTTTATAGACAATTAGGGTTTCTCTACCAAACCGATGAAGAAAACGTAAATTTCTCAAGACGTCCCTGGACCAAATTCTTCAGGACCTCTAAACCGTAGACAGAGACAATCGACAAGATCAAAATATCGCACTCCAGAGATGAAGAGACGAGATGTCTTCAACTTTTTGATTTGGTAAACCTAACTTCAGAAGTCTAATAAATTCGAAGCGAAAACGTCAGAATCGGAGATAGATGAAGAATCAAAGTCTCGATGGCTCTGATACCATGTCAAGAACAAGAAATCGACAAATCGATGTACCCAAACCTTGTGTATTCCCAAATATGAATAATATCATGATTACAATGAATACGAAAAAACTAAGACACAATACAGACCACAATCGTTGAAATGATTAGCAGAATAAGAACATAGACTCGGATCGTGTACGATCTGATCAGAAGAGCGAAAACATTGACTTGAGATGAAAAACCCTAAACTGAAAAGTGAAAAATGGAAGAGAGAACTGTGAGAAGTAGAAAAGATGTATAAGGCTAAGAACCCCTAAATCCAATATTACTCTCTTTATATCCGAACTCCAAATTTGACCATGTACAAGCCCACCATTGAATAAGCCCAATACAATCCAATTAGCTACACTGCAGCTTGAGTCCATTCTCCATATGCAACATAAAACAATCAAACAACAAAGAGAAATTAATAATAATATGAACAAAGGTTCGAATTAAACAACAAGACATCTATATATTTCAACAAAAAGATTACCTTATTTAAAGAACATCGAAATCAGGAATGAAAAGAGAAATAATAAAAAAGAAAGCAAAGACCTGAAATCATATAAGGAAGTCATAATAATGGAATTCAATTTATCCATGAAGGCCAAAACCCTAAGAAACAAAAAAAAATATTATATTAAGGAATAGATACAAATGAATTTAAAAAATAAGTACCATAAAAAACGATTCTAACAATTGAGAGTTGTTACATATAATAATCGAAAACGAAGAACTTTACAAAATGATGAAATCCTAACCGCTATTGTGACAATAAAGAAATCGTTCCAAACTTCGAACGGTCAAATTTTAACAACATGCGTCTACAATAATCAACCAACAACCATGTCTAATCATAAAGCGTGTGTGAACACCAGGAAAAAATAGACGTATATATCAATACCATCGATTAAAAACCCGGTGGAGAGAGAACATGAAAATTCAGTTTAGAGAACAACATCTACAACATAAATTTTAGTGATTTACAAGAATTTTTAGGAAAACGAAATCGAATACTTGAGGTTGAGAACCGAACGGTGAAAATTAGAGCATATGAAAACTCAAGAGAGAACGATGAAGCCTACAGAAGAAATCGAAGAAAAACGAAGGCGAGCAAAGAGTAGAAAACAATGTTTTCAGAACCAGACCGCACATTAAACCGCTCGTCTTGCCGGTTCATCGGTCGAACCGATTCTACCGGTCAAACCGGATGATATCACAAATAATTATTTTAGAAAAATCATGAATGTGTATGACAAATCTACTATCTAATTAGTTTGTGAGGGGTTATAAAAGATATGTAATTAGCTTTCGAGGGGTTGAAAAATATATCTTTTCATTTAGTAAGGTTCTTAATGAAACTTTAAATTAACCTATATATAAAAGAGCGCAAACGTAGCCGTCTCCATTTTAAGAGTTGTGATCTGATCTGCAATAACTCTCAAAATAAGATCAAAAACCATTTCTAGTAAAAAATACATCGGTGGCCGCCGTTATCTCTCTAAACCAAAATCTCTTACAGGAATTGTATATGATATGCTTTCATCTTTAACCTCTCTAGCCCTCTATGTCCTGCCTATTCCTCGAAAACCTAAAGCCTTAAAACCCGATAGGTAGCCAACGAAGCAGAGCTGCATTTGTTAATTTTAAGTGAAGTTTATATATATATTAAAAAGAATTTTAGCTGTGTGTTAGGCAAAAGTTGCCTATTACCTTATTATACATTTAATAATGCCCCGCCTAATTTTTTTTTTTAAATTTTCAGATTTATATATATACATACATGTCCATTGATTTTCATATAAGCAGCTTCAGTTCAGCCGGTTAGACCATCCATTTCGTTACTTCTAAATGCGGGTTCGAATCCATGACCCTGGAAGTTAGGTCACCTTTTTTTGTTTACTTTTATGCCTAATTTCCGTGCTTCAAGATTATACTATCAATTTTAAGCTCCTAATTTGTATTAAGAAAAAATTGTATATCGTTAGAAATCTGAAAGGTTACTTAGGTCAGTTGTTTTCGTTTACTTTATGCCCAATTTATGTGTCCGGAGATTATAGTTTCGAATTGAAGCTCCGAAGTTGTATATGGTTAATCTATTCTCAATTGAAACTAACTTGTTATGTCAGATTCTACACTATGTTTACTCACTTTGCGTGTCTGATTGTCAAAATTTTATCTCATATGAGAATCCCTCCCTTTATTGTTTTGCTCAGTTGTTAAAGATTGTTACTTGATTTAGGTTTTTTTAGTTTTTACAACTCTGTTAAATGATTTAAATTTTTTTATAGGGTCAACTACAATTGTTACTTCAATTTTTTGAGGCTCTGTATAATACATGTGATCTAATTTGCAATTTCTGGTAACAATTTTTTTACAGTTTCAAGTTTTGTTAACTTCTGTTAAAAAATTTGAAGCGAACATGATTCTACAGCCTCCAATGTCTAATCCTATTGTATCCTACTTTGGTTTATCGCTTCTTACTTATATAGGATCCCTCTCCATCTACAGTTTGAATACATATGTGTGCCTCTTATAGAATGTTTCGTCTTTACTGATATTTTGTTTCTCAAAACTGTTACATGGCGTAGATAGATTAAAGTGTTTCTAACGCAACTACAGTTAATATTTCTATCCGAAAGGTATGTACCCTCGCTGTTTATCTCTTTCTGATATCCCTTGAAAGCATAGTTTGTAGAGATTCAGTCTATGAGTCATTGAAAGTCATGTACTAACTTTTTCCGTTTAGACTATTATATGAGGTTGGTAGTTGAAAATGTTTATTAGGTAAATGCAGATAACATTTACATCTCAAAGGCATTTAGTGTACTTTATTATTCTCAAATATTTGCTCCCAAACTCTATTCTGCTGAGTAATCTGGTGGCTAACATTATTATTCATTATACTTTTGCGTTTACATTTTAATTCCCATCAAAGGTACTATGGTTTACAAGGGATCTTTGTTTGCTTTTTAGGTTAATGCTTTCATGATTTCGGCATAAATCTTAGTCCTGCGATTAAGATTTAAGGTTGATGGTTAAGATACTATTAGTTGCTTTAAAACTTTGCACTTTACAGCAGGATGTATAATTTTGCTTCTAGCATTTGTGGGCTACAACCAAGGCCAACCTTATTGTTATCTTACCTGTATGTTTATATGTATATATTGTTTTGCGATTCATTGGCATGCGTTTTAGTATTAGGTCAATGGTTTGAAGTTGTGTTGGTCTATGTATTGGTTTATATTTATTATCCAACATAATTATGAATCAACATTTTTGTTCTGTGGCTTTTCTTTGAGGATATCTAAATAATAGGTTTCAGTTTGCATGCAAATGATTTTAAAAGAATGGTTGTTTCCTTTGATTAGGTTATAAGGATTTTGAAAAGTTAGGGATTATTAGGACCACAGGGTGAGGGATTAATCTATTTAAAGGCAATGTTGATTTCCCATAAACTGGTTGTAATAACATTGGTATCGAGCACATAAGATCTTTTTTTACAATCCATGATAAAATTTTGATTGATTTATTTGTGTTTTTTTTTGTTTGTTGCAGGCGATCGCCCTCTTTGCAGCTTCTGTTCAGGTCAGTACAGGGCACAAGTCTACTTTCTAGCTTCTTTTTATAAGTCTACTTTGCATGATATGTCCTGATTTATGAGAGTTTCACTTTTTAACTTAATGTGTTGCTAAACATATAGGTTTTGTCTGCAATTTCCTGATTGTTTGGTTACATTTTCATGTTAGTTAGTTTAGTTTTTAGTTTATCTTTGCATTTATATGCTTTTGAAGGTCTCATGGTACAAAAGGGAAGGAAAGCGAGCCAAAACCGCTGACGGATCGCGATCGAAATAGGATTCGAGCAAAAACCAAAGCGTTCAGTTAAGAGAATTGGAACTTGACCCCTTATTTCCCAGCCTTATGAGTATGAAACCTATGTGAGGTGATAGATTATGGAAAATGATGAACGTGGGCGAAAACGGGGGTCAATTTCGAGTTGAAACGAAGAAGTTATGAGCGTTTGAAAGTGAATGCTGAAGCTGCCAGAAAAAGTCAAACATGTACCAAAAAGACCAGTTACACCAAAACGGGCCGTTACGGCCCTTTTTTGAGAAAAAACCTAATTTTGGACCTATAAATATAAAGAGGTGGTTAGGAATGAAAGGGTTCGACTTCCAGAGACTTGTGACAGCAGAAGGATGACCAAAGGCTACTAGATACGTGATTTAGAGCTTGAGGAAGAAGGATTAAAGGCTTGGATCGTCCGATTGAAGCATTCGACACTCCGATTTCATTTCTTTGCTTTGTTTTCGGTAATGTAATCGATTTAACCATGATATCCAGTTGCATAACTTCTGATTTCAGTTTACATTTAAGCATGTTAGGCTAAACTTTTGAATCGTTTGGGCTAGATGACCCCATTGATGATTTGATTGTGTGATGTATTCGGTTTCGTTATGATTGTGCTATGAAGTAAACATTGTGGTTGCTATTAACTGGTTAATGTTTCTGAATTCTATATTGGTTTTAGTCATTTTTATAACCTTGTGGAACCCTTGCTCTGGTATGCATGTCAACTATAGTTAGTTGTCTATCGTATAACCGAATCCCAGAATCTGCGGTGTATGCGTGAACTAGAAATAGTCACGATAGTTATAAAAGTTCTAGTGGCCAATTAGGAGTTCATCCTTTGGGTTTGAGTGAGAAATCACCTTGCACGTGGCTAGTAGTTGTCATTTGTATTGTTTTGTAGCCCAGTAGTCACCGATAGGTCGGGTCTGCCAATGCTTAGTCGTGTTTAGGAACTTGCTAGGTTAACCATTCATTAGTAACACAATTTCTTAGCAACTTGGGAACCGTTAGGATATCTAACCCTAACCCTTTGACAACTTGATGGTTAAGTCACCGATAGGTCGGGTCTTAGTCTAAGCACTTTATAGTCAACCAACTTATCAAATCTTCACCATGGAACATTAGTAACCGTTTAGGGCGTGTCTATAACCCTAATTGTGAACCATTTCCATAGGAATTAGGTGGCCTTGTCTTAGGAACCCTAATTCACATTACGAGATAAGGCATAAACGTAACCGATGCATCTATCGAATCATGGGTAGGGGAGTCAATGCCTAAGCGATCTTTTACAATATCTGATTGTCTTGCTGCTTTCTAATTATTTACTTAATTTACTAGTTATTTTTATTAGTTCAGTATAAATCCCATCCTAAAAACAAAACCTGGCATTATAATTAATTGACAGTTTTAAACCAACGTATCCTCCAGGTCGACATCCGGTGTTTGCCAATACTGCCCTACACATGACATGTACACTTGTCTTGGTGTTGGTATTAGGGGTCCTTTCAACGAATTGAATTTCGAATACTCGAGTAAATCGAATCGAATTATTCGAATTTCAATTTTTAAAACCTAAATTCGAATTCGATTCTAATTCGAAGTAGATTTGAACAACTCGATTCAAATTCGAATTCTAAATAGAAATCACATTCGAATTCGATTCGATTCGAATTCAGTTTTCGAATTTGAATCGAATCCCGAATTCAATTCGAATTGAACAAAACAACATTTTTATCTCATTTAAACTATTAAAAACTTAAATAACTTTTAGTAAAACAAAATACGAATCTATAAAACATCCAAAAGAGACCAAAATCATAGTTTAACATTTATAATAGTAACATCCAAATTAGACAAAGTTCAACTTTACATTCAAAATAATAACATTCAAATTAGCAATATTATATTTAATTAATTAACTAAGTAATTATATATATATATATATATATATATATATATATATATATATATATATATATTATAATTCGAATTTCGAATCGACTCGAATTCAAAATCTCAAATTCTAATTCGATTCGAAATTCGATATTATGCGTCGAATCGAATCGAATTCGAATATAAAATTTCGAACCGAATTTCGAAAGGCTCATTTTCGAATCGAATCGAATCGAAATTCGACTTATTCGAGTCGGATTCGGAAACTGAACACCCCTAGTTGGTATAGTCCCTTGGTAAATTACCAATTTATAAATTTAAAATTTGATAGTGTAAGACCCTAGTTTTTATACACACTAAACCACATATCATACCTCTATGTTAAAGTTTGAAGCAGACAACAGTGGTTACTTTGGTTTTCGGATAGTGATCTTTGTGCAGTTAGCAACATAAGAATAAAAGAGGTTTGAGAAATATATACATGATGTGCAGGTTTGTTTCTCTGTGAATGGAGAAAAAGATAGAGACTGTAACAAATACTCCTACTATATTGAAAGAGGTCATCCGGAATAAGGTAATTTTTTTACTTTTATACATCTGTCGTTTCATTTGTGACAATACAAAATTTTTTGTTTATGTTCTCTGTTTTTATGTAGTAAATAGATTTTTAGTAGGGTTTGCAGCTCGTATATAAAGTAAAGGGACATGGTATTAACTATGGGTTGGGATAACTGATTTAGTTGTGTTTTATGTGCCATCACACATGCAGCCATTTATTTCAATTCTTAGGTTATATGTGTTGGTCTTTTGGTTTTTATGAAACATAACCAGGGCAAGAAGTGGACTATTAATATTCTTATTTTGTCTAAACCAGCAGATAGGAAATTTAATATTTTAAATGTTGACTGTATGTTGTTGGATTAGCAAAAGACAATACTATACCTTCCAGTAAAATACCCAGGACATGTAAGGAAGAATTAATCGTCGTAGATTAATATGTTGGAATATATATATAATCTCGTAACTATATACATATATATTCATCATTAAATGGCCAAATATTCATTTATCTTATAAAATCATTGACCAAATTTAAATCTCTAAGTTTCCTAATTGACATTTATTTTCAATGGACGTAATTGCCCTTACTAGACATACTTGGGGTTTCCCATTGGGTGTATAAATAGAGATCATAGGCAGATAGTTAACACCTTAATCTCCCTCTCTAATTTCGAGAGCCTCTCTCTGCCTCTCTAGAATTCGTGGACCACCATCCACCTAATCTCCATCCTAACCGTACACCCTAAACGGGAACTCGAGCAATATACCAGATGGATTCCTTAAGCAGAACTCACATCAACTCTCCTACAAACAGGTAATCTTTACTTTATTATCTGTTTATTCTTTTACGATTCAGGATTCGTTCAACATGTGGCATCAGAGCATTATGTTGATTAAACGAATCATAAATCTGAATTCGTTCATATCTTTGACTGGCATGATTTCAAAAATCATATCTAATCAATAAATTGATGATTTTCGAATCTGACCATAAGACCTTACATGTCTCTAAAATCGTTTTCTTAAACAACCCTAATGATGGTCATATATGTTTTCGAAATCATACGAAAAACCTTAAGATTTTTCGTCCAAAATTAAGGGTTTTCGCCCCATGAACTCGAGTTTTCGACCAAAAATTTGAGTTTTCGCCCAGGGCCGGACCGAAAACTCCCTATCCAGACCGGAAACTCCCTGACTCGTCCGAAGACTCCCTGACCGGACCAGATACTCGTCCGGAAACTCCCTGACTTGTCCGGATACTCCCTGAATCATCCGAAAACTCTCTGACCGGACCAGATACTTGTCCGGATACTCCCTGACTCGTCCAGATACTCCCTGACTCGTCTGGATACTCCCTGACTCGTCGGATACTCCCTGACCGAACCGGAGACCTCCAGGCCGAACCGAAAACTAACAGGCGAACCGAAAACTTGCTATCCGAATACCTAATTTTCGACCGGATACTCATTTTTCGACCGAAAACTCAATTTTCGACCAGAAACTCAATTTTCGACCAAAGACTCATTTTCGACCGAGATCTTATTTCCGACCGAAAACGGGAGCTTACTATTAATTGTGTTTTGTATAAACCTTACAAACTTATGTTTTACAAAACCTAACACCAACTAAAATCAGATAATTAATTGACTTATCTTATTTAAAGTTAACAATGAACATCTAATAAGGTTTCATTCTTGTCAAAAATGATTTGTTACCTATATAATGCCATTTAACTTCATCTTACAAATAAACTTATTAACACTGATTTACAATAAAAATTAGATTAATTTATTAACTAGTCTTAATTAAATTGACGACATCTTCAAAAGTGGTAATTCTGACCAAAGCTGATTTACTACATTAACTAAAGTCATTTAATTTTACGATACAAGTTGACTTATTTAAATTAAACTAATTTATTTGCTTAACTTGATAACCTTTTAAAACTTCAATTCTGGCCAAAGCTGATTTGTTGTTTTGCGATGTTCATCAACTAAAATTCAGCATTCGCCTTACACATACAAATGTTTCACTTCTGGCCAAAGCTGATGGTTTGCATTTGTATTCAACGAAACTAATCTGTGCATAAAACTTAAGTGTATCATTTCTGGCCAAAGCTGATGTGTTACATTATTTTTTTCACATACCCTTATTTTGTTCATAATGCTTAGGTGATAGGCAGGTAACCAAAGTGAAAGCCGATTCATTTAAGTAGAATCTAACTAGTCTATTATTTTGGTGTTGTAATAGACTATATCACATCTTCATTTGTTTAAATTTTGCCTTATCTTTGTGCCTTATGTTAATGTCTTAAATAAATTTTAGTTCCAAATCAAACTAAATCAATAATCAAGCAACTAAAGCTGGATGAAAAACAAACCTGCATATAGAGAGCGCCCTTTGGATATAAGAATGGTAACTCTCTCGGGTTGATCGTCGCAGCCCTTGCACTCTATAGTCGTTGAACCCTTATCCGATTGAACCCATGTTATCGCTGCCAACCACAAAAGCCTTGCCTCTAACCAAGGTCAATTGCTTTAAAAAGAGAATTTAGTCATCGTTCAACCTCATTCCAATATATCCCTTTTAAAATCATATATAACCTGCATTATAGCCAATAATATTGCAACCACATAAAAAGGTTAAACACCTGCAAATCTGAAGCTCATGAAGACAATTAATTGATTATTTCCATTCTCATATATTGTTTGAGACTGAACCACAATCTGCACATCATTAAATGGACATCCAAACACTCATCTTAGTCTTGTATTTCAAATTTCCAAACTTGTAAAAAAGAAGCGTAAATCAAGGCATAAGAAAGGAATAAACCTGCAAGAGGAGCTCTGACCTTCGAATCCTATCAAACAATCTTAACAATCAAAACCTAAAGCATGATAAGAAACAAAATAGGTAAATGTAAAAGGTCTTTGATTTTTATACCGTCAAAAACCCTAATAGCAAGTCATGATGGTT
The DNA here is from genome assembly GCA_039602395.1 of Deinandra increscens subsp. villosa. Classification (NCBI taxonomy): domain Eukaryota; kingdom Viridiplantae; phylum Streptophyta; class Magnoliopsida; order Asterales; family Asteraceae; genus Deinandra; species Deinandra increscens. The sequence goes on from JBCNJP010000008.1 coordinate 53,335,167, forward strand.
ACCCTTTTCTGGTACATCGTCGCTATGGACAATAACCCATCCAACTCGATCAACCGAATCTTGGCTGTAAAAGGTTGCCGCCGGTTAAAAGAAAAAATCAAAAATTTGGATCGGATTTTGGAAGTCGAGTGCTCCAAACCTGTCGATTCTTTGGCGCTAGGTCACTGTCTTGGAAGAGGTAGACGAAGGTGACAACAGGGATGAAAACACCTAGTAATCGCGTTGATTGTGGTTGTTGGGGAAGAGATTGTCTCTGACAGTGTGAAGGATTCCGGAAGGTTTCTCACGTTGGGGTTGGTTTTGAGGTGAGTTTGTGTAGGTTAAGAGAAAGAGAGAGAGACAGCAAGGCGTGTAGAATACGTCTGGGTTGAACATGGGTCGCTCCAAACCCGGATCCGGATCCGGTTGACACAAATCCATAAGTGCAAGTCTTCTATTGTATATATATAGAATTATGATAATACATTATATTATTATTATTATTAATATTATTATTATTATTATTATTATTATAATTATTATTATTATTATTATTATTATTATTATTATTATTATTATTATTATTATTATTATTATTTTGCTTTAGTTCATGATTATGCATCATTATTATGCCTTAGCTAATCATTATCATTATCATTATGCCTTAGTTTTAAGTACCCCATAGAATCACTCATAGATATTCTTTTCAATTTAACATTTAATCTCCATAACTAATCTACTCTAAATTTAAATCACTAAATGTTTTCATAAAGTTTTCCTCTTATCATAATGATCTTGATTATCTCTTAAGACAAAAGACTCTTAATTACTCTTTCTGATAAAAGGTTTTACAACTAGAACATTAAAAGCGAGTAAAGTCTATTCAAATTGTCTATCATGATAATCAAAATCCCTTTAAACAATGCTATCAGGGGAGATGTTTCAGATTTCCTAATCTAAACATCGTGTAAGTAATAAAATTCAAAAGAATTTCTTAAATGCATGCAAACACTTTACATCTAATGATGCTTAATACAAAGTGTAAATTAGGTTAATGATTTAATGAACACATCATAATAATAGAAAACATGACCCTTAAAGGGCCCAGACATTTCAAATTAAAGTTATTCTAGTGCATTTCATAATGAATCCTTTCTTAGCACACTTAAATATTTTTTTTTTAATTTCAGTCATCACTCACAAGTACCAAAGGAAAGCGAGTGTGAAGATCAATGTAGGGAGGAATTCATTATTTTGTTTAGCTTGATTGTATAGTTTAGTTTACTTTGTAATGTTGACTTTTGGTAGGCTAGCGAAACTACCGAGCGAAACTGTAGTTTCGCTCGGTACTTAGATTAGACTGTCTCAGTGACAGTTTCGCTTGGCCAGCGAAACTGCCAGCGAAACTGTTCACTGGACAGTATATAACAGCCGCCATGTGCAGTCATTTGTAACTTTCTCAACTTTTGTGAACCCTAATACAAGAAATCGACATTTGGTGAGTTTTGGTGACGGCTAGGAGCTTATTTCAGTATATTGTAGCTTGTTTATCATTTCTTATCAATCATTTGGTTCATGTTGTGATTGTTCAATACTAGAAAACCATTTTAGTCATTGGAAATCATATATTGTTGTTATTTCTTGGTTGTTCTTCTCAAAAACATCATCATTTGCACTGATAAAGATCAGTGAGGACCAACAGAGTGTATGGCAACTTTGTGCACAAAGGATAAACAATGCCTTAAACTAGAAAACCAAATTTATTCACCTCACTATCACTAACCCTTATACAATAAAAATAACATAAATAAGGAGGATAATTCTAATTTCTAAAATAAGATACAAGCAAACTTCCAGTTCTAAGTTCCAAATGGAACAACTGGCTAACAAAGAATAATCAATAATGATAATTGTGCCCATTAATTTTCAAATTAACACGTAAATGAACTAAAATCTAGTCTTATAAAAGTTTTCTTATGATCCATACACCATAAATAAACCAAAAGAACAACTAAAATGAGAGTTAGTGACACAATAAATATAAGAGTTGTTCAAACCGTGAAAATCTATCTTTGTATTACACTTTATGATACCTCATTATGATCCAACATCACTTGGAACTTAGCATCATTACTAAAGTAAGTAATTGACGGCTATAAAATTTCCTATGGCTATGACAAAGTCACTGTTATCTTAAACTCTCATAGTTGTTGGTTATAATTATTTAGTTGTGTTTCAATGGATTGAAATCTTTATAAATTATAACTAGATAATTCACGTTCATAATCTTTGTTATCACATAAAGTGAGAATCTAACAAAGTGAATACATGTGATTAAGGAAGATACAAGGTTCCACTAAGAGTTCTAACTTACCAAAACTCAGACATATTAGTGGACCTTATCCTAAAATGGAATATCTGGGTATAAAACATTTATCACTCATATAACTGATTATTTATTCTTTTACTTAAATAAGGAGAAACATTTTTCTCACCTAAAACTTTGAAGGATAAAGTTGAAAATCAACCCAACCATAAAATGAAAGTTGTGAGATAAGATCTAATAGATTAAATACTAAGATTGACATACAAATAATGGTGACACTCTTAATCTGCTAGGACTATAATAGAGTGAATCAGTAGATCATGTATGATACTTCTAAAGATACATCATTAAGTTATGCATCTAAGTATCCTTATAAACATGATAACAAATATGTCATCTAAGTTATACATCTATTCCTATAGACCAAGGCTCTCAATACAACAACTCATATGCTAAACAAGGTTGTCTAAAATGTCTCTAAGAATTCATTCTGAAATTCGGACATGAAGGCAACCAGGTATAAAACATATATTTGGTTGTTAGCCGCAATTAAACCTTAACAATCCTCAACACTAAGAATGTTGCATGCCAAGTTCCTAAGAAATGATAAGATTAGTGGGAGCAATCCAAGTCCTTATCAATTACTTGTCTTCTGAGGTCAGTGGGAGCAGTGAAACATCCTTATTCATGACTTGCCTAAGAGTACAAGAGGCGGGAGGGGGGGGGGGGGGAGACAAAGTTAAATTTAATCTTTGAACTTAACTCTGATTACACCTCTTGTAGACCACGCTACCATAACAATGATCCACTTCCACACACTTAGAACATAATGTTACTCCTAATATACCTGACTTAAATACTCAAGTGGAAACTATTAATACATTTTGCTTCAAACCCGTTAGATCTAGCTTAGTAGGTCATCAAGGCATAAATCGCCTATTAACTTTGATGATTATGAACCTACCTTAATAAAGCTTACATGGATATTGGAAAGATTACTGGCCATCTCTCTAAAAGCAATTATTTGCAATCAATCAATCATCTGATGGAATAAAGCTATCATAAATGAGCTTAACTCCCTAAAATCATAATAACGTTACAAGTTTAGTTTTCCATAGCTAAACTAAAATCCGAAAGGAGAAATTGAACGTTATAAACCGTGGTTGGTTTTCTAAAGGCTATTAACAAGTTAAGAATTCTTTTTCTAAAGGATTATTTTAGAGATCATCGTTGTCCTTATTACTCACTCATAATTATGAGTGACATTTAACGGACTTATAAATATCTTTCCTTAATACTCACTTAACATAAAGACATGTTCATAACCAAAACTCAAGGTTTCAAGCCTGAAAGTTAAAGAACACTTAGTCTTTAAGATGAGTAAATTCATATAATGGGTTAATATAAGCAAACTTACAAGTGATATTCAAAGTTTGATGATGTTATAAATGTAATCATTCTTCATCAATAAAAAGTGGACAAAATGGGTCTACCTTAAGATGAGTGGGAGCAACTAATACAACGATTGCCCTTATATACATTATTTTAGGCAAGTAATATGTTAGTTTTGTTGCATGAGTCAAAGCGACTTATTCTCGCATGATTTTGACATTAAAGTCTTGAAGATGCTTCTTATACAATAAGCATCAAAATACATCAAGATCAACCTAACGAGTCATTAATTAAGTCCCATTAGATTTAACTATGTGTTCAGCACATTACAACATGCAGCGTTGCTCTTAGTATGTAACTATAGTAACTAAAGAAGATTAATTATGAAGGTTCAAGCAATTAAATCTTATGCTTCATTAGTTAGAAGTCTTATGTATACTCGTTTAGATATTGCCTACATTGCTAAAATACTAGAAATGATGAAAATCATTTCCCAAGTTATAAAGCATCTAAGATGGTATTTCAATATCTATAAGAAACGAAAGACTATAAATTTGAACTATAGAATAAGTGAGAAACTTAAAGCAGTCTGACTATCTCTAAATTTTGACTTTATTGTATTCAAAGGATATGAAATGTCAACTCAGGGGTATATCCTTATGTTTGCAGACATATTTATCTATAGATTATGAAGGAGTCATAAGAAACTGATAACAACAACCTCAGTTATGACATAATATGTTTGTCACTAAACGTTGTTGGTAAATTTATCACTAGATTCCTAAACTCTAGATAAATAACATATTGAAGACTTAATGTGATAAAGTCAGCTACCATAATCTCTTAAAACAGTAACAGTTTTGAGCGGAGCTGCATTAAACTTTCGATACAAGGTTATTGTTCATTTAAGAACAAGTAAAGGAAACTAAATCCTTGTATTGAAAACATTCATGATATGCTTAAGGATCCTATACTTAAGGTCTATCCTCATAAGTCTTTGCTAAGAGCTTATAATGATTACGAGGTTTACTAATGACCAAACATATCACAATATGAATGACTAATTATTATTCCTCACCCGTTTTGATTTGTTTGTCTCTAAATATGTTACGCATGCCTAACGGGACATATAGACAGTTTATATACAAATCAACATTAAGGGCTTATTTTGTCAATAATTCTAAATATAAGTTGAATTTTAAATTTGGGATAGTAGTATGATTAATGGGGGTCTTGAATTGAATAGCCAATTCTATGACTGCATTCTACTACAGTTCTAGTTTAGAATTGAAATGAGTATTAAACCTTCATCAGGCTTATATAACAACTCATTATAAATGATTACTTCGGCCAAGTGTGAGAATGTTGGAATATATATATAATCTCGTAATTATATATATATATATTCATTATTAAATGGCCAAATATTCATTTATCTTATAAAATCAATTACATAATTTAAATCTTTAAGTTTCCTAATTCACATTTATTCGATGGACGTAATTGCCCTTACTAGATATAATTAGGGTTTCCCCTTGGGTGTATAAATAGAGATTATAGACAGAGACTTAACACCTTAATCTATCTCTTTCTCTCTCTCTCTCTCTCTCTCTCTCTCCCTCTCTCTAATTTCGAGAGCCTCTCTCTGCCTCTCTAGAATTCGTGAACCACCATCCACCTAATCTCTATCCTAACCGTACAGCCTAAACAGAAACTCGAGCAACATACCAGATGGATTACTCAAGCAGAACTTACATCAACTCTCCTACAAACAGGTAATCTTTACTTTATTATTTGTTTATTCTTTTACGATTCAGGATTCGTTCAACATAATATATATATTTTTTAGTTATTATGAGTTTAAATTTAATTTAGCAGTCAGTGAGCCTTTCGTTTTTAAAAATCTCATGAAAATAACCCAATTTTAGATGGTGATATTAATTTAAGAGGGGAAATGTTATCCGTGGATATCTTATTGCAGTATTATCCTCAAATTTTCTGCTAGGAAGATGAGTAGCCGGGTGTTTGGATGTGGTTTTATAGATGGATTTAGAATGAAACAAACGTGTGAGTAGTGGGTTTAGAAAAACTAATTAGTGAAACAAACATAAGGTTATATCGCTATCTTTAGGGTAATCTTGGTATTAACTTGATTTCAAAATATTTAATTGCTAATTTGGAATGCAATTGTGATGTAATAGTCACGAATAACGTGGGAATTTTGGAAGAAGGTGGCGTAAGGATTCCTATCATAGTGGGGTTTCAATTATTTGGGATAAGCATGGTTCGTCAATTGGTGGATTATTCTAAAAAAATATATTTATTGTTATTTAAGTTGTGGTGTCAAAAGTGTTCATTCATTTATGGTTTATGATTGTATGTAAGTTTAAGAAGAAAGAAGCTGATACGTTCGGCGTTCTCAAAACTTGAGGTCGAGTCTTTTTCAAAGAGTGGGAGAGGGAGAAGGAGAAGGATCTGGGGGGCACCTGCCAACCTAATAGACCCGGGATCCGTCCGTTCAAATGGTAATAACGTGAAGAACCATGACATTTGGTGAGGCTAAACGCCAACTGAACAAGAGACACATGGTCGTCCCATTTGCTACCAGGTAGGTTTGAGGCGATGTTCTATGGATACAAGTTATTTAATACTTCAAATTTTTATGTTTTGTATTTTGGACCGCGCGAGTTATTTGTCTTCATCTCCATTTTTGTACCTATAATAGGTATTGGTATGTATCCCGATTTTGTTCCTTCATGTTTTTTGTCTAAATCTCACTTTAATGCTTGAAGTTCCTGACCATCTACCATTATGTTTAGTCTTTATTTTAAATTTTTTATCGTCTATAATAGATTTAGTCAAAATCACGCATCTCTGATAAATCCGACTAACCGTGGGAGAATCACCTTTTCCTCCTAGATAACCTCCCTTCCTATCTTTTTCTTTTTTTCATTTTCATTTACATTTATCCTTTAATTCTTCTTCTTCTTCTTCATATCAAGAACACCCATTAACTCCATTAATGCACTTCAAGAAACCTTAACAATCCGAAAAATGCAACCTCCGAATTTAATGTCATCTCCTCAACATCAGTTTCCTCACAATTTGGAAGACCATTTGCATCGTACGGAATCATCCAATGATTTTAATATCAACATTGGGCAATCTTATGAAGGTATGTTAAGAGTTTTTTCTTTTTTAACCTTTCTTTGTTCTTAATTTGTTCGACTATGTTGCATATATGCAACATATGAAACATTTAATGTTGCATATATGCAACATTGTATGTTGCATATAAAACATATGAAACATACCATGTTGTATATATGCAACATTGTATGTTTCATATGTTGCATATATGCAACATAGTCGGACATGTAAAAAAAAAAACAAAAACAAACTTTTTTTCAAGTCATCGGGTGGATTTGAGTGGATATACGTGAAATTAAATCAAATAAATATCAAATTACCCAAAAAAAACTTCATTTGATATAGTTTTTCTTTGGTTCTTACAAGTTTGTACAATATATAATGGTTCTTACATGAACTTAAAAACCATTAAATACAAACCATTTTATTGTACAAACTTAAAAACCAGTGTATAAACCATTAAATATCAATTGAATGAAGGTTACTTAGGTAATTTTTGTGTTTTTTTTTCTTCATGTCTATACACATGATGACAACCTAATGATTTAAAGAAACAAAAAAAAACTAAAAAAATCATTTTTTTCTGTCCGACTATGTTGCATATATGCAACATATGAAACATATGAAGCATTGTATGTTTCATATGTTGCATATATGCAACATAGTCGAACATGCCAAAAAAAAAACAAAAAAAAAACTTTTTTTAAGTCATGAAGTGGATATGGGTGGATATACGTGAAATTAAATTAAAAAAATATCAAATTACAAAAAAAAAAACTTTATTTGATATAGTTTTCCTTTGATTCTTACAAGTTTGTACGATAGAAAATGACTTGTATATGAACTTTATCCCTAAACTAAAGTCAATATCCATGTTTTTAAAATTTGTTATGCATTAGGTAATTTTCACTAAAAGAAGTTAATATTTTTTGTTAGATTTTTATAAATGATCATTTCTCCCTTACTCTTTAAAGGACGGAATGTTTCATTTATCGCTTACTCTTTTATACGTTTTTCATGATTTTTGTCTTTTGAGGGGATACTTGGGACTGAGAGGTCACAAGTTCGATCCCTGAACTCTATGGTTTTACCATCCGGCCGAATACGGAGGTGAATCTTTCCTGAAATGAGCTCAACTAGTGTAAATACTCCCCCGGTTTTCTGGGGATTCGTTGGCCATTAAAAAAAGGTATATGGGTATTTAATCTTTTGATTATAATCTTTAGTAACTAACCATTTTTTAACTAACATCTAAAAAAAATTCAAGGAGAAAATATCATAGCATTTACTTTGCAATATTTAAACCTAAACATTTTTCATTAGATGTACATCACTTTAACATAAAAATATCCTTTGAAACAGTTAGCAACAACCATGGATGGTCTTACGGGTGGGAGTGGTATTTCCCATGGTGGATCTATACCCTGAACTTTTACGCCGACGTGTAAGTTTTTTTTTTTTGATTTCCCCTGAAAATATATTACGTTACCCCTCAAACAATATATGGTTTGTTTCTGTGTTGTTGTTGGTTTTATGTTCTCAGAAAAGAAGAATAAAGGATATGTTCTCAAGATGAAGAAGAAATGACGAGAAGAAAGGATAACTTTTTTTTATCACCCAATGACACTGTGTAGTTTAAATGTCAACTAGAGATCGACCGCGCGTTGCTGCGGTAGTCAGGGAAGATAAAAAAAAGTGAATAAAATAAAGAAAATATAGGTTAATAACTGTATTAAGCAATTTTAAAAATTTCATTAACCTCTTATTCCATGTTATATAACTTTTGTATAAACGCCTCTCCCATAAATCCAGTTGTTACGTTTCATATATTCAGTGTTTAATTGTTCATATCAGTGCACATAATAGCTGTATTACATCACATATTTAAAATCAACGCGTCGTTTGGAATAAAACTCTCCGTATCGAATCACTTCCATATGAAGATGTGCATGTATTTTCGTTTAACAACTCACTTTTATACTTCTCATTTGCACTTTACCATTAATATATTTCAAGTACGTATCTTATCTGTGGAAACTTTGAGCAGGGTCCAGAAGGTTATGCATGGGAATGTGGCGATTCCTAGTGGTTTGAATGTGGTTTTCACTCGGTTAGGCTTTGCTATTCAGAAAGGGCTGGCGGCGCAGCTTGTTGCCCGCCTCCCTTGTACTTCATGTTAAGTTGTAACCGTTATTTGAAGTTGAATAAAAAAGAAGTGTTTAAATTAAAAAAAAAGGAAAAAGACAAAATTGACACACAATCATAAGTTTACTTCTCCTTTGTATATATATACAATAGAGATCAACCGCGCGTTGCTGCGGTGACCCGGATATGGCATAGAAACAGGTCGTAAAAAAGATCATACCAAAGTATATGAGTAATTAAGGTTATACTATATTTTTCAATAGGTTAACGTCTAACCGAGGTATTTTAACCGGTTAATAATTGTTTCGTAACTCGGAAGCCTCTAAACGGTTTGGAACTTAAGGTTTCTACCAGTTAATAACCACTTTGTATTGTACCGGTTAAAAAACGGCTTTGTTAGGTTAAGCGGTTTTTTCTATGCACCTCTAGGCAGTGGCAATCTAGTATCAGATTAAAGAAAAAAGCGGATTAAAAAAAACGTTTGATGCTAGATTTGAATCCGAGCATGAGCTACAACTATAAAATGGCGCAATCAACTGAGCTTGAGAACTTTATTCAGATGTTATTGATATAGAAAAAGAATATTTGGAAATCATATAACTTAGTTAACGGACAAAGTTAATACATGACTCTTACACAACTAAGTTAGATGTGAAAATAATCAAAAGAATATCGTTTTAATAAGAACTAAGTAATAGAAGGAAAAAGAAAGAAAAAATGAAGAAGGAAAAAGGAAAGAAAAAAGGAAGAAGAAAAAATGAGAAGAAGGAAAAAAAAAGTTGTTGGAGCATGGTCTCGAACTCGAGACCCCCCACGTGAAATACCGGAGACCAAACCAACCAGGCCAGGATTCCTCTTTGTTTCAAATTAGAACAACAATCTATATATATATAAACTGGTTTTTTTTTTCTGGGCACAATTCCATAAGTGTGGTTACAATATCTCATTATGAGTCTCACATAAAAAAGAACATTAACTTTTAATTAGAAAAAGAAGAAAACTAAATATAACAATTTGAGTAGAGAATTTAACCATAGTTACTTAAATCTATATTATATTATATTATATTATATAAGTTAGTGGAGTTTTTTTAGTATTTTTTAATCTTTTCGTTATAGTTTCGACTAATTTAAAGTTTTTATTTATTTCGTTTTAGTTTCCATTACACGAACAACTTTAGAAATATATTTTAGTTTTTAACTTATTAAATTTAATTTCATACTTTATGTGCATTTTTAACATTTTTATATGACACAATTTACTGTTATATTTTAAAAGATTTTTTTTAAATATAAAAACTAAGTAATTTTATTAGAAAATTTCGACACTATTCAAGTACATGAAACTATATGACCTTCTAGATGAGAAGCTCTGGTGCTCGTTAATTAATTAAAATAAAACAACTAACAGGTTTGTGCAATTTAAAATACAAGTTGTAAGTTTAGGGAATGAAGTGAAAAAAATGAAGTGGATAACTGACACATTGGAAATTAGCACATTTTGACCCCTCAAATTTTACTTATTTTCGGACAATAGATTCTGATACATTTTTAATGAAGGATTTTTGTCCAAAATTAAAAAATTCCGCACCGACGACCCCAACCAAGGGCAGCCGCCCCTTGGACCCCGTTTTGCTCGGTGGCGATGCCCCCGAACCCCCGTTAGTCCCGACAAAAAACTTTTGGAACGCTACCCCTGAATTTTTTTCCTGAATCCGCCCCTGATACTTCCAACCATGATTTTTCCAAGTAAGTTTGTAGGTGTGGGTAGTGTTCTTCAATGACATCCCAATATTCATTATGTGTCTTCTAATTCTCTCACAATCAATTAACTTTCTTCGTGTCGGACTCCCTACTTCCCTGAATTGCTAAGATGGGATGTTATTTCACAATGATAATTAACTCTTATCCACTCCAACCCATTTGATAAAATGGATGCACTTGGATTACTAGCCTAGTAATAAGAGCTAAATGTAACATTTGTGTCTAACCGTTTTGACAAAATCCGACCCATTTGAAACTTTCACGTATTTTTTATTCTCGGTTTAATATTTATCAAAAAAAATTCAACTATTTACTAATTTAAACTTTAAAATAATCCATAATCATTTTTCAAAATAAAATATTTAATTTGGTTAACTTTTGAATAAATTGATTAATAAAAAACGCAAATAATGAAAGTTATGGTGTTTCGCAGAAATTTCAGTATTTAATCGGAATTCTCGTATAACTCAAATATCACATTTTCAATGTCCTAATATCATTACTCAAAATGAATGATTGGTTTGTGTGTTTGTATATATGACTTGTCGCTTTAAAACGAAAATAAAACAATTTATGATTTTTACGCGTTTTCGATACGCGATTTATCGTTTATCAGGAATTTCGAGGGTCTAATTTGAAAAATATATTTTTGGAATGTTGATCAATCATTTAATGAAGTTTAGAAATTTAATTTGATGGTTTATAGAAGTTTGGTTTGGAATAAACGAGTAATGAAAAAAAAGAAAAAAAAATGGGTGGTACCCCCCTCCCTCGTGCACCACGAGGGGTTACTTAGTTGTTTCTGCGGCCCGTAAAGCCCTCTTGGGAAGCCCGCACTTGGCTGTTCATGATTTTGAGCCGGGTCATGGGTTAAATCCTATCCTAAACTTGATTAATATTCAATATAACTTCCAATAATTATCACATATCACTTATGATCGATTAGAAACCTTCTGGAACATTCAAACACATCCTAGATCAAACCTAATTGATTAATTTATCAATAAATCAACTTTTCAAACTATGTTTATCCTTATCTCCTTAAATTCGACTTCGACACGAACCTCTACTCGACATCCTTCAACCTTAAATTTCTCTTTCCTAGCTCTCGTTCGTGTTTTGAAAAGTCAACAGCCAACAGTTTGACCGTCTGATTTAGTGGTCTTACTAACTTGATTTCTGGTAAGTTTTTTCTAGAAACTCCTTTTAGTTTAGAAAGCTCTTCAAAATCCCTCTTCTCTTTATAGTTCATGAAGAGCTAATCGAGAAGTCAAACGTACGTTCTTGAAACATAATTGGGGATTTCATTCTAAATCAAATTAAACACTATATAATTGGTGTTCAATCATTCTAAACAGTTTAATGATGTTATTATGATGCTCTGAAACAACAAAACATGACTTTAATCATAAAGTTTAGAGCTTTTATCAAAATCTACGACTTTTTCTACTAAAATCAATAATCGAATGTTTCGTAACGATTTACACATAAGATTTTGTCTTGGACTTTCCGTAAACACGAGTAATTGTGTTAGGAATCATAATCATGAATAATTATGCAATTCTGTAACTTTGGGCTATTTTTATAATTATTAAAACTACACTTGAAATATTTTCATTTTTAACCCTGTAGTTTAGGAATTATCATATTAGGGACCTAAGTTTGATTTTGTTTTTCAAATTAGACACATAACACTTTAGGTCAACTATTCCTATAATTACAAATAAGTTCAGAACTAGAATATTAATTAAAACAAACGTTTTCATGTTGATGCTTGAAATGGATTGGACATGTACTAATTGGAAGGGTGAAAACATCAGTAGTTAGGGTCTCTGTCTAGGTTGGCATTGCGTATAAACTCGGACCTACCGTCGAACTTGGATGCCTACCTGGGATGCCCTGATGAGAGTATCATAACATATAGACCAAAGCATGTTCGAAACGTCTAAAGTTTTGATGCAACTAAACTAAATATTTTGACACATTAAAAATATTCCCCCAATTCCTTATGAACGTAGAAATTTAGTAGTTTTGGTTCCTCGTATTCATTTAGCATGTTCGTTTCAATTAGGCTAATCTCGGGATTCGCTATTCCTCTGTGTTCGGAGTTATCTCTCGACACTCGTACTAATTATCATGTGAGTACTCATAGCCCCTCTTTCCTTTTATTATTTTAAGGTGTAACATTTATCTATATTCAAATCATTAAATACTATATTTCTCTAAACATGTATGCGATTCTATGTTATTTAGTGTGTGAAACTTGTGTGTGGATAGAAAGTTTGGTATTCGTTAATCTCTAGTCTCTATTCTCTGATCGTTTGTGTACCATTAATAACACCGTGCCTATGGCAACAATAATAGCTATTGGTTGATGACCCACCCGCGAGATCGAAAATGATATTCTAATTTTCAATTGGTGATTGCTCCTTATATCCTCACAGGATTGGTTACACAACATCATTGTTCATTTACATGTTTTATCATATCATATGAATGTATCACTTCACATGTTTTAAATCTATATATATAAATATAATCTATAAGCCTATGTTTATTTACCAACTACTTTGTAGTTGAGACTTTATCTTATATATGTTACAAGAAACCATACTTGAGTTGCTTTTGTGATCACGCTATGATTGGTGAACCTAGATTAAGACTTTAATTCTGTTTTTATGTTTGATTGTTTTGTTTGATTTTTTCTTGTAAAACTATTTATATTTGTTGAATAAAATGACACTTTTAAGTAGATTGGAACGTATTTAGTTGTCATGAGTATCTAGACAATTATCGCGTCTTGATATTTCCGTCATCAATTGGGATGTGACATTAAAGACTCTGTAAAGACCATCTGAATTCAAAACCTGGTTTGGAGTATTTTAGGGTCTCAAAATGGCGTATAGTTGTTAAAAAATTAATATACTAGACTGATTCTAACGAAAATAAAAAACCTAGCATTGAAAAAGTCATCTTCAAACTTCTAAACTTAAGTAGGTTTGTTTCCAAATGTATAATAGGACTTTACGTTCATGCATCAATTTATGTGGGCTTCCTATTTCAGATAGACATTTTCGATCTTTTAAAATGAAAAAGGTTATTTTCGGTGAAACAACTATAGAATTGTTGTATTTAATAACGTCTTTCTTTTTAAAGGTTATGTCTAGTGGTGTGACAGTATAAAGGTGACTAGGCTGTCACGCAGAATGTGATATGATAATAACAAAATGTGTAGCGGGTGAGTGATGTGAATGGTGATTGTATGAATGCAGTGTTTGATTTAAAGGAGGTGTAGTTTTTTTATTGGTAAGAAAAATTCCAAAACGCTAGCTTCCTCTATGAGTGGCACCACACCATAGCCCTGAAAATGCCCCTAGCGACGATGTGGGTGGCGTTTTCAAGCGTAAAAGAGGCTACCACATCCCCATCACGTAACGATTATATATGGCCTAACAACAATTCCTAGATATTGTAGGATAAACACGACAATATCTGTACCTTGCCGGATTTGAACACCCAATCTTGATGTGAGGCACACCACTTAACCACCGGGACCTGTTTGATATTTAACAACTTGTTTGGATAATCATTGGGGTTGTGGCCTAATGAGAGAGGTTTTTCCTCTTGGAACACTATTTGGGGAGGTTATAGGTTTAAATCTTGACCATTGTAAATATTAAAGTGTAGTTTAATGGTAGGGTATGAGTTGAATAATATTCCGCTAAAGAAAAAAATGGATGCATTAATTTATGTATGTAGGCTCCTTGTTTCATACGATTATAAATTTACGTATTTGATACTCAAACACCAACACAAGGCCGAACTAAATATGACATCAGCCACAACTCCGCTAACATTTACCCTCCGAAAAAATCCACCGGAGCTCATCCTTCCGGCTAAACCCACACCTCGAGAACTGAAGCCTCTCTCTGACATTGATGATCAAGATGGCCTTAGGTTTCATATTCCAATGATTCATATTTACCAGGGGGATCCAAAAATGGGGCATAGAAACCCGGCGAATGTGATCAGGGAGGCGTTGGCTAAGGTGTTGGTGTATTACTATCCATTTGCCGGTCGGCTAAAGGAAGGTCCGACAAGGAAGCTGGTGGTGGATTGCTCTGGAGAGGGTGTGCTATTTATCGAGGCAGAGGCGGACGTTACACTGAAGCAGTTTGGGGTGGAGCTTAAGCCACCGTTTCCATGTAGGGATGAGCTTTTATGTGATCTTCCCGGATCCGATGGCTTTCTTGATTCGCCATTGTTCCTATTTCAGGTATATAAAGCTTTATGCGATTAATTTTTCTCGTTAATTAATTGCTAAACGTTTTCTTGTTATGTGACACAGCCTAATTATCAATATCATACAAATTCTATTATTTTTCAATTTTGATTGTTAGGTGACACGACTCTTATGTGGAGGTTTCATTATTACTACATGTTTCAACCATACCATGTGTGACGCATTTGGATACCTACAGTTCATGATAGCATTGAGTGAAATGGCGAATGGCACATCAACACCAACAACACTACCCGTTTGGCAAAGAGAGCTGCTTTGTGCAAGGGATCCACCGCGTGTGACATGCGTTCATCATGAGTTTGAGGAAGTGGCACTCAAGGATGGTGAAATCATCCCACCAGATGCCATGATAAATAGGTCATTTTTCTTTGGACCTACTCAGATTTCAGCTCTTCGTAGGTTCGTTCCATCACACCTCAAACGTTGTTCCACGTTTGACGTGCTAACTGCCTTCCTTTGGCGTTGCCGTACAATCGCGCTCCAACCAAACCCTGAAGATGAAATGCGTATGATGATCATAGTTAATGCACGTTTAAAAGTCACACCTCTTATCCCCCTAGGATACTATGGAAATGGTTTTGGCTGGCCAGCTGCCATTTCCAAAGCTCGAGACCTATGTCACAAACCATTTGGACACACATTGGAGCTAGTGATGAAAGCTAAAAATGAAGTCAATGAAGAGTACATAAGGTCTACCGCTGACCTAATGGTAATCAAAGGACGACCTAACTTCACAACTGTTGGAAGCTTTATGGTATCAGATCTAACACGTGTTAGATTTCTTGAACTTGATTTCGGGTGGGGGAAGGCGGTCTATGTCTCGGCTGACCACCATATTGCTAGTTTTTATTCTCGTTATATAAATCATAAGGGTGAATCTGGAATCATGGTACCAATCTGGCTACCACCTGTTGCTATGAAGAGATTTGTCACACAGCTCGATAACATGTTAGCTAGCGCCGGACATTAACAAACATGTTATCCAAGAAAAAGTAACCATTATTTCAAAATATAGTTTGTATGTTAAATGGTTGTATAAACGGTATAATTTCTAAATAATCAATCAGATGATGTAGATTGAATGCTTAAGATCGAATCAATATAAGTGGTTTAGTTACGTGTTAATGGACGGGACATGATTATTTATGATGTTTTTTGAATAACCTTTTTTAAAGATTTATGATGTTTTTGAACATGGAACTTAAATATGTTCATCTAAGTAGTTATTTAAACTTAAAACCATAACACCCACACCAACAAAAATCCCATATTATATTATATAAATTTCATGGTAAAATTTTCACCCCGTTTTCACAAACAATTATGCAACATGTAGTATGAACGGAAGAACCATAATGGGTAACAATATACACAATACTTGATGCATGGCCACCCTTGCACAACAAATAAAATATAAATGTATGATAACCCGTCTAGTATCTCAACCATTTCCAACTCCAACTTCAATTCCAATTCCTCTCGTTATTCGAATCATCTCGTAAAGACCATCTTTCGTGTTACAATATGTTCAAGCCCGCTAAACCTCTAGTAAGACCAATAAGCATCTAGTAAGCACATTAAGCATCCATCAGCCCATTGATCAATTTACGGATCACTTGAGCCCATTAAGAGTTAGACTTGGGCCGTAAACATGTAACCGATTCAACAGGCCCATTAGGATGTAACCTGGGTCATAGCTTGCGACGGATAAGAAGCCCATTAGCCCTAGGCCTGGGCCGGGTTAGTAGGATTAATACTTACACATTTATTTTAAGTATAAAACGCCCACCTAGGATACCCACATTGAACCGGCCAAACATAAGCCAAACTTGAGGGATTAGAATTATAAATTTGCCACCCAAAGTAACCAATAAAACCCCGTGCATGGCAATCACCCAATCATTAAGGTTGCTTGTAAACCCCTCAAAAACCAACCCTTAAACTAATCAAAATCCATGCACTCATCTCACACCCTATTGGACCTCTATCAAATGGTCGAACAAGGTGACTGGTTCTACTCCCCTTGGGTTCACTCGCACACCACATTTCACTTCTCTCCCTCTCTCTCACTTTCCCTCAATCACTGCTCTCATTCTCTCCAGCTTTCTTAACCGAAACCCCCCAATCACATAGAAAGATTGAACAATCGGTTGTTCTCAATTCTCTATCATCACCAACCATCGATCATCATCATCCATCACCATCTCATCGCCATCATACCTCCCTCCGGTTACACCCTTTTTCCCAAACACCATCAAGCGAACTCCTATACGTGACCCACGCATGTTGTCATCCATCGTCACTCGAACACATGACTAAGAAGGTGATAGTCTTACCGCCACCCGCTCTACAACCTATGGTTACGGATTCAACGGAGGTGACTAACACCCTTATAGAAATATTCAAGGCCGATAGCAATCTCCCGTCCAACTCACAA
>JBCNJP010000008.1:53360661-53399613 GCA_039602395.1 Deinandra increscens subsp. villosa
TTGGCAACTAATAGCTTTTGGTACAACCGGTTTCATCCAGTAACTTAAGTTAATGTGCCATTCAGAGACCAGGGTTCGAGCTCCGTCCCTCTCTTTAATTTTTGGTATTATCTGAAATTGATACGTGGCTTTCTTATACACAGATTAACACTTATCTTCTATGTCTTTTTTACACGTATTCGCCCTACATCTACCTCCTTTGAAATCAAACATCCATTTCAACGTTGGAAACGGAGGTTTATTATCGCCTTCAATCTCACCGATTTTTCTTTTCGAACTGGCAAATCATCCAGGTTCTTGAAATCCCTACTAGGATTCGAAACCCCCGACTCAAAGCTACGACTCCTCATCTAGGGTTTCTGTGTTTCGACTCAATCCTACCAGAACTCTTCGATACATCGCTGTTGTAGCAATCGACTTCATAGTTCTTTCTCTGACTCGGGCTCTTCTCCAGCGATCACAGATTTAGAGGCGTTCAACGGTTACGATAGCCGCCATAGCAGGGTCTTCTATGCCCAATCGCAGTGCCAGATATGTTTGTTTCTATGGAATCGAATATCCGAGGGCACATCAGGTATGAATTCCCCGCTTATGTGTATCAAGAGTTTGAATTAGGGTTTTTTCATGTGTCAATTGTGAAGTTGGGGATTCGCTGAACTTGAAGTGGAGGAAGGTATATGTTATTTACCGTTTCATATTTAAGCTCTGTCTTTCCCAAGGTTTAAGGTAATTTTGTATAAGGTGCTGTAAATATTGGTTGATTCCATAGTTTAAGATAACAGCAGGAGGCATAAAAGCACAATATGAATAGGGAGTAGAGCAAATAGTTCCATGAAATAACCAGTGTTGCGAGGTATATGTATGAAAACTGAAGAGTGTCAGGATTCTAACATAGATTTCCTTGATGGTTTGGGCTATCTCCTAGAAATAGAGAAGGAATTGATTTGGTTTAGATCTGATCTAACGCGATATTCCTAGGCAATGGATAATATAGGCACCCGAAAGTGTGTAAGAGAGTATTATCAGGTTGAGTCTTAAAAATATCCTCATAAGGAAAATAATTATCAGAACTCCTAGGAGGTAAACAGTTTATGTGAAAAGGGGCATTGGCATATGCATTATGATAATAAAATTTATATGGATTAAGAGGTTATCAGATTGATTTGGAACTATTACAAGCATTTCATGTTGTATTTAGAGATTTTGGAAGAAACAAGAAGAGGCGAAATAGGAGAAACATGGATTAAGATGGATAGCCAAAACGTGAGCGCAATTATTCAAGCGGATGAATTTGATTGCAGAGAGATCCATACCTTACATGTTGTCTTTGGAATTTTTTAATATATACAGATAAAAGAAAATTTTATATTACCTTAACACATTCTTACATATAAAAACCAGATCTACTAATTAGAAAATTCACACATCGATATTTATCCATGTTATCTAATTGGAAAACTCAATTGGCTTTTTGAATGGCAGATGAGGTTTTTTTTAACATTTTCTAAAATAGGTTATTTCTGAACAAATATTTAACTACTTCTGTTTACAATGGATCTTTTATTTGTGATCTGCATGCAGTTTTGTAATCAATTTTCATCTAAATTTTATTATTTTTAGCTGTTTTTGTACTTTATTTGTGAATCAAATATTTTCCAGCCATATCACAACCATTTTTCTTTTATTGATCACTATCAAATGGAAAAAAATATTCATATTCTCCTTATTTTCTTCATTTACATTAACTGTCTATATATGTATGTACCCAACCCTGTTTATTCTTTCATTTTGCTTAGCCTTAGTCTGCTTACCAGTGGTTGCCAAGCTGGTGAACACCAGCATCATTACAATAGACATGGGAACAGTTAATAAACTTCAAGCTTATATAAACTAAATCAACTAATAGTATTCATTCTTCCATTTTCAGAATAACTTTATTCATGAACTGGCTCTTTATTTACTTTCTTTTATTCGATGCAGTTACTTGAAACTCATTGTAGGAAAACTTATGCGTATATTTTCATCTAAAAGGTACACATTCTCCTTTATTATTTTTCTTCTATTGCTTTTTAAGGCATGCGTTTCATACCTTAAAACTAACTGTTATGGTTGATTACACTTTTATATTTAAAAGAATTTATTGATTTCTTTTACCAACTTCTCATGCCCAATAAACTGTTTCTGATATCTTCTCAAAGTTAATTAAATTGGATATGCTTTAAGAGTACCTTTCTTTGTGGTCTGTTTTATTGACCTCTATACATTTTAGTTGCTGTTATTGCTTTTGTGATCCTTTTGACAGCCCATACACCGAATTTTTGTAACGAACAATCTGTTGTTTAGCTTTATTTCAGAGGGTTGAAGTATTTGTTAGATTTTTTTTAAACTTTTCAAACCAAATTATAAGATTTTTTTGGATAAAAATTAGGAATTTACTTCCTGACATATAGATGTAGTAATTTTGGAATTTTTTTTCATCCAACAATTTTGTTTTATTGTTGACTTCTTCCAATTAAATGTTGATCTTTGTATGTCAAATTTGTTTAAATTGAAAAGATAAATTCATCTCATTTTTTTTATCTTAAAGAGAATTGTGATCGGATAAAAAATTAAATAAATAAATAAATATGATGAAATGTTAAAAGATTATTTGGAAAATATTGACTTCGCGTGTAAACAAGTGCTGTCTGATGTTCAATTGATTATATTTGTTACTTGGTAAAATATTTTTAGGTTTGATTGACTTATTTAATCAGCATGTCAAGCCAGTTTCTTTTTGTCAAACATCAGTTGCCATTATGAGTTCTCAAACAATTATAGCAACAACCTTCTCTCTGTTCTCAGATTTGCTACACTTAATTTTATGTTTCAGTTATATGCATTAGATGGAGTTACTGATCTTAAGTTCCTGGAACATTATCCAGTTTCGAGACTATTAGGTGATTGTTTGATTCTGTTTTATATATTCTTCAAATTCCCACTATGCAAATCCTGTTATCGATTTATTCACTGCCAAATGTACCTGATTATGACTATTTTTTATGCATTTAACTTTCTGTTTAGTAATTTCACTAAAAACATGCAATTTGTATTCTTGACATAGGTTGTCTTGAAGTGGTTGGAAGTGTTAAATGCGAAGAGCTTGCATCATGGGAGGATGTTCCTGAAGGGGTTGGCATGTTTTCTCTCAAATAAAAGCCTTATTGGCGCCAAGCGTGAGGGAATGCTAGACGTTTGGTAATTTCTCCTCCGACATTTTTGGCCTTTTAGAAATTGTTGATTGTTACTAAATTCACTTTCTCTAGGATGTAACTTATTAAGGTTTTGATTCGCACCTATCTATTTTACAACATTATATTTAAATCCAACACCGGACATTAAATTAATATTGTTAGAAGTTACTTTAATCTCACTGCAATGTCAATTTATGTTAAACACCCAACAACTGACACATGAATTCTTTCATATTCAAATGTCATTGTGACAACTTAAAATACATACGAAACTTAAAATACATACGAAACTGTAATGTTTTATGCTATATGCTTATTTACATAAAACCTTAGATACCGTAACAACGCGCGGTCGATTTCTAGTTATATTATATTATATAAGTTAGTGGAGTTTTTTTAGTATTCTTTTAATCTTTTCGTGAAGTAGTTGTTGGAATAATTATAGTTTCGACTAATTTAAAGTTTTTATTTATTTCGTTTTAGTTTTCATTACACGAACAACTTTAGAAATATATTTTAGTTTTTAACTTATTAAATTTAATTTCATACTTTATGTGCATTTTTAACATTTTTATATGACACAATTTACTGTTATATTTTAAAAGGTTTTTTTTAAATATAAAAACTAAGTAATTTTATTAGAAAATTTCGACACTATTTCAGTATATGAAACTATATGACCTTCTAGATGAAAAGCTCTGGTGTCCGTTAATTAATTAAAATAAAACAATTAATAGGTTTGTGCAATTTAAAATACAAGTTGTAAGTTTAGGGAGTGAAGTGAAAAAATGAAGTGAATAACTGACACATTGGAAACTAGCACATTTTGACCCCTCAAATTTTACTTATTTTCGGATAATAAATTCTGATACATTTTTATGAAGGACTTTTGTCCAAAATTAAAAAATTCCGCGTTGACGACCCCAACCAAGGGATGCCGTCCCTTGGACCCCGCTTTGCTCGGTGGCGATGCCCCCGAACCCCTGTTAGTCCCGACAAAAAACTTTTGGAACGCTATCCCTGAATTTTTTTCCTGAATCCGCCCCTGATACTTCCAACTATGATTTTTCCAAGTAAGTTTGTAGGTGTGGGTAGTGTTCTTCAATGACATCCCAATATTCATTATGTGTCTTCTAATTCTCTCACAATCAATTAACTTTCTTGGTGTCGGACTCCCTACTTCCCTGAATTGCTAAGATGGGATGTTATTTCACAATGATAATTAACTCTTATCCACTCCAACCCATTTGATAAAATGGATGCACTTGGATTAGTAGCCTAGTAATAAGAGTTAAATGTAACATTCGTGTCTAACCGTTTTGACAAAACCTGACCCATTTGAAACTTTCACGTATTTTTTATTCTCGGTTTAATATTTATCAAAAAAATTTCAACTATTTACTAATTTAAACTTTAAAATAATCCATAATCATTTTCCAACATAAAATATTTAATTTGGTTAACTTTTGAATAAATTGATTAATAAAAAACGCAAATAATGAAAGTTATGGTGTTTCGCGGAAATTTCAGTATTGAATCGGAATTCTCGTATAACTCAAATATCACATTTTCAATGTCCTAATATCATTACTCAAAATCAATGATTGGTTTGTGTGTTTGTATATATGACTTGTCGCTTTAAAACGAAAATAAAACAATTTGTGATTTTTACGCGTTTTCGATACGCGATTTATCGTTTATCAGGAATCTCGAGGGTCTAATTTGAAAAATATATTTTTGGAATGTTGATCAATCATTTCATGAAGTTTAGAAATTTAATTTGATGGTTTATAGAAGTTTGGTTTGGAATAAACGAGTAATGAAAAAAAAAATAAGGGTGGTACCCCCCCCCCCCCCTCATGGACCGCGAGGGGTTACTCAGTTGTTTCCGCGACCCGTAAAGCCCTCTTGGGAAGCCCGCACTTGGCTGATCATGATTTTGAGCCAGGTCATGGGTTAAATCTTATCCTAAACTTGATTAATATTCAATATAACTTCCAATAATTATCACTTATCACTTATGATCGATTAGAAACCTTCTGGAACATTCAAACACATCCTAGATCAAACCTAATTGATTAATTTATCAATAAGTCAACTTTTCAAACTATGTTTATCCTTATCTCCTTGAATTCGACTTCGACACGAACCTCTGCTCGACATCCTTCAACCTTAAATTTCTCTTTCCTAGCTCTCGTTCGTGTTTTGAAAAGTCAACGGCCAACAATTTGACCGTCTGATTTAGTGGTCTTACTAACTTGAATTCGGGTAAGTTTTTTCTAGAATCTCCTTTTAGTTTAGAAAGCTCTTCAAAACCCCTCTTCTCTTTATAGTTCATGAAGAGTTAATCGAGAAGTCAAACGTACGTTCTTAAAACATAATTGGGGATTTCATTCTAAATCAAATTAAACACTATATAACTGGTGTTCAATCATTCTAAACAGTTTAATGATGTTATTATGATGCTCTGAAACAACAAAACATGACTTTAATCATAAAGTTTAGAGCTTTTATCAATGACTCATTAAAATCTACGACTTTTTTTCTACTAAAATCAATAATCGAATGTTTCGTAACGATTTACACATAAGATTTTGTCCTGGACTTTCTGTAAACACGAGTAATTGTGTTAGGAATCATAATCATGAATAATTATGTAATTCTGTAACTTTGGGCTATTTTTGTAATTATTAAAACTACACTTGAAATATTTTCATTTTTAACCCTGTAGTTTAGGAATTATCATATTAGGGACCTAAGTTTGATTTTGTTTTTCAAATTAGACACATAACACTTTAGGTCAACTATTCCTACAATTACAAATAAGTTCGAACTAGAATGTTAATTAAAACAAACGTTTTCATGTTGATGCTTGAAATGGATTGGACATGTACTAATTGGAAGGGTGAAAGCATCAGTAGTTAGGGTCTCTGTCTAGGTTGGCATTGCGTATAAACTCGGACCTACCGTCGGACTTGGATGCCTACCTGGGATGCCCTGATGAGAGTATCATAACATATAGGCCAAAACATGTTCGAAACGTCTAAAGTTCTGATGCAACTAAACTAAATATTTTGACACATTAAAAATATTCCCCCAATTCCTTATGAACGTAGAAATTTAGTAGTTTTGGTTCCTCGTATTCATTTAGCATGTTCGTTTCAATTAGGCTAATCTCGGGATTCGCTATTCCTCTGTGTTCGGAGTTATCTCTCGACACTCGCACTAATTATCATATGAGTACTCATAGCCCCTCTTTCCTTTTATTATTTTAAGGTGTAACATTTATCTATATTCAAATCATTAAATACTATATTTCTCTAAACATGTATGCGATTCTATGTTATTTAGTGTTTGAAACTTGTGTGTGGATAGAAAGTTTGGTATTCGTTAATTTCTAGTCTCTATTCTCTGATCATTTGTGTACCATTAATAACACCGTGCCTATGGCAACAATAATAGCTATTGGTTGATGACCCACCCGCGAGATCGAAAATGATATTCTAATTTTCAATTGGTGATTGCTCCTTATATCCTCACAGGATTGGTTACACAACATCATTGTTCATTTACATGTTTTATCATATCATATGAATGTATCACTTCACATGTTTTAAATCTATATATATAAATATAATCTATAAGCCTATGTTTATTTACCAACTACTTTGTAGTTGAGACTTTATCTTATATATGTTACAAGAAACCATACTTGAGTTGCTTTTGTGATCACGCTATGATTGGTGAACCTAGATAACGACTTTAATTCTGTTTTTATGTTTGATTGTTTTGTTTGATTTTTTCTTGTAAAACTATTTATATTTGTTGAATAAAATGACACTTTTAAGTAGATTGGAATGTATTTAGTTGTCATGAGCATCTAGACAATTATCGCGCCCCGATATTTTCGTCATCAGTTGGGATGTGACATTAAAGACTCTGTAAAGACCATCCGAATTCAAAACCTGGTTTGGAGTATTTTAGGACGCATTTAGTTGTGGAAAACAGGGGGTGTTTTCCATTTCTGTTTTCCAAGAAAACAAGGAAACACAGAAAACGCGTTCAAATTGTATTTTTTAGAAAACGTTTTCCAGGAAAACAGAAAATAGTGTTTTCTAAATTTTAACTAAAAATGGAAAACACATTGTTTACTGTTTTCTGATTTCTATTTTCGTTTTCCAAATATATACAAAAGAAAAGGGGCGTTCATTTTCTAGGGTTTATACGCACAGCCGCTCGACCTCTCCTCCGTTAAGAAATACTTATTATTTTAAATCTTTTATATATGTATTGTCTTTACTTTATGTGTTTTATTTTAATATTTTTGTTATTTAATTTGTCACATGTAAGGAAATATAATGAAATGTAGAAATAGAAAACAAATAAAAAACAATTGATTTGAACATGTTTTCTAGTTTTCTAATTTTGAAAATGAAAATTCCATCTTTCAAATTTGAACGCGTTTTCAAAAAGTTTCATGTGTTTTCTAGAGATGGAAAACTCATTTCATTTTCTAGAAAACTAGAAATGAAAAATTAGAAAACATTTTCCACAACTAAACGGCCCCTTAGGGGTCTCAAAATGGCGTATAGTTGTTAAAAAATTAATACACTAGACTGAATTTAACGAAAATAAAAAACCTAGCATAAAGAAGTCATCTTCAAACTTCTAAACTTTAGTAGGTTTGTTTCCAAATGTATAATAGGACTTTAGGGGAGGCGGTATGGGAGGGTTACCGTGGCCCGGTTCCAAGGGGAGCCGGCCGACTCCTTGGGCCAACCATACCGCCTAAGGCGGTTCCCCTCCCATGGCTCGCCAATTTGGTCTTCCCCGGTTCCTCCAAGCCATCGAGAGCCGCCCAAATGTAGCCGTTTGTTTTGATCGTTGAGCCCCCAACGGCTCTTTCCTTTTTTTGTTTTTTTTTGTTTTCTAGTTTTACTATATATACACACCCAAATATTTTATAAACCACACCTCATACTTCCATTTCATCTCCACTTTCTCTACCAAATATTTTATAAAATGAGTCTTTACGATGAAGACGACTTTATTCCACCACCCGAGATTGGGACTTCGTCAAGCAGCTCCGATGGTTCGTACGAGAACGCGATGAATTACCTTAACCTATGTATTAACGTCATCCAACAAGAAGAACAAGAAGAACAAGAAGAGGTTTCCGCTCCTAAATGGAGGAGACGTATTTTCCGTGATCGTGAAAACGGTCACCAACGATTGGTGGAACTTTATTTCGCCAAAAATCCCCGTTACCATGAGGGAATTTTTAAAGACCGATTTCGTATGTCTAAACGGTTGTTTCTGAAGATTGTTGACGACATCACAAACAACTTTCCGTGGTTCACATCCCGTTTGGACGCGACGAAGAGGGAAAGTTTCACACCTTTACAAAAGTGCACGGTGGCTATTCGTCAGCTCGCTTACGGTAACGTTCCTGACGAATATGATGAATCTTTAGATTTTTCTGAAAGAACTGCACGTGAATGCCTACACTATTTTTGTGATGCCGTAATTAAGCTTTACAAAGATGAATTTTTGCGTTCACCTACTAGCCATGATATCACTCTTTTATATAATGCCCATTTAGCAAAACATGGTTTACCGGGTATGATAGGTAGTATCGATTGCACTCATTGGGAGTGGAGAAATTGTCCTAGAAAGTATAGGGCACAATATCATCGTGGTGATCATAAAAAACCGACAATTTCACTCGAGGCGGTTGCGTCCCAAGATATGTGGTTTTGGCATGCGTTCTTTGGTATTGCAGGTTCAAACAACGACATCAACGTGCTTAATCAGTCACCTTTGTTCAACAATGAGATGCATGGAGTTGCACCTAGAATGCCATTTGTTTGCAACGGTCGAGAGTACAAACGTGGATATTACCTTGCGGATGGCATATATCCCCCTTGGTCGGTCTTTGTGAAGGCATTTCCACATCCTTATGAGATTAAAGAGAAGAAAATGAAGAAGATACAAGAGGGGGCTAGAAAAGACGTCGAAAGAGCGTTTGGTCGGATAAAGGAAAAGTGGGCAATAGTGGATCGAAAGGGTCGTCCAATAAAAAAAAGCTAATGGAGAACATTATGTACGTTGTCATCATTCTACACAACATGACTCTCAAAGACGATAGCCTTGCTATATCACCGGTCCACATTCGAGATCCGCCAGTTAACCGGGTTCTCGACCCGAATGTTATTTTCGAATTGCGAGATAGTGAGACTCATTTTAAACTCAGATTCGATATCACCGAGCACATCCAAAACACAATAGAAGTGTTTTTAACCGATGAGGAGGTGAACGCAAATCCTCAACCCTAGATTTGTATTTTTTTAATAAAAGTTGTAATTTTTTTTTATTTTTTAATGAATGTTGTTAAAGTTGTAATTTTATTTTTTCTTTTAATGAATATTGTTTACTTTTATTATTGATTATTTATTAAAAATATTTTATATATATAAAAAAAATCGCATGGCTTCAAGAAGCCACACCACAACCATACCATGTGGTGTGGCTTCAAATGGCTTCATTTTCCCTCTATTTGAGTTGGCATGCTCCTATTGGTTGGTGGGCATGGCTTCTTGAAGCCTTGTGGCAACCATACCCCCTCCCCTTACGTTCATGCATCAATTTATGTGGGCTTCCTATTTCAGATAGACATTTTCGATCTTTTAAAATGAAAAAGGTTATTTTCGGTGAAACAACTATAGGATTGTTGTATTTTGTAACGTCTTTCTTTTTAAAGGTTATGTCTAGTGGTGTGACAGTATAAAGGTGACTAGCCTGTCACGTAGAATGTGATATGATAATAACAAAATGTGTAGCGGGTGAGTGATGTGAATGGTGATTGTATGAATGCAGTGTTTGATTTAAAGGAGGTGTAGTTTTTTTATTGGTAAGAAAAATTCCAAAACGCTAGCTTCCTCTATTAATGGCACCACACCATAGCCCTGAAAATGCCCCTAGCGACGATGTGGGTGGCGTTTTCAAGCGTAAAAGAGGCTACCACATCCCCATCACGTAACGATTATATATGGCCTAACAATAATTCCTAGATATTGTAGGATAAACACGACAATATCTGTACCTTGCCGGATTTGAACACCCAATCTTGATGTGAGGCACACCACTTAACCACCGGGACCTGTTTGATATTTAACAACTTGTTTGGATAATCATTGGGGTTGTGGCCTAATGAGAGAGGTTTTTCCTCTTGGAACACTATTTGGGGAGGTTATAGGTTTAAATCTTGACCATTGTAAATATTAAAGTGTAGTTTAATGGTAGGGTATGAGTTGAATAATATTCCGCTAAAGAAAAAAATGGATGCATTAATTTATGTATGTAGGCTCCTTGTTTCATACGATTATAAATTTACGTATTTGATACTCAAACACCAACACAAGGCCGAACTAAATATGACATCAGCCACAACTCCGCTAACATTTACCCTCCGAAAAAATCCACCGGAGCTCATCCTTCCGGCTAAACCCACACCTCGAGAACTGAAGCCTCTCTCTGACATTGATGATCAAGATGGCCTTAGGTTTCATATTCCAATGATTTATATTTACCAGGGGGATCAAAAAATGGGGCATAGAAACCTGGCGAATGTGATCAGGGAGGCGTTGGCTAAGGTGTTGGTGTATTACTATCCATTTGCCGGTCGGCTAAAGGAAGGTCCGACAAGGAAGCTGGTGGTGGATTGCTCTGGAGAGGGTGTGCTATTTATCGAGGCAGAGGCGGACGTTACACTAAAGCAGTTTGGGGTGGAGCTTAAGCCACCGTTTCCATGTAGGGATGAGCTTTTATGTGATCTTCCCGGATCCGATGGCTTTCTTGATTCGCCATTGTTCCTATTTCAGGTATATAAAGCTTTATGCGATTAATTTTTCTCGTTAATTAATTGCTAAACGTTTTCTTGTTATGTGACACAGCCTAATTATCAATATCATACAAATTCTATTATTTTTCAATTTTGATTGTTAGGTGACACGACTCTTATGTGGAGGTTTCATTATTACTACATGTTTCAACCATACCATGTGTGACGCATTTGGATACCTACAGTTCATGATAGCATTGATTGAAATGGCGAATGGCACATCAACACCAACAACACTACCCGTTTGGCAAAGAGAGCTGCTTTGTGCAAGGGATCCACCGCGTGTGACATGCGTTCATCATGAGTTTGAGGAAGTGGCACTCAAGGATGGTGAAATCATCCCACCAGATGCCATGATAAATAGGTCATTTTTCTTTGGACCTACTCAGATTTCAGCTCTTCGTAGGTTCGTTCCATCACACCTCAAACGTTGTTCCACGTTTGACGTGCTAACTGCCTTCCTTTGGCGTTGCCGTACAATCGCGCTCCAACCAAACCCTGAAGATGAAATGCGTATGATGATCATAGTTAATGCACGTTTAAAAGTCTCACCTCTTATCCCCCTAGGATACTATGGAAATGGTTTTGGCTGGCCAGCTGCCATTTCCAAAGCTCGAGACCTATGTCACAAACCATTTGGACACACATTAGAGCTAGTGATAAAAGCTAAAAATGAAGTCAATGAAGAGTACATAAGGTCTACCGCTGACCTAATGGTAATCAAAGGACGACCTAACTTCACAACTGTTGGAAGCTTTATGGTATCAGATCTAACACGTGTTAGATTTCTTGAACTTGATTTCGGGTGGGGGAAGGCGGTCTATGTCTCGGCTGACCACCATATTGCTAGTTTTTATTCTCGTTATATAAATCATAAGGGTGAATCTGGAATCATGGTACCAATCTGGCTACCACCTGTTGCTATGAAGAGATTTGTCACACAGTTCGATAACATGTTAGCTAGCGTCGGACATTAACAAACATGTTATCCAAGAAAAAGTAACCATTATTTCAAAATATAGTTTGTATGTTAAATGGTTGTATAAACGGTATAATTTCTAAATAATCAATCAGATGATGTAGATTGAATGCTTAAGATCGAATCAATATAAGTGGTTTAGTTACGTGTTAATGGACGGGACATGATTATTTATGATGTTTTTTGAATAAACTTTTTCAAAGATTTATGATGTTTTTGAACATGGAACTTAAATATGTTCATCTAAGTATTTATTTAAACTTAAAACCATAACACCCACACCAACGAAAATCCCATATTATATTTAAACTTAAATATGCAACATGTAGTATGAACGGAAGAACCATAATGGGTAACAATATACACAATACTTGATGCATGGCCACCCTTGCACAACAAATAAAATATAAATGTATGATAACCGTCTAGTATCTCAACCATTTCCAACTCCAACTTCAATTCCAATTCCTCTCGTTATTCGAATCATCTCGTAAAGACCATCTTTCGTGTTACAATATGTTCAAGCCCGCTAAACCTCTAGTAAGACCAATAAGCATCTAGTAAGCACATTAAGCATCCATCAGCCCATTGATCAATTTACGGATCACTTGAGCCCATTAAGAGTTAGACTTGGGCCGTAAACATGTAACCGATTCAACAGGCCCATTAAGATGTAACCTGGGTCATAGCTTGCGACGGATAAGAAGCCCATTAGCCCTAGGCCTGGGCCGGGTTAGTAGGATTAAAACTTAGACATTTATTTTAAGTATAAAACGCCCACCTAGGATACCCACATTGAACCGGCCAAACATAAGCCAAACTTGAGGGATTAGAATTATAAATTTGCCACCCAAAGTAACCAATAAAACCCCGTGCATGGCAATCACCCAATCATTAAGGTTGCTTGTAAACCCCTCAAAAACCAACCCTTAAACTAATCAAAATCCATGCACTCATCTCACACCCTATTGGACCTCTATCAAATGGTCGAACAAGGTGACTGGTTATACTCCCCTTGGGTTCACTCGCACACCACATTTCACTTCTCTCCCTCCCTCTCACTTTCCCTCGATCACTGCTCTCATTCTCTCCAGCTCTCTTAACCGAAACCCCCCAATCACATAGAAAGATTGAACAATCGGTTGTTCTCAATTCTCTATCATCACCAACCATCGATCATCATCATCCATCACCATCTCATCGCCATCATACCTCCCTCCGGTTACACCCTTTTTCCCAAACACCATCAAGCGAACTCCTATACGTGACCCACGCATGTTGTCATCCATCATCACTCGAACACATGACTAAGAAGGTGATAGTCTTACCGCCACCCGCTCTACAACCTATGGTTACGGATTCAATGGAGGTGACTAACACCCTTATAGAAATATTCAAGGCCGATAGCAATCTCCCGTCCAACTCATAAACATGGTCTCTAAAGGTATAACCTTTATTTAATTTGTTTTGTCTATTCGTTACTATCAACTCATAAGTTGTGTCTTATCTACTGGTTGACATCTAGGCTAAAGTGAAACAAAAATCGATAAAGTGTTATACAACATGAACATAGGTTATACACTAGATATAACACGTTAACATGTCACCTAACACAATCAGGATTAAGAACTTTTTTACCTACAAATATGTGTACTATCGACGAAGCAAGATAAACCAACAATATGATTTCGGTTAAACAAACCTAATGTTTGTATGTTTGTAAATGACTAATCTTTATATATTAAACTATGTTTTATGTGATACTATAACCAAAAACTAAATTGTTAAACACATGCAACCACGGAAAATCACTTGGGATCACTAGTTGGAACCGGGCCGGAACTACTTTTGAGCAATTAATATTTGAAAAATGCAAAATTGGAACAATATTTCGGGCAATCTTAACCAAACCATGATTTGAGCAAACTTTTTGAAACTATTTATGCAACTTCTAAAACCTATTCTTGTAAATGACTATCGCCTTAAGATGAAAACTTTTTGCTAACAAACTTTATGAATCCATTTAAAGTTTTGAACAAACTTCCCATAATCGCTCTTGCGATCATCAAACGAGTAGCAGTTTGAAAACAAATCTTTTTTATAAACGTTCTGAAACACTACTTGAAAGTAAAAACCTTGCCAACAACTTGAAACGTTTTAAAACACTACTTGAAAGTAAAATCTTACACACTCAACCTTGTTTACTTATTTTATTTTTGAAAACGCTATAATGATCGACCACATAATTGTTAGGCTTTTGGAAATCCTTAGGTGATAAGATGCCACACTTAGCCAACTCTATGACCTATACATACTCACTTCAAAATGCAAACCATTTGTTTCTCTAACTAAGTGTTTTATCGTGTCATTGAACTTTGCCAACTCTTTTGGAAACTATAAACTTCTGCATGACCCCTTAGGTTAGACTTCAAACTTAGTATTTTAGAGATTTTATTGTTGCCTCTAGTTTTAGGTGGCCGAACGCTGATGCACCTACCCAACAAAGTAATGATAAACTTAAGTACATAACACACAAATATCTAAGAACAAATGAAACACAATGAAACACAGGTTTACTAAGGGAAACCAATAGGGTACGTTTATAAGGCAACTCGACAATTGCAAAGGAACTCATGTAATAGTGAACTTGTCATACATACGGATTCTAGAGGGTGACCCAAGGGTAGAATCCTAGATGCAACGAACGAGTGGCAATGAAGCTATTATATCACACTATTTATGCGCGCCTTTGGGTTGTGTCCCATTCAATAAACGTTCACGCAAAGTATTCAACAAACAACTAAACACACGAATATGCACTCACGGGTATTATCCATAACACGAACTAAACCAAATACACGTCCTTAGTGACTAACAAACTCCAAACAAATACTTGAGATCGCAAGGCATGTGTTCTCCAAACAACAAACATACATCAAACCTTGCCAACTAAAGCGCAAAGCTTAACACTTTCTTACCACAAGTATGCACGAAATCTTCACACATGTGTCCAAAAATCCAAAGTATACACACGAACATGGATATCATCCAATCTCAATACGAACAAAATGACCAAACTTAGCATACGAACAACAATACGCGTGCAAACCTCGAATTTCATGTTTTCTTGAGCACAAAACACACGTTACACACAATGGAACAATGGGTAATGATACCCCTATAAATTTACTAAAAACGTGCACAAAATAAAAAGTCTACTACACATATCCCTTTTTGCACACAATGAATCTCTGATTTCAATTAAAAACCCTCATCTTCCTACTATTTTTTTCCTAATTATCACCAAGTGCACATATAGACACCGAATAGCTACGCTAATTTTGCCACATCTAACCAACCTCGATGATGTTTTAACTCTTACGAAACATTCATTCTTGAAAGTATTTCCTTTGGCAATCATTTTCCTTTATAAGTCACACCACGTCGAACATGAAGACCCAACACTTCACACACATTTACTCCTTGGAACAACTTCCTATCACTCTCGCGATCACAAAATCCATTACGACTACAACAATTACACAACAACGAACTACTAGGAACCTTAACCCAACAAATCTACTTACATATGTACTTACTTACAACATTATTTTCTTCCAACACATGTTTCACTTCGGATGAATCCTTGAATTTTTACCTTCCTCTATACTTATATTTAATTCAAGTATGTTCTTTACGTAGGAAGCAAGTCATTCGAGTAAGACGAACGATATGCTATACAACAGAGAGCACATCTTTGGCCTCTTGTGGGCTAAACTTCATAAAATCATCCTACACTTCCATAAAAGACACCCATGACCCTTTGACCTTGTCCTCATCACAGGACACTCGTGCCTTACTTATTAACTACATGATACACCTCGATCCTCTCTTGTTTACCAAAATCCATTTGCATCGCCAGGAGCTTGCACACTCCCGCACCTTTCCTTCCTATTTTCGCTTGATCCTCACTAGACGACGGTATGGCAAACACTTTAACATGGGGAGCCTACCTTGAAACTACATATTCGCCTTCTATGACCAACATAAGAAACTTAACACAACGATAATAGACGAAACGTGAAGACGACCAAGAAGAAATCCCCAGCCATCAGATGATCAACTTAAAAGAGCCTACGAAAAATATCAAGCAACGCCACTGAGAAACAAATTATCTACATGGAAGAAATTGGAAAAAGAGGATGGAAATATAAGAGACAGGATGGTCACATTCACTTGAACAAGGGGATTTCGATCAAGTTCAAAACTGTTACCGCAATAATGATGATTGACGCCAACCCTGCCTAGACAAGAATAGCTCAACAAATTAAAGATAGCCAACAAGGAAGAGAAACCGAAATCTCACGCGAAGATAAGAAGAGATAAGGGAAAAAACCCCAATACAAGGAGAATTGGGACGGAACATACATGGGAAGATGATTCACAAGCATAAAAGGCGATAAACACAACAACTCTACGTGACAACAAAAAGTCACGTTATGAAATTAAATCCCAAGTGATGGAAGCATACTACAAGCCATGGACACTAAACTTTCAAACGTTCAAGTCGATGACAAAAGTGGTTATACAAAGAATTACAAGACTCAAGACGAACAACAACAACAACAAGAACTACATAACATGCACAATGCTGGATAACGAATCAAAACCAAAGGAGAACAAACCCGCATACGTAACCTCTCGAATCACTTATAAAATTCTTGTATTCCATGACATGTTTGTTTTCACATGATTACTTCACATAGACTTTCACTTTTGAACCCTCGCAATACGTTGCAACTTAATGCTACTCCATGTACTCTCTTCTCACGATTCCAATAATTTTTTACGATTAACGACTATTTATGTAACCCTCTTGACTTGCAACATGTCCTTAAATCCTCGCATCAATGCTATTTAGACTATCTACTCTTGCGACAAATCTAATGCTACCTTTGACGACAATTAATTGACCTCGTGAACTATCCGTATCCAATCTCATCGTTAACAATGAATCTTTGCGGACTTGTAATACCCTCGATTGAACTTACCATTCTTCCGACATGAATCATTGATAGATTTATCGCTCTCTCGCTCTCTCAACTATTATTTCAACCTAAACCCTTATTGACTCACAACCGTCGTATCGGATTAGATCCCTTAAATGCACCGCTATTACATGAACAAAAACCTCTTAGAACTTAAGTTTCTTTAAAGACCCTTTTACCACTACATTCTCGTTCTAAGAGCTAATCTTTCCTTATATACGTTCCTACACAGAACGATCTCTGCAAACGACTCTCATAAGATTCTACGAATCTACATCCTCAACCTGTATATTCTACTGACTCGCATCCCTCACAATTGGACTTGCATTTCCAAGACACGACACTTCGTATAAACAATGACAACTTTAGTTTCAGGACAAACTCCCTTAACATGGGGAGGATGTAACACCCACACCAACAAAAACCCCATATCATATTATATAAATTTCATTGTAATTCATTGTAAATTTTTGTGTCGTTTTCACAAACAATTATGCAACATGTAGTATGAACGGAAAAACCATAATCGGTACAATATAAACAATACTCGATGCATGCCCACCCTTGCACAACAATCATAGATAAATGTATGATAACCCATCTAGTATCTCAAACATTTCCAACTCCAACTTCAATTCCAATTGTTCGAATCATCTCGTAAAGACCATCTTTCGTGTTAGTACAATATGTTCAAGCCTGCTAAACCTCTAGTAAGCCTAATAAACATCCAGTGAGTCCATTAAGCACCCATTAGCCCATTAAGCAATTTATAGATCACTTGAGCCCATTTGGAGTTAGAATTGGGTCGTAGAAACGTAACCGATTCAACAGGCCCATGAGGATGTAACCTGGGTCGTAGCTTACGATGTATAAGAAGCCCATTAGCCTTAGGCTTTGGCCGTGTTACTAGAATTAAGACTTACCCATTTACTTTAAGTATAAAACCCCCACCTAGGATACCCACATTGAACCGACCGAACACATGCCAAACTTGAGGGATTAGAATTATAAATTTGCCACTCACAATAACAAATAAAAACTCTTGCGTGGCAATCACCCAATCATTGAGGTTTCTTGTAAACTCCTCACAAGCTAACCCTTAAACCAATCAAAATCCATACACTCATCTCACACACCCTATTGGACCTCTCTTAAACGGTCGACCAAGGTGACTGGTTATACCACCCTTGGTTCACTTGCACACCACATTTCACCTCTCACTCTCTCTCCCCCATCTCTCTCACTCTCCATCGATCCCTCCTCTCATTCTCTTTAGCTTTCTTAACCGAAAACCCCCAATCACACTAGCAAGCTTGAACGACCGGTTGTTCTCAATTCTCTATCACCAACCATCGATCATCATCATCCACCACCATCTCATCGCCCTCATACCTCTCTCCGACACGCTTTTTCTCAAACACCATCAAGCGAACTCCTATACGTGACCAACGCACGTTGTCATCCACCGTCACTCGAACACATGACTAAGTAGGTGATAGTCTTACCGCCACCCGCTTTAAAACCTATGGCTACGGCTTCAACGGAGGCAACCAACACCCTCATAGATATATTCAAGTCCCATAGAAATCTCTCATCCAACTCACAAACACGATCTCCAAAGGTGTAACCTTTATGTAATTTATTTAGTCTTATTATTAACTCATAAGTTGCGTCTTATCCATTGGTTAAACACTAGATATAACACATTAACATGTCACCTAACACAATCGGGCTTAAGAACTTTGTTACCTACAAATATGTGTACTATCGACGAATCAAGATAAACCAACAATACGATTTCGGTTAACCAAACCCAATGTTTATAAATGACTAATCTTTGTATTTTAAACTATGTTTTATGTGATATTATAACCAAAAACCAAATTGTTAAACACACACAACCATGGAAATCACTTTGGATCACTAGTTGGAACCGGGCCGGACCACACCCACAACCGGGTTAACCCCCAAAGGAAGCCCCGGTTGTTGGATCATAGAATGTGCACGAAACGAGTTGCTCCACTAACCTGTAGTGGTTGTGGATCGAGTAAAGGTAAACCACATGCATGCATGCATGCATGTAACCGAAAGCACGATCTACCTAACCAAAACCCAATCGGGCCTAATGAACCACAGAACTGGCCCAACAAACTATGACGAACTAGGAGCCCAACAACCCTAAATTGGGCCCTGCTGGATCAGGTCAGACTCAAGCAACAAGCCCAGAAAGTAGCGGCTTCGATTTGGGCCACTAACAGGCCCAACAGTGACTAATAATCTGTAAATAGTGGGCTCAAGCCCAAGAATAAAATGATTGGGCCCGACAGAAGCGACCAAGTCCATTAAGCATACGAGTCAGACCCGCTCACCTTGGATCTGGGCTACAAGTTCACTGGACCAACCTAGTAACTAACTATTTGGGGTACGGGTCTCGGGTTGAGGCCCATATAACTCATCGGGTTTTATCCAATAACTCTTTATGGTATTTTTGTATTAAAAACTATTAAAGCATATAACCGACACCTAAAATAATATCGTCAAAATGTATCAATATTTGAACTCTGAACCAAAACTATTTTCACCAAGCCAATAACCGACGCAATTTCATTAAACCTAGTGGACCACAATAAACAAGATTATTATTATTGAACTTTCAACATTTTGGTTAGGCTATTTAGATAAAACAAAACTCATAAACTATTTTCTAACCAACTGGGCCTACGCTACGACCCAATTTTAACCACTCAACCTAAGCCCACAATACATATTTCACTAACTGGCCTAAGGCCCAAAAGCCACACTTTCACTCACAACACGATGCCACCATATTCTAACATAATTGAAAAGTCACATTAGGAACACCTATGAACTAGAAGCACCTATTCTAAATAGACACAATCACTCATTCACTACATCAAATTGGATCTCAATCGAATATAGAAACGTAAATGATGGGATAACCACCCAAACTATTTTGGATATGCAAATGCTTAGGTGAGTTTCACTATCCTTTTCCCCTCTTTCCTTTTAATTATTTTTGGGGTGATACATATTCTATTTGTTTCAACATATATTTATGGTACTCTATTTTTTATAATTTATCATACTTGATTGTATATTGGATGCTCGATACACAATGACGCATATGTTTGGACTAGTGATACTTACCCCGGCTAGTCACATATGTACACAATCTTAGTCCTTGGTATAGGACCGCGGGTAAAATGGATAACACTATTTGGGGATAATGCCCCCACGTCCTAGTACCCATGTACTTCGGGATGCCCTCACAAGGGACGGCATTTTGGCCTTTGACACATCGCAAATCCATGGCTAGTTTCACCTTTGTTTATATTATATGGGAAGAATCTATTGGCGAGTGGTCGCGCGCAAAACAATTGAGTATGGACCACAACGGATAGAGGATGGTTGATTGTGGAACTATATGCATTTTAATGCCATGGCAACCCATGTTAGACGGGCCATCTAAGTGATTATTATTGTGAAAACATATGATAAAAACCTTATTTTGACACATGTACAATAAAACTTATGATTTTTGGTTAGACGAAACGATACTACGTTTTATTTAACCTAAAACCACATTTTAGCAAACACATCGACAACTATGCTTTACTTATTACAAAAGCTCCTTTTTGATAAAACACAACTACGATTATACTTTTGAAAAAACCCAAAGAGAAACTCATTTTCCTACGAATATTACTTTTGACTAACCTTGTGAACTCACTCAACTTTTTAGTTGAAATAAATTCTTTTTGAGTAGGTATCAGGTACCTAGCTTTGGACAACTTGGATTAGAGGACCAGAACATAGATTCGCTAGCGTACGCATGAAGAAAACCCTAGAAGACACTTAGCTTCCACCTTAGAATAGTCGAAACTTTAAATCTTGTATTTCATTTCCCTTGTTGTAATCATGTACTTTCAAAATTTTTATAGAATGTATTTTATTTTGGCTTTTCAAACGGATAAGATCTTGGTCATCTCGGCCTCCCAAGGGCCGAGGTGTAACAAAAACAAAGAGAAATTTTTATTTTGTGTTAACTACAAAATATAACAAAACCCTATTTTTGGTTAATAATTTTGAGATCTATAATCAAGATTGTGTAAATCTCACCAAAGTCTTTGTTGCGTTGTGCGGTGCGTATAAAAATTTGACAATTATGGGTTAGTTTCAACAACACGACTGCATTTAAGCTCTAAATTGAAAAGACACAATAACGAACTATTGCTATACGCCACATACACGGCCAAGTGCACCCATCGCCGCATAGTATAGTAATGGTAAGAAACCAAGATCGTCTAAGGACACAATGTATGGAAATGAGGGTTCTTGATACTTTGTCTAATTTGACATCTAACCAGACCAAACTTAAAGGTTAACATTTTTAAGGATAAAATAAAAAATAAAAAAATAAAGATGGTTTTAGTAAATTAATTTTAAGATAGTATCACTTGGGAGAACTCGTCAATGGCAATGTTGGTAACCTGTTTATTTATAATCTTCCCTTAAAATTATCACTAACAGGTGAGGGGGGCCGCCTCTCAACCTTAAATCCCATACCGTCCTCCTATTTTTCACCCGCAAAGGTGACTAATGGTATGAGCGTTCTATTAGTAAGAAATATAGTGTGTGCGAATGCCATTTAGTTGTAGGGCCTTATGGTCAAAGTACCAATACAATCGAATACGTTGTAATGAACCAGCAAGGGAACAACCCACACATCACATAATTTTATTATGAGAATTTATTTAAAAGGGGCTAAGGTCCGTTTTTCCATGCAATGCTCTTGCGCATACATGGGCGATCATAACCAAAGCCAAGTCTACTAACGCATCACTGTCATGTCTATGTAGTGGCAAAATATTACCAACCCTTTATCCCAACCATTACCTTCAGACCGCACATGCATGAAAACCAAGTTTGTTTACATACACATAAAACACTCGTATGTATTGTTTTGCATGGGGTGTGAGTCACCAAAAGGATCATCCATCGTCCCCCAGTAGGTGTCACAGGTCCGATTGATGAGCTTTTGACTTCTAAAATGGTCTGCAATACATACAATACATTTGTTTAAAAGGGTTAAAATAAACTTTCAAATTAAAGAGTTTTCATAAAGTCATTTTTACACACCTTAAGGTGAGTTTATAAACTCATTTTACCAACCCGCTAAAGATTTCTCTCCCCCCAAGTGAGTGTAATAATTTAGGCAAACATGGCTTTAAAGATATGCTTAAGAGAATATGAAAGATTCATAGACAAATGCAAATCAAATTCTACTTAAGTTAAAGTTCTTACAATCTTGACAAATAAACTAAATCACCAAAACAAGTGGCTCATAAACTGTACAATATGGTAATAAGCTAGAGGGAGAGAAGAATTGAGCGAGTTGTGAAATAAGGATAAACTGCCCTTTTATAGGTGAAAATGGAATCGGGCACGAGCATGCTTGGTCAGGGGCATGGGCCATGCCTATCAGGCGATCTTCGGGAATCATCTTTTCAATGAGCACGGGTGGGAGCATAGGTTGTTCTTGTCAGGAACTTCTCAAAGCTTGCTGAGGTGAGACACACCCTAGTTGGGGCACAGGCCGTGCTCAAGGTTAAAAATATAACTTTGTTATGTTTCTTTATATTTAGCTTCTTTGTAATTTTGACCTGGATTACACTGAAAAACTAAAAAGAAAATAATATGGTACTGTTTTGGTGATAGTTAG
Source organism: Deinandra increscens subsp. villosa (assembly GCA_039602395.1). Classification (NCBI taxonomy): domain Eukaryota; kingdom Viridiplantae; phylum Streptophyta; class Magnoliopsida; order Asterales; family Asteraceae; genus Deinandra; species Deinandra increscens. The sequence continues at coordinate 53,383,565 of JBCNJP010000008.1, forward strand.
TCAGAAATAACCCGTAATACGGGGAACATTTGATATAAAAATATGTATATTTTGGCACACATTAAACATCCCCACACTTGAATATTTGCTTTTCCTCAAGCAAAACTCAGTGACCAAGGCCTGAAATACCCGAAGAATTTGTAGGAGAGAAGTTTTTAAATCTGTTATGGTCTTGGTCTTGCGTCTAAAACCTTGATCTCCAATTACTTCGACCCTTTTTCTGCATTTGACTTGTTTATTCTATTTTTAGTGAAGTATTGAAAGCTACAGACAAGTTGTCACCCCCCCCCCCCCCAATTTCCACTAACGAACATTTACCGTGTAGAGAGTGACAAACCAGGACCCCAGTCCATTAGTTGCACCAAACAACCATTGAAGATAAAAAGGTTTGCATATTTATTTAAAACGTAAAATAAGAATTTTACATTGCGGAAGAGTAAACAAAACATTGTCAATCGAAGCAAAGTAATTTATACAAAAACTATGACAGAGTTGAAGGACTCATGCATGCATACTCGTGATACTCGAACACCTGCGAACTAAGAGAAACATGTTTAAAGAAAAAGTATCAACCAATGGTTGGTGAGTTCACAGGTTTTGATATCAAGTTAAGTTTCAGTCCATGGACCCCAACAGTTATAAGTCCATAAATAAGTTGTAAAGTTTATAACATATTTCCATATCGTAGGTAGCTAGCTGAAAGTTTCATGCCACTTAGATAGTTCGCAACCGACACTGGCTAACATGTGTAGGAAAATTCCTTACGTTTTTTTTGCCTTCGCCGTGTTTTCTCCCGAAACAATGGTATGTTAGGCTTATATTATTCTCAGTCCGACCGCTAGTCGGGTGGTGCATCACGTGACCGTTGAGCGGGGTTGTCAATCCCCAGTAGTACTACTCAATATTACCTTGATATCCCATATTAACGGTCCGATTTAGTAAGGACTTTAGTTTGTTTGTGTTTAGCAATCTAGTGCATGTGATTTGTTGGAAATATAAAAGTTGTCTAAAAATAGTAAATAATTTTACATGTTCTCTCCCCCAAAAAACATGTGTAAAGTGGGGTCGTGAAACTCACCTTTGGGTGCACAACTACTAACCACACATGAATAAGCGCGAATCATTTACACATAACCTAATATACGTGTATATAAGGTCGATTAGAGTTTATCACAAAAGTGCATTCATTAAGCACAACGGGAGTGTACAGAAATTTCCTAATGACTTAGAGAATCAGAATAGAGGAACACATGACCGACACAATGACCCGAGGACACGTTGGTTGATTTAATTTTTTGATAGCGTTATGATCAATTTTTTGATAGCGTTACGGTCCATATAGCATACAAGTTCTTATAAAAGTGTTCCTTTAATGGAAGGTTATACTATACACACATACATATATTATAATCATAGCAAATCACATAGCATGTAAGTTAAAAAGTTCAACCAACACGACCCACGCGGTGTGAAGTTGACGGGGTAGCTTCTCACAGTCTTGTCATTCTCACTGGGGCTGGAGACTTAGGACTTCGAATGGTGTATGGTTTTTCATGCCAAATCTTGTTGCACATTATTACACATCATACTTCTGGTCCCTAACATGAAACGAGTAAAAAATCATCTTTACACTTAGTTTAAGCATACATGTAGTTCTAGGCGATTTGTGTCTAAATTGATGTTCCGTAGAACAGTCCATAACTTGACCTAAGCATTGAGTTAGTTTCTCAAACTTCGCATCATTGTAGATCCATATTTTATAAGCATATTTCATGAAGCAATCAAAGCCTAATATCCAACTTAGCATATACCAAACATCATTACACATTTGCAAGTTATGAAGCAGTGCTGCTTGCGCACTGATTTTATAGCTATAAGATTAGTGCCCAAACAGAGGGCCTATGGCATACTACCACTTCCAAATGAACGTTTAGACACCAATTTTAGTTATGCATTAAGAATCACTCAATTTTGATGAAAATTGAGTGAGTTACGATACTTAGAAGTTGACAAAATCTTTGAACCGTTGCTGTTAAGGAAGAATGTGTAAGTTAACTTTATTAATACAGAACTTGACCAACACCAAGATTTTACACACAAAAATTTCCAGATGTATTCTTGCATATAATTGGAACAAATTTCATTTAGAAATAATTTTTATAACACCAAGGCATAATGTTCAAAATATTGACACAGTTTCATTTCTTTTCTTCAGAAACATGGCAGTTTGCACACCAAACTTGTGTCAACAATTAAGTGGTTCAAACAGTGTTTATAGGGGGTGTATTAGTAGTCATTTTACAGATAAGACATAGACTTAACTTTTCCAAAAAGAATCACTAATTTCCGAGGAGAATTGAGTGAGTTATGATGTTTCAAATTTTGTCCAAAATTTGGACATGATCTGGTCGAAAACGTGAATTACAATTGATGGTTTACAAACGTGTTTGACCATGAATTCGACCCTTAGACCTCAAGGAACCATTAATAAAGCCAATTAACATCCAATATAATCACTAATCACAGATTATAAACATTTTCACCCATCACCTCAATTCCTAACATGTATTGCACACAATAAAATTCTTCTAACATCATTATACAAGCACACATGATCATAGAACACAAGTAGTTCATGTTAGGAGAGCTAGGGTTTATCAAAGCAAGATAAGAATTAAGTTTTTACCTTAAATTTACAGATTATAAGATGATCTCTAAGTAGTTTGATAATTACAATCCACAATGTACCCTCCTAGCCACTTGGAATCACCAAAGATTGAAAGATGAAGCAAATAATTAGATTGTGGGGGGGGGGGGGGGGGTTGGAGATGTTTTCAGCCATAAGAATGGTTTAGGGGGCTAGGTCACAAAGTTTCTCTTATATTTTGACTAATGAGACTAAATCTCATGATAAGTTAAAAGTGGGGTGGGCTTAGGGTCTTTTGATGGGTCATTTTCTACTTTTCGGGCTAATCCAAAACAGTTTAAAAAGGCTCGTAACTTCTACTATCATTAAGTAAACTAACCAAATTTCTCTTAATCATTAATTTAATCTAATAACAAATATAATTGAAACTAAAACATTTATAAAACTAGTAATTAACGAGTTATCATGTAAAAGCATGCGTTTTTACAAAACAGCTAAACAACTATTCGTTAAAGACATATAAATCACGTAACATGTAACATCACATGAAATATATAAGTAATGTATATTGCATGCATTTTCCATAGAATTACTATACAATTAGTCCTAAGTCATGTACTTCTTGAACATATGAAATCATGTAAAATCATAATCACGTAGTACAGTTAACACATAGATTCACATATAATCACATAACATAAGTTGTACAATTTCTGTTTGTTTGTTTAGAGTTTTGTTTAATTGATCAACCAACGCTCGGGGACAGACTCGGTAAAGTTTGCATAAATGTCATTAACATGACATGTAATGTTAACTATTCTAGTTAACTAAGATAACAGAGTTATTAACGAAGTTAACCTGAAAATTTGCTAGTTGCCACACAAGTCTACTTGAAAGTTTAGATTTATACAAACATGTACACCATACAAGGGATCACTCGGCTCTAGGGTTAGTATATGTACGGACTTTGAGTGATCACTCATACCAATGTGAAGTCAGCAAGGGTCATAGGCTTGTGAAGGGATCGAACCTCCATCGATCTAGCCGGAATTCACATAGACATCATGAGGGCTTAAGAGGGTTATAAATGGTAGGCTAGGGCTAAGGGTTTGGATGTATTTGGTTAAAACGTAATGAAAATATGCAAAATATAATCTACTTTTTGTGACTTTGAAAATACTAACTACTTAAGAGCTTTTTGAGTTGCTCTTTTTGTTTCTAACAATACTAAAAGTATTTTTATTTTCTAATTTTTTATTTTTTATTTTTATTATTATTTTTTCAGTCATAGACAGACGATTTCTGCATAAATTTCTAGAAAGATAAGATAAAACTAAAGAGTCACTTATTTTAAATTTTTCGTAACAGATCATACTTTTGCAAAAATAAAGGGTTTAAAAGAAATGATTATTTTAGCTTGGGGTTACTGCAAATAAATTTTCGGATAACGAAACAAAATGGGTTAGGCTCAAAGGGGCCGACTATGGGCATAGTTTTATGGGTAAGTAAAGAAAAGTAGGGGAGAGAAGAAAAGGGTTTAAAATCCTAAGTGCCTCAATCCTATGAAAATGTGTTCCGATTTTTTTGGTTTTGGAATGTACACCCTTACCAAGTTCGGGCTTGTTGAGTCACTTGGTTTCTCAAATTTTAGAAAGAAAAGAGCATGTTAGTTATGTACATACAGTTAGGCACAAATCCTTACCGAAAAAGTGGAAAAAGGGTATTAAGTAGTAGTTGTACAAAGACAAAAACAGTTTGATAGATACATGCAAGATTAAGAAATGAACCATATGTCCTACATGTGCTCCTTCGCGAGCTCCTAAGGACCTAAGAAGAAACATGCTAAAGTGTCAACACATGTTTGGTGAGTTCACAAAGTGTAAGTAAGAAGATAAACAATATTTATCTAAAAAAAGTAAGTTAACCAGTTATCCTTAACAAGGCCTAACCAAGGAATCAAAGACCCCGTTAGAAAAACAAATTTACACATTTTATATACTATGGGATAGCTAGTCCACGTTATTTCTAACACCATAGGAGTCGTGTCCCCATTCTTGACAGTTTATGACTTTGCCTTCCAGCCATGCTATAATGCCGAGCATGACCAACAATTAGGACAACAAAATAGACTTTCTCCACTCCCGAAGGCAATGGGGCTAGCGCGACCAACCATGACAGGGTTTGTCAAGCCCAACAGATCTATTTCACATTTCTCGTTATCAGTCCGATACTAATGGTACACATTATTAGTGGAAGGACTCCCTTGGCATGTATTCATCTGTGGTTTGCAAAATAGTACATAAAATAAAAGTTCGAGTTCAATCGAAAGATATCGTTACCATATGTCTTCTCCCCCCCAAAGTTAAACAAGATAGAAGTGGGGCCGTAAACTCAACTTGGGTGCGAAATAGAGATCAAACAGTCAAAGCTTTGATTAAGAGATCGTGAATCTTCTAGACTTCACCTAAGACACGTAATTGTGTGAGTGTTACCTGTGTTGACTGACCGTCCGATATACGCGGACAATAGACAAGTTGAATCGACAACACATTGGTGATTGAGTTAGGTGTTTCTAATATATATCCTAAAACGTATATCACATATAACATGTTGTATAGCGAAAAATATTCACGCGTCATAATTTATTACAAGTTATCTCGCGTGTATGATGTAAGATCGATGGGGAGATCATACAAAGTCTTGTCTTTCCCACCGAGGTAGGAGACTTAAGACTTGCACAGACGTATAATGCATAATTAATTTGGCCTAAGGCATTTAAACAAATAACCAAACAATCATAGGTTCATATGCATGCGTTATGTATATCACATATAATATGTTGTATAGATACAAATATTCATGTGTCATAATTTATTACAAGTTATCTCGCGTGTATGATGTACGATAAATATATTTATCACGTTTGAGCAACGTTCACATAAAAACCATGTTTTTATTGCACATCTAGCACATAGAGTTAACGTCTAACATGTTCAAGCCACATAAAGCGTTCGCTAACCCATACATGCATCCTAAGTAACTCTACGATCACGTTTTGTACAATGAAAATAAATATTTATTTAAATATATTATTTTTCATGCATTCGATCATCAAGATTGCATCCTTATTACTTGCCATGCATCCGTTAACACTAATCATGCAACTTTACCATAGATCTATCATCAATCAATCCCCTTTACCCTAGATCCATCATGCATGTACATAAAAATCGAATTTTTATCAAATATTTCATGTAAAGTTATCGACTTTATTGCATGTTAAAATTCAAGGAACAATTCCGCACTTAAGTCACAATATGTATCGGTTTTTAGTTAATCACCAATTTTTCAACACTCAACTTGTGTGTGATGTTTGTGATGTGTTTCAAGGATACTAGACTCCTCTAATACCTTAATTAGCATATTATTCCTATATACGTGACCTATGGTATGCTGGTTTTATCAGTTTTATCAGTTTTCAATGCTTAGGTCCCACCCGATGGTCAGATTGTCACATTTATATTCATTTTTATTGGCTTAATTGTGGTCATTATGATGGGAAATAAATAAAATGTGAAAACAAAGACAAATGTAGTAAAAAGCATCAAAAGACGAAGAACCGAGCGTACGAATGAAGGAACCGACCAATGGGGCATGTTCCCGGCGACTTGCGGATCACAGGAAACCCCCATGGTCAGTCCTTACAGTCCACATCACCATCAGATCGGCTAAACCCTAAGTTTTCACAATTTAAACCAACTTAACCTTATTTTATCCATTTTCATCCACCATAAACAAACCCTAGCCGTCTTAGTTACCGTTTTATCCTCCTCCATCATCATCCTTGAAGATTCTTGCCTGTTTGAAGTGGATCTAGGCTCTAAATCATCACCATATCCATCCTTTCTTGTTGGTTTTATCGGTTAGAGTCAGTTAAGACAAGATAATACCCCGTCTCCACTCCCAACAAATATGTTTCACATTTCCCCGTTTTCAATCGGATACTAATGGTACACATTATTAGTGGAAAAACTCACTTGGCATGTTTTCATCTATGGTTTACAAAATAGTATATAAAATAAAAGTTTGAGTTCAGTCGAAAGATATCGGTACCACTTGTCTTCTCCCCCAGAGTTAAACAAGATAAAAGTGGTGTCGTAAACTCACCTTGGATGCGAAAAAGAGACCAAACAGTCAAAGCTTTGATCAAAAGATCATGAATCCTCTAGACTTCACCTAAGACACGTAATTGTGTGAGTGCTGACTGACCGTCCGATATACGCGAAAAATAGACAAATTGACTTGACAACACATTGGTGATTGAGTTAGGCATTTCTAGTGTTTATCCTAACATGTATGTTACATATAACATGTTGTATAGAGACAAATATTCATGCATCACAATTGATTACAAGTTATCTCGCGTGGACGGGGCGATCGTACAAAGTTTTATCATTCTTACCGAGATAGGAGACTTAGGACTTGTACACACATATAACGCATAATTAGTTTGACCTAAGGCACTTAAAAAAATAACCAAACACTCATAGGTTCATATGCATGCATTACATAATTATTATTTTTTTTGGTAAATATGTATTTATCGTGTTTGAGCAAGGTTCACGTCAAAACCTTGTTTTTATCGCACATCTAGCACATAGAGTTAACGTCTAACATGTTTCAAGCCACATAAAGCGTTCGCTAACCCATACATGCATCCTAAGTAACTCTACGATCACGTTTTGTACAATAAAAATAAATATTTATTTAAATATATTATTTTTCATGCATTCGATCATCAAGATTACATCTTCATGCATCCGTTAACACTAATCATGCAACTTTACCATAGATCTATCATCAATTAATTGCCTTTACCCTAGATCCATCATGCATGTACATAAAATCGGATTTTTATCGAAGATTTCACGTAAAGTTGTCAACTTTATTGCATGTTAACCCTAGATCTAACATAATCAAGCATCCATGACATGAATCACACATAAAAATCACATCTTTAATATCATGCAAGCTCATAAACCCTAGATCTAACATGGATCATCATCATCATCATAAAAGTCATGTACTTATCAAAAAAATTTGAAATTTATCATGTTAATTACTAGATCTATGCATGGAACTAACATATCATCATCAAAGAGGTCTAAATCTAACATAAAGTTCAAGTCTTGATGAATTTTAAGCAAAGCAAAACAATAACATACCGATCATAAAGAAATGTTTGGGAGCGAAAAACAAGCTTGGATCTTGATGTAACACATAGTTCTTCAAGTTATTGGACCAAGGATGCTCAAGTACATATTATGGGGGTTGATGGGACGTTTTTGGGGTGTTAGGAATGAGTGAATGAGGCTAATGACGGATTTATAGTGAAATTTTAGGGTTTTTATGATCTGATAGTTTCGCGGACTGTCAGGGGACAAAACCTGGGCAAATTCATGGTCCATGAACCGCCTAGAACAGCCCCCCCCCCCCCCCCGGTTGGCTTTCCTTGACCGCAACCCATTTTATCCATTGTTCATGTTTTTGGTCACAGTTTTCCACGTTTTCACACATTATTAATTTACCATCATATTAATCACGTTGCATCCAAAAAAATCAAGTAAAATATGCCATATATCATAATACGGTTGTACAATTAAATTCACGCAATAGTTTCGCATCGCAAGATGTATCAGTTTTTAGTTAATCACCAATGTTTCGAGACTCAAACTTGTGTGTGATGTTTGTGATGTGTTTCAAGGCTACTAGACTCCTCTAATACCTTAATTGACATACTACGCCTATATACATGACCTCCGGTTTTCCAGTTTTATCAGTTTTCAATGCGCAGGTCCCACCCAACGGGTCTGATTGTCACGTCTTTCCCCTGTTAGAGAATTTTCGTCCCGAAAATTAAGATCGCAACCCCGTTGCTAACCGTTTAGGATTCAAAAGTTAAAAGCTACTACCTCATTGCAAAGTGTTTGGGAATTAAAGTTTAAACATTTTACTTAAAAGTAAAGGAAAAAAAATTCAGGTTCTGACATCATCCCTCCCTTTAGGAAATTTCATCCCAAAATTTAGTAGTTAGCTTCCGTTTTCGATATAGGATGCTTGAGCAAGTTCAGATATTTGCGCATCATTTGATCCTCGTGCTCCCAAGTAAACTCCGGTCCGTGCTTTGAATTCCACAGAACTTCGCCTATCAGAATCTTACTTTACTTAACTTGCTTGATTTCTCGATCCATTATCTCTACTGGCTCCTCTATAAAACGCAGTTGCTCATCGATCTCCATCTCCTCGAGTGAAACGACAAGCAATTCGTCCGATAGACATTTCTTCAGATTAGATAAATGGAATACGTTATTCACAGTGCTCAGCTCCTCACGAAGATTCAATCTGTAGGCGACTGGACCAACGTGTTCGACAATCTCGAACGACCCAACGTACCTAGGGTATAACTTTCCTTGTTTTCCAAAATGTATTACCCCTTTTCAAGGCAATACTTTCTAAAGGACTTGATCTCATTCCTGAAATTCCAAAGGTTTCCTACGCTTATCAGCATAGCTTTTCTACCTATCACGAGCTGCTGCCATACAATTTCTTATTTGGACAATCTTCTCTATCGTCTCGTGAACAAGCTCGAGTCCGGTAAGCTAACTATCACCCACCTCTGCCCAGCAGATTGGTGACCTACACTTACGACCATATAGTGCCTTAAACGGCACTGCCCGTATGCTAGTGTGATAACTGTTGTTATGAGAAAACTCCACCAATGGTAGGTGAGATTCCCAACTATTACCAAAATATATCACACAAGCTCTAAGCATGTTCTCAAGGGTCTGAATAGTCCTTTCACTTTGACCATCTGTGAGGATGATAAGCCGGGCTCATGTGAAGCTGGGTTCCCAAGGCCTTCTACAAAGACTCCCAAAAGTGTAATGTGAATCAAGTATCACGATCTGATATAATCGATAGAGGAACACCGTGAGGTTAGACAACTTCCTTCAGGTAAAATCGGGCTAACTTATACATCTTGTCAGTCCCCCGCATTGCCAGGAAATGGGTCGATTTCACCAGTTAATCAACAATCACCCAAATTATATCGCACTGAGTTTGGGTCTTGGGCAACTTCATTATGAAGTCCATCATTGTAGAGCCATGATACGATCTTACTACTGCATGATTCGGTAATCGGATAGCAACAAGAAGGTAAATAAAGCTTTGCTTTATTGATTCACAAAGAGATTACACAAAGTCTAGAGAGAGAGAGACACACTCAGTTTCACACAGTTAAGATGTAGAGAATGACAAAAGTTCTCACTAGCTCTCTCTAATACGAACTATTTATAGTCACTAACATGCTGCTGGCGGACCACTAGCGTACCTAATGGTACGCCCGTACCAAATGACCTGCGGACCATTTGGTCCGGCCACCTCAGCATGAAGCCACTAACTCACACAGACGCTCTTGTCTAGATACAATACACGAGACACAACATTAGCATAGGAATATGCTTCTACAGACTCCCCCTTAACGTGTAGTGTATCTAGCTATCTATCTATCTAACAAAACTTCAGTCTTCAATCTTCATCATTTCTGCGTCTAATCTTCAACTTGAAATCTTGTCAGAATTAGAGCTTGCATGGCTGGATCAATCTTGAAAAAATCTTTGAACTTCGAGATCCACTTGTGAAAGATATTACATACTCCCCCTTTCACCATGCTTGAGTCTTGTCACATAGAAACCTGCAATTTCAGAAGACAGAAACGCGGCTTTTCTTTTCTTTTAAAAAAAATAATTTTATCTTGGCGCAAAACTTCGCTTCGAGAATCCAAGATATAGTTTTGAAATTTTTTTTAAATTTTGTATCAAGTATCGATCGGTCCAAAACAAATAAGAAATAAAATCTTTTTGACTTTTTGAAACTTTATATCAAAACACACCGAAAATCTTTTTGAATTATTTAAGTTTATGCTAAAACACACCTAACATCTTTTTGGATTTTTCAGATATGAAACATAAATGCAATACAGAATCAGACACTATTTTTGTCTTTTGTGAGAAAGATCACAACTTGGGATCATATTAGACATAACATGCTGAACAACACTTCAATTTGAATTACTTCAGCACACAAGTCATGTCGATTACTGGTATAATTTGTCCATCTTAAACTCAGGCACAATCATACTCATAACATCAAGATATGTTATTGAATTGATTAGGTTTGCTTTGACCAGTGTACCCCACACTATCAGACATACTCAAATATGTTTTTGCTTTTTATATCACACTTTGTGATTTCACTTGTGATTTAATCACATAATGATTGTATTCATGAATCAGTCAACTATGTTCCATGCAAAAAGAAATAAGAATGTTAAATCGTCTACCTTAAGGTCGATCTTTCGATATGCAGATAAGGACTCAGATTTAACAAAATAAGAAAATAAAACAAGTTGAAATTGTATAACTCAACAACAATCAGGTCGGTAGTCCCGTACACGCAGAGAAAGTCCGATGAGTTATACAAAACACCAAAGAAAATAAAGCAGAACGTCAAACGAACAACAATCAGGTCGATCTTTTGATACGCAAAGAAAGTCCGATCGTTTGACAAAATAAAGAAAATCAAACAAGTTTAAATCTTTGCAAAATGATCACATGTATACACAGTGACTTCTCATTTTCTTTTTCACATATCTTTTCTTTGAAATCATGAGATATGCATCAAGATGTTGTCCACTTGGTCAAGCATAAGTATTTAATGTGTTTATCACATCTGAATACTTTCTGATTTAAAGCCGAGCCTACCGAGCACATCGAACAATGATCTTATGGCTTTTTCATCTATTTTATCCATGAGCCAGACACGTAAGCCAATGTACCATCATTTCCCAAATATGTCGGATACAATTTCTCATTTTTTAATGTTTTTGTATTTTTCTGTTTTTCTCCCCCTTAAAATGAAAACTCTATTTTTGGATTTTCATTTTAACAAAAAACACAAACACACTATTTTTGGTTTTTCAATTTTCTCCCCGTAAACTACAAACAAAATGCATTAAAGAAAGAAAATTGACCAATCTATACTGATACCTTTTCAGGTTAAGCTTTTAGAAAATCTTTCAATTTTGAAAAATGAATCATTCAATTTAAGTTAAGAACGCAGAATACTCCTCCATCAGCAACTTTGCAATCACCAACGAGTCTTCTAGGATACATGCACACTGATTAAAGATTAGTACTCAAATGACCCAAAACACACAGCTTCTGGTCGACCAGTGTCTTCCATAAAATCAGTTGCAGCTTTGCTGACCATCTTAGGTCGCCACTGCATTTTTACTTTTTTATTATTAACTGAGTCATCATCACATGATGAACCACCAACACTTGAATCAAATTTGAAAAATTGTTTCGTTTTAGATTTTGATTTGAATGGTGTTGACTCAGTAAAAATTCTGCCTGATTCATCGATAAATGTAGCAGATTTGTTTGAAAATGATCTTTTACCAGTTTCAGGACAATCCTTTGCCATGTGTCCCTTTCGACGACACTGATAGCACAAACGATAAGATCTTTGAGAATGTGATTTGTCCTGAACTGATGAACACCTCTCAAAGGGCTCAGAAACATCAGAAATATCATCAAAAATTTGAAATCTGTTAGAATGTACCCATTTTGATGTAGGGCTCCGAGGTGTGGAATTTGATCCAGATGATGATGAAACTTTCACTGTTTGAACTTCACCAGAAGAGCTTGTAGATGAAGCCTTCTTTTGGATCTTTCCTCCGAACCCCTTTTCCATTGTAGACATGAAGACTTGAGCCAAATAATAAATTTGTTCCAAGCTTGTGTCTTTCTTTACTTTTAGAGCTTTCTTGGGCATATTTTTCTTGACATTCTTTGCAACCTTCTTACCTTCACTACCCAAACCACAACGTTTGTAACTCGGTAGCGTAGTTAAATCGACTTCAGAACATGAAGGACCCGCTTTAGCAGCTTGATTAAAAGAAGCTTTAATATCCTTTAGTTTGTTAGCTTCAACCAGCTTAGCAGCAAACTTTTCTTCATGCAACTGCTTTTCATCCTTCTCCACTTCTTTTCCAACAGTATCAACTCCCTTTTCTGAAATAAAACCACCCAAAACAAACTCTGTTGGGAATGTATCAACCAAACTCACCTCTTTCATCTTTGATTTTTGTGATTTCTTCAATTCAGACTTCTTAGCAACAAATTCAGAATAATCACCAGTTATGCCAGAAACTTGAATATCGACAAGAGCATCAGATTCAATAACTGGATGCAGAATCTGATTATACTCCTCGCTTCCAAAAACCTTTTTGAAATTCTCATCTTTGCATAAGTAACTGGTAAAAGAATGTGAATTCTTCAAATTATTCAACTGCCTCTTAAGATCCAGCACCTCAACATTCAAATCAGATATTTTCTTTTGAGCTTCACCCAATGCTTTTTCAGAATCAATTAATTGCTCTGAAGCTGTATTAAACCAAAACTTTTCCTGTCGCATCTGATCATGGGCATCACACACTTCTTGAGTAATTTTCTTGACATGGCCTTCATGAGTCTCAATATTTCGTTTCAACAACTGATTGTCATGTGTCAAAGTTGTGACTTTATCAAGTAATATTGAATGTTCCATTTGACGATCATTTTCCTTAGCAGTAATTTCATCAAACTCTTTCTTGAGATCATCATAAGCTTTCTTCAGCAAATCTACTCTTGCAGTTGATTTCTCAAACAAATTATCAAAATCATTAATCGCATCTTTTGCTTCACTTTCCCATTTCTCAACATTTTTAACCAACTCTTCATTCTCACTTTGCAACTTCAAAATTTGTTCTTTATCGGCACTAATGAACTCATTCAATTTATCTTGAACTGCCATCAACTCTTCCTTCAAAAGATTCTTTTCGGCGATTAATTTCTCATTTATCTTGCAAATCTTATCAGAATTTTCAACTTTCTTTTTGAAACTTTCTAATTCTGTTTTCTTCAGTGTTCTCTCAACCATTAACCCTTCCTTTTCTTGAACCAATTCACGAATTTTTCTATCCTTTTCAGCACAAAATTCACAAGTTGACTCATACCCACTAACTTCAGAATCACTTGTTTCAGCTGTAGTGATCTCAGATGTATACTCACTTGATTCAACTTCAACATTTGCCATTAACGCCACAGATTGACCGTTGATATAACAAAATTCATCTGATTCGGCACAAGTATCTTGAATAGCAGTCAAAGCAATAGATGGTTTCTCAAATTGTTTTGACCATTCATCAAACTCTCTTTCTGCTTGAACTTGAGCCACCATAGATTTTGTTTCATGCTTATCAGATTTAACTTTATCAGAGGATGACTGAGAACACTCACGAGCAAAATGTCCAACCTTTGAACAATTGTAACATTTTACTTTAGATTTATCCAAACCCAGTTTTCTTCCTCCTGGAACAAAAGACACTACTACAAAAATGGCCTTTCATGACGCTTTTTGCGCGTCAAGAAAGGGCCCAGATGACGCGCAAAAAAGCGTCAAGGAAGGCAGGGTCAAGAATCCTCTTGACGCGCAAAATGCGTGTCATCTGCTTCTTGACGCGCGAACAATGACGCGCAAAGCGTGTCATAAAAAGCGTGTCAAGGAAGCCCCCGTCATAAATATGCTTATGACACGCATAAATGCGCGTCATGAATTAAAAAAAATAAAAAAATATTTATTTTTGTAGATTCACTAATTTCCACATTAATAACAATTAACCTCCTAATCAAAATACAATACACTTGTAGCAAAATAATACATTTCATATATAGAGCAAACATTACAAAGTTAACATTAGTTTACATTGTACTAACTACGTAGTTAAAAAAAAATAATAAACTACGAACTAAATAACTCAAATGCTCTAGTGTAATCACCTAAGGTAAGACAACACTGGTCATTAATAAGAAGGTATTCTCTAACCCCGTACAACTTTGGGCATCAAATTCTGGACCAAGCAACTCTAATACCGAGGGTAATCACCTCTCTTGTACTCGTATGCAACTTCTGCAAGCTAAAATTTCTACCCATTAGACTGTTTTCTTGTCTAGCTTTCTTTTAGAATTTACCCATATAACCTGTCTAGCTGTTGTTGAAGTGCTCAACCCACATTCTCATGCCCGCGTCTTTCATTCTGAATATTTGCCAAACAGGTCACATAAAGCAAACGGGTCAGACGGGTTGGACAAAAATAATCAATTAACTCAGTAAGCATAATTTTTTGGGTTTCAAATTCCAATACTTGTTACAAACTTTTCAGAAGCAAAAAAGAAAGAGAAAGAAAGAAGGAATTAAGACAACTTATTGGTTATGCTGTTAAGAGTATGTTAACTGTTTACCAAACATACCTCCAGTTTCCGGATTGATGCTCTACTTTCGCATTCTGCAGATTCTCCCAAGCAGTGATTACTGCTTCTTCTTTCTGGATCCTGCAAATTACAAGAAGATAAAATCATGATTCTTATCATACATGTAAAATTAGTAGACGTGTTAGTGTGACAATTATAAATCAAAAGTGCTATCCTTGGCCATGAGTCTCACTTTTTCTTTTCTTGCTCCTTTGTCCACTTGAACATCCCTGACCTTGAATCTGGCAGATTAGTGGCTGCCAGGTTCCACAGGTGGAGGTATATATGTAGTGGAGGTTTCAGGGCTGCTCACAGGGCTCATTTACAAGTTGTAAATTATTTACAACAATTACATTATAGAGAGTTAAAAAACTCAGGCAGCTCCCTCTGATACATACATGCCATCAAGATGTTCTTTGAATGTTTGATCATAACATGTACCGCTTTCAATAGTAGAAACTATTTTGGACACATATTACACAAAGTAAGATACAAATGCTTATTTAAGAGGCAGCAGTACACAAAGAACAACAAATCCTGATTTAGTTTAGCAACTTTATAAAGAGCTAAGATTTATATACAAGTTTTATTCTACGCGTTCAAAGGTATCCATAAATTCTTTAGTCAGTTAGTACTTCTTGAATCAAGTTACCCCAACAAAAGGAAAAGTATGAAATCCATTGTTTTATAAGTAAACATCTTTGATTTAAAGCTATAGTTGTGTTGACTTTATACATTGCATTCTATTTAAATTTATCAGATAAATAAAGTAAAATTTATCAGATAAATAAACTAACCTGTCAAAAATATTCATTTGAGGTACGAAGAACATTCATCATCTTCATTTATATCTGCGATATGATTGTCAAATTTTTTATTCGAATTTTAGTTCCAAATTTAGAGAGACTACTAAGGGCATCAGAGACTTGGAACGTTACCTTGGTAAACCGGAGACGATTGATAACAATTAGGTGTGCTTATTATGAGAG
>JBCNJP010000008.1:53400113-53502649 GCA_039602395.1 Deinandra increscens subsp. villosa
GATGACACTCGAAAATTCTTGACGTGCAATTACCAAAGTGTCAAAATAAAATGTCAATTATAGGTAATTCCTAAGAATTCATGACGCGCATTTTTGCGTGTCAAGAATATCTGTCATATTTCAAAAAAAAAAACACGGAGGACATATATATGTGCGTGTCAAGAAAATACCGTCGTTTTATAATTTTTTCCCGCCTAAATTTTGCCCTAAAATTGATTGTTCCCACCCACACGATTTTTCTACCTTTTCCCCAAATTTTTGCCCTAAATTTCACATTCCCGCTCTCCCCAAATTTCTTTAGTTATTCACACCTCAAATCCATCATCTCTGTGTGAGAGAAGACAATTAGGGCAGAAAAATCGAACCAAGACGCCGTTCCTTTCTCCGATTCCCTTCTCATCAAGTCTACCGCTACCATAGGCAGTTTCGCCTGCGGTGTTGATTCCGGCGTTAAGGCCGTTCGAGATGCCGAAGCTTTTCCGCACCTCATAAATCTCCTTTCACATTCCAACGAAAAGGTATCCCTAACCTAATTCGTTTCGAAAATATCATCTTCTCTAATAACATCGCTTTCTTTTTCAATTCTCAATCACCATAGAAGGTTGTTTTCACTTGACATTGCATTGTCACTCTAGAAATTAACAACCTGCTCTGGTCGATTAGGGTTAGGTTAGCCTGTAACAGGATGCGGTTTGATATCTTACATTCTGGACGGTTTCCTTTTTTAAATTCAATATTAAATGTTCCTGTATTTCTGTGATATGATAAGTTTGCTTGGCTATGGTTCATAGTTCCTACACGATCCGCTGATAATATGTTGTAGTTGTATGTTTGACGGATGATTTAGGATTGGTTTAGTGTGCAAAGAGTTTTATAATGTATAAGCGGTTAGAGCCTTTTTTTTCCTTCATGGCAATGTTAAATTGTTAAATGCAAATTGGGAATTCAAATACATTGTCACACAGAGCGAACAGTCCGTAGTTGATTGGAATATAAGAGGGGAACTTCCTTCACTTTACTTCAACAAGCTCAGGTGAAACACTTATTATGTGATTGGATTTGTATAGTTTTTTTTCGCTGTTATCCTTTCAAGAAAATGGCATGTATATCAAATGCTTTTCTTAAATGTCACTTTTAATATGTAAAAAGATTAGTTGCTGGAGTGTTCTTTGTGGACTATACCAGGGATGCAGAGGATTAAGGAATCAACAAAACCAACCACCATTCATGCATCTGGCGATTTTAATTCAGAGCCTTCTCCTTGAGAGTGCTTCGTTGATCAATGATCGAAATCTCATTGTAAGAAATCCAGCTTTTAAGATCTTTCAGTATGGTTGAACTGATTATTTGTGATTGTTTGAAGGTTCTGAGTATTAAGGTTCATGACTTCATCCATTTTCTATTTGCTATAATTCTTATAGATCTGCTTTGTTGACCCCAACTGAAGTTGCATATAGATAAGATAGGTCTAGTTCAAGGTTTTTAAAGAGCATACTTATAAAGCCTCTGTTGTGTGTTTTTTTTTTTTTTTTGCTACCCTATAACTTAAAGAGCTCCAACCCATTTATGCATGTGTTCTTTTTCAGTTTTCACACATCCAATTATCCATAATTGTAGCGAGTCTGTTTTTAATATGTAGATATAATACTTTAAATATACATACTTGAAACTGCATGTACTCAAAGATTCTACAAATTGTTTATTGAAATTATTATAGATATGCTACTAAACATTTTGACATTCAATTTGCTCTACTACATTATGGTTATGAAGCTATTAATCTCCGTGAAAATATAGACAAATTTTCCAAATTTTCCATGTAATTTAGATATATCCTTTGGTTGGGACAGATTTAAAGTAAAGTACTTCATAACTTTCCTGTGATCAGCTGCTCTTTTCTGCGCTTTAGTTGATTGGTTTTAACTTTGGCTTGTATGTAAAACTTTATAAAACCAAAATTTTATTTTACTTGTAGCTGAAATTAATCGTTATTAAACTGTTAATGCTTAGCGAAATTAGCATTTCATGGCTTATCTTTCAGATTCTTGTATGGTGATCAAGTTCAGAAAGATAGCTTTCATGCCAAGGTAAATTCTTATTTTATGTACCAAGTGTTGATATAGTTATGCATCTGTGGTAATTGCTACTCGTTCACATGAAATAGTACGTAACAGTTTCATTTTGTTTGTTGCAGCTCCATTTGAAGATGGATGCCAGGTGGTAGTGCATGTTGCTGCTCAAGTGCCACAGCAACAGCCTCGAGGGCCACTGGTTCAATGGGAGAGGTTTCTCCAAGTTAGATCCATTAAAGTCATGTTGGTGGAAAATGATGATTGTACTCGTCACATTGTCACTGCTTTGCTCTGTAATTGTAACTACGAAGGTTAGTCTTTTGGCCTATATTTATGAAAACCTAATGCAGTGGTCCATTTGGTGTGCTTAATGTAAATATATTCATACGTTACTATGATGCTAGAATCACTTGAGTAATGTATTTCTTATACAAAAAACCAGTTAGACAAACACTAATTGACAACAAATCCCAAGGTAAAGTAATTTATAACTTGGTAGTTATTATCAGAACAACCATCAGTTGAAAAGTTTGAGTGAGAATAGCTTTGATTTCACATACACAACCTCTTTAAATTGTGTAAATTCTAAAAGGATTAAATCCATTAAATAGCAACATACTTTTTAAGAGTTTCAAAATTTGCTATTTTTACTATATTACTGATCTAATCCGTTGTAGAGTGCGATTTGGTTTCTGACGATTTGCGTTGTACAATGGGCAGTGGAATTAGATCGGCAACCTACATGATGGCACCTAGTAAATTCTTACCAAGCTACTGATATGACTAGTTATGAAACGAAGTATACCTCTGATTTATAACTGCAGATAAATTCAAGTACAGCCATGATGAGGTTTTAGCTCGTGCAATAATTCCAGTTCAGCTTAATGGTTGATGTTCATGCCGGGTCTGAGTTCAGGTTATTTCTACGGGTCACTTGACCAAGCATGGTAAGTTCTGCAGGATCTGGTTGCAAAATCAGATGGAGCAGAGTTCACTGTTCAAGATGGTAGTTAACCTGACTGATAGAGCTGTGGTCACAATGAAGAAAGGGGTAGTCCCTCCTAACTCCACTGTGATCTATGATATTGCACCAGAATATGCTTTTGGTTCTACAGAATCTAGGCAGGAGTTAGCAGTAGTCCCTCCTAACTCCACTGTGACCTATGATATTGAGCTTGTATCTTTTGTCAAGGTTGGTGGAGAGTTATTTGATGATGAATTTATAATACTAATGAAAGTAATATTAAGTTATACTTTACTTAACATTATGAACTTGTAGGAAAAAGAATCATGGGACATGAATACCCAGGAGAAGATTGAGGCAGCTGGCAAAAAGAAGGAAGAAGGGAATTCCTTGTTTAAGGTTGGAAAATACTTCAAGGCTTCAAAGCGATATTAAGGGAAAATTTTGAGTGAGATTCTCTATCATGTATGGAGAAACTATTTATTAGAAGATCTTGTTTTTGATGAGCTGAAGCTGATTAATGCTGGCAGGCTGCTAAATACATAGAATATGATTCTAGTTTTGGTGATGAGGAAAAGAAGCAAGCCAAGACCTTGAAGGTTTCCTGCAACCTTAACAATGCGGCATGTAAATTGAAGCTGAAGGATTACAAACAAGTCGAGAAGCTTTGCACCAAGGTTTGTGTTGGATATTGTGTTAGCTAGACTTATTATTATAGGTTTATCATACCAAATCCATTTGTAAACTCATGTTAACTTTGTAATGTTGTTATATATATATATGAAATGCATTATTTTGTTGTAAGTGTGTTTTATTTTTTATTATGAGGTTAATTGCTATTAAATGTGGAAATTATTAATTCTACTAAATTATTTTTTTTTAATTTTGTTTTTTAGATTCTTGACGCGCAAAAACGCGTGTCATCTCTCTTTATGACGGGGGCTTCCTTGACGTGCATTTTATGACGCGCATTGCACGTCATAACAATGCGCAGTCATTGTACCTAGAATTATGGGCCTAATCTATTATCAACTACCTTAGGTTTCCGCATTGAGGTACCCAGAGCCTATTCGCAAAATATCAGATCCCATCCTATCTAACCTTGAATTCTTTATCCAACCCTTGTAAGGATTCAAACTCTAAGGGTCCGTTTGGTTTGCAGAATCCCATGGGATTTCTGATGGAATTGGAATTAATTCCAATCTAAATCGTGTTTGGTTGGTGTTCGGATGGAATTGAAATGGAAAAGTTTCATCCATTTGATGGAATTCACTTTCCTTCACTCATGCAATGGAATTAGTAACATTCGAGTGGAATGTTTACATATTACCAAACACCCCAAGAATAAAAAAAATGGAACCACTTTTCTAATTAGAAACACATGTATCCTTCCATCGAAAATCCAAATCGAAATCCTAATCCATAACAGATCTCAAATCTAAACAAAAATCAAGTTCCACCAGAAATCAAAATCAACTATGAAAGAGATATGCAAATCGGAATCAAAAGACGAGTTCCATCGAGCAATCCTTGAACATGACGCAAATCAATAGGTGAAATTCTGAAATCGACGAAGTTCTTGAAATCAAATCGATAAAGCTCTGAAATCGATCAATGAATGATGAAGTTTTGAAATCGACGAAGTTCTATTAGAAAGAATTCGAAATCAAATAAAATCCAAATTGGGGAAGCCCTTGAATTCATTCCTGGTAGCACAACATTCAGATTTTCTTTTAACTTTTTTTTATTGAAGTTTCGATCTAATTTATAGATAAGAGATTTATGTTGAAGGTTCAGTTTGCACGAACATGGTGAGGAAAGATTAGGGTTGGGGAAATATCATTGACAAGTTGAAGAAAACAGGGAGGGGTAAGTTTGTCTTTTCAACTTTCTAACAATTCCATTTCATTTACATTTTACCAACCAAACGCCTTCTAAATTTCAAAGGATTCCTTTCAAATTCCAATTCCTTTACAAAAGAAACTACGAACCAAACGGGGCCTAAGTTTTCATCCTTCAGTGTTTCAAGTTGCGCGTTTCAAATCTGACCTGGCAGACCAGAGTGAATCGTCAATTGCAAAGCACGAACACACTTTGGCTTTGTTTCCTTTCGTCTTAGGGCATCGGCTACCACATTAGCTTTACCTGGATGAAACTTGATAGCCCATTCATAGTCATTAAGAAATTCGACCCATCTACGCTGCCTCATGTTCAACTCTTATTGGTAAACATGTGCTGAAGACTCTTGTGATTGGTGTAAATCGTGCATTTCATTATGAACAAATCCAAAATTCCTTGTAGACAAAGCCAATCATCAATTCCCAACCATGGGGCGAATGAAATCCAATACATAAATCAGTTAATAAAAGAAGAGAAAAAGCTTTTATTGTGTCACTTAAGTTAGTACCATAGAAGTAATGTCTCTAGATCTTTAACGCAAAAACCACAGCTCCCAACCCCAAAATCATGAGCTGTATAATTCTTCTAATTATCCTAGAGTTGTTGAGAGGCATAAACGATAGCCTTATCGCACTGCATAAGGACACAACCTAGACCTTGCTTAGATGCATCACAATACACGAAAAAGCTTTAGGTTCTTTCTGGCAGTGAAAGAATAGGCGCACTGCAAAGCTTCCGCTTTAAAAGCAGAAATACAGTGTCCTGCTTTACATCCCAATCATACACAACACCCTTGTGTGTCAAAGCTATCAAAGGTTGCGTGACCTTTGAAAAGCCTTCGACGAATCGCCTGAAATAACCCACTAGACCGAGGAATTGGCGTACTTTGATCGGCATTTTAGGTACATGCCAATCCTTAATTGCCTCAATCTTTGACGGCTCAACATGAATTCCTAATTCATTTACCACGTGACCCAGAAATTGCACTTCTTGAATCTAGAAGTCGGACTTCGAGAACTTAGCATACAACTACTCTTTTCTCAGTAGGTCAAGAATTAAACGAAGATGCTCAGCGTGATCATCCTTCGTCTTGAAATAGATGTGAATGTTATCAATAAATATGATGATGAACTCGTCCAGGTACAACTTCCATACCTAATTCATGAGATCCATGAATACGGCCAGTGCATTGGTTAGCCCGAACGACATAACCAAGAACTCATAATGACCATATCGAGTTCTGAAAGCAGTCTTTGAAATAACATCTTCTCAGACTCTTAACTGACGATACCCAAATCTCAAATCGGTCTTTGAGTAATAACTCGACCCCTGAATTTGATCAAACAGATCCTCGATACACGGAAGAGGATACCGATTCTTCACGGTAACCTTGTTCAATTCTCGGTAATCGATGCACATGCAAAAAGTGCCATCCTTTTTCTTGACGAACAAAATAGGTGTTCCCCAAGGCGATGAACTAGGCCTAATAAAGCCCTTTTCCAAGAAACCTTAACTCCTGGAGCTCATTCGGTGTGAGTCGATAAGGCAAACAATCCATTCTGATAATGACGTTGAAACTTACCAAAGTCGTAGGCCGTAGATCAACCTTCAGCTGATGACCAGACAACTCCAATATACAATCTCGGACGATACAGTCAATTTCGATCAATTTACCATCGCAAGTTCTATGGGGTATTTAGCTTCTAATAGACTTTCTACGACATTTATATCTTGCTAAACTTACTTAAAATAAAAATTCTATCAGCACCAGAATCAAACAATACAGAAGCAAAATAGCCATTGATAAAAAACTTACCGTTCACCACATCCGCATCACTTCGCGCCTCACCCATTCCAATCATAATAGCTCTTCTTGTGCCAGCTCCACCATGTCCATTCCCACCATTGCCATTGATGTTTCCCCCTCGGTACTCACAGTTACCATTTTCTTTAAGCTTGGGACAATCTTTCTTGAAATGACCAACCACGCCGCATTCAGAACAGCCAGATTGATTACCCTGATTGTTCTGACGTCCTTTATTCCCTTGACCACCGTTCATTCATACTCTGCAGTCAATCGCCTTGTGACCTAGCTTCCCACATTTGTTGCATTTTATCGCACAGTTTCCATAGCGATGAACGCCACATTTGCTGCACTTCGGCTGTTCGCCCTGATAACCACTAGATGAAATTCCTAATCCACAACTTCCTTGACCACCTTTGCTGCTGTTATCAGTCATTTGGCTCAGATTCTGCAAGAGTTCAAACCACCACTGCTATTTCTAGAAACATTACTTTCTTTTGTTATCATTTGAACCAGATATCGCCTTTTGAGGAGCTAAAGTTCCTTGTTGGACAACTTGATCTATCAACTGATGAGCGAGGTGAATCACATCTTTGATGTTTGCAGAAGTGCTTGATGTCACCAGACTCATTTGAGGTACCAAACCATTAATGAACTGCTCAATCCTTCTATAAGGAGGGCCAACCATTGTGGGACACAATAGGGCCAAGTCATTTGATAGGGCGGTATACGTTTCAATTTCCAAACCTTCCATTTTTAGATTTCCATATTCCAGCTCTAATTTCCTTACCTCCATGCGGGGATAATATTCTTCCACCAACATTCTGGTAAATTTAGCCCATGGTAGCGCATTTGCGGCTGCCAATCATAGAACTTGAACTTTGGTGTTCCACCAAGTCTGTGCTATTCCCTTAAGAGTTCCTATAGCATACTTTACTCGATACTCGGCTGGACAATTGCACATCGCAAATAGAGACTTAGATTTCTCCATCCACTGAATCAAACCAACCACTCGGTCAGCTCCATTAAACATATGGGGCTTGTATTACATGCACATCTTATAGGTACATCCATACTGCACATTTGGATTAGCTTGGGTGTGAGCTGCTAAAGCTGCTGCAAGACTTTGCCCAATCATAGTGTTGAGCTCAGCTGCAGACATGTTAATTCCACCACCATGGCCTCGACCACAAATTGCCATTATCTTTATTCATAATACACAAAAATATCAATATCCAGGTATTTATCATTCAGTATATGACAAATAATTAAAAGACAAGACAACACATAACAAATTTAACAACATATTTAAATAAAATAATATCGTAACTATTTCGCAACTTCGTTAGATTCAAGTTCGAGGTCAAATTCGTACATGTCAAAAGATAGGTAAATATAACATCTTTATACAAGCTTCATAAAAGCACTAAGGATAGATAACTACTAGTTACCAACTATTAGCAAAACAACAAGCTCCTCAACTTGAAACTACCAAATCCTTATCCTAAGGGTCCTCCTGCTCCACATGTGTAAGTGCTGGCTCAGGCTCATCCTCGATCATTGCAACTCGAATACCTAACTCCTCATGGCGGGCAGTCAGCTGTTGCACGCGGGCTAGTAGCTGTTGAATGATAGTCCCCTAAGTGTCCATCATCGCTCCTCGTACTGAGAACTGCACCTACAGCTCCCGGTGCTGCTGAATCAAACCAGCCAAGTGCTCCTCACTACGCTGCCACTGAGCAAGGGCATTCTTCAATCGTCTCTCCATCCCGTCCTCACCATGCGTGATGTTGGAAATGTTGTCCATTATGCGGACAACATACCTCTGGTAGACAGAATGGTCTGCTACCAGTGCCGGAACCGCCTACTCAGTCGTACACGAAAGTGCGATAGGGCTGACTTAGCCCTCATTTGAGGTGTGGTACACCTAGTAGTGGGTGCTAGCACTCGATACATCCGCATCAAGTTGGAAAAGTACTCAGGGTACGCTCTCTAATCACCAGAGTCCAAACGACTCCTAGCTGGAACAGGTGCTGACGGACCGAACTCATCTGTGACTATCTTCCCTTTGCCCTTGGATAAAGTTGATGCAACTGATGCTGATGATGTCGAATCGTCCTAAGTCATGCCTATAATATACATCCCATGTATATTATAGTGAGTAGCTACTTTTTGAGCAACCAACTGGTTAATTCAAACAAGCAATATAGAGAGTAAATGTGAGAGAGATAGAAGTAACCAGAGAATAATCAAGATAGCATATACATATACTCATATACATATATAGTAAGGTAGGCCAATCACGTATATGTGCGTCTACATTGTGTGTCTAACTGACTTTAACCATAGTTGGACCTAATGCAAGTCCTAAGTTCTCTATGGTCGATGGCTCTGATACCAATCTGTCACACCCCCAAAATCCACCAACGGAGTAACAACGCATTGGAGGCATGAGCGACCAGATTCTCAGTCATCAGACACACAGAACAGTCCATATGCAGTTTCAAAACATTTAAAAATCCAAATTTAATAGTCTAAAAGTTTTAACAAAGCTTACAAGGTTTTGAGGAAGCGTAAATTAAACATAAATGGTTCAAGTGTCTCGCGCCCGAAGCGCTTAATTACAAAAACAGTTTAACAGAAACATGCAAGATTAAGAAATGAACCATGAGTCCTACATGTGCTCCTTAGTGTGCTCCTAAGGACCTGAGAAGAAACATGCTAAAGTGTCAACACAGGTTTGGTGAGTTCACATAGTGTAAATAAGCAGATAAACAATATTTATTTAAAAACCGTAAGTTAATTGGTTACCTCAACGAGGCCTAATCAAAGCCGGAATGAAACATCCCATAAGAAAAACAGATTTACACATTTAATATACTTTAGGATAGCTAGTCCACGTTATTTGTAACACTATAGGATTCATGTCCCCATTCCCGACAGTTTATGGCTTCGCCTTCCAGCCATGCTATAATGCCGAGCATGACCAATAGTTATGTGACAATCCAAAATTTCAGGTCAGCATTAATACTTTATAAATGCAATTAACTGATTTATTATGTGCATTAAGCTTAATTTATTCAAATTAGGTGAACCTGCGTGCAAACATAGATAAGCTAGACTAAGCATCCGTACCCGTATCGGAAATCATTAGTAAAGTTCTATGTTTATTCAAACTGGAACTTCAATAACGAGAAATTTTCATAAATTTCAAAGGTGGAATTTCAATAGCAGGAAATATAAAATATTCATTTTATATTTTTTTAAACATTGTGTTACCTCAAACACGTTCAATTCATTCATTCAGTTAAACGACCGATTCACGTTTAACAATTTAAGCAAAACCATTGTTTATGTATATATATTTTACTTAAAATTTCTTTAAGTATAATTTCAAGATATACATATATTCGTAAAAAATAAACCGGATGTTCGACGAACGTCGTCATTAATTCCAATTAATCAAAAACATTCAAAGTTAGTTTCTCAATCATCAACATCAAGACTAGCGACATTTTCTTTTTAGTTCGAGTTCATAACATTATCATTTCCAAACCATTATGTCATTTCAACCCGAAAAAATATTCATTGGACTTATTTGGATCAACCCGCCCAACCATTTTGCCCAAAAATAGTGGTTTTCGGCCCATATGGCCCAAACCAATTCAATTATTTTTTTAAAACCAACCGAGACCCAACATGATCCAACCTGATCCAGTGAACCAACCCAACATGAAGGACCAGACCGGCCCAATAAGCCCATCCAGCCCACAGGCCTATCGACCCGAATTCTTTTCTTCTTCTCTCTCTCGGCCCAAACCGGTTTCCCTTTGGCCCGCTTTCTTCCTCGACCCGACCCTTTTCTCTTAGCCCATTGGCCCATTTCTTTCCCTTTTCTTTCTCCTTTGGCCAACCCAAGTTCGATCCCCTCTCCCTCTTTTATGAACCGGTCTCTGTCCCTCTCTTTTGTTTCGTTTTCAACCGAACTAAATCCCGACCACACAAGATATTTTTGTTGATTTCCCCACATGTTTAAAATCTTATAAAATCCCAAGCTAGCCTAAATTCCTCTCTAGATACCTTAACATGTCATCTAGATACTAGACAAAGTTGTCTAGATAGTACACCATGGAGCTCAAATCATTAGGTAAAGTCTACTAGATCAAGTTTTCCCTCCCTTTCTTGCACTCTCTTTGGCTGGTTTTAGTACACCTCTATCACCACATTTGGTTCATTTTTCTAGCAAGAGTCAAGAAATCAAGAGCCAAGGTTCAAGCCCTCATCCTTTTTCCTCTTTCTTTGGTTCGAGCAACCCAAAACCGAGCACCCCCCCCCCCCTAATCGGTTGTTAAAACCGTAACCTAAGCCCCTCACTTGATCCACCTCTCTTACTTAAACCACTTAAACACTTAGACATATTTTAATAACAAACACTTACACTCCCTCCTTATCTCCTTCCTTCTACCCTTCGGCTATCGACAAACCACCACCACCATCACTATTATTCGATCATTCACCACCATTCCACTTCTAGTTCTCATCCATATTCAAGGTAATCTTGTATCCATCATCATTTCTTCTTTTATCTTTCTAAATGATCATACCTTCTACGATACTAATCTTTTGTTCTTCATCATATTCAAGACATTTATTTCATTCTATCATCACCATTTCCACATACAAGATCAAGGGTGGGTTGGAGCATAACCAAGGAAGCTTTTAACACCCTTTTACGTCATTAACCAAACGTGTGGAAGATTTAGTGAGTACCCTCCTTGTAGTTTCAATCTTGATTTTTGTTCATAATCATGTCACTAGTCCATGTTCAAAGCAAGTCTTGATGTTATAGTTGATGATTTAACTAGTAAAACATGTTGTTAGTAAATGTATGCTTACTTTGATGGAATTAATTTAGGGATAATCATGTTGTTTTTCAATTCTAAATAATGATTTAGTGTTGTTATGGCATAAGTAACATCATATAGTGAAATCATGTTTAAAATTATCTTTGGACATAAAGACCCTAAATATTAATTATGTATGTTTTGAAATTAAAGGTCACTAAAGATATGTCTATATATATACTTTGACACATGACCAAATTGATATTATATTTTTCATAATATATGTATGTGATGATAAAAGTGACATAAATAATGTGGCATAAAGTATATTTCTAAAAGTCATAAAACTCATAAATTGACATTATGTTTAGTATTTTGAGACACACAAATTGTAATGGTCATTTTATGATAATAAAATGCTATTTTTTTTAAAGAGATGCTAAACATAAAAAAAAATTTTAAAGAATGATTTTTTATGACTTAAAATCATATGATATGACTTTTTAGTAAAAATGTTCATGACTAGCCTTATGATGTGTTTCAGGACTTATAAATGTGTGTTTATAAATTACCAACAAGTTTTGAAAAGTCATATTTAAACCGAAAACATTATATGTTAAAAAACGGGATATTCGGGATCCAATACACAACTTTTCTAACTAAAATAATATGGATTTTTGAACTATTTAAGGTTCTGGTTCAGAGCCTAAAATGGACTCATTTTTAACTATCACTACATCAAAATTGGTCTTTATCCACGGAAAAAAACCGTGACAAAAGGTCTTTGGCCCTGTTTTTTTTCATTTCAATCTACACCAAAGATCCCGTCATCGTATGTATCATACGGCCACGTTAAAATATCAGTGGCTAAAGCCACCTAGAAATGTGGCTAAAGGGTACCAATATTTATTATTGTAATCAAACAATTCTTCCAAAAAACATGGCCAAATGGTCCCAACGGCCGCATGTATTTGTTTAATGTGGCCTTTGGTATTATATAGTTACATATATTTATGTTTTAGCCACATATGTTAGAAAAACGTGGCCAAATAGGTTGCCGAAATCATACATTTTGTCCCAATACGCGTGGCCAAAGGTTGGCAACGGCCACGTTAAAATATCAAAAGTGTGGCCTTTGGTATTATATGGTCACATATATTTGTGTGTTAGTCACATATGTTAGAAAAAACGTGGCCAAATGGGTTTCTGAAATCATACTTTTTGTCCTAATACGCGTGGCTAAAGGGTGGCAACGGGCACGTTAAAGTATCAAAAGTGTGGCCTTTGGTATTATATGGTCACATATATTTGTGTTTTAGCCACATATGTTAGAAAAAACGTGGCCAAATGAGTTTCTGAAATCATACTTTTTGTCCTAATACGCGTGGCCAAAGGGTGGCAACGACCACGTTAATGTATCAAAAGTGTGGCATTTGGTATTATATGGTCACATATATTTGTGTTTTAGTCACATATGCTAGAAGAAAATGTGGTCAAATGGGTTGCTGAAATCATACATTTTGTCCTAATACGCGTGGCCAAAGGGTGGCAATGGCCACGTTAAAATATCAAAAGTGTGGCCGTTTGTATTAAATGGTCACATAGATTTGTGTTTTAGCCACATATATTAGAAAAAAAATTTGGCCAAAGGGTTGTTGAAATCATAAATTTTGTCCCAATACGTTTGGCCAAAGGGTGGCAACGGCCAACAAAGTTTTATTTTGGATAAACACCATCATTAAAGGAATGTACACGCTGTAGAAAAATTACGTCAATCGATCAAGATATGGTATGCCACAAGTGAATATTTGCGACAAGAAATGTCTCCTAGTTTTCGGATGACCAATCCTTTTAATCCAGTCCATATAATGTATTTTTCGGGAGCCAGAAGAAATGCATCTCAAGTACATAAATTAGTAGGTATGAGAGGATTAAAATAAAAAAAGTGTGTCCTCTGGTATTATATGGTCACATATATTTGTGTTTCATATATATATATATATATATATATATATATATATATATATATATATATAGGGTGCGGTTCCCGTGCGGACGGGCATTTTGCCTACGAACCGTGCGAACATGCATAAAAACCCGTTTTTTGGTCCTACAAAGTAGATTTAGTGGTACTATATTATTAGAAATGGTGCAAGGTAGATGTATACATGATTCAATACAGTTTCTTGATCTATTCCTTGATGTTTTTTGAATTCTTATATATACCAGCATAAAAAATTATACCAGCATAGACCAGCATAATTTTTTTTGTGCATGAGCCAAATCCACTTCTGTCATAGACCAGCACTATTTCTGATCATATATATGAACCAGAACACATTCCTAATCATATACCAGCATTAAACTACATCGTATGACCGACAAAATGTATTTTTAGGCGTGTTCGCACCGATCTTAGGGAAAACACATGTTTGCATTTGATCCTCCATCTATATATATATATATATATATATATATATATATATATATAATCAAGCAATTATAGATTTATCATTTTTTTTCTAAATTAAAATTAATTAAACTGCATATATATGTCTATGAGAAACCTTAAAATCACATTATAATTAATTATACATACATACACTAATCAAACTTTAATTTCTATGATAATTATAATATCTTGGTCGTTGTCTGGCTCCTTGTAAGTTTTTTGATCGTCATGCTCTTCTGGTTGTTTGATGCTACGTACAGTACCTTCGGCTTCGTTTTCATATTATTTACCTGGAGTAACTAAACATGGCATATAAAACCAATTATATATATATATATATATATATATATATATATATATATAGTTAATTAAAGTGGATACGATTAATATAGTAATTACTTGTGGTTCTTCAAGTACTGGAACAGTATTATTAATGGAACAAACCTGTGATTCTAATGTCATATCATTAGCTGGATACGATTAATATAGTAATTACCTGTGGTTCTTCAAGTACTGGAACGGTATTATTAATGGAACAAACCTGTGATTCTAATGTCATATCATTAGCATTGATCATTTGGTCCTTCGGCCATGCAATAATACACTTATTTTCCCTGCAACCTCCTTAACTATTATCAAACCATCTACTGGGTATGGTAAAAATCCATTACCCTTCAAAACCTCACAAATGGAAACTCTACGGAAATTAGAAGGTAATAGAGCTCCATGAATCATCTCATCTTTTAATGTTGGGAATAATTCAGCCTTTTCCACGATCTTCCTTTTACTCCCAAGGTACAGCATCACAGTTTCGCACCCCTGATCGGAAGTGACATAATAATAATATTAATTATAGCATATATATTAACAATTAGTTAACTAAAGTAAAAAATTGAATAAATATATTGTCAAATATACTAATATATATACCTCTAATGAGATTACTAGCTCACTAGTAGCAGGAATGGCATCATTATTAGCAGGTACTTTATGAGCGGTTCCTAATGTTAGAGCATATTCCTATGCTACAGTGCGTCTCGTGTATTGTATCTATGTGAGAGCGTATGCGTGACTCATAGGGCAGCGAACCATGGTCCTAACCAAATGGTTTGCTGGCCAACGTACCAAATGGTATGTTGGATGCTATGCTGGGCAGTTAGTGTCACCTATAAATAGGTTGACCTGTCTAGAATGTTAGAACTCTTGGTCATATCTACAATTCTGTGTGTGTGTGTTATTGTGTGTAATCCTCTCAAGCTTTCAATCAATACAAATTACATTTGTATTTACTTTTGATCTCGTCTCAATCTTGATATCACTAGATTAGCAAATAATTTGTCGCTCTACATCTTTACAAGTGGTATCAGAGCTTTCTGGTTCCATTTGCTGATCAAATTCTGTGATTTTTGAGATTTGTAGAGAGAGAAAGTGGGTTTTTGATCATTTTTCATAAGTTTTTCTCAATTCCGAGTGTTTCTAATTTCAAACTTGATTGCAAAACGTTCCTAGTGTGTTTTCGTTGCTTACTGCTGCAATTCACAGTCCAAAACCTTCAAATTCGTGTAAATTTAAAAAATTCAGTTTGGTACGCCGGTTGAATATGTTGGTCCGTTGAATGAGTTTATTGGTCCGTTGGATGAATTTTTTGGTACCTGATTGGTCCGCTGATTGGTACGCTAGGCAATCTTTAACATTGGTACGAAGCAGTTACAACATACCAATTTGGTCCGCTAGGCAATCTTCAACCAACATACCATTTGGTCCGCTGATTGGTACACTAGGCAATCTTCAACCAACATACCATTTGGTCCGCTCGGCAGAATAGTGACAATTACTAAAATTGACATAACTTTTGTTCTGTTAAGAGTTACGAATCCATAACCAGTGAAATGACCGTCTCAATGAGATCTACATTGTTACTTCAGATTTGACTTTCATATTCAGTTTCTAAGACCCTCGTTTTTTAGTTTGAAGTTCTTACGTTCGGTATCGTAATTTCAAAATGAGTGATTATCAAGCATTTTCCGCGATTCAAAACACGATGCAAGCTATTATTAACTATGATAATGAAATAGGAACAAGTCAGAAAGTTCCGAAGTTGCTCAGATTGGAAGATTATCATAGTTGGGTAAAACGATTCGAAGCATACATTGGTACTAATGATGTCGATCTTTAGTTAGCTTATACTGATCAATATGAATATCCAACTGGTAGCACTGGAAGGACAATTGTACAAAGAGGTCTGACTGCTGAACTAAAGAAGGCATATCAAGCTGAACAAAAGGCTTATGGAACATTAACCATGGCATTACCCAAAGATCTATTACATCAGTTTTCTGCTTATACTACGAAAGAATTATGGGATGCAATACAGAAACGATGTGAGGGTAATGATCAGTTTAAGAAAAGTAAGCAAAAGGTTCTGAAGAAGGAATTCGACAACTTCAAGCATTATTCAAATGAAGATATTTCAAAGCTCATTACTAGGTTTTCACATTTGCTGAGTGAAATGACTTTAGTAAGCATAAAAAAGGAAGAAGTTGATTTGAAAGAGAAGTTACTAGAGGCATTACCTGAAAGATGGAGAAATTATGTAATGATGATTACTAATGACAAAGAATGTTCAGGGTTGTCATTCTACGGTTTGATTGAAAAGATAAAAGCAAGAGATATGAAATTGAGTGTGAACAGATCCATGCATGCACAAGTACAAAATCTAACAGCATATCATGGTGAAAATGATTCAACCATTAATGCTAAAAAGTCAAACATTTTCAGTGAAGGTCCTACTACTACTTTTCTTGCTAACCACTAATTTCAGGTGGGGACCACTATAATTCAATGGGTGGTTTTCCATATATATAAACTAGTGGCTTAAATTGATTCTCAAAATTTCTCAACACCAATGGGTTCTCAAATGATCCTAGCCCTATATATATACATATATATATATATATAGGGTTAGGATCTTTTGAGAACCAATAAATATTGTGAGAACCACGAGAACAGATATGAGCCACACATATTAACCACCCTTTTAAAATGAATGGTCTAGATTAATTTGAATTTATTTAAGTTAAATTAAAGCTTGAAAATTGATCAAATATATAGAAAAGGGCATTTAAGTAATTTTATATTTAATTTGAGATGAAGTGATAAGGTGATGTGACATAAATATCTACTTCTCCCCCTCCATTTTATATCGTTAATAACTTTTTATACGATAATAATTTTATAAAAAATTTACACCATTAAATAGGACTTTTTATATCTTTAGATTTGGTTATAGTCTCATTATTTTTTTTATATAATTTTTTTTCCATAGTTTTTTTAATGTATTTTGTTACATGTAGGTAATGAACAATTACATATGTGTAGCCAACAAATACATATGTGTAACGAACTGTTATACGTATGTAAAATATTTAAAAAATATAAATATTTAAATTTCTTTCTCATTGATCAGTATATCATATTTTTTTGACTCTCATTTTCTGTAAACACATTATCTATCAGGTAAATGCCCAAACACATTTTTCGCAAACACATTTTCTTACTACAACCACGTAGCTGGTTCATACAAACCTGAAACATTGTGTAACAAAAATGTAAGCAAGTATTTACATGGTTGCATGCTCGTAGGCATCTGTACATAGTTGTTGTTGTCTATATTGCATGAACGTAGGCATCTGTTACATAGTTGCGCCTTCTTACATATACGTTACATTTCCGTAACAGAGTCTTACTAACTAGTAGTAAAAGGGGTTACCACCCGTCAAAAACTTAAACCATGATAATACTAGCACCAAAACAATACCAAGATCTAACTTATTTTTATTTTTGCAAGAACCAAAATCAACATAAAAAAGAATATCAAAATTATAAACAACAAGATCTCAAAATTATCAATTTTTTTGAATGCATGTTGTTACATGTATGCAACGAACAGGGACATACGGGTAATGAATAGTTACATATATGTTTTTACACTAATAAAAGGGTGTAGTAGGTTATTGCTACATAAATGCACATAATGTTACACAATTGTATCATGGTCTTGCTACATGAATGCATCGAGTTCTTACATACTTGAAGCATGTGTAAGAAACATGTAAACATGTCTTTACACTAATAAAAGGGTGTATGTTGTTATTAAACTGGTGCAAACGTTCTTACACGTAAGAGTCAATAAGAAAAAAATGAAAAAGGGATCGGTAATGAGGAAATCCAAGAATACTGAATTAAATGGTGTATAAAAAAAGTAAAAGAAATGTTCAATCTCACAAACAATCAGGTATAGTTAAAGTAGGATTGAATCTTGTTCCATAAATGTTACATATCACTGCATGCTCGTAGGTATATATTACATGATTGTTAATATATTGCATGCTCGTATGTATTTGTTACATGGTTGCATCTTGTTACATATATTTACCTATTCATTACAGAAACTTACTAACAAGTAGTAAAATATTACTGTGTTGCATGTGCACATAATGTTACACACTTGTATCAGGTTCTTGTTACGCAAATGCAGTGAGTTCTTACAAACGTGAAACGTGGTGTAACAAACATGTAAATAGGTTTTTACACTAATAAAAGGATCTTTAGGTTGTTGTTAAATTAGTGAAAACACACTTACACATAGGAGTCAGTAAGAATAATATGAAAAAAGGATTGGTAATGACGAAATCCAAGAATACAAAATTAAAGGGTGACTAAAATAAGCAAAATAAAAGTTCAATCTCATCGAACAATCACGTATGGTTAAAGCATAAACGAATTTTGTTCCATAGATGTTACATATCGTTTCATCCTCGTAGGCATATGTTGCATTGTTTGTTAGTGTCTATATTCCATGCACGTAGGCATTTATTATTTTTATTAAATAAACATTTAAAAAAAAGCTTACACAAATTAAAAAAAAAGTAGAAAAATATATTTTAACAAAAACATAAAAAGTAAATTAAAAATAATAATAAAAAGTTTTTAAAAAAGTAATTAAAATAGTAAAAAAAGTTTTAAAAAATGTTTAATAAAAGTAAAAAAAACTATTCAAAAACATAAAAATAAGGAAAAGTAAAAAAAATATTATATTAAAAACATAAAGAGTAAATTAAAAAAACTAGTAAAAAGGTTTTAAAAAAATAATTCAAGAAGTAAACAAAGTTAATAAAAAAGTTTTTAAAAAGTAAAAAAAAAGTTATTTTAAAACGTAAAAAATTAAAAAGTTAACAAAAAGTTTTCAAGAAATTATTAAAAAAATGAAAATGAAAACGCTTAAATAAAAAACATAAAAAGTAAATTAAAAAAAAGTAATAAAAGTTTTTAAAAAATATTTATTAAGTAAAAAATATTTTTTTTTAAAAAAGTTAAAAAAGTTATTAAAACGTAAAAAATGATGAGTTAATAAAAAGTTTTAAAAAAATAAAAATGAAAACGTTTAAAAAAGTTAAGAAAAATTAGAAAACAATAAAAAATAAGTTTAAAAAATAATATTAAAAAACGTAATCAAAAACATAAAAGATAGTATTTAAAAAATATTTTAAAACAAATAATATTTACTAATCTAGATATTAATAGTTAGAATACTCTAATAGTTAATAATATTGTAAAAGAGTTTTGTCTTTTAGTTATATAGGTTAAAGACTTTATTGCTCTTTTAAATGAAAATAAATAAAATAGGTTAGATTCCAAATGTATGGCTAGGAAACGTTTTCATTGTTCTCACAATAATAAAAAGTTCTCAAATGATCCTAATCCTATAAATATATATATATATATATATATATATATATATATATATATATATATATAGGGTTGGGAATAAATAATAACTCATCCTTAATGGAATAACTAATTAACCTCCAACCAATGGTTGTAAAAAATCAGATTCCACTAGATCATGCCATGTGTCCATTTCCTTTTTTTAATTTAAAAGGGTAAATGAGACACTTTACACAACCACATAAAACACCTCCTTCATTTTAAATAACATATAACTTTTTTATACTTTATCGGATTATATAAAAAATGCACCATTAAACTCGTCGCATTTTTACTTTTAATTCGAATATAGTCTCGACGTTTTTTTTATCGTTTTCTCAGACGTACGATGTAGCACTAGTGTTAGTGTGTTACAACCACTAACATAATTTTCATACATATTAACAAAGAGCAAAATTACATCTATACATTCATAACCAGTAGCATTGATGTTTCTACTTAGCTACAACTGTATATGCATATACTACAACATACAAATTCATCAATATGCATATAAAACATTGATGCTATAACCATTAATAGTGGTGTGATGATCAGTAAACACTAAACACTGATGCTATGAAAATAGAATAAAAAATTCAAATGTACAACTAAAATATACAGAGATTACAACCTGCAAAAGCATCAAGGTTCAACAAAAACACAAACAAAACACTGATGCTATAATCATTAACAGTTAACACATTGAAAGCCGCTAATTAAGTACATGTAAGTTAAACAAAACAACCTAAAAACCACTCTCTTGTAAAAAATACCAAATGCTACTGCTTAACACATCCGATTTAACAAAAATACCGAATGTAAAAAAAAGGAGGTTTGTTGACTATTAGTAAAAAGTCAAAATTGAACCATAGTTGCATTGCATATAGTGGGTTTCTACTCCATAACAAGTAAATGTCAAAACCGTCGAAGAAGAATGGTGACATTTTCTTTTGAAAGGCAATTTAATTAACACAAGAAACACAAAACAAGAACCATCAACAAGGAACTTGCTGGCAACCCCAAAAACAAACTAACACCCAGATTACAGATACATATATGTATACTCCACAGCGAAAAAACCACAAAATAAAAATCGATAACTAGAAATCATAAGTTAAATAAAAAAAATTTGATGACACTTAAAAATTGATCCCCCAATTATAACCTGCTATAAAATCATCTCACCGATTAACCTTCAAAGCAGTCTCGAATCTTTGACTTTTGCCAAAATCACAAACATACAACGGTGGAAACAACCGGAGAAATTCGCAATGATCGACAGCAGCGCCAGGTCATCGGAGAGCTGATGTTTAGATCTTCATGACGGCGGCGGAGCAGGACGCCGGAGAACCGGGGAGCCGATGTCGGATCGTCATGAAAATCAATGGTGATGTTAGATCTTGTATGTTAGATTAATTGGACCAATAGGATGATGCCAACAGGAGAGAGAAATTTGATGTAGAATTGATGATTTGTAGAGGGTATGCTCATTTAGTAATGGTTTAGGCATGGATTAAATTTTTTTTTTCATTTTCTTTTTAATCTAAAACAAATAAAATTAAACTAACACATTTAATATAAAATAAAAACATAAAACAATTCATTAGATTTAAAAAAAATTACAAAGTCCTAAAAATAAAAAAAATTACCAAATTCCTAAAAAAAAACCAACATTTATTCTTCAAATTTTTTTTTAAAAAAAATACAAATCTAGGGTGGTGGAGGATTTGCATTCAACTCTTCTTCAGTTAGCACGACTTCCAAATTGTTGGCGATATGCTCAGTGATGTCGAATCGTAGCTGGAAGTGTGTCTCGCTGTCGCGTATCTCCATATGAACATCCTCAGTATCGGTCGGCGGTACTGGAGGATCGCGAATGTGTACCGGTGAAATAGCCACGCCCTCGTCTTTCAGTGTCATGTTGTGAAGTATCATGCAAGCGTACATGATATTCTCCATCAAAGCTGTGTCTGTTGGCCGTGATATTTGATCTACTATCGCCCACTTAGATTTCAACCTCCGAAACGCTCTTTCGACGTCTTTTCTTGCACCCTCTTACACCTTCTTCATTTTCTTCTCCTTGATTGCGTATGGATGTGTATACGCTTTTACAAAAGTAGACCAAGTGGGATATATACCATCGGCAAGGTAGTAGCCCCGTTTGTATTCCCGACCGTTAACAACAAAAGGAGCTTTCGGAGCAATACCTTTCAACTTGTCTGTGAACAATGTTGACTGATTTAGCACATTTATGTCATTGTTTGAACCTGCGACACCAAAGAAAGCATGCCAAAACCACATTTCTTGAGACGCAACTGCCTCGAGTATTACCGTTGGTTTCGGATGATCACCACGATGATAGTGTCCTCTATATTTTGTTGGACAGCTTCTCCATTCCCAATGCATACAATCGATGCTACCGATCATGCCAGGGAGGCCATGTCTTTCTAAATGGGCCTCATATAAACGAGCAAGATCATGGCTAGTCGGTGAACGTAAAAATTCATCTCTATAAAGTCTAATTATAGCATCACAAAAGTAGTGTAAGCATTCACGTGATGTTCTTTCGGACATTTCTAAAAACTCATCGTACTTGTCAGGCACGTTACCGGTTGCCAATTGACGAATAGCTACCGTACATTTTTGTAAAGCAGTGAAACTTGGACGCCCCCTCCCGTCGAAACGAGAAGTAAACCACTCGAAGTTACTCTCAATATCATGCAAGATACGATTAAACAATCTCTTAGACATTCGAAATCTATCATTAAAAATACCTTCGTCGAAACGTGGCTCGTCGGCGAAATATAGCTCAATCAAACGATCATGGCTTGCTCTACGATCTCGATAAATACTCATCCTTGTGCTCTTCTCTCGAGATTCTTCGTCTAAAACAACACGATAACACAGATTCATGAAAGTCATCCCGTCATTGTCCGAATCGCTCGAACTACTAGAAGAAGTCATAAGCTCGGGTGGGATTTTATAGCGTGGGCGAGGGCGATCCATGTTTTTTGAGAAAGAAACTAGAGGTTTTTTTTGTTTTTAAGAGAAAAGGTGTATAAAATTTGTTGGTTTTGGAGGGATTTATATAGTGGAGGAATTGATTAAAAAAAAGGTTCAAACGGTCAAAAAAATGACCGTTGAACGGTCACATTTGCTCGGCGACTCTCGGCGAAAACATGCCGTAATTCTCGACCCACATTGCCGATGCCGAAGAGAAGGGGGGGCGGTATACATGCCGAAGTCGGCATGGTTGGTGCCGCGTTGATGCCGAGGGTGGCGGCATGTATACCGCCCACCCAGAGAGGAGAAAAGAGATGAAAAGGTGAAAAGGAGAAATGAACTGTGAGAGTGATACTCTAGTCATCCATAGAGAAAAAGAAGAAGTGTAGATTACTTATACCCCCTTGGACCAATATCAACCACATAAACATCGAATGAAATAAGGGCCATAGGATCAATTACATGAAGCAATCAGATGAAGTTGTTTGGTTAATTTATTAAGACAAGGTTAATATTTATTCTCATCCATATATATACATATATATATATATATATATATATATATATATATATATATATATATATAGGGTGAGGTTCATTGTAGACACCCCCATAAGTGTAGACATGTAGACACCCTATTTCACATGTGAAATTACTTTATTTCACATGTGTTTTCACATGTGAAATTTTCTGAACAATGAGAAAAATGAAAAAAAGAAAAAAGAAATTAATCATAACCATTAGATCAAGAGATCTAATGGTGAAAAAAGGTGTCTACATGTCTACACTTATAGGGGTGTCTACAATGAACTTTTCACTATATATATATATATATATATATATATATATATATATATATATATAGGTTTAGGGTAAAATACATCCTCTATTTTTCATACGTCAATGCGGATTAATCTAAGCCACTCATTTTTCCTCACATTCATGGCACATGTTTATTTCCCCTCACATGCAAGGCACATGCTCTTTCCCCCATACTCTTTAAATGGTCGTAACTTTTTTTTACGTCAATATTTTTCAAAAAAAAAAATACACCATAATTACGAGCGTTTTATTATCTTTCCAACGCCTATAGTAAAGACATACTTTCGAGGATATTTTTTTTTTGCTAGAAATGGGGGTCCTAAAACTAGGCAGATTTATGATGTTTTTCACTGGTTCTTTTTTAACTACATTTAATATGGTGTTTTTCACTTTTTCTTTTTAACTGCATTTTTATGATTTTTTTTGCTATTAGGTTTAACTATATTTTTTTTGTGTTTTTGATGTTTATACTAACTATATTTTTTGGTGTTTTTCATTGTTACAAAATTGTGTTTTTAACATGTGACATGATGTTTTTTGAATTGTATTAGTTCGATAAACATTTTGAAAAATGTCCAGATTGAAATAAGCACAAAAAACACCTTAAAATTTATAGTTTAAAGGACAGTGAATAAACACCATAAATCTGCCCAGCTTTAAGAAACTCATTTCAGGTAAAAAAAATTCTCAAAAGTATGCCTTCACAGCATTGGAAAGATAATGAAATGCTCGTAATTATGGTGTAATTTGTTTCGAAAAATATTGACGTATAAAAAAGTTACGACCGTTTAAAGAATATGGGGAAAAGAGCATGTGCCTTGCATGTGGGAGGAAATAGCATGTGCCTTACATGTGGGGAAAATGAGTGGCTCTCAATAATCTGTAGAGGATGTAGGAAAAAAGAAGGATGTAGGATAATATGACTCTCTCTCTCTCTCTCTCTCTCTATATATATATATATATATATATATATATAGTCGAGTTATCCTACATCCAGCAAAAACGCTACATCCATTGCGGATTCATCTGGGGCGTCCATCAAGATCATCCAACAGCCAGGATCTATGGTGTTTTCCACCTATGGTGTTTTCGGTGGGGAAAAACACCATAGGCGGAAACACCATAGATCCTTGCTGTTGGATGATCTTGATGGACGCCCCAGATGAATCCGCAATGGATGTAGCGTTTTTACTGGATGTATTTTACCCTAAACCTATATATATATATATATATATATATATATATATATATATAATACGTGTGTGATTACCAATGTGATAGATAAGTATGATATTCTTATTTAATAACTAAACGTGATAGAACGTATATAAATGCATGTTTGAAACGTCAAGGTAATATAATATTAATGAATACGTGTTTATATACCTGAAAAGCATGAATACATGTGCAATAAGTATTATGACAGTTTCATGGTTAAATACGCCATGTATACGTGTTTAAAACATAGCATGATAGAATATTAATAAATACATGTGAACTCGTGTTTAAAATAAATAGATATGTGTTTATATTTATCATCATACAAATCCCGAGGCTTAGAAATCGTAGGAAATATATCCCTAAGATGTTATAGAGCATAAAATAATAACTATGTGAAAATTAAGGGGTTAAATCGCAAAGAAATAGAATCTAGAGGGACCAAAATGGGAATATGCAAAAGTATCGGCTCACGGTACGCGAGGCAGTCTTCGTGGTATGCGACCCGTCTAGAGACGCAAACCATCCATGTCTTTGAACTTGGAGCTCACGATTCGATCTCTTCATGTTAGAATTGAATGCTTAGTCACTTTGGGGACGTGTTAGGGGTCTTAGGCGCAGATAATAACTATAAATAGAGGCCTTAACATCCCTCAAAACTCCCCAGTTTACTTGATTTCCAACCCAAAAACCCTCTTTCAAACCCAACTGTTCTTCTGTAAAATTTGAGCCGATCGTAAGGAGTTAGGAGGCCAACTTCTGCAGTTAATCATCTATAGGTATGCTTAACAAAATACCTCTATTAATTTCTATTAATATGCTTGTTAGATTATAGTTCTAAAAATATATAAAAACTAGGGTTCTTGAGCTTCTTTTGCGAAAATTGGGTAATCGGGATGGAATTAGGGTATATATTTTGGTAGGTAATTAATTCTAAGATAATGTATTATAAGAATGACCTAAGTTAAATTCATGTTTGGAGAAGGTTTGGTATTCATTTTGGAAATTTGTCAAAATTAGGGTTTTCGTAACGTTGTTTGCCAAAATTGAACAAACAGGGTTAAATTGGGGGCTAATCTTTTAAGGTATGTTATAATATAATATTATAAGTATTCACAAGTTTAGGATTCACAAGTTAAAAGCTGCAACCTTGTTGCAAAGAGGTTAGGTATATAAGTTCCATAGTGATAAATAATAAAATATTAATATACCAAGTTATTCGGGTACTTAAAAGTTCGTGCGGACCAGAAGGATAAGTGCATATACACTGGGGTTTCTGGCATAGCGAGGGTCACAACAACAAAATGAGCCTATTACAACCCTAGTAAAATGTTGCATGAAGCCTTAAAAATGTCGCATTAGGTTTAAAGCAACATTTTATCAGGGGTTGCGTTAGGTGGAGTTACATTAGACGTAACGCGACACTTTTTTGGAAATTTGAATTTAAATAATCCCAAGTTTCATCAATTGGCCGACATTAATCCCAAGTAACGAAATGTTTACTACCGAGCCCAACTTTTAATCTATTTTCCTACAACGATCCTTGACTACGGAAAATTAACGATGTTAGTTTTTTGATGAAACATTGTATTTAAATAATCCCAAGTTTCATCAATTGGCCTACAATAATCCTAAGTTTATAAAAAATTAATCCCAAGTTTCATCTATTGGCCCACAATAATCTTAAGTTTCATCAAAACTAACGCCGTTAAGTTTCCTTTAGTCAGGGACCGTTGTAGGAAAATAGGTTAAAAGTTGGTCTCGATAGTAAACATTTCGTTACTTGGGATTAATGCCTGCCAATTCATGAAGCTTGAGATTATTTAAATCAAATTTCCCCTTTTTATTTTAGAAGATGCACCATTTTTCATAAGTATTACATGTACTTTTCAAATGCAATTTTTTTAGGATGCAACTTTTGTACATTCTAATGTACCTTTTTTTTTTTTACATTCAAATGTAACTTCTTATAGTTTCATATGAAACCCTTTTTAGACTCAAATGTAACCACTATTATACTTTTGGAAAATTGGTTTTAAATAATCCCAAGTTTTGATAATTGGTCACCAATAATCCCAACTTTAAAAATAGCCTCCAGTGGTCCCACCTTTCAATCTTTTGGTTTCTAGTGGTCCCAACGTTAACTTGACTAACTCCGTTAAGTTTGAAGATGACGTGGCATATGCCACGTCATCTTCTTTATGATTCCTTTAAATGCCAACTCATATGACACGTCATCTTCAAACTTAATGGAGTTAGTCAATTTAACGTCGGGACCACTAGAAACCAAAAGAAGGAAAGATGGGACCACTGGAGGCTATTTTTAAAGTTAGGATTATTGGCGACCAATTATCAAAACTTAGGATTATTTAAAACCAATTTTCCTATACTTTTAGTATAAAAAAGTACCTTTTTTGGACTCAAATGCAACCAATAATATATTTTTAGTATAAAAAATGCAACATTTTTAACACTCTAATGCAACTTTGCAAAATCTTTTTATTATAAGCATTACAATTGTAATCCAAATAACGTGAAAGCAATACTAACATAGATTATATTGAAATTACGTGAGCGTTGGATCGTTTGCTAATCTAGCGACTATGAGATGTAACGAGATCAAAATGTAAATACAAATGAAAATTTGTATTATTAAGCTTGAGAGAAAACCCACATAGAAACACACACAAAAGGTGTAGAATATGACCAAGAAGTTCTAAACCTATACAAGACAAAGCTATTTATAGATGAACATTTCTATGCTAAAACACGATCATCCGAAGTGCAGTTCGGACAAGTTCGTGTGAGTCCGAACTGGTAGTTTGTCTTTAGTTCGGACAGACACATCGTATAGCT
Source organism: Deinandra increscens subsp. villosa (assembly GCA_039602395.1). Taxonomy (NCBI): domain Eukaryota; kingdom Viridiplantae; phylum Streptophyta; class Magnoliopsida; order Asterales; family Asteraceae; genus Deinandra; species Deinandra increscens. The sequence goes on from JBCNJP010000008.1 coordinate 53,427,817, forward strand.
CTCTGTTCTGTATTTGATACTTCACATGACGATCATGTATCAACAAATATAAAGATGTACCTTAACATATGTTCAAACTCAACAAAAAAAATCAACCTAAGGCAGTTAAATAAAATCATAAAAAGTAACATTAAACTCCTAATCATGATAGAAACCCTCAATCTTCAAGCGGGTAATTGTCCCATTAGTTTCTTCATAATGTAGCTTCCAAAGTTTTTCGTTGGTCTTCAATATCTTGCCGCATTGTTTGTAACTCTGTTGTAGGATCGAAATTAAGTTTATTTGTGATAATGTTTGATGTATCTAGTTGTTTACATGAATATAGTAAGAACACAAGTAAGATATACATGGCACTATTTGCATTAACTCAACAAGATTACACAGTTACAAGTTGATCGACAAGGTGTGTTTTGCTGAGTCCTAACTTTGCTATATATGGTGCTAAGGGAAATTAATGTGAGCCATTGATTTCCATAAGATCATCGTGACCGTTTACATGAGTAAAGTTGAAATTTTACACGAGTAAAGTTGAAATACTACCTCGTTAATCAAAAGATATTCCGGTTTAACTCTTTATATGGTGGATATTAGAGTTCACCTGAAATATGTTGTTCTGCTTCAACTTCAGTCTTCTGGTTGGTTGATTGAGCTTCCACTTCAACCTAGTTCAGCCGAAACTTCTATACTTGCATATTTTAACCGAAACTCTCCAAAAGCATTATTTCTTACAATCTCCCCTAAGTTGATGCTGTCAAAATCTTCTACTACTCATCGACATTATCCTTGGCAAAATTTTATGTACAAAAACCAGCAACTCCTTATTCAATCACCTCTGGCCTTTATACTCGAACTAGTTTCCATATACAAATGATCCTCATTCATGTTGAGAGGCTTCTTCTTTGTAGCATATCCCAGTCTTGCTCACTCCATTTTGATTTGTCTGTGATGGAGCTATGTGCAGAGTAAGAGCCATCTGCTCTGTGCACATATAATTTCCTCTCATGTTCTTCCCATATGACATACCTGAGTCCACTTGCAGATTCATCTTCTTCTTCTGATGTACTTTGACCGGGAGGTTCTCTGTAGAGAATTCCACTTTCCAAAACTCTGTGCTCATCCATGGTTGAAACTAGAATTTTTCTCAGTCTCACATATATATTAGTCACTTTCCACTTTTCAAAACTATGTTTTGAATGGGGAGCATCAGGTTATTCTCATCCATGGTTGGAACTAGGATTTATCTCAGTATCTCATATATATTAGTCATTTCGTTTATTATCAAGAATATGGGAACCTCAGGAACAACATAGACCAGGTGTTCACCGGTGGAGGTACTGAATGTGAATCTTTCTGTTTACCTTCCAACCAGTAATGTGCCCTCTCACACGATGCCTTGGTCTTCTTTGCCTTGATATTCTTTTCTTTTTCTTTATCGTCATCAGGATCATCATCATCATCATCTGTAAAGACATGGAGAGATGGATTTTTTTGCTAATCTAGTGATTATGAGATCAATACAATGACACAAAGAGTAAATACAAAAAGATTGTATTGATTCAAGCTTAAGAGAATACACACACAGAAACACACAGTTAACAGAAGTGAATGAGCTAAATTTCTAACCTTTCTTTACACATCGACCTATTTATAGTATGTAACTAACCAACTAGCGAACCAACCAACTAACCATTGGTTCGCTGCTAACCATCCAGGCAACCATTGGTTCGCTGCTAACCATCCAGCTAACCATTGGTTCGCTGCTAACTATCCAGCTAACCATTGGTTCACTGCTAACCATCCCACTAACCATTGGTTCGCTGGCTCCTAACTAATGGTTGGGAGCTTGGTTAGTTGACACTAAGACTCAACACAAAGCCCTCTTTTAGATACAACACACGAGACACACTGTAGGAATTACGCTCTAACAAACTCCCCTTAACGTGTGATGTATCTATTCTAACTAAATCCCTAGTCTTTAATCTTTAACATTGTTGCATCTGATCTTCAACTTGAAATCTTGTCAGAAATAAAGCTTGCACGGCTGGATCAGAATTTATCAACTTATGAACTTTAATGATCCGCTGGTAAAAGATACCTCAATCTCCCCCTTTCACCATGCTTGAGTCTTGTCACACAGAACCTGCAACTTTAGAAGACAAAAGTGTGGTTTTTCCTTTTCGAATTTACCAAAGATTAATTTAATCTTGACAAAAAACTTCTCTTTGAGAATCCAAGATACTGATTTTGAAACTTTTGTTTTTGTATCAAGTGTCGATCGATCGAAATAAAAAAAGAAACAATTTTTTTTACTTTTAGGAACTTAAGATCAAAACACACCTAAAATCTTTTTGATTATACAAACTTATGCTAAAACACACTGAATATCTTTTTGGAATTTTTTGAAATCAAAATGCAATACAGAATTACACTCTATTTTTGGTTTGAGAAAGATCACTATCTAGGATCATATTGGTCACAACACGCTGAACTACACTTCAATTTGAATTATTGTAGCACATAAGCCATGTCGATTATAGATATAATTTGTGCAACTTTAAACTCTAGCAGAATCATGCTCATAACATCTGGATATGTTAAGGTATTATTAATTTGCTTTGACCAGTGTACCCAACACTATCAGACATATTTAGATATGCTTCACATCTTTTCATGTGATTATACTTGTGAATTTACACAAAGTATTTTGTATTCATGATCCCGTCAACTATGTTCCATGCAAAAAAAATAAGAATGTTAAATTGTCTACCTTAAGGTCGATCTTTTGATACGCAGATAAGGCCTCAGATTTAACAAAATAAGATGATAAAAACAAGTTGAAATTGTATAATTCAACAACAATTAGGTCGGTCTTGTGGACACGTAGTGAAAGTCCGGTGAATTATATGAAATACAAAAGAAAATAAAGCATAACCTCAAACGAACAACAATCAGGCCGATCTTTTGATACACAGAGAAAGTCCGGTCGGTTGAGAAAATAAAGAAAATCAAACAAGTTTAAATCTTTGGAAAATGAACAAACGTATACACAATGACTTATCATTTTCTTTTGACATATCTTTTTCTTGATATCTTGAAATACGAATCAAGATGTTGTCCACTAGGTCAAGCATCAGATCTAATGTATATCACATTTGAATACTTTCTGATTTGCCGAGCCTACCTAGCATATCAAACAATGATCTTATGGCTTTTTCAGTTACTCTATCCGTGATTCAGAAATGTTAGCCAATGTACCATCATTTCCCAATGATCAATTTCTCAATTTCTCAATTTTGATCTTTTTCATTTTTTTTTAAACTTTTGCATTGCCTTTTCTCCACCTAAAATGAAAAACTCTATTTTTGGATTTTTCATTTTACAAAATGCAAGACACTATTTTTGGCTTTTGTCAATTTTCTCCCCCTAAACATATGTACAACTATCAATTATTAAAATACTGAAATGAAAGAAAATTGATCGCCCAAACACTGACACTTTGCAGTTTCAGCTTTTGAAACACACATTTTTTATCAAAATTTTGTTTAAAACTTTCTGAAAATGATAACGCGTTGAAATGCTAAATTATGCAAGTTCTTCACTATCAACAACATACGCATAATAGGTCTTTTTGAAGAATCCTGCAGACACCAGATAAATCATTAGCAGTTTTGGGATCGGTCCGAGTCAACAGCCTCGGGTCGCCCGGTTTCTTCGACATGATCTGTGTTAGCCATGGAACAACTCGTGGTTTCCATATAATTGGTGATTAAAAACTTTTCAATGAACCCACAAAATTATCAATTTGCGTATTTGTCCAAGACGACTTACTAGTTGATTTGAACATGGTCGGTTGTGGTTCATCAAAAATATGACCATTTTCGTCCACATACTTAGCAGTTTTGTTCACATATTAGTGAGTGCTCGCATTCGTAGGATACTGAGCAGCAAGATGTCCTGGTTTATGGCATGCGTAACACTTCCTGTGAAAGACATTAAGGGAACTGCTACCCAAATTTATTTCAAAAATGTGTTTGTTATCAGAAAAATGCTTTGGTTTTCTACTTCCTTGCTTAGTAAACACATCATTGTAATAAAAAAAAATTCAGAACCAAATGAATCAAAGAAACCATCAGATGAATCATACCTCGGGAATGAACTTCGTGGCGAATAGTGTGAACCATAACAAGATCTTCCAGAATAATAATGATCATTCTTGGATTTGAACACATTCTGTTTCTTCTGTTGTGGTTGACTCTTTTGATTTTAAACATATTTAGCAACCTTCTTCTTTTGTTGTGTCTGCTGAACTGATTTCTCTTTAATTTCATAACATAAACCTTTGTGCTTGTTACCCGGAACCTTTGAAGACCCAGCTTGAGAACCAAAAACATCTCTTTCATTAGTTGTTTTAGTAAACTTAGCTTTGATGTCCTGTAACTTGTTCTCAACAATCAAAGATTTGTCAAATTCAGCTTCAGATGAAGAACCATGAGATTTTCCAGAAACAATGTCACACCCCCAATTTCCACTAACGGAGTTTTACCGTGTGGGGTGTGAACCAGACCAGGACCCGAGTCATTAGTTACATCAAACATAAGTTAAGGGTTCAAAATGTAAATATATTTCCAAACGGGAAATAGCAAACAGAGTTAATGTTTAGCGGAAGCTCATTAAAGTCAAGTTGCGCAAGCAAACGCCCGATAAGTGAATACCAGTTCAAGTTGAAAAGATTTGAAAACCAATTCCCAAAATAAAAGGTTTTAGCCAACGTACGTGCCCAAAAATCAGATTCTCCTAGCGTCCTGCAAAGCATGCATAAGAGCAAGTGTCAACTAATGTTGGTGAGTTCACATAGCACATAAGTATAACCAGTATAATTATGCAGTACGAATACAACAGTTTTTATTCGTATGTAAGCATGTATATTAACAGTACAATCCATATCGTAGGTAGCGAGCCTAAGTTCATGTCACTAAAACGTTCGCAACCAAAGCTGACCAATTAGTTGTAGGAATAATTCCTTATGTGGTTTGCCTTCCCCGTGTCTACTCGATCACGGTAAGTTAGGCTGACATTGTCCTCAGTCCGACCGCCAGTCGGGTGGTGCATCTCGTGCCCGCTGAGTGGGGTTTGTCAGACCCCAGTAGTACTACCCAATATCCCCTCGCTATAAACTATTAACGGTTCGATAAGTAAGGACTTTCAAAGGTAAGCATTTTACGTGAATATGTGATATATGTTGGATTTCTACTTTAATCATACATAAACGTTATCGTGTATCACCCCAACCTGGGTGCAACGTGTTTGCGTGTGTTATCGTCCAAAACCGGACGTAATGTAAAGGTTGTGAAACTCACCTTAGGGTGCGCTGCTACAATTTAGTAAGACTTCATGCCTTGCGTAACTACCGAGCACCTATTGAATTTACATACGTAAGTGTGTGTTCACACATGAGTAACATAGCCTAGACGACGGTTTTGCTATCAAGTAATTTCAATTATGACGCAGGTGACAAATTCAATACGTGATAAAAAATCATTTATTCGAAAGCAGTCAAAAATGACGTAAATCATGGACACAAGGATTTATGAAAATCAATGCGCGTATATTATTCCAAATAATAAATGTAGAGACGATCGGGTAAACGTATATGTATTCTTAAACTTATATATAAATACATGAACATAATCATATGTATGAAAAATAAAACGTCCCATATATATATATATATTTATATGCCGTGACAAGTTTTCAAGAGTTTAAAGTAAAGTCTTTAAAACGTTCGCATGAATATAAGTACATGGCAATAATTCAAATATATCTATTTTTCTATGTTTAAAACTATTTTTTATTAATAATAACGAGACTATAAAATCTCAATCCATTTAAATCGTAATGTGTTCATAATATATACGTTCTAAGAGTATCACGGGTCGAGATTTAATAGGCTTGTAATATAAGTTTTGAGTTTGGACCAAATAATACATGGAATCCTTAAAAAAAATATAAAACCACAGAAATAGGGGTCACAGGACTCGAACCCGTGACCTAGAGGTTGCAAAGCAGCGCCCTACCAACCAAGCTAGGGCTGAGTTTGTTAACAAGTTCGCATGGCATCGGTTTTATTCAAACAGTGAAAGGGCTTAGGAAAAAAAAAACGCGAAAAGAATTGGGGCTGGGAGGATCGAACCAGCGACCTATATATTACGGATCAAAAGCCTGGCCACTCGGCCAGACCCTGAGGACGCTAATCAATCAGCAAGTTTAGTACTTAAGTAGTTCTGTAACGGTGTCATATTCTTCATCCATGAACTCCGGTGATCGGACTTGGGTTCCGGTCACCGGAAAAACGTGAAACACGACCAAACAACTCATAAAATGCTCGAATGGGGATGAAAATCGATGCGTTTGCGATGTGAAAACCGAACCCGAACACGATCCCGCTTTCGAACACGAACTCCGATCACGGTCTCGTTTGGACTTGTAATGCCTCTCTGGTTGCTCAGCAGCGGTTCATGATCGCATAGTGGTGATTGTTGGTGGCCGAATGGTGGTGCTTGGCCGGAAATTCTCGCCGGTGACGTTTTATTTTGAAGTGTCGACGAGGAAGAGGGAGGAATCGAGAGGAAGTATTGGTGTAAGGTCCGAATGGGTTTCTCAATCATCTGATGATTGAGTTAAGTTGGTCAGTCGAATGGAACAAGCACGTAACAGATGGCTTTGAATTCGGTTTTAAGGTTCGTCGGTTATCGGATATGTAAAGCACCGACGGTTACAATTTGGGGTGCTCAAATCAACTTTAACCAAATGCCAAATTCAGCCCTTCTCAACATATACACAAGGGGTGGTATGGTTTAGCTTTTGGAAGAAATAGTCCCTTTAGGTTTCCTCAAATGAAATTTGGGTTTTGGAATTTGCAAGAATAACCCCTCAAGCTTGAAAGTCGATAACCGGACCTAACGAGGTTAATAGGAAACAACTTTGATCCAGAATATGCGTGTGTTTGTCCAAATAAAATGAGGTGTTATGTTTTCAAGATGTAAACCCTTAATTGGTTCACATAAAATCATGAATACAAAAATATATTTATATAATTGTCTCACATAAATCTTAGAATACTACGGGTAAAACCCACGTCGTTTAATCGTAAAATCATATGTGGTTATGTGCTACGTTGCCACATGAAAACATGAAATGCAATGTGTTTATACATATATATAACACATAAAATCATAATTGTATTCATCACATGAAATGACAAAATGTTCACATGAAATCATAAAATATGATTTACATAAAATCATAAAATATAATTATTCAAGTAAGTTAACCGACGTCTAGACTCATGTGCAATGCTCGTGATTTTTCTAGTTAACTGATGTAACGGACGTTTACTAAAAGGTAACGCAAGTTATTAACGGGGTTAACCTGGGAAATTGTCGGTTGTCACATCATCCCCTTGTTAAGGAATTTTCGTCCCGAAAATTGTCTTAAGTCGTTACGGTTTCTGCGAAAGGAAAAGAAAAATTTTAGGGTTGCTACATCATCCCCTTGTTAAGGAAATTTTGTCCCAAAATTTAACTTATACCTTGATTAGTTGTTGAGGCCTGATCAAATAAGTGAGGATATTTCTTTCTCATCTGATCTTCTCGTTCCCATGTGAACTCCGGTCCACGCTTAGATTGCCATCTCACTTTGATGATGGGAATTTTACTTCGTTTCAGTGTTTTCTCCTCACGTCCCATGATTTCCACGGGTTGTTCGATAAATCGCAGTTGTTCATCGATTTGCAATTCTTCTAACGGAACTAGAAGAGTGTCATCAGCAAAACACTTTCTCAGGTTTAAAACGTGAAACACGTTGTGTACTCCATTCAATTCAGGAGATGGATTCAAATGGTAAGCCATCGGACCAATGGTTTCGGTGATCTCGAATGGTCCTACATAACGGGGATTCAACTTCCCGCGCTTGCCAAAGCGTACGACGCCTTTCCAAGGTGAGACTTTCAGTAGTACTTTGTCGCCGACTTCAAATTCTAATGGCCTTCGACGTTTATCTGCATAACTCTTTTGTCTATCTCTTGCCGCTTTCATGCGGTTTCTGATCTGCACGATCCTTTCTGTGGTCTCATGCACTAGTTCAGGTCCAGTGAGTTGGCTCTCACCGACCTCGGCCCAATAGACCGACGATCTGCATTTTCGTCCGTAAAGAGCCTCAAATGGAGCGGCTCCAATACTGGTATGGTAGCTGTTGTTATAGGAGAATTCTACCAGTGGTAAATGTGTTTCCCAATTTTTTCCGAAGTCGAGCACACATGCTCCAAGCATATCCTCGAGAGTTTGGATGGTACATTCAGTCTGTCCATCTGTTTGAGGGTGATACGTGGTACTCATATCTAAGCGATATCAGCTTTCATATTAGGCCACCAATATAGCACCTTTAGGTCTTGATACATTTTGTCAGAACCTGGATGGATCGAATAACGGGACTTGTGGACCTCGTCCATCACCAGTTCTCTAAGATTTCCATGGAGAGGTACCCATACACGGTCATTATAATAACGAAGTCCATCAGACTTAACTTCAGAAGTTCCATATGTGTCACGTAACGATTCAGACCCGAAATTTTCCTCCTTTAGGGCCTCTTTCTGAGCATCCCGGAGTCTATCCGGTAGCCCTGTATGGATCGTTAATTGGAGAGCTCGAACTCTTCTAGGTTTAACATGTTCCTTTCTACTCAAGGCATCGGCCACCACGTTGGCCTTTCCTGGATGATACCTTATTGCTAGATCATAGTCGTTTAGCAATTCGACCCACCTACGTTGCCTCATGTTGAGTTCCTTCTGTTCAAATATGTGCTGGAGGCTCTTGTGATCAGTGAAAATCGTACACTTGGTGTCGTATAGGTGGTGTCTCCAAAATTTTAAGGCAAATACAACAGCGCCCAACTCTAGGTTGTGAGTTGTGTAATACTTCTCATGAGACTTTAGTTGCCTTGACCCGTATGCGATGACTTTACCTCTTTGCATCAGAACACATCCGAGTCCCTGGATTGACGCGTCACAATAGACCTCGAAGTCGTCAATCCCATCAGGTAGATAATATAGGTGCAGTACAAAGTTTCTCATTCAAAGTTTGGAAGGCTGCCTCTTCCTTGTCACCCCATCTGTACTGAATCCCTTTGTGCGTAAGAGCGGTCAATGGTTGAGCTAACTGAGAAAATCCCTTTATAAAACGACGGTAGTAACCCGCTAAACCAAGGAATTAACGAATTTCCGTAGGGGCTCTAGGGGTAGACCAATTTTTAATTGCCTCAACCTTGGCTGGGTCAACGTGGATACGTTGCTCGTTGACGATGTGACCCAGAAATTGAACCTCTCGGATCCAAAAATCGCACTTAGAGAATTTCGCATAGAGTTGTTCTTTCTTTAACAATTCTAAGATTAACCGCAGATGTTCCTCGTGTTCTTCTTTTGTCTTGGAGTATATGAGGATGTCGTCAATAAACACTATGACGAATTTATCTTGGTAGGGCTTGCACACACGGTTCATGAGATCCATGAAAACAGCCAGTGCATTTGTCAGCCCGAAAGGCATGACCAAGAATTCATAATGGCCGTAGCGTGTTCTAAAGACTGTTTTTTCTATGTCCTCCTCACGGACTCATAGCTGATGGTATCCGGACCTTAAATCAATCTTGGAATAGTAACTGGATCCTTGAAGTTGGTCGAAAAGATCAACTATTCGTGGAAGAGGGTATCGATTCTTGATAGTGACCTTGTTGAGTTCGCGATAATCGATACACATTCTAAACGTGCCATCCTTCTTCTTGAAGAATAGTACCGGTGTTTGTAGGTCCGGAGATCAACCAAACAACACGATATCTAGATCAAATACGAGTGCGGAATCCTCGTATAAGCTTGATTCAAGAACCAAGTAGAAGAAAGAGACTAGATCTAATGTAAAGATCTAGTCTTGAATGAGAAACCCTACTTGAATGAAGCTGATCGTAAACACACACAAGAGAGAGAAATCGTAAACAGTGAAATGTGTATTGGAAAAGCTTAGTTATAAATACATAACAAATGAGGTTTATATACTACCTCATATGAAAATCGTAAACCTAGTATGAAGCCCACATGGCCCAATCATAAACACTAAACTAGCCCACTAACTATTAACTAAGATAGATCAAGCCCAAATAAAAAGCCCAACTAATGTTCATGCCTTACATAATTATAGCCCTACAATCTTCCCCTAGGCATGAACCATTAGACCACTTCACGGCAGCAGCAAATCAAATCTGAATGAGGTTTGAACGTTGTTGAACCACCATCCCTTCTCTACAATCTTCTTAGCTGCTCCATCAAAGATGCCAACCCTTATAGCATTTACCATATCATTCTCGTCTCCAAGAATGGGTTGGGTGGCCAGAAGCTTGATATCTTTCTCACCAAATCTAAGCAAATCCACCGGGTCATAAAATCTGAATTGACGCATCGGCTTGCAGAGAACCACCACTTCATGTGTTGTTGGATCGTAATACCAGCAATCAAAGTTTCTTACCAGTGTTTCATCCTCGATCTCATCCAACATATTAATCACCCTTGTGCGCTTAGTTGGTGGCCTCCGTGCTTCTCCAATAGACTCCCCTGTCACGGGGTCAGTCCCGGTCTCTCTCCACCTGACCTCCTTCAGCTCGAAATCTCTGAAATCATTCTCCATGTGGCCAAGCAGATTATCTCTGATCTGATTACCTTCTGGTCCATTCCACCTGTTAATAAATGGAGCTCTCAGAAGGCTCCTGATCTCAGGCTCAGTCCAGGAGTGGAATTGAGCACGTGTAGAGTAGTACTCCACTGGACTATAGCCGTCACGGATCACGGCAAAGATTTTCTTCTCCATATCGTAGTGCCAACATAAGATTGCCTCACGACTCCCACGCTTATCAATTGAGCTTTCACCAACGTCAATGGTGTACTGTGTGGGAGCTGGTCCTTGGAAAAACTCCTTGAACCAGTTTTCGTGGAATCTTGGAGCCTTTGAGATGATCCTGCCACAGTGGGCGTAATCTGGCATCACTATATTCTCATCTCCTTCGTCAGTCTCCATTGCATCAGCAGCTTGAGTTCCCTGAGATGAACTCTGACCAGGGGCACCTGTGTTGTTAGGCCCTGTACCATCTGTCAGTGCATTAACCTTCCTTCTCAGGTCCTTTATCATCTTGTAAAGATATTCCATTCTTTCCTTGTCTGCCACCTCATACTCTCTCATATATTTGCTGCTTGCCTCCTCCTTCTCTCTCAAACGCTGGTTTTCTTCCGTGAGAGCCTTGATCTCATTCTGTCTGATCCTATTCTGAGAGATCAGGAAGTTGATCTGAGGATCAGCACTAATCCTCAAATCAACTGGAAGCTCAGCAGCCATCAATGGGCGGAAACCTGGAGCTGCGAGTGGTTGGCTGGTCGCGGTAGAGAGGCTCACTCTAACCGGACTTGGAACAACGAAGGTGCTCTCAACCTCCATAAATTGCCTATCTTCACGTACAGGGCTTTGCACGTTCAGAATCGGACTAGCTTGCTGCACAGGGGCAGGTTGATCATCACCATCTTCAGTCTGTGTGAGAGACGGTTGCTCTTGAAGGGCTTCATCAACAGTTTCTTCTTGACCACTGGCACCCTCAGAACTGGGTCCAGCTGGTTGTACAACCAAAAGGCTTGAGCTTGTCTTGGTGAACTTGAACCGTATGCTCCTAGGATCAGATTTCTTTCGCGGAGATGGTTCACGAGCAGGGACGGGTTCTTCTACGAAAGCTTCATCAACGTTTATATTCAGCTCAGGAGGTGTATCATCACTGCCAGACGACCCAATCATATCTTCTCTTGACCTTTTATGGGTTAGTGGCTCCAAATCCCCATAAATATCATCTTCAGTTATGTCCTGGCCAGTAAGGATGTCATCCATTATATTTTCTTCATCGGATGGAATGACATCTTCATCTTGAACATTAACAGCTTGAGTTACTGTCAAGTCTTGGTCTTCGGCAATTGATGCATTAACTTCAGGAACATCTGCCTCTGGCTCAGAGTCATCCAATACTTGTTCCCGTGCAACTTCAGGGAATGCACCTCTCTTAACCCACTCCAATCTTCCTTCAAATGATCTGCTTGCCTGGTCTGTCTTGGGTTTGCAACCCAAAGACCCCATTATCCATGACCTTTACATCAAGCTTCTCAATTCTCTCCTCTATCATCGGATACTTCTTCATCACTACCATTTGAACGAACCTTGGCGTCATTAGAAACTGCTCTCTGGCACTCAGTTCTGCATTGCCTATCCAATCAATCAGCATCATCCTTGAGAAGTTAAAATTCCAGTCTAAGGCCAATGCTACGAAGGCAGTTCCATGGAGTTGGTTTAATTGATCAAAACTCGTTCTCTTGCCTAGGAAAGATTTCTGCATGTAATGCGCCAGGCACCTCCAGTAGTGCGGCAGAAGCTTCTTAAAGATGGGTGGAAATTTTCCTTCATACCCCATTGATTGCGCACCTGCCAGAACTACCTCCTTCGGATACTTGATAGGATGTGAAGCATCATCAGTGATGTTCAGCCCCTGCCTTATGTCTTCTTCCTCAATAACAATTTGTCTGTTATTGACCGTTGCAGTAATCCTTGTTTTGTCAGAATTTGCCCTGGCAGTTCCCCAAAATTCTCTAACCAGCATCTCGTCGATGAGTACATTTGTCCTCAAGGCATGGTTAATCTTGCATGTGTTCATTCCGGCCACCAGTGAGTAGAATAACTCCATGTGTTTTTCTGGCGGGTCTTCTAGGTATGCCGGCATACAATGGTCCTGCTCATACTTTATATCTCCAATAAGCATTTCTTCTGCCATCTGAGAAGGACAAGGCATATGTATCAGACAAATTCAATCAATGCTATTTTGTTTGGAAACAAATTGAAATTCACTTGATTAACTCATTTAATTTGATAAATTTTGAAAATTTCAATTGAATTGATCAAGTAAAAATATTTGGATTTGAGTCATACATTTCACAAACATTTGATTTATCTCAAAATTGAATAAGTTTGATTAAATAAAAAAATCATGTGTTTACAATTAATTTGATGGGTTTACGATCAAAATATGAGATTACGATCCAATCAAGCGAGTTTACGATTTTTGAAACATGTTTACGATCGGAGCCAATCGTAAACGATAAGCCCAATCGTAAACACTAATTTAAAACCATGGCCCGATCGTAAATGTGATTTGTCGTATACTCGGATCGTAAACTCCGAATCAATGACCCGAGTCGTAAACCCGGATCGTAAACCCGGGTCGTAATCATCGATCGAAATCTCCAATCGTCGTCTTCTTCACCGTGAGAATCGTAAACGTTCAATCCGCCATTGTAAAGACCTGCAAAAGCTCGTAAACAGGTTAAAACACCACAGAAATTCACCAAGAGCCATTTTCAACTACCTTTGAGGGTTTTAATCACGAAACCAACTTCTAAATATGCAAACTCGTCGTGAAATGAGACAAACAAACGAGGTTTTTGAGTTAGGTTTTGAAGTTATAAAATCCAACAATGGACAGTGAAGAGATAATGAAAACGGTCGATTGGCAGGGGGTTTTTGATCGGAAATCGATGGTGAGTGAGATGGAGTGGTCGGATCGTCGAATGGTGGTCGGACGAGAACGGACAGAGATTTTCCGGTGAGGCAGCACGGTGGTTAGGGTTTCACACGGCGGAATCGTAATCGGAGGAGAGGGGTGAAGTGTGTGGATCGTAAACCGAAAATGGGCTTTTATACCCCCTTTTCAAATTTTCAATTTAACCCCTCAAACTTTCAAAAACTTCCAAGTTCACCCCAAACTTGATAATTCTCATAAACATTAGAAATATTTGACACTTTGAGAATTTTACAAAACTTCCCCTCAGAATCACACCCGAGTATCCGATCATGATCATGAAAAAAATTTAAAACAGATAAAATCAAAACCAAAAATAAATATTTACAAACATACCTCAGAAATTTCAAGTATTTACATACCTGGTGCCGGTATTATTTCACAGATAATTTCAGACAGGTCTTTGACTGAGGAACCCTTTTCAGCTTCAGTTACTAGACACTCTAGACAATTGTCAGGTGGTTTGAACACAGAAACTCACATCCAGTAAAGTGCTTAAATAAGGTACAGATTTACCGATATGTTTAACCGTCCCCACACCCAATTTTCCATAGCAAAACCTACCCAACCTCAGAGTTTATTGAGGATTCACAAACCCCCAACTTGAGGAACCATGCAACACTGCTTTTGACTACCACTTATTTTCTGTTTTTCATACATTATCAGTTGATGATCAGGTCGGCCGCATAAGCACGCAGAGAAGACCAACTGAATAATTTTATTTTCTTTTCTTTTTCTTTTTCAGAATATTCATTTTTTTTGAATTCTTTTTCTTTTTCTTTTCTGTGGTGTTGTCTTATACAGTATAAGCATGGCGTGTGAGAGAGTGAATACTAGGTAAATACCACTCTCAACCCGTTTTTGTCGGGACTCAGTTTTTTAAACCATGTAGACTAGGATGGGAAACTAAACATGTATAGAGTTTAAGATTACTGCACTTACATAGATGATCATTGTTTTGGTTGAGCTTACCGACATATCATCTTCGAGCAGTCTTTCACATCAGCCTTACACGTGTCAGTCTCCAACCGTCATTAAGCATTTAAGTCCTATCAAAAGACATCATAAAAACCTTTCAGTTTAACCAGCACCATTTCTTCCCCTGTTTTTGTGAGGCTTTTGAAACAAGACTCAATTTTTCAGTCATTTTCTATTTTTTTTTTTTTAAATATATTTTTAAGTAAAATTTAAAAATCAAAAACTCTGTACAAAAACATAGATGATCAGATCATTCCTCGAAGGCAATCATCTTCAGGCCTTCAACACAAGATTCAAAATTAGGACGAGGAAGGGGTTTTGTAAAGATGTCCGAAACATTCTGATCGGAGCTTACCTTTTGTAGCTGAATCAGCTCACGATCAAAGCAATCACGAATAAAATGTACCTTGATATCAATGTGCTTGGTTTTGGAATGTTGGACAGGGTTTTTCACAATCTCAAGAGCAGCAGCATTATCACAGAATATGGGAGTGTTAACGAATTCCATACCGTAATCCGTGAGCTGGTTTTGGATCCACACTACCTGTGAAGTACCGGCAGATGCGGCCACGTACTCAGCTTCGGCAGTTGATTTGGATACGGTATGCTGCTTCTTGCTCTGCCAAGAGATGAGCCTATCTCCCAGGTACTGACATCCTCCAGTAGTAGATTTCCTGTCAAGGTCACTACCTCCATAATCACTGTCAGTAAAAGCATATAATTGAAAATCAGTGTTCTTCGGGTACCAAAGACCAAGCCTAGGCCTGCCCTTCAGATACCTGAAGATACGCTTAACAGCAGCTAAATGAGAGAGTTTAGGGTTAGCCTGATATCGAGCACACACGCAAACTGCATACATGATGTCTGGCCTGCTTGCTGTCAAGTACATTAGTGATCCAATCATCGATCGATAATGGAATTCACTCACTGACTCCCCGTTAAGATCCGCTGACAAGAGTGGTCTGGATGCCATGGGAGTGGCGATGGGCTTGCAATCCTGCATCTTGAACTTGTCCAGAATCTCATTCACATACTTCTCCTGATGAATAAGAATCCCAGAATCATTCTGCTTGACTTGAAGTGCAAGAAAGAAACTCATTTCGCCTTGGTCACTCATCTCAAACTTCTTCTTCATAATCTCCTCAAATTCGGTGCACAATTCTTCGTTTGTCGATCCGTAGATAATATCATCTACATACACTTGCACCATGATAATGTCTTCTCCCACCCTTTTCCTAAACAATGTTTGATCAACGACTCCTCTTGTATATCCATTCTCCACCAGGTGATTGGACAACGTTTCATACCAGGTTCTAGGAGCTTGATGCAAACCGTACAAAGCCTTATCCAGCAGATAAACGTGATCTGGATTTTCTTCATCTATGAACCCTGGTGGTTGAGCAACATAGACTTCCTCGTTCATCTCTGCATACAGGAAGGCAGTCTTCACATCCATCTGATGTACGGTAAAATTGAGATACGAAGCTACAGCTAGAAAGATCCGAATTGCTTCCAATCTTGCCACCGGAGCGTAAACCTCATCATAGTCGATACCGTGGACTTGCCTGTGCCCTTGTACTATCAGCCTTGCTTTGTTTCTTACAATGATCCCCGAGTCATCCTTTTTGTTCTTGTACAACCATCTCGTGGGAATCACCTTCTTGTCTTCTGGCCGCTTCACAAGACGCCACACTCCCAGCTTTGAAAACTGATTGAGTTCATTGTGCATGGCCTCCATCCAGTTTGGATCTTTCAGAGCAACCATCACATTGGGAGGTTCTATCTGGGAGATGAAGCAGGAAAACATACAAAAGTTGATGTGTCCTGTGCGGCTTCTTGTGGTGACACCCGCTGTCACTGGCCCAACAACATTACTCAGTGGATGATCCTTGTTGATTCTGCTCTCTTGGACTTCAGGCACTGAAACATTAACAGGCAGATTAGTATTAACAACATTTTCAGACATACCTGAGCCTTGAGAATCCACTGGAGCATCACGTGTTCCTGAACATTCTGGAATATCAGCAGTTGCATTCCGAGAAGATTCAGCTGATGCTCTATCCACATGAGGTCTTACATCTGCACTGGGAGCTACAATGTCTTCTTCTTCGCCCAAATTGTGGAAAACATTCGAGAAATTAAATCCCTCAAACAATGATCCATAGTCGAAGATCCAATTAGGTCCAGTTCCCGCATCAGTAGGATTGTCCTCCATCCAATCTACATTGAATGCCTCAATGATCAACCCAGTGGTCTTGTTGTACACACGATAAGCACTATTTGCTGAATAACCAACAAAATAGCACTCATCGGCCTTCGCTTCGAATTTCCCTACATCGGACTGGATCAGCACCGTGCACGGACACCCGAACGTCTTGAAATAACCCACCTTCGGTTTCTCTCCATAAATGATCTGATATGGAGTTTGCTCGTGACGCTTGTTCAGAAGAACTCTGTTTTGAACATAACAAGCAGTATTCACAGCTTCTGCCCAAAAGAAGATCGGTAATTTTGCTTCACACATCATTGTTCTAGCCGCTTCAATGAGTGTCCTATTTCTTCTTTCGGCAACTCCATTCTGCTGAGGAGTGTAAGGAGCACTGAACTGCCTTTCAATCCCCTTTTCACCACAAAACATATTCAGCTCAGCATTTTTGAATTCCGTCCCATTGTCAGATCTGATTGCCTTCACTCTTTTATCCAGCTGGTTTTCAATAAGAGTCACAAACTGCTTTACTAGGGCCGGAGTTTCGTACTTGTTAGACAAGAAAAAGACCCAAGTAAACCGCGAGTAGTCGTCCACTATCACGAGGCAGTATGAAAACTTGCTGACACTTTGTACCTGCATGGGACCAAACAAATCCATATGTAAGAGTTGAAGCACAGAAGAGACAGAATTTGCAACCTTTGGACGATGTGGCAGTTTGTGCTGCTTCCCCTTAGCACAAGCCACACACTTCTCTATTGAAGAG
This sequence comes from Deinandra increscens subsp. villosa, assembly GCA_039602395.1. NCBI lineage: Eukaryota > Viridiplantae > Streptophyta > Magnoliopsida > Asterales > Asteraceae > Deinandra > Deinandra increscens. The sequence continues at coordinate 53,445,465 of JBCNJP010000008.1, forward strand.
AAGTCTTTGATCGGAAGATTTCTGACATGCTCTCCTTTAGCCAGCTTGGATAGATTCTTCATGTTTGCATGTCCCAGACGACGATGCCACAACAATGCAAGATTCTCAGTCTGTTTTGAAATAAGACAAGCTGCTTCAGATGATGGAGGCTTTCCCATGTTCAATTGATAAGAATTCCCGTGCCTTGGTGTACGCATTAAGATACATTCTTCAGGAATTATTACACCAGGCTTAAGAATGATGCATTCCTTTTTGTTGAACATCACAGAGAAATCCCGATCACATATCTGTGACACACTTAGCAGGCTGTGAGACAGCTCCTCTACATAATGCACATCTGAAAAAGTCAGACTTCCATTCTTGACAACCCCTTTCTTTGAAATTCTTCCTCCCACACCTCCAGCAAAAGAAACACTTCCTCCATTGAAATCTTCAACCTCATCTAACAAAGACAGATCTCCGGTCATATGTCGGGTACAACCACTATCAACATACCAGAGATTGTTGACAGATCTTCTCGGCTGTCCCTACACAAACCATAAATCAGTTAGAGTCAGGTACCCAGGTCATGACAGATCTGGGCACTCCCTTGGAGTCAGTGTAATTAACCATCTTGAAAGACATTCCTGCTTTTGATTCGGATTCATTTAAAACTTTAGCATGAACTTTTGGTTTCCAATTTGGTTGTTTTTGAGAGTTAGAGCTACTGGCAGAGTTCTTTGTGGGTGAAACATTCCTTGGAGGAGATGTGGCCTTTTTACCTTTTGTTTTGATGACAGGTGTCCACTCAAGTTTTAATTTGGTATAAACCATTTGTTTTGGTTGAGTGACAACTTTTGGTTGTTCCATAACTGCTTTACCCTTAGCAGCCTGATTGACTTTAGGTACTTGTTTCTCAAAAGGTTTTGTTTTCATTTTATTTGGTTTGTTGAAAACTCCTTTAGCTGCATAAGCAGGTTTGGAAGTTTGGCCCACATCTCTCCTTTCATTGACAGGCTTCGTCACTGGGGCCTTTGTGTTTAGAACCTTAGACTGTTGAGTCTTCATTGGTTCAGAACTTTGCTTCCCCTGTGACGATGCTTGCTGTTTTTGATTTCTGTTCTCACCCCTCATCATTTTCTCAAGCATATTTGTTCGCTTGTTCTGCGGATAATATGGCTCATAGGGTCTGTTCATACAATTAGCAGCAAAATGACCTGGTTGACCACATTGAAAACAATTCATTTGTCTAGGCCCATTGACATTGCTACACAAGTATGAGCGTCTTGGGTAAGACGACTTCCATTCCGGTTGATCATCCCATTTGTGTATCACACGTTTTGAATGTTTTTCAGGTTGTGTTATTAAACAAAATTGTTCAGATTTTGATTTATCAGTTCTATTATAAGTAGACACAACCTGGGGATACGGAACAAAATCATTGGGCTTAGATTTACGGCCAATCTTTGTGTTAGGAACACGCATTTTAAAGGAACTAACGACTTCATTAGGATTAGAAACATGTTTTAACAAGACAATTTGACTGGACTTGGATGCTTCAAGTTCTGACACAGATGCCAGAACGTCATCCTTAGGTAAACTAGAAACAGAACAACTAGACTCATGACACTCATTGACCCTCAAGCATTCAGCATCCTCCCCAGATACATCTTCAATGCCTACAACATCTGCACATGTAACAAAAACATTAGATGAACTAACATTATTGTTTAAAGATTCCTGGGAAGAACCTGGTTTAGTTGTGAGGTCAACTACATTGTTCTGACTACCTGTCCTATATAAACCAAGTTTCTCCTGTTCTTTCTCTACTTCTGTCATAGGGGTCACACCAACCATCAAGCTATCTATAGGAGGACCTGCTTCATGATATCCTGATCTAGTTCTATCTACCTGGTCCTCCTCATAGAGCATTCCTATGATATCTCTAGGGATAGGTGGGGGAATTATAACATTTGCGGCCACGGACTTGTCAGACTTTTCTGATCCAAAACCTGGTGTGTGTTTTCCTACTTGTCCACAAACAACTGCCTGAGATAGTTCTTTACCTGCCTGAAGCATTCTCTTGTTTCTCAATTGATTCATATCTAACTGAACTTGCATCTCATTAGTCTTATGAGTCAATTCATCTACCTGTTTTCTAAGGTCAGCTATTTCTAACTTGGCATTATCATACAGGATAGATTTCTCAGTTGCTATCTGTTGGTACTTCACTATATCTAGCTTTTGTGCCTTAACCTTTTCCTCATTTTTTACCCATCTACCCTTAAATGAGCTCCTCTCACACTTGACCTCAAACAATTCTATTTGATAATTCTTACAGATTTGTCTAAGACCAGGAATAATACGAGCACAAGTGGGATCAGAACATACCTTTAGGTTTTCAGCATCAGCAACGAACGCTTCCTTGTCTTCTATCTGACTCTCCTCAGGCTTTCCTTCATCAGTGACCACAAAGGCATGATTTTCTTCACTATCCTCTTCTGCAGTAGCAATCAAAGCATGTGACAAACTAAGATCCTTCATCTGAGAACTCCAGTCATAACCACCACCTTCCTGAACCACCAGTGCCTTGGCATCACCCTTTCCTTTCACTTCAGCAACCTTCTTTTCTTCAGCTCTTTCCTTCTTGGGCTTCGTGCATTCCCTGGCAAAGTGACCATACTCATCACAGTTATAGCACCTTAGCTTTGACTTGTCAAACCCCATTCTGATTTTATCCTGATCCTTCCAGACGTTCCTTCCCGTTTTGGCCATAAATTTCTTGGCTCTGAAGACAGCCATGGCCATTTGCCAAGAGACATCCAGCATCTCCACGTCCTCAGGATTTATCTGATTAAGATCACCAGCCACCATATCAGAAGGTACAAGATTCCCGGCCACAAGGGCATGATAGCTGTTCATGAAACCCATACCAAGGGCAAAGTTAGGATCATTGACATCTTCAGAGTTGACACCTCCGCTTGAACTACCTTGAGGCTGTGCAACAAAAGCACTAGACATAGGAGCTGAGCTTGATCCACTCCCTGTAAACTTTCCTTCATGCTTACCCTCAACTTCTTCCGATAGCAAAGCCTGATTCAACTTTCCAGCCAAACTTAGAGAACTTATGTGGTTCAGCTCTCTCTGCTTATCATCGATCATCTTGGATTTCAGCTTGTTGATTAATTCATCCAAAGTCACTTCACTCAGCCTATTGTTGTCTTTGATGATTGATATATTGGTGTTCCAAGATTTAGGCAGACTGTTCAGCAACTTCAAATTCTTGTCTTCAGTATCTGGCTCTACTCCATAACTTGACATCTCTGCCATCAGTGACACATACCTCTGAACTTGAGCTTCAAACGATTCACCCTGAATATGATTGAACAAGTTAAACTTCTGCTTCAACATCTGCTTCCGACTAGCCTTAATATCAGGGTTCCCTTCATAAGTAACAATCAAGGCATTCCACAGTTGCTTTGCTGTTTTGCAGTGTTTGAATCCCTGAGCAATATCTGGAGTTAGGGCCATAGTCATTATCGCAAATGCCCTCTCAGCCTTGTTGCACCTCTCCCAGTCATCATCATCATACTCGTCTTCTTTCTTCTCTTTCCCTGCATTTGTTCCTGTTGCGTGAGTAGGTGTAAACGGTCCATTCACAACAGCCCTCCATAACCTCAGATCCACACTCTTCAAATGATTTTCGAATCTGTATTTCCACTCTAAGAAATTATCCGCTGAAGTTAGTCTTGGCGGATGAGTTATAGATCCGATCTCGAAGTCCAATTTCTGATACATGCTCGGCTCAAAATCCATTACGAAAGCTTAGGAAACCTAAAACTAAAGTCCAAGCGTCCAAAAAATATGAGATTACGATAACCAACCCTTGATTACGATCGTAAATGGCTAATTACGATCGTGAACTCTGTTTCCGATAATACTCCAAATCGCAAACACCGATTCCGATAGAAAGATCGTAAACACCCGATTACGATTCCCGATTATGATTCCGATAATCGTAAACCTTCGATTCCGATTGACTCAATCGTAAACACCAATTACGATCAGATTTGATCGTAAACACCGATTCCGACTCCGCGAATCCGATTGGCAACGTCGTAAACACCGATTACGACAAGGAAATGTCGTAAACTCCAATAGTACGAATCGTAAACACTCAAAAACTCAGTCTTGATGTCGTAAACACCCAAACTGATGAATATCTTCAACTGGAACTGTCGTAAACGCCAAGAAACCCAGAAAACTTGATCGTGAACACCCAGAAGCTCGATGAACAGCAGCAACCACAGTCGTAAACCCCAAAAAAAACCTTCAAATCTTCAACCAAACATGAACACAAACCCAGAAAACGCTTGAATCTATATCGTGAGAGCCTCGAATCTAAGATTCTTGGCTCTGATACCAATTGTAGGTCCGGAAATCTCCCAAACACACGATATCTAATCAAATACAAGTGCGGAATCCTTGTATAAGATCGATTCAAGAACAATAGTAGAAGAAATGACTAGATCTCGTGAAAAGATGAAGTCATTGAATGAAGAACAACTACTATTGGAAGCTGATCGTAAACATAGAAGGGACAAGAAATCGTAAACTTGAAGTTGTATTGGAAAAGCTTTTTTCATAAACACAAACAAATGAGGCTTATATAGTCCTTAATGAAAATCGTAAACCTAGTTGAAGCCCACATGGCCCAATCATAATCACTAACTAGCCCACTAACTAAAAGATAAACAAGCCCAAAACAAATGTTCATGCCTCATATAATTATAGCCCAACAGTGTTCCCCATGGTGACGAGCTGGGTCTAATGAAACCCTTATCTAGCAGTTCCTGCAGCTGTGTGGATAGCTCATTTAATTCGTTCACCGCTAGACGATATGGTGCACGCGCGATCGGAGCTGCTCCTGGAGCGAGGTCAATCCCAAATTCTACTTGCCGATGCGGAGGGAGACCAGGTAATTCCTCAGGAAATACCTCGGGGTAATCACGTACGATCGGGAAGTCTTCGATTTTTCTCTCCACCCTGGTTTGATCCGTAACTGTGGCCAGGATTGCTACGTGTCCTTTCCGAAGACACTTCTGCGCTTTAAGGTATGATATGATTCCGGAGACAGCACCTCCATTTTCGCCCTGAATCAAGAGTACTTCTCCTCCTGCTACGGGTATTCGTATGACTTTTTCTTGACAAACAATTTCCGCCTGATGTTTGGATAGCCATTCCATGCCCACTATGACGTCGAAACTACCGATGGTAAAAGGCATAAGGTCTATACTTAGTTTATGACCAGATAGTTCTAATGTGCAGTTTTCAACCAAGTGAGTGGTGTCGAGAAACTTACCATTTGCTAATTCGACCGTATACCTAGCTTTTAGTGGAGTTTGAGTAGCCTTAATCAACTTACAGAACTTAGTCGAGATAAAACTTTTCTCAGCACCAGTATCAAATAAGACATTTGCGAAGTAGTTGTTTAGAAGGAACTTATCGGTAATGACGTTGGCATCGTTTCTTGCTTCACCAGAACCCATCACGAAAGCTCGCCCTTTGGCGCCATCTCCACCGTTTCTACCCCCATCACCACCGTTGCTATTGTTGTTACGGTGGTTGTTGTTGTTGCCAGCATTGTTGTTATTGTTCCTTCGGAGCTGTGGACAGTCCCTCTTTAAGTGCCCTGGTTTTCCACAATCAAAACACCCTCTAGGGCCTTCATTATTCTGCCTCTGGTTCTGATTTTGATTCTGGTTCGGATTTCGATTGGGACGGTTTTGTAGTTCACCCCAACAGTTCTTAGCCTCATGGCCTCCTTTACCACAACGCTCACAGGTGAGTCTCTTGCATGCTCCATTGTGGTGTTGGTTGCATCGATTGCAGAAAGGTGCTCGTCCCTTGTACCCATTGTGATTTTGATTGCTACACCGTGGCGGTTCTGGTTTCCGCCCCCACCGTTGGTTTTACTGTTGTTATAGTCACCCCTGGAATTGTTGTATCTCTTGTTCTGATTGTGAGAGTTAGAGGATCTCCCATTATTGTTGCCACTACCATTATTGTTATTGTTACTAGAGTCGTCATCTCTCTTTCTTTTCCCATCTAGGGCAGTTTTGGGGGACCTTTCTGGGTGGCAACGTTCCTTGCTCTATGGCCTGGTCAGTCAGCTTATGGGCCAACCTGATAGCATTCTGCACATTTGCAGGGTTTGAGGCAGTGACCATCCCCTTGATTTGTGGAGCTAACCCATCCACGTACCTTTCAATCCTTTTGAAATCAGCATCAACCATCGTAGGACATAGCACCGCGTACTCATGGTAGCGAGCGGTGTACTCTTCAATCTCAGAACTTACCATTTTCAAGTTCTGGAACTCACCTTCCAACCTTTTAACCTGGTCACGAGGACAGTACTCCTCCATCATGGCATCCTTAAATTCCTGCCAAGTCATAGCATTCGCTGCGTCGAGCCCTAACATTTATATTTGCGCGTTCCACCAAGTGAGGGCAGCTCCCTCGAGTGTAGCGGTTGCGAAATTGACCCGATTCGCAACTGGGCAGTTACACCTTGAGAAAACCTGTTCTGATTTCTCGAGCCATCGCAGCAGACCCACGGCTCCTTCATCACCCTTGAATGTGAGCGGCTTACAATCCATGTAAGTTTGAAGGTGCACTGAGCGGGGCCTGGATTTGTTTCATGAAATTATTTTAGAGAATAAATCTTTTGAGAGAGAGAAAAAAAAATGTAGTCAATTTTTCGTATGTTTAACTTTCCACCGTTATTGTTTCCGTGTGCTTGAGCCGCAGCGAGTGCTGCCGCAACGTTTTCATTTATCAAAGCTTGGATCTGTGCTGCTGTGAGGTGTTCAACCATGATTTTTGTTTGCCATACAAACATTTCAATGATTAACATTCCCAATATTAATTTCATTAAGCACTAAATAATTATTCATGCATCCATCCATCACACGACATAATTTTTAGGAACACATTGGGAAAATAAAGATGTAATATCCCTTACAAAATTTAAAATCCAACCATAAGGTATCTCAGTATTTGAAAACATTCAAAATAAAATGAATATCCAGTCAAATTTATTTCAAAGTAACAAAATAGAAGAAAAGAAGACAGATTAGATCATGGATCAATAACATCTGGTTCTTCCTCCATGTCCTCTTGAGGCTCCTCCTCGAAAGGTTCTTCTTCGAAGGGTTCCTCCTCTTCTTCCTGAACAGGAGCTCCTTGAACCTGCAGGGCTGCCATTTGCACTTGGAGAGTGGCGACCTGCGCCGCAAGTGTCGCGTTGGAGTGTTGAAGCACTGCATTGGAATGTTGGAGTTCGACAATCTGATGTTGTGCTAGATGCAGTTCATGCTCCAACCCTGCTGGATTGGGTCGTGACTCAAGCTCGGTGACCCTATTACGGATACCCATTACCCCCTGAGACAAGTTGTAGTGGTAGGTATCTCTCTCCTTCTGTTTATCCCGCACTCACTCGAGTTCCTTATCGCAGGAGCACCTTGAAGCTGCTATCAGTCCCGCAATGACCCTTTGCAAATCAAAGGGTAGGTCGACCCTGTTCGGCACATGATACCTGTCAAGCAACCGATATGTTGTCGGACTCAGCCAACTGTAATCGTTTGGTGCACGCCTATCAGGACGTATGTGCTGATCCTGAAGGAAATCCATTATCGTGTACTCAGGCTGCTCAGGCTCGCGGCCTTGCTGGTTGGAGGATGATGACTGTTCGTTGGCAATTTTCTTTCCCTTACCCCTCGTGTTGTCATGTGGTGCCATACTGTCAGAACCCAGACAGACACAAACAAAAGAAAAACAACCTAATGTGAGCAATCGATTTTTGGCACGCGAAATGAAATTGCTTTTGGGAATTGTTGTAACTAATGTTCAAAAACAGTTACAGTTTAGAATTTTTGAAAATTCTAGTTCTCTGCAACCAAGGGCTCTGATACCAATCTGTCACACCCCCAATTTCCACTAACGGAGTTTTACCGTGTGGGGTGTGAACCAGACCAGGACCCGAGTCATTAGTTACATCAAACATAAGTTAAGGGTTCAAAATGTAAATATATTTCCAAACGGGAAATAGCAAACAGAGTTAATGTTTAGCGGAAGCTCATTAAAGTCAAGTTGCGCAAGCAAACGCCCGATAAGTGAATACCAGTTCAAGTTGAAAAGATTTGAAAACCAATTCCCAAAATAAAAGGTTTTAGCCAACGTACGTGCCCAAAAATCAGATTCTCCTAGCGTCCTGCAAAGCATGCATAAGAGCAAGTGTCAACTAATGTTGGTGAGTTCACATAGCACATAAGTATAACCAGTATAATTATGCAGTACGAATACAACAGTTTTTATTCGTATGTAAGCATGTATATTAACAGTACAATCCATATCGTAGGTAGCGAGCCTAAGTTCATGTCACTAAAATGTTCGCAACCGAAGCTGACCAATTAGTTGTAGGAATAATTCCTTACGTGGTTTGCCTTCCCCGTGTCTACTCGATCACGGTAAGTTAGGCTGACATTGTCCTCAGTCCGACCGCCAGTCGGGTGGTGCATCTCGTGCCCGCTGAGTGGGGTTTGTCAGACCCCAGTAGTACTACCCAATATCCCCTCGCTATAAACTATTAACGGTTCGATAAGTAAGGACTTTCAAAGATAAGCATTTTACGTGAACATGTGATATATGTTGGATTTCTACTTTAATCATACATAAACGTTATCGTGTTATCACCCCAACCCGGGTGCAACGTGTTTGCGTGTGTTATCGTCCAAAACCGGACGTAACGTAAAGGTTGTGAAACTCACCTTAGGGTGCGCTGCTACAATTTAGTAAGACTTCATGCCTTGCGTAACTACCGAGCACCTATTGAATTTACATACGTAAGTGTGTGTTCACACATGAGTAACATAGCCTAGACGACGGTTTTGCTATCAAGTAATTTCAATTATGACGCAGGTGACAAATTCAATACGTGATAAAAAATCATTTATTCGAAAGCAGTCAAAAATGACGTAAATCATGGACACAAGGATTTATGAAAATCAATGCGCGTATATTATTCCAAATAATAAATGTAGAGACGATCGGGTAAACGTATATGTATTCTTAAACTTATATATAAATACATGAACATAATCATATGTATGAAAAATAAAACGTCCCATATATATATATATATTTATATGCCGTGACAAGTTTTCAAGAGTTTAAAGTAAAGTCTTTAAAACATTCGCATGAATATAAGTACATGGCAATAATTCAAATATATCTATTTTTCTATGTTTAAAACTAATTTTTATTAAAAATAACGAGACTATAAAATCTCAATCCATTTAAATCGTAATGTGTTCATAATATATACGTTCTAAGAGTATCACGGGTCGAGATTTAATAGGCTTGTAATATAAGTTTTGAGTTTGGACCAAATAATACATGGAATCCTTAAAAAAAATATAAAACCACAGAAATAGGGGTCACGGGACTCGAACCCGTGACCTAGAGGTTGCAAAGCAGCGCCCTACCAACCAAGCTAGGGCTGAGTTTGTTAACAAGTTCGCATGGCATCGGTTTTATTCAAACAGTGAAAGGGCTTAGGAAAAAAAACGCGAAAAGAATTGGGGCTGGGAGGATCGAACCAGCGACCTATATATTACGGATCAAAAGCCTGGCCACTCGGCCAGACCCTGAGGACGCTAATCAATCAGCAAGTTTAGTACTTAAGTAGTTCTGTAACGGTGTCATCTTCTTCATCCATGAACTCCGGTGATCGGACTTGGGTTCCGGTCACCGGAAAAACGTGAAACACGACCAAACAACTCATAAAATGCTCGAATGGGGATGAAAATCGATGCGTTTGCGATGTGAAAACCGAACCCGAACACGATCCCGCTTTCGAACACGAACTCCGATCACGGTCTCGTTTGGACTTGTAATGCCTCTCTGGTTGCTCAGCAGCGGTTCATGATCGCATAGTGGTGATTATTGGTGGCCGAATGGTGGTGCTTGGCCGAAAATTCTCGCCGGTGACATTTTATTTTGAAGTGTCGACGAGGAAGAGGGAGGAATCGAGAGGAAGTATTGGTGTAAGGTCCGAATGGGTTTCTCAATCATCTGATGATTGAGTTAAGTTGGTCAGTCGAATGGAACAAGCACGTAACAGATGGCTTTGAATTCGGTTTTAAGGTTCGTCGGTTATCGGATATGTAAAGCACCGACGGTTACAATTTGGGGTGCTCAAATCAACTTTAACCAAATGCCAAATTCAGCCCTTCTCAACATATACACAAGGGGTGGTATGGTTTAGCTTTTGGCAGAAATAGTCCCTTTAGGTTTCCTCAAATGAAATTTGGGTTTTGGAATTTGCAAGAATAACCCCTCAAGCTTGAAAGTCGATAACCGGACCTAACGAGGTTAATAGGAAACAACTTTGATCCAGAATATGCGTGTGTTTGTCCAAATAAAATGAGGTGTTATGTTTTCAAGATGTAAACCCTTAATTGGTTCACATAAAATCATGAATACAAAAATATATTTATATAATTGTCTCACATAAATCTTAGAATACTACGCGTAAAACCCACGTCGTTTAATCGTAAAATCATATGTGGTTATGTGCTACGTTGCCACATGAAAACATGAAATGCAATGTGTTTATACATATATATAACACATAAAATCATAATTGTATTCATCACATGAAATGACAAAATGTTCACATGAAATCATAAAATATGATTTACATAAAATCATAAAATATAAAAAGTAAGTTAACCGACGTCTAGACTCATGTGCAATGCTCGTGATTTTTCTAGTTAACTGATGTAACAGACGTTTACTAAAAGGTAACGCAAGTTATTAACGGGGTTAACCTGGGAAATTGCCGGTTGTCACAAACAACAATCTTATTAAATTTTCTCATCTTCCAAGAATGATGAACCAACAACAAACTTTGGAACTTGTCTAGCTTAAACGTTCTTCTTCCCAGATTTAGATTTCTTTTTCTTTGCAGAAGCAGGAGTAGCAAATTTAGAATAATTACACATCTCTTAATTCAGATCTACTGGAGCAGAAGAAAATTTTGACATGTCAACAGGTGCAGGAATCTGATGTAGATCAGCTTCTTTCACAATGTCCTCATTCTTCTCCCGTTTGTAAATATAACTCTGAAATGTAGGTGACAAATTGCACTTCTTCACTTGTCTCTGCAAATCAAGAATCTCAATCTTTAACTCTGAAATTTTCACTTGAGCATCTAACAACTCTTTCTGAGAAGTAATAAATTATTCAGACAACTCATTATATTCATACTTATGCCTTCTTCTCAAATCACATTCCTTCAAGACTTCTTCAGTGACTTTTCCCATTTCTTTTTGAAAATATCAACATATTTTATTAAAACTTCACTTTTGTCACGGAAAAGAACATTTTCATCTCGAAGTTTGGATACTTCTTGTTAAAGACTGATTATTTTCTCAGCAACCTCGATAACAATTTGATTTGTTGTTTCATACTTCTGTTGAACATGATAGCTTTTCTCAAATAAAGCTTCAAAATCTGCAGCAGCATCTTTAGCTTCAGCTTTAGCTTTTTCATAGTCTTCCAACAACTCTTTCTTCTCTTTATCAAATCTTTATTGATTTTTGCTAAATCAGCATATCGTTGTAGTGAACACTCCATATCAGCTTTAACAACTCTAAGTTCTTCAGTTGTTAAATTGTGATCCCTCAACAAAGATTCAATTTTTATGTTTGCAATAGCACAAGCGTGACACTTAACACACTCTGCCTTGTGCTCTTTTGTGACAGCTGCAGTAGCATCTTTCACTAATGTTTTACATGAACTTGTTTCGGAATCAAAACCAGTCATATTGTCATCACTGTGTACTATTTTGGCAAGAAAAGGAGATTTATCTAGAAACAGTTCATCCCAGTCATAACCTGTATAAGCATCATTGGATACTTGTGCTTTCTTATCAGAAGTGGATTTCACTGACCTCTGAATTGTAGTCAATGCAATTTTATTTTCAACACTACCTTGTCCCCAATCATATACCAACTTGAGAAACCAAGGCTTTTGGATTAGAAGCATTAACTTTTTTTATTATTACATTCACGAGCAAAATGTCCAAATTTTGAACATTTGAAACACTTAACATTTGATTTATCAAAGCCAAGTTTTCCATTTTGATTAACTTCCTTTTTACCAGTTTTCGTAAAGAATCTTCTAGCTCTTTCAGTTAACATAGCGATCTGCCATCCCATATCTAATTCATTTAGATGATCCTCATCTAACTGTTTCTTATCATCTTTGAAAAACTCAGCATTACCAATGTTACCAATTATTAAACCATAAGACGATTCTATTAATGGAAGTTATTAATGCAGCATGTTCTTCAGTTTCATTGGCGAAAAAAGTTGTTGGGTGATTGATTTGGAATTGTAAAATTGCACCCTAAAGAATAACCATAATTCTCAGACTTTCCAGCAAGAAAAGCAGTAGTAGGACCTTCACTTAAAATGCTTGACTTTTTAGCATTAATGGTTGAATCATTTTCACCATGATATGCTACTAGATTTTGTACTTGTGCTGACATGGATTTGTTCACATTCAACCCCATATCTCTTACCTGTATCTTCTCAATCAAACTGTTAAAATGACAAACCTGAATACTACTTATCATAAGTAATCATCATTACATAATTTTCCCATTTTTCAGGTAATGCCTCTAGTAACTTCTCTTTCAAATCAGCCTCATCCTTTGTGATGCTTACTAAAGTCATTTCACTCGGAAAATGTGAAAACCTAGTAATTAATGAGTTTTGAAATATCTTCATTTGGATAATGCTTGAAATTGTCAAACTCCTTTTTCAGCACCTTTTACTTACTTTTCTTGAACTAATCGTAAGTGTACCATATGCCTTTTCTTCAGCTTGATAAGCCTTTTTCTCATCATAATCTAGATTTCTTTGCATCTTAGGTTGTCCATTAATGTTTGGATATACATATGCTTCATTAATAGACAGCCACAAATAGACATCATTCGTACCTACATAAGCTTCAAATCGTTTCACCCAACTATGATAATCCTCAAATTTGGGCAGCATAGGAACTTTAATACTTGTTCTTATTTCACTATCATAGTAAACAAGAGCTTGCATCATGGTTTGCTTCACGGAAAACGCTCGATAATCACTCATTTTGAAATTGCGATATTGATAGCAAAATTTCAAACTCAAAAACGAAGGTCTTAAAAGTGGAATTTGGATATCGAAACGGAGGGTACTAGCCGCAAGATAATAAAAGTGTAGATCTCGTCAAGAAACTTGTTTTGGCTGGTATTGAGTTCCATAACTCAAAACATAACTCAAGTTACGTCGATTTTTAGTGAACCTTACTTTTCTGCCCGACGAACCAAAAATTTCCAACGGACCAAACTCTCAGCGAACCAACTCCGAATCAAAGTTAAACCAGTGACCCAAAATCCTCTTGTTATAACCGAAAACCCAACGAACCAGTGATTTGAATGACCCAAAACTGGACTTGGCGAACCAATGGTACGCAGTAACTGCTCTGAACCAAGTTACTAACCACCACGAACCAACTATGCAGATTGCCTAGGGAACCAATGATGAAGATTTCCTAGCGAACCAATGATGAAGTTTGCCTGGCGAACCAATCAGCGAACCAGTGGACTCATCTGACGAACCATCATATTCATCAGACGAAACAAACTGAAAATTTTGGATTTTTACGTACTTGAAGTTTTGGACTGTAATTTGCAGCAGTAGACAACGAAAATACACTAGGAACGTTTTGAAATCAAGTTTGTCATCAGAAACACTCAAAATTTGAGAAGAATTGATGAAAAATGATCAAAACCCCACTTTCTCTCTCTAGAAAACTTAAAAATCACTACAATTTGATCAGCAAATAGAACCAGAAAGCTCGGATACCACTTGTAAAGACATGGAGCGATGGATCGTTTTCTAATCTAGTGATTATGAGATCAATACAATGACACGAAGAATAAATACCAAGAGATTGTATTGATTCAAGCTTAAAAGAATACACACACAGAAACACATAGTTAACAATAGTGAATGAGCTGAAGTTCTAAGCTTTCTCTACACATCGACCTACTATAGTATTCAACTAACCAACCAGCGAACTAACCAACTAACCATTGGTTCGTTGCTAACCATCCAGCTAACCATTGGTTCGCTGCTAACCATCCAACTAACCATTGGTTCGCTGCTAACCATACAGTTAACCATTGGTTCGCCGCTAACCATCCATCTAACCATTGGTTCGCCACTAACCATTGGTTCGCTGGCTCCTAACCAATGGTTGGGAGCTTGGTTAGTTGACACTAAGATTCAACACAAAGCTCTATCCTAGATACAACACACGAGACACACTGTAACATAGGATTATTTCAAACATCATCATCAACCATCTTTCTATTTCCTTTCTTTGACGATGATGATGATTGAGAAGAGCCAGGAGGTCTTGAACTTTCGGGGTTATCAGTTGGTGGAGATACTGGTGGTGTAGGAGTTTTGGAGGGTGGTTCAATGGATTCAGTGGTGGGGTCTGAAGGATGTGAAGGAGGAAATGGATTAGTTAGATCTAGGGTAGGTGAAGGCATTGGCATTTTGGGTTAGGAGGGCTGAAGTGTATGAAGTTATCGATTTGAAACTTTGGATGGGTGAATTTTGGTTTCTTTGATGGAGGAGGTTTTCTTACAGGGTGTTTTCCTGGTTTTTGGTTGTTAGGGCTTTTGATTGAGAAGAGGTAGAAGTTGTGAATGTAGTTGTGGTAGGGTTGCTGACATGGAATCCATTCATTTAACAGGTTCAGGTTTGATAAATGGATCAATATGTATACTTGAGATTGTCTCTGGTGGTGGCATAACGAAGTTAGCATCCACTACATATTTATCTCCTTTGAGTTCCTAGTAAACGGCATCAATGCAGGCACACTACTCTTTTACCTTCATCTTCTGAACATCATACTGAATTCTCCACTCTCTAATCATTAAAGCTCAATTTACCCTTTTTAGCAGTTCATAATTTTCATCATTTTTGGTGAGCTGGGTTGGCATTTTCGTAGCAATCTTTACCGAGTTTTCTTTCTTAGCATCACTCATTCTGACCAGATCACACTTATGCATTCTCCATTCAACCGATCTTCTATTTTGTTAGAGCATTATTCTGGTCTTCGTGTGAAGTATCAAGAACAAGAAAAAGCTTCATGATAGGTTGTGTCCGAAGTGACACGAACTGGGAGCCGAACTGACCCGAAGTGGCAGTTCGGATGAGTCCCAGTTCAGACAGTCGGGCTATAAATAGCTTATTCTTGTATAGATTCAGTACTTCTGGTCCAATTCACTGTGTGTAATCTTTGTGTGTATTCTCTATGGTTATCAATACAATTCATATTGTATTTACCTCTTTGTGTTCACCGTTTACAACTTGAATTACACGTTTTACTATTGATTGAGTAGATGATCCGCCGCTCACGAACTTACAAGTGGTATCAGAGCTTTTGGTTCAATCTACTGATCAGATTATCTCCATTTTTTGAGTTTTTAGTTTAAAGAGTGGGGGTTTTTGAAATATTAGTGTGTTTTTGCTTCCATTTGATAATCTCTGCTGTTTTTTTAGTGAAAGTTTCAATCCTAAATCATTTTTGTGAAGTATATATGATTTGCTACTAAAAATCTAGTTCAAAAACACTCAAAATCGTGAAAATTGATTAAAAAATGGTCCAGTTCGGATGAGTTCGGGTGAAGAACATTCTGTCTGGAAAATAACCGCTCCAAAGTGTGAGTTCGGGTGAGTTCGGATAATTTCGGTTAAGCGAAGTGTGAGTTCGGTTCAGTTCGGGTGAGTGCAGTTAAGCGAAGTTCCAGTTCGGATCTTAGTTCAGATTCAGTTTGGTTGATCTCAGTTCGGTTGAGTTAGTGTATCCGAAGTCACAGTTCGGTTCAATTGTCTTAGTTCGGAACCAGTTCGGATCACGTCGGATCATTTCAGTACGGATCGCATTATTCAGTCCGGGTTATCAATTTTTAGTTCGGGTAAACAATAATCAATATTTTTCAAAATGTCGGATTTTTAAGCATTCGCAGCAATGCAAACTACAATGCAAAGTATGTTGAACTATGATAATGAAATAGGGACAATCAGAAAGTGTCAAAATTACTCAAGTTAGAAGATTATCATAGTCGGGTGAAAGGTTTTGAAGCATACGTGGACACAAATGATGTTGATATGTGGTTATCCTTTACTGATCAATATAAGTATCCTAAGGATATGTATGGAGAACCTGTTCCTCAAAAAAAGTTTGATGCTGAACAAAAGAAAGCATATCAAGCGGAGAAAAATCCTTACGGTACTTTAACGATGGCATTACCTAAAGAATTGTTACATCAGTTTTCTGCTTATGGTACATCAAAATGTTTATGGGATGCGTTGCAGAAGAGATGTGAAGGTAATGATCAATATAAGAAAAGCCGATAAAAAGTTTTGAAGAAGGAATTTGATAATTTCGAACATTATTAGAATAAATCAATTCCAAATTTGATTGCCAGATTTGCACACTTGATGAGTGAAATAGTTTTGGTTAATATTACAAAAGAAGTTGTTGATTTGAAAGAAAATTTATTGGAGGCACTACCGTAAAAATGGGAAAACTTTGTCATGATGATTACTCATGATAAAGAATATGTTGGATTGTCTTTCAATGATTTGGTTCAAAGAATACAAGCAAGGGATATGGAGTTGACTGTAAACAAGTCACTACTTGCACAAATTCAAAATCCTGCTGTGTATCATGGAGAAAATGATTCTACTCTTCATGTTGTGAAGTCAAATGTTTTAAATTCCACACCTCCTACAGCATTTGTTGCCGGTAAATCTGATAATTCTGGTTATTCTTCTGTCTGTACTGTTTCAATTCCAAGTTCATCAACACACAATGCCTTATCTGTTAAGACAACTGAAGATTATATGTCATTGATGTCTGCTTTAGTCTCGTCATATTTTGGTGTTATTACTGGTTCAGTGAGTAATGCAGAATTGACAGAAGAAGATTATGATCAAATTGATTATGATCATCTTGAAGAGATGGATTTGAATTGGCAGTATGCTATACTTTTCAGAAGAACCAAGAAATTCTTTAACAGAACCGGGAGGAAGAGGTTGAATCAAGATGGAAAGATTGGATTAGACAAATCTAAGGTGATATGTTACAAATGTTCATTGTATGGACATTTTTCTCGTGAATGTCCAACATCCCAATAATATGCTTAAGTCTAGTCAACATGCTCACTTGGTTAAAGCTTCAACAAGTCAAGATCAAAAAGCTTTTGTTTCTCTTGATGACAGAATGGCAGAAATATTTTGGCATCCGAATGAATATGCATGGAATGCAGATTCTAAGTTTAAAAGAAATGCATATCAAAATATTAACATCAATGAGATACATAATACCGATAATGAAGTTGTTGCTCTGACATCTCGTCATTTAAGTGCTAGTATTCTGACTAATTCTGAAGATAATTCAAAGGCAAAAACAGTTGAAGAACGTCAAGCAAGTGTGGCCGAAAAATCAAAAGAATAAGTTTTTAAATGTTATAAGTGTGATGTTTTAAATAACAAAAATGCAAGTTTGGAAAGAGATCTCAAGTTGTTGATTGAAGAGATTGTTGTGCTGAAATAACAATTGGATAGTTTTCAAAAGAAGTATTATGAATTGATTCCAATCAATGAGAATTTGCTGAAAGAGAAAGTTGATTTGGTTGAATAATGTGAGAAGGCTAAAGAAACTGCTGACGACTTTAAATCACTATTCCAAAAAAGTTATCCAGTTCAACAGAAATATGAAAAAGCTAATGCAATTGCTATTAAAGCTGCTGATAGAATTTTGAATCTTCAAGAAGAATTATCTACACTTGGAGATGCAAATGTACTTCTTTGAGACAAAAATAAAATTTTCACAAAAGATGTGGATATTTTTAAGAAGTGGGAGAAGGTCACTGAAGAAGTCTTGGTAGAATGTGAAATTAGAAAACGACACATGTATGAGTGCAATGATTTAAAATGAAGAGTTCATTAAGTCTAAAAAAGATTTGTTTGATACTCAACAGAAGATTTCTGAATTAAAATTGGAGATTTTGGAACTACAAAGACAGGTTAAGAATTGCAATTTATCACTAACATTGTTGAATTTTCTGTACAAGAAAGACAAAAGTGATAATATTGCAGCAGAAGATGATATCCACAAGGTTCCTTCACCAGTGGATTTATCTAAATTTTCATTTGCTTCTGTTGATCCTAAAGCTGATTTGCTTGATTATTCTAAATTTGCTACTCCTGCCAAGAAGAAGAAATCTCAGTCCAAAAAGAAGAAAGAGAAAATTGGTGAAGCTCTAAAGTTCACATCCGATTCATCATTGCTGGAGAATGAAGTTGTGTTTGATAAAAGTGTAACTTGTAATTCTACTGCTACTTCATCTGAAGTTAAAACTGCACATATTTTGGTAAAAGAGAACAAAATACCAGAGATTAAGGTCACTTTTACTCAATGAGCACATCAAACAGGTGTTGCTGGTACTTCTCAGTTTGAATCGTCCAAATCTTCTAGTTCTAAGCACAAAGGACTAGGATTTGTTTTTCAAGAGAAGCAACTCAATCTTCAAAGAAGAAAGAAAATGTTCTGAAGGTTCAAAATCAAAAGAAATCGCAACCTCCAAAGAAGCAAAATGTTGCATTTTATTCAAAGAATGATTCTTATTATTCTGGAGGTTCGTCATCTGACTACAAAGTTTCATCGCGGAGTCAATCTCCGAGGTATGTTTTTCAAATGATTTTCAAATTCCTGAAAGAATTTGTTATGCATATCATCGAATTGGACGTATGGCTGCAAATTATCCGACGACTGCATATATCCATAACAATGCAAAATATGTGGATACAGATGGTCAAAATTTTTGATGAAACTTGGTCCCCAAAGGTCAATAAACTTGTAAGTCGTTTTGGTCCAAACCAAAGCGTCGGTTGAAAATTATCCAGGTTATGATTCAAAAATTTCATCATCAATGATATGGAAACCGAAAGTAGTTTCCATGGCCAACAAAAACTATGTGAAAGACACCGGGCGACCCGACGCTGTTGAATTGGGTCGATCCCAAAGAAACTAATATTTTATTTGGTGTCAGCAGGTATTTCAGGAAGACCTATCGGTAATTGAAGAATTGTTGATGGTGGAATATCTGTGTATAACTTAAAATGAATTCCTACATCATTTTTAAAATCCTGTGTTTTCAAAATGCTAAAATGTACGTATCCATGTTGGTTAATCAAGTTTCTTTGTTTTTCACTCCGTCTCAGTTTTTGGGGGAGTTTGTCTCTTTGAAAAATACAAAGATAGTGTTGTTTTTCAAATAGTAAAAATGAAAATCTAAAAAAATGAGTTTATCATTTTTAAGGGGAGAAAATTGAAAAAGACAAAAACATTGAAAAATGAGAAATTGTATCCGATATAATTGGAAAATTATGGTACATTGGCTAACGTTGCCTGACTCATGGATAGAGTAAGTGAAAAAAGCCAAGAGACCATTGTTCGATGTGTAAGGTAGGCTCGACAAATCAGAAAGTATACAAATGTGATATACACTAAATCTGATGCTTGATCTAGTGGACAACATCTTGATACGTATCTCTTGATATTTCAAGAAACTGATATGTGAACAGAAAAATGAGAAATCACTGTGTATACATGTGTTTATTTTGCAAAGATTTAAACTTGTTTGATTTTCTTTATTTTCTCAAACGATCGGACTTTCTTTGCGTATCGAAAGATTGACCTGATTGTTGTTTGTTTGAGGTTCTGCTTTATTTTCTTTGTGTTTCGTATAATTCATCGGACTTTCTCTGCGTGTCCACAAGACCGACCTGATTGTTGTTGAATTATACAATTTCAACTTGTTTTTATTTTCTTATTTTGTTAAATCCGGTGCCTTATCTGCGTATCAAAAGATCAACCTTAAGGTAGACGATTTAACATTCTTATTTCTTTTTGCATTGAACACAGTTGACTATATCATGAATACAATCACTATGTGTTAAATCACAAGTGAAATCACAGAGTGTGATAAACAAAGTATATCTGAGTATGTCTGATAGTGTGGGTACATTGGTCAATGCAAATTTAATCAATACCTTAACATATCCAGATGTTATGAGTATGGTTATGCCTGAGTTTAAAGTTGGACAAATTATATCTACAATCGACATGGCTTATGTGCTACTATAATTGAAATCACTACGTCAATTTGTGGCTTTAGCCACGTTTTTTTCGAAAAGTCCTAGCCACTATTTAAAAAAATGTGGCTAAAGGTAAGAAACACTAGTTTTAGCCACATATGTTTTTTGTTTATGTGATAACAACAATCAGGTGCAGAAGCTTTAGCCATTGTTTTACAAAAATATGTGGCATTTATTTATCACACTTACAAAAGCGTGGCGAAATGAACCAAACGACAACGGATTTTTTATTCATGTGACCAAAAACGAATAATATGATACCTTTGGCCACGCTTATACAATGTTGTGTGACGGAAGAGTAGATTTTGTAGTTAGTAAATAAAAAAAATCAGAACTGTAAGTATATATTATGTGTGGCTAAATTGAGCAACGGCCACTGTTTTCAATTAGTTATGTGGCTAAAAGCTAGTACATATGGCCACTTATATTAGGTTGTGTGACTAAATAGTACAGTGTTCATGCCCTTTCTTATTTATTGTAAGTGACAAAGATAAGTAATGGTCACGGTATAATATTACATGTGTGGCGAAAGGAAACGATTTGTTTTCCCAGCAAGACGATGTGGAGAAGATATATGAATATGCGATAGTGGATATATATGATTACTTAACGTCTAATCTCTATCTACCACCACCTCGAGTTTCGGATATAACTAATTATCGATCATCATCATCACCATATAGGCCATTTATCTCTCTCTATTTTTGGTTTATCATCACCCTCTGAAAATGTGGCATTTACGTCCTCTAAATGTGAACGATAGCCCCGAATATGGTAAGTAATCATCTAAAGCACTGAAATTCGAATGCTTTAATGTGGAATTTGCGTCTCTGATTTGGTTATTTTCTTGGACAGGGGAAGATTTCAGTCTGTTTACTTTCGTGATCTTTCACCAAGGATATTTTGAGAGCCTCAATGGCCGGATACAATACATCGATGGGAGGGTTCGCTACTTCGATGAGGGTGAGATTACCTCCTTCTCTTTCGATGACCTAGGTCAAATGGTGTCTGACCTAGGTTATGACTTGAACGATATCAACCCTTATCTGAGGATCCCACGATTATCTTTGGATTATGCACTGGTTCCATTCACCGATGATCCGAGGGATGTCAGGGCCTTGGCCCTGCATGTCAAGGAAGAGGAGGTCATCTCCATCTACCTCGATGGAGATTTGGAGGTGTCTTCCTCCTCCTCTAAAAGTAGCATGTTTTAAGTTGTAGTTTTTTGTATCATATCTTATTTGTAATTAATTAATGGATATATATGGAATCTTATCTTTTGGATTATATATGTAATTGTTATGTGTTATGCATCCGATGTGTGTTTTGACTCTTCTTCCTGAAGAATTCTAGTTCATCCGGTTGTCTTCTTCTGCTTCTCTAATTTACCGGTTAACTCTTCATCCTGAAGAACTCAAGTTCATCTGGTTCTATTCTTCTTCTTGTCTACCGATCGAAGAACTCAAATTTATATTGTTTAATTAATTATAAATCATCTTAGTCCACCACGGCAGTCAAACACTTGTCTCAAAATGTCAACATACTAACATAACACAAGATTACTTCATGTAAGAACACAATTATGAGTAAAAATGGAGCTCTACTATCGTATTAACCAATTCATTGAAAATGTATGTACATGTTAAAATGAAAAAAAAAATTAAATACATGTGGCTAAGAATGGTGACTGTTATGTTTTGATCTTCTAATCTTCTTCTATACTGCCTTCTTTAATAAATCACCATCCTTTATTTAAAGAACAATGAGTTTCATTACACTCTGTTACGATAGATCCCATTCACTTGGAATCATTTCTTTATGTCTCGAGTGGGATCCATCTCTGCGGTACACATAGTATAATTCCTCATCTAGATTGTACTCCCAAGTTATAATTGGTGCTTTTGTTTTCTTGGTAGTACCAACAGGAGAAGCAGCAGCAACTTTCTCACTTTGTACCCGAAATTTGGCCTTGTGATAGAGAATATTCTCCCTTTAAGTCAATCTTTCTCTGCTTTCACCAATCCTCACCATATCCCGTAGCTCACTTTCAGAAAACCCTTGTAGAGCATCACTGATGCTTCTAACTGTATTCTTGTCGTCACTATTGACAATTTGATACTTTTCACTCTCTTCAATATACTCCGAGCTGATCACCTTTCTTCTGTTTTCTTCATCTGATTCACATGAGGTAGACTCTGATTGTGGTGGTGATTTTTCTGGTTCACTAGAAAGAATAGGAGTTTGTAAAGTTTTAGGCCATTTTGGTTCCCTAGGAAGAATGGGAGTGAAGTTGTCTGCTATGAACTTTAGATGTAAGGGTTTTAAAGGTTTTGTCAAATTAGGCTTCTTTACTGATGGAGGCTTAGCTCTTGTGGTTCTAGGTATTCCTTTTGGCTTGGCTAGGGTTAGTGGAATTAAGAAGTGAATCTATAAGATTATGAGGTTTAAGAGAAGAAGGAACTTGTGTATCTTTGTAGAGATCAAATACACCAGGAGGCTTTGGCAATCCTTGTTGTTCTTCATCTCTAACCATCTTCTTCTTAACATTATCATACATTAATCATAGTTTAGGAAGAGAATTGTGATTAATGCTCTTAGGATCTTTATTCAGATGTTCAGTGAAGTACAGTCTAAGAGCTTTCAGTTCATTTTCCTTGCTTAAGGGAGCACTTTGTAGTTGTAATCTCTTTTCTACCATAGTTTTGTCGGCTTGATGACTCAACTCATCTATATCATGTTCCAACTTTAATTCACTATTATCCTTCAATAAGAGATCCATGTGGTCTAATACAATGTTGTCAGACGCATTTCTTAACACTTCTTGTGTTAGCCAACCATGGTCTAATATTGCATCCTTCATTTCTGTTATGAGTGCAGGCTCAGTCTTCAGCCTATTCACCTCCTGGTCAGTCTTTAATTTCTTTTCAGAATCCCTTCTGAGCTTTTCTAGCATCTCATAACCAGCTTCATCAAGTTTAACCATATCTTGTTCAATTGATCTCCTTCTTATCTCTGTAATCATGTCCAACATAACCTTGTTATCCTCATACTTTCTCGTTTCAGCATCAAGTTTTAAATGCATAAACAAGACCATCATGTTCTTCCTTAGCTCTCCTCTCTTCATCCATCATAGCATCCTTCTCAAGCAATCTCCTTACGGCTTCATTATCTTCAGCAGTTCTCTCAACCAGTGTAATGACTCTGCTAACATCGTTGCCTAAGATTTCAGTTGCTAAAACTTCATTATGTTCAACAAGTGGAGTAATTCTGTCAAGATACATGCCTAAGAATCCACCTACTATATCGCTCTCCTCTTTTCTCCTTTTCCTAACTTGAACCCTAAAGTGTTCATCTACCTGTCTCTTACCATCTGGATCTTCTCCATACTTGTCAATTCTAGAGAACGGGATAGTTCTAGAACAACCAATTACATCCTTGGATGCAACAGCTAGTGAAGCTGGAGGATATTTACTGTTCAATGCTTTATCTGCTAATTGGTAGTCAAGCATGGGGGCTTTACCTTTTGAACCATATAGAAGACATCCATCAGGGCTAATAGGGTAGAGTTGGTGCACAACTAAACTAAAGAAGTGTTTTTGAATTCTTTCTCATCAGCTGCCCCTCAACTGGCTTATACCTCTTCAGCATGTCCCAAACAGTTTCCTCTACAGGAACTGTGACCAACTTATTTGGCTCTTTAGCACAGGACAGGTTTGGACCATAAGTAATCCAGTAACCTTCCTCTGTTCTTACACCTTCAAGTTCTTTTTTCTTCAAGTTCTTCTCAATATCAAGAGGCTTGGGAGCTTCAACATCTGTTGTTTCTTCAACAACCTTCTTCTCAAGGTTTCTAACATCAAAAGTTCCTTCTTCAGGCAACTTCTCAAAAAGCTTCTCTACTTCCGGATCAACCTGTTCATCAGGATGGCCTTCAACTTCTGGATCAACTTGTTCACACGTATGGCCTTGTTCCTACGGATCAAGTTGTTCAACCGGATCAACTTGTTCACCTGCATTTCCTTGTTCCTCCGGATCAAGTTGTTCAACCGGATCAACTTGTTCACTCGCATGGCCTTGTTCCTCCGGATCAAGTTGTTCAACCGGATCAACTTGTTTAACCGGCGCAAGTTGTTCAACCCTCCGCAAAATCCTATTTTGAATTAAATCTCGTTTGACATGTGAATTGCATTTCAACGGTTGACAACCTTACCTATCAGTGGCTTTCAAAGATTGTCTTGCCTTCAACTATTCAATTTCTTCTCCTTGAGCTCTGATAACTACACGGAGAGCTGCCAATTCATTTCAAGATTTGTACATGAAACCGCCAATTCAATAAATGTATTGCTGCTCTCAATTGGTGTGTTGCCAACATCCTTGAGCAAAGAAGAGCCAACATGCTGACCTTGTTCATGCTCAACACCCATGGTTTCTTGGCACTCAGGATTCATGTTGGCACTGTCCTCAGGGTCCAGTGGGACATCATGATTATTGTCACCCCTTTCCACATGACTAGCTTCATTTGCAAGTCACCTTCTTAGCAGAATGTGGGTTGGGTGAATAAACCAAGTCCAGCAGTAATCCCCTGCAAAGAAGGTACGTGGGAAATCTACTTCATATGGCCTAAGTGATGATATATCACCCTCATTCTGAGGTTGTCCTATGGATGGGGATTGTTTATCCAAATCAAGTGATTCATCATATTAGTTGGAGAGCCCTTTTGGTTTTCTTCTTCCTATGCTTCCGTGAGCATGCGGAAGGGTCTACGACTCGGGTGGTTGGTGATGGAGACCTAGTCCTCTCGGTCACTGGTGCGGTTTTTGATGTGGACATCCTCTTCCTTTTGGTGAGAATTTGTATATAAGTGGAAGAGGATGGTTGCTCTGGTGTGGGCTCAACACTTATGGGTATAACAAGGTTGTCACCAGGAGCAGTCCTAGCCTTACGCATAGGGTGAGATGTGTCTCTACCAAGAAAAATAGTTTTGTTCACTTGCATGTTAGAAAATATTTTACTTGTAAAAGATTTAAGTTCAATATGTTGATCAGAGATTTGCAAATTTGAAAATTCACAATTAGGAATGTATTGGAAGAATCTGGGGTACATGTAAAAGATCCTTTTAGATCTTAGATTATCCAGCATTCCATCAAATATCATTTTTTTTTAGAAGTTAAAATTTAGCCCATTTACCAATCTATGAAAAGCGGATGATTAGGGTGTAGCAAGTTCATCCCACGCAGTTTTCTTGTGAGATAGGCAGTGGAGAATGGTATGAGTAAGGTACCGCCAAACATAGGGTAGTTGTCCCTTTTTTATGGTCCTACAAGTTAAGTCACCTCCACAATCAATTGCTTCATAAGTTTTGATGTACACGTCAAAGTTATAATCCGTATCACCTCCTGCATCATTCAATTTCAGATGCTTCCGGATCATTTCTTCAGTCACACTAATCTCATTCCCATTGACTTTCACGCCCACTTGATCAACCCCGTTGCTATCAACAGATTTTTTGGCTGACTCCCAAAACTCAGCAATTCTCTCCTTGCATATTGCAGGATCCACACTTAAAGCAAAATGAATGTTGGAATTCAGGAGGAATTCGATCCTTTCATCAAATGGCTTTGACTTATCAGACTTCTCGTAGTACCCTACAACATTGTGTTCGGCGAAGAACAGTTCAGTAGGCTTTGATGAAGCCTTTCCCTTCAATTTGGGTGCCATTTGTGAGAAATTAGAGAGTAATGTTTAGGTTTAATTCGCCAAGAAACCTGGAGACAAATTAGAGGGTAACTGTTTTTGCAAAATGAACACTAAGAATTGAAACAGAGGAAGTTATCAAAGTTGAAATTGGGAGGGGGAGTTGAAGGGAGATGAGAAATTTCTGATATTTAATTTGGTTTATAAATAATATTATTAATTTATTTTAATTTAATCCACATCCATTAGGGTCAATTAGGACCTATAAGGACCAATGAGGATCAAGTAGGACCGATTTGGACCAACGAAGAAACAAGGCCCAATCAGGGTCGTAATGGTCAATAAGGATCGATTAGGGTCGATCAAGACCAATTATAACTAACGAGGGTCGATTATGTTCAATTATGAGTTATGAGGACCAAATATGACCAATTAGGTGAAATTAGGGTCTATTAGGCTGATTAGCCAATTACGCTCAATGAGGACTAGTCAAGACTCAATTGCGGTCAATCATGGTCAATTCTGACAAATAAGGACCAGTCAACACTCAATTAGGATGAATTAGGGCCAATGAAGGTCAATTATAGTCCATTGCGACTAATCGGGCTAATCGGGCTAAGTTAGGTTCAATGAAGATCACTTATGGTCAATTACGACTAATCGGGCTCAGTTAGGACCACCTATAATCAATTAGGGTCAATTAGGCCTAACTGACTCTAATTTGTCGTACATCAAAGTAACTAGTCCTTGATGAGTCTATTTGGTCCTTATTGAGGCTAATTGACCCTAATTGGTCCTTGTTTGTTCAATTGTGCCAAATTGCCCCCATTAACCTGAATTGAGCCATATTGGTACTTATTCTGTCTAATTGGCCCTCATCGGTCCTAACTGCCCCTAATAGGTCATAATTCCTCCTTATTGGTCCTAATTGAGCATATTCGACCATCATTGGTCCTAATTGGGTCCTCATTGACCCTTATTGACCCTAATTAGTCTTAATCGACCCTCACTGACCCTGATTGACCCTTATTGGTATCGATGGTCCTCATTCAGACTAATTGGCCCTCATTAGTCCTCATTGGTCCTAATTGGTCATACTTGATCGATCCTCATTAGTCATGTTCATTCCTTATCGCTCTTATGAGCATAATCTACCTTTTCATTGAATTGGTCCTAATTCGTATTCATTGAACATATTAATTGACCATAACTGGTCTTTATTGATCCTAAAGTATCCTAAATGACGCTAATTGATAGTATTTAGTCCTCATTGAATCTAGTTGGTCCTCATTGACCAACTTTGACCCTAATTGCTCCTAATTGGTATCATAATATATTGACCCTCGTTTATTATTATTTTTAAATAAATTAATTATACATGAGAAATTCGCAACATGGCGGTCTTTGGGTATTTTTGTTCTTAATTGAATAGTAATTTATTATTTTCATTTTTGAGTTGTGTTTTAGTAATGTCACCGTATTTGGTAGTTGCGTTATCCCGGCAGCAAAGCACGTGTTAGTCAAATCTTATTTATTATATATAAAAGAAAATAATAAAAAATTAATATTCATCCATATTTTTTGTTAGGGAGTATTTTTTCGATGGCCGTCGAGAGCACAAATATCTTCCATTTTTAGGGCTTTTAAATCCGATCTGCTTAAAGGATCACAGTTATGTCAACAGGAATTGATATACTCGTACAATTTCACAATCTCATTATTTCAACACCTCAAGAGGATGAAGCTCCTGCTCAACCTCAGGTGGATGACCGTTGGGAGGATGAAGCCTTCTGGAATTCGGCACTTGAAGACTTTTACGTACTGGATGATGAAGATCATCTTGAAGAAGAAAAACCGATGGATGAAGATCCGGTGGATGAACCCGCCGCAAGAGCAACATCGAGACATTTAGTTAATTAATTTGGTTATGTTTATGTTTAGATTTAGGTTTAATTGTGTTTATTATACATATTGTTTAATTAATTTTGGGTTTTATTATCAGTTTGAACAATTCCACCCTTTTAATTAAAAATGTTCACCAAACATTTTGAATTTCCCACCACTACTTTAAATTTCACCAAAAATTTCGAACTAAATGTACTTATTATCGATTCATTGATACTTTTCCCTCTCACTTTCACCAAAAATTTCCAATTAAACGCCTCCAGCGAATAACTAGGTCTTCTTTCTCATCCATATCACTAATTTTGATTCATCACTAATTTCATCTCATGGACGTTCACGAACGAATAGTGACGCTACAAGGAGCTTCAACAGACAATGCTAGCGATTCTTCAGAATTTCCATGTGTTTTGAGAGACCAATATGTCCAGAAAATGGTAATTATCAAGTTATTCATTAATTAATTTTTTTTCATGACTCTTCCCTTTAGACGTCTTTTGTTTATAACATATCAAATAATTGGGTCTTTATGTGATATATTAATAAGAACTAATTTATTTCTAATAACATTTTTGTAGGATCATGTTAGAAGAATAGAAAAATGTTGATGCCAAGCATATGCTACATTATTTTATGCTACATTCTATGAATTTTCAAACTTTAAGAACATGCAGCATTCTTATTTGTTTACTGTTTCATCTGATACGTTCTGTGTATTTCAAACTTTATTTTCTCCATGCTTTCTTATTTATGTACTTTGTGAAAAAGCATCTAACTACATTCTGTTAATTGTACAAAATTCAAGGATCAATCCATCAACCTTAATCACATGGAAAAACTTGAGTTGGAACTTAAAGAAGAGAGACTTCTGCGTGATGAAAAAATGAAGAAATTAAGGCCCGCTTCTTGAAGATTGAAGAATCGTAGAAAAGACTTGATCTACTTATAGCTCATATGTTTGAACTTGGAACACCGTTACCACAACAACTTAATGCTTCGGTATCTACAGAGGTAAATTCTTTACATCACAACTTAATCATACTATTCACAAGTACCTAATAACATTTACTTTTTACCAATTCAAAAAAAACATTGTTCTAGGTAACTTCTAAGGATATTTATGTTGGGTCTAACCACAGCACTAATCATGTTGACATACACACAACAGTTAGTATTTGTCAAACTCATTATCGGTTTGATTGTTGATTTCAAAAAAGTAATTAATTGAACTGTAGGGCATTAAATCGGTGGCCGGTCAAACTCATCTGAAGCGGTTGAAAAGAAAAAGGTAAATATTTGCCAGTTAAGTTTCCATTCCGTTCTATAGTTTCACATTAATCTGTTTGGTAATGTCATGTAGTCCCATTTCTAATGTTATTTGGTACCTCAAACACCTGGGCTACGTAGTGATTGTTGGAACAAATTGTGAGATGTGTACCACATAAAGTTTAACTGACTTTGAAGATGATCCGGAACTTAATGTGATGTTCATCCGGATGTTTATAATTCATTTGGATATCT
This sequence comes from Deinandra increscens subsp. villosa, assembly GCA_039602395.1. Taxonomy (NCBI): domain Eukaryota; kingdom Viridiplantae; phylum Streptophyta; class Magnoliopsida; order Asterales; family Asteraceae; genus Deinandra; species Deinandra increscens. The sequence goes on from JBCNJP010000008.1 coordinate 53,474,915, forward strand.
AATGTTCATTTGGAAACCAATTGAATTGTACGACCTAATCACCCATACTACTTACAATAAAATTACACTCCTCAGTCCATATTTATCATGGTGGTAAGTATTTAAAAATTGCTATATATATTCTGATCAATTTCCATAACCTAATATTCAAGTATATGTTTTTGTGTAGGAATACAAGAAAAAATGGTCCTAATTAAAGTCAAATTTTGAACAGTTGAAGATGAAGATCACGTGGTAGTGTTGTTGGCTCGTGAATTGAGAATTAAATTGAGAATAATGCATGTATGTAGTGAAAAAAATTATTTTTTATTTGTATTTCATTTGTATTTGATTTTTAATGAACAAAAAGTTTATAATTGATTTTATTTGATTTGTATTGGGAGAACATATCTGATTTTCAACAACCCTTTTACCACTTTTTTTCCAAATATATGTTACCATATAATACCAAAGGTCACACTTTTGATATTTTAACGTGGCCGTTGTCACCCTTTGGCCACGCGTATTGGGACAAAATATATGCTTTCAACAACCCTTTGGCCACCTTTTTTTTTCTAATATAGGTGGCTAAAACACAAATATATGTGACCATATAATACCAAATGCCACACTTTTGATATTTTAACGTGTCCATTGCCACCCTTTGGCCACGCATATTGGGACAAAATGGATGATTTCAGCAACCCATTTGACCACTTTTTTTCTAATATAGGTGGCTAAAACACAAATATATGTGACCATATAATACCAAAGGCCACACTTTTGATATTTTTACGTGTCCATTGCCACCCTTTGGCCACGCGTAGTGGGACAAAATGTATGATTTCAGCAACCCATTTGGCCACGTTTTTCTAACATATGTGGCTAAAACACAAATATACGTGACCATATAATACCAAAGGCCACACTTTTGATAATTTAACGTGGCTGTTGCCACCCTTTGGCCACGCGCATTGGGACAAAATGTATGATTTCAACAACCCTTTGGCCACGTATTTTTATAATATATGTTGCTAAAACACAAATATATGTGACCATATAAGACCAAAGACCACGTTAAACAAACACATGTGGCCGTTGGGACCCTTTGGCTACGCTTTCCGGAAGAATTGTTTGATTACAACAATAAATATTGGTACCCTTTAGCCACGCTTCTAGGTGGCTTCAGCCACTGATGTTCTAACGTGGCCGTATGTAGCATACGGTGACAGGACCTTTAGTGTCGATTGAAATGGAAAAAAAACGTGGCCATAGACCTTTGGTCACGGTTTTTTTCTTGGCCAAAGGCCAATATTGACGTAGTGAATTGAAGTGTAGTTCAGCACGTTATGACTACCATGATCCCAAGTCGCGATCTTTCTCACAAAAGACAAAAATAGTGTCTGTTTCAGTATTGCATTTACTTTTCATATCAGAAAATACCAAAAAGTTTTTAGGTGTGTTTTGATATAAAGTTTGAATAATCAAAAATATTTTATTTCTAATTTTGTTTTCGGTTGATCAACACGGAATACATATGAATTTTCAAAATCTGAATATCTTGGAGTCTCAAAGAGACTTTTTGTGTCAAGATTGTTTATGTTGGCAGGTACTAAGTGGAAAAGAGAATATCACAACTTCAAGTCTTCTGAAGCTGTTGATAAAGAGTTACGTGCGCTACAATGTCAAGTATTCAAGATCACACTAACCGTCAAGTTGAGGGAGAGTTTGATTGAAGATACGAGTTTATGGTTAGAACAATTTTTGCACAATTATTGCACACGTCAAGGGGGAGTTTGTTAGAGCATTATTCTGGTCGTCGTGTGAAGTATCAAGAACAAGAAAAAGCTTCATGATAGACTGTGTCCGAAGCGACACGAACTGGGAGCCGAACTGACCCGAAGTGGCGGTTCGGGTGAGTCCCAGTTTTGACAGTCGGGTTTTACTATAAATAGCTTATTCTTCTATAGATTAATTACTTCTGGTCCAATTAACTGTGTGTAATTTATGTGTGTGTGTGTATTCTCTGGTTATTAATACAATTCATATTGTATTTACATTTTTGTGTTCATCATTTACAACTCGAATTACACGTTTTACTATTGATCGATTAGATGATCCGCCACTCACGAACTTGCATTTTTGCCTCTTCACACATGATGATTACTATAATGTCTTCAAAGTATAGCTCCAGGTCAGCTTGATATTCTTTTTCTAACTGATCAGCTTCTGCTTCCGCTTCATCCCTGGCAACTTCCAAGATTTTTTTAAGGGAGATGACTCCTTCAGTTTGATTCAAGTTTTGAATAGCCATCGGATTTTCCGCTTGAACTTGGGTTTCCGCTTGAGTCGGAGGTTGGTTGTCTTGAAGAGATACAAGTACTTGAGCAATATCTTCCACTTAATCTTCCGGTTGGACATCAGATTGATCTTCTGGTTAAGTAACCAGTTGATCAATTTCAGCAGGAGAATTAAGGTTTAAACTGCTCGGCACTTCATTGATTTGATTATCAGCTACATCACCTTGCCAAATAAATTCTTTCTCCTTCTCCTTCACTACTTCCACCTTTCACATTGCTTCCACCAATTCATCAGCATCTACCACATTCACAGGCTCATCTTCAGGCTCATCTTTAACAGGTTTATGATCAGCAGTAACCTTTTCACCTTTAATAACCACTTCTTGATCATCAACATTCAACATACTTGAGCTTCAGCAATTAGAATCTGACTGGCATAAGCCATTTCATCAGGAATGATTTCATTTTCATCAAGTTGATATTTTTTTAATATTAGCAGGAAGAGCACCAGCAACCAATAAAGAGGCCTGAACAAGTTGTGTTATGGTTGGGTTGGTAGGAGCTCTAATAGTTAGCTTATCATTTCTAACTGTCTCTCATGCTTCTTCAACATTAAAAGGTCTGATATTTTCTCTTTTGAAAGCAGACAATCTTACATCAACCGGAAGCCTTTCATGTTCATCATCTTCTTCAGCAGTTTAAGAGGTTGAATTTTCTTTAAGAGCAGATTCAGTTTTCTCCCCAATTCTGGCAGCATCAGCCTCAAAAGCATGGAATGCACCAAGTTTTTGTGTAGGGTTCTGTAACTGATCTCTTGAATAGGATTTTGAGGTGCAGTGGTGGCATTGACAATTGGTGTTTGCTAGTTTTGTTGAAACACAACAACAGTGACATTCAATGAAGCTACTTGAGCTTGAAGATCCTTGTAAAATTTCTTCAATTCCGATAGTGAGAAACTATCCTCAACTGGTGTTTTGCCAATATCCTTGGAAAAAAACTAAGCCACCAAATATAGTTTGATCATGCGCAGTACCCATGGTTTCTTGGAATCGGGGAGTCTCCTTTCCTATATTCTTCTCCTTTAGTTCCAATAAAGGACCGACGGACTTGGAAACAGGCAAGATTGTCGTAGATTGGGTCTTAGTGAAGTTACTTCTAGCAACAAGTTCCAGTGGGGATACTTGTGCAGCACAAGCCCTTTCCACATGAATCTCTTCTCTATTTTTGAGATTCACCTCCTTGAATGAGTGTCAGATAGATAATGCGGATTCAGAGTTTATTAGGTTGTTTCCATGTAATGTCGTGTTTAGATTTAAAACACCATCATTTTGTCTCTGAGTGTCATCATCATCACTCATGGGTGAGAAATTTTTTTGGTGAGAATGGTGAGTTCCTGTGGATGGGGATTGTACATCATTTTCTATAGACTCCCTCTCAAATGAAGGTTCTTCTACTAGAGAATATCCCAATTTGGTTAGCTTTTGCTTGGGCATTTTGCCTTCAGTGGTTTTAGAAGCAGGGTTGGCCTTGGCAACCATATATTTTTACTATTTAGCATTGGTGGATGGGTTGGTAGTTTTGGTAGTGGCGGTGGTGGTGTCTTGCTTCTTCCTCTTGAGTCTAGATATGCTTTAAATGTGGAGGATGGAGTTTGGACAGGTGGGGGCTCAACACTTGCTGGTTGAGCAAGGTTGTCACCTTGAGCAATTGGCTCACTTACACCATCAGTTTCAGGGTGCTCCTCAACTTGTTGAGATTCAGCCGGAAACTGTCTTAGAATTGGCAAGGGATGGTCAGTATCCCTTCCGAGAAATGGTGACTTATTTTGAACTAAATTTGAAAATGTCTTCTCAGTTAAGACTTTTGGTTGTAAATATTTTCTAGAAAAATTAATTTAAGGATATTCTTCTTTTAAAATGTAGTTTAAAAACCTAGGATAAACATTAAATGAGAAGTCCTCAACATTGCTTTACATGGCATGAAAATTTAGTTCAGAGAAGTTGAATTTTTCACCCTTGACTATGGCATAGAAGGCAGATGATTGTTCCGCAGCCATTTCATCAAATCCAGTCTTCTTTGGAGTTACATACACCAACATTGTGTGTGCCAAGAACCTCCATTTTTATTTAACTGCCATTTCTTGATAGTTTTACTTCTAGGAGGGTCACCATACCCTAAGGCTTTGAACAGGGGTTAATATATATCTTCACTGATTCTCGAATAACCGTTTACATCCTTCAATTGTAACCATCTTCTGATAACATCTTTAGATATCGCCAACTCAGTTTCGCCCACCCAGTTTCGCCCACCTTGGATTAAATATGCGCTATTTCTTTGCCGTCCTCTCTGATTTGTGTGTTTTTTCATAAATCACTCATCACCTCTTAAAAGTCACCGCTTCATTGGTCAGTGCGTGATAAAGATGCGATTTTTGGAGAAAATCGATCATCTCGTTGTAAATTTCTGTTTTGCTTGGTTTTTCCATATACGCAACCAGATTATGCACGACGACGAACACGGAATCTGCCATAGGTTTCTTACTACTTGAACTACCCTTTGGAGCCATTTTGTGATGTTGATATGGTAAGAAAGTGAAGAATGTTTGGATTTTTGGATATGGAGATCTTGAGAGAGTTTTTCTTCAGAGAAATTAGAGGGTTTGAGTTTTTTTGAATGAGTGACAGAAGTTAGGGTATGTCGTTTGACATGGGTTGACTCTGAAGAAATAGAAAGTGCCAGCCGTTCAAAAAAGTGATGGATGGGATCCGTGACAACCATTTATTGTCACCGCTAAAAGTGTTTGTACTATACAACCCTTTTAAGCGTGTATCAATATTAAATTACCGAAAGATTCTTGGAAGAGTTAATGGTAATATTTAATGGATCAAACATGGTAAACCGGCTTAGAAAGTTGTGCTTTCAGGTTAATTAAATGTGCAGCCTTTTGGTAAAAGTTGAACTGAGCCGACACTGTGGACCTCCAACTGGTTGGAGATGGCAGTCGACAAGGAATACAGAGAGTGTGAGTTAAAATTCAGTTCTCTTCTACCTTTCTTTTTGTCTTCACCGTTATCTTCTTCCTTTGGATAAGATCTCATTCGACTTGTGTGAATACGTTTTGGTAACCGGAATGGTGGTTAGCGGTCTCGGAAACGGTATCACCACTAGTAGCATTGGCGCCGTTCTCAAGGCATGTGGCCCTCGGGTCACCACAATCAAAATCGGTACCCCCCTTATTTACTTACTACTCATTTCATTTCATCCCCTTTGATTTCTTATTGGATTAAATTCTCAGTTAGGGTTTGATTTGGGTTCACTGGCCGATTTTTAGCAGAGCCACCGATGTGGAGGTAGACGGTGTTGCTCGGTTATAGCAATGATGGTGGCATGGATATTGAGAGGAGGGAAGAGAGAGGGAGAGGGATGATGTACATATTTAATTAAACTCGCTACTTTTATTTTTGAACTAAAACTTTTATTTAATTATATAAATGGTCCTTGAAACGTAAAAAAAATTAGATTACCTTCATGTGCAAAGCACATGACTAGATTTAATGGACAAACTTAACATTTGTTAGAGAAAATGACATGAAATGTTACAAACTTCCTATATAAAGGACGTTTTTTTGTTATTACCTTAGTTTAATGACGAAAAGTGAAATTTAGATAATTAATGAAGGACGTATAATATAATTTGCTCAGGTGGAAAGATAAATGGTAAAATCTTATACTTGTTAGTTTTTTTTCAATATATTTCACCCTCTTCCATTAAAAGAACTCGGAAACACAACGTCATGGATACAAAAACTACTCTTAATCTATACTAAATCTATCGACCCTACTTATAGCATGATTTAAACCCTTAACCTTCAAAATAAAAAACACTCGTTACACCACCATTATACCATTGACACAAACGCCCTTAGGTCCCTGGTTCTTGTTAGCTATATTATTCATGGTAAATGTTTGGTTCTTTTTGGTGTACTAATGTTTATAGGGCGATTTAAATAAATGCTAGCTATAAACAAATAAAAGTATCTAGTATAATTCTTTTCATATCAAAGTTATGAGAAGCCCATGATGGAGATGAGTCATACCTCTATCTCAACGCTTTGTTTGTGAGTTTAATAAACAGAAGAAAAGAGGAGAAAGTGAATTTCAGAGAGAAAAGAAAAAGAGTGGAAGATAAAAGATATAATTTTACTTTTTGTTTCAAAGTTTGAAGTAAAAGAAACTATTACAAACTTAGTGTTTCTGAGTTAGAAATGAGATAAAAGAAACGAAAAATTTTATAATTATACCCTTGTGTTTAGATATATATATGATTTTATAATATGTTAAGTGGAAAGGTAAATGCAGGTAAAATCTTATATATATCTTCATTTCTTTGTTAGTGAAAATTATTAAAAATCTTTCTTCCATTAAAACTTAGTAACACAAATATTTCAATTTTTTTCTTCTTTCAATTTATTTGATTTCATACAATTAAAAGGACTATAAAACAACATAATTAAGAGATACAGAAAGTGCTCATGCTAAGACGAACAACTTCATTTATATAACTAAAATATACATAGCAGATAAAATTAAAACAAATAACCATACATATCAATCAACTCATCATAGGTGATCATATGATATTCGATCTTTCGATTATAATCAGCTTAAGTACGACATTTGGTGTATATTGGGACAATAAAAGAAACCTTGTGACCAAAAAGTGAGTGGATGATGGAGCTGAATCCACCCAAAAAAAGAGCGACCAGAAACAAGCACCTAAAAGAAGAATACTAATTACATGATTCGATCATGCAAACAGTGGATAAAGTCATAAAGCACACAAATTTCAGGCAAATTTCATGCAAAAAATGAAGAATTTGGTGCAAGATTGCTTTATTAATTTTAGTTTTTAGAATTGCTATTCGTGTTTTTGTTTTTCTAAAAGTAAGCAAGCAACAAGAAGCAAAGAAAAAAGTATTGACATTCATGAGTGACATTGAGGATCAGGTCAATGATCTTCTATATCAAAGATGTCAACACATGCAATATATTATTTATCTATCATCTTTATATTTATAAGTGTATATAAAACTGAAAATTCTCATGTGATGGAGCGGAAATTATATATCTATACTATATTATAATGTTGGGTTATATAACAAATTATCACTTTAAACACGAGTACGCAGCGGAATTAATTCTATGAATTAATCTAACTAACCGGTTAAAGAACGTGTACCGTTTTAGCTCGGCAAGAGAAGAACCTTTAGGATTTGAAGTAAATCCCTCTACGTTCGCACACACGACACACCGATGTACGTATGCTAGTACTTGATCACGAACTTCTCTTGATGTAGGCTTTGGTCGAACCACACAAGAAATTGAAACCCCTAGGGTTCTTTCTTGTTTGCCGAAAATTAGAGAGGAAAGAGAGAGAGTTTAGGGTTTTCACTTTATCAGATAAAATCTCACCCTAAACCTTAAACCCATAAGGTTTATTTATAGGGTTTAGGAACTTGATGAACAAGTTAGGGATTGGGATAGGGCTTCACGAAATTTCGGCCCTAAGGCCTATCCCAAGCCTTTTCCTAATTGCAATCAAATTACAACTCTCTCTAATATACAACTAACACCCATGTTAACAATTAACTGTTAGTTCTTAACGACTTCTCGTTAAATGTTCGTGATAAATATTAATTAACTAATTAATTAATACAAATACATTAGTGTCGAGACGTGTAACCCCGTAGGCTTAAATACTTTCCGGACATACGCTTATTAATACGTGATCATTTCCCTACAGCTCCCACTTGAGCTCGTAATAATAAAGGTAATAACATTGGTTAGCGTCTAGCAACACGCCAATGCTCCCGGAAATATTTAAGTACAGTTTCTCAAAGTGTATTTAAATGGTACAGTCATTTACTATCCCTTTGTTACCGATACCGTTGTTAAATATGATGTGACGCCCACTCCCAGACTTGGCACTAGGAGGGGTCACTCATCGGATTTACTCATGAACACGTGGCACAACAGAGATAAGCAGCGGAAAATTTAAAACTTTTATTTATAATAAAGCCAAGTACGTAAAGTAACTGAGATAATTTACAATCTATCTATATAGTGACTAACTATATCAATCTTTATTTATCTACAACTAGCCAGCACGCTCATCAGCTTCCTCTATAGCTTGCCCGATCATTCTCTTATCACGAGGGCTCCGCCCTTGCTCCCAGACGTCTCACCTAAACCTGACATACATATGGTTTTGGGAAAAGGTCAGCTTACGCTGGTGAGTTCTATATTTTAAAAACATTACCTCGTTCGTGAGGTTAAAACCTTTGGACCTGCAAAATCCATTTTTACAACATTTATCAAGTATAACACATAACAAGTCATACATAACATAACATCATAACCATACACGTTTCTCTAGAAAACATCTACCTCCATAACCTTTAACTCCTATGACCTGAATTCCATACACCTCTATACCTTCTGGTCTCGAATACTACTCAGGTGACTTTATCGGAAGCCCCCAACCTCAGTACCGACAACCGTTTCATTTCTTCTATACCTTCCCGGTCTCGAAGACTGCTCAGGTGACTTCATCTGGAAGCCCCCAACCATTCAGCAACGACAACCGTCCTACTTCTTCTATACCTTCCCGGTCTCGAAGACTGCTCAGGTAACTTCATCTAGAAGCCCCCAACCATTCAGCAACGACAACCGTTCACGTAACCTTGACCCTCTTTAGACGTTCCATTCTATCGAACATCTCCTTAACCACCACAGTACTACTACCCGCCCCTAGTTAGATATTCAAATGACTCAGGTGTGCTAATAGACATGATAATGTACTCATATACTACAACAAGTGAACATCCCCCAATTTACCTAGGTGTATGTATACAGGATGTACCAGCGGCGTATCCTCCACACTTTCAATATACCGGGTAACTATACTACCATGCTTGTATACAGGATGTACCAGCGGCGTATCCACCACATAATAATATAGCAAATGCACCACCTGTTCTCATATAATCATACATTCTCACTTGTGCGTATATTAACAAACCCTTATCATTTGGATACCTAGTTTCAAAGCAAATATAGCACATAACTCTAACAATCATTTCATATGCATTATTCTATCATCATCATTTCATATACAATACTAACACGTATAATGATTCATAAGCATTTTCATAACATAACACGTATCATTTTAAACAGTTCATCAATTCATCAGTTAAGATAATCAAACCTTCAGATAAAAGTATTTCAAATACTTTTTAAGTAAACAGTTGAACATTGTATGTATATCAGCCCGAAAACATTAAAGCTTTTAAAACATTTAAAAGTGGGCTCGCAGAACTCACCTTATCTCTTTACTCGTTAAACTCGGACAGAACCTCCGACAGAATCCTTCGGTTAACCTAATTCGCGTATCGTATGGCATTAACGCAAGGTTTAACATTATAAACATATCCTATGTTTATTTATCTCTTACATTATCTTAATAATATCTAATTATTAAGGTTTACTTCTATTAAGGTCAAAATGACCAAAATACCCCTATAGGTATATTATCTTCTTTTTATTGATAATTATGAAGACGCGCATTCCTATAAGTAGACACTCACTCCGGGATCGCCCAGTGTTGGGATGCCATTGCCCAGATGGGATGGCGACACCCCCGCTATTGCCAGAAACCCCAGTGTACAGGTGTCTACCCTTCCGGTCCGCGCGAACTTCTAAATATCCGATTAACTCGGTATCTTAACTACTTTATCATTTATCCATTTTAACCCCGTATATACTTATTATATATATAAACATAGTTCCATACCAAAATTCAAGTACCCATACCCTCCAGATTATTTTATATTAAATAATCATAATTCAAAACCCTAATTTCATATATTTCTCGTTTCTTTATAAAAACTCATTTTCTTTTCAAACCAAATTAGGATATTATCCATTATAACATTTTATAATATCCTTTAAAATAGCAAAGCTTAATTCAAAACCGTTTGCTCAATTTGGGCAGAGTAACGTTATGAAAACCCTAATTTTGACCCGTTAACAAAACCATTACCAAACCTTTTCCAATTGTGAAATAAACTTAGGGCTTTCTTAAAACACATTAAATTAGGATTACCTACAAAAATTCAGACCCTAATTCCTACCCGATCACCCGATTTGAGTAGAATAACATCAAGAACCCTAATTTTACATCATTTTTAGAAAGCATACTTAGAGATCGAATTAGACAAAACTGAAAGAGGTTATTGTTAAGCATACGAAATAAGGGGTGACTGCAGAAATTCGGCTTCTAAATCTTCTCCTGTTGCTCGAATTGCTCCGACGAAGTTTCTGGCTCGTTTTAGGGTTTTTGGGTTATAAATCAGTGAATTGGCGAGTTTTAAAGTGAAATCGAAGGCCCTATTTATACTATTTGATGCGCCTTAACCTCCTAACACGTCCCCAAGTGACGAGGCTTTCCAATTTGACGCGTATGAAGAGAATCGTGAGCTGCAAGTGTGTTAACGTGGCCAAAAACGGACCTGGTGGATTTCTGCTGCAGATGGGGTCTAGGCGTATCGCGCCGGGCTTGGTGGTGGCCTAGGCGATACGCGACAGAGTGGGTTTCCGGCCAGCTTTTGGTTTTTAACATATTAGCCCTTCTACTTTGGTTTAATGCAACTTTAGCCCCCCGAACTTCTAACCTTTTATCATTTTATGTACTAAAACATTAAGGGACATATTTCTAACAATTTATAAGGTTTCTAAGGCTCGGGATTCGTACGATAACATATATATACATTTTATATATATTTTCTTTATTATTGCTAAATTACATTTTAGCCCCTCAAACTTTACAATACTTATCATTTCACCTTATAAGTCATATTAGGATATATTTTTACCATATCCTAAGCCTCGGGATACTTATAATAATTATAGATACGTATAATATCCGTATATGTTTATAACTTTACAATAATTACATTTTTTTTAGTCCTTTTACTTTCCCGTTAACTATTAACACACGTATTCATACGTATATATATCCATCAATTCACACATGTATCATTATGTTATTCACATAAACACATATTCATCTCATACTTTACTTTCGTTAACCTTTAAGACATCCGTTCATGCATATTTCATCACGTTAGCTATAAAACACGTAATTCTAGCACATGCAACTTATCTAATGCATAGTCTTATCATGTATCAATTAAGCTTACGTATTTATAATATAAACACGTATTTACTATACATATAATGTATCTGTGAATTTTGGGGTGTTACAACTCTACCCCCCTTAAACAGGGTTTCGTCCTCGAAACCTGTTCCATTCCCATCTTAAACATTCATTTTCAACTTTGCAACTCATCCGCATAACATAATCATTCATAACTCGTTTCATAACTCGGTAATATTTACTTTCACGTCTTTGCATCTATCCTAAGGAAAACGTAACCCTAAGCTGTCTACGGTAGCTTGTTTACGGGATCCTTGATAATGCTTTCACATTTTCTGCTTGATGTCCGTTAAAGGATCTAACTTCCTAGAACATAAGTTCTAATGGTTCTAATGTCTAAGCATACTGCAGCAAGCAATGGCACACATAACGTACTAAAGCAAACGAATAACGATTTTCTATGATTTCTAACTACTCAAATTACCTGACGAGGTCTGAGGATCTCCTTCTATCATCTCCAACATACCATATTCCCTCGCAGGAGCCGTTCTCGGACCCGTGACATTCCCTGGGATGGCTCGAAGTGGTTTAGGGTTTAATACCAACTTAGGACAGTTCATCCTAAGGTGTCCCGCTTCCCCGCATTCGTAACACTTCTTACGTTCTGGGCAATTTCCCGAGAAGTGACCTTCCTTTCCGCATGTATAACACCTAGATGTTCCCGACCTACATTCTCCGAAATGATTCTTTTTGCATTTGTGGCACCTCGGCTTGTCGTCTTTCGAATTATTCTTCAACTTCTTCTGGTGACTCCCGTTGTCCTTCCTTGAAATTGCTTCTGACTCCGACTCCTTCCTCTTTGCTCCTTCCGGTCTGCCGTTTGCGCCGAACATCTCGCTGTAAAGATTGGAACTCAAATTCACCGTTGCCTTAAATGTCTTTGGTTCAGTTGCCTTGATCAACACCCTAACTCTACTTGGAAATCCTTGAACATAACGCTTCACCCTTTCAGCTTTGGGAGTGACTAAGGTAGGTAGCAGTCTCGCCATCGCGTTGAACTTTGAAGTGTATTCCCGGTGCGTCATGTTCCCAGCTTCTAACGTCAGAAAACTCCTTTCCAGTTGCTCCAGCTCACCTTTAGGGCAGAAATCTTCTAAGACTAACTTCTTCAGGTCGTTCCACTTCATTGCAGCAATAGCTCCTTCTTCTTCCGTCTGTTTGATCATCCCCCACCAGTGCAACGCTTCTGAGACAAACGAGTGGGCAGCATACTTCACGGCTTGGTTCTCACTACACTCACTAATCTCTATGACTGCTTCCATCTCATGAATCCACTGGAACGTAGCTAACGCATCTTGATTTCCGTCGAATAAAGGAGGTCTGCAACCGCTAAACGATTTAAACGAACATCCTATTCTAGGTTTTGCAGCTCCGGCACCTCTTCCTGCAGCTCCACCAGCTCCACGGGCTCCACTAGCACCAACTCTCGCAGCTCCTTGAAGTTGAACTAATAAACCAGGTAGTGTCGTCTGCATTAAGCGCGTCATCTCTGCCACCATAGCCGCTCTCTGCTCGTTAGTGAATGCATTAGCTCCGGCGTTATTCTCTGGTTCCGTATTCGCATGATCGCCTCTCGCAGCCATTTCCAGATCCTAAATTAAGATGGATGACATATCAGAACTTGTGTGACATAGAGTCTCCAAATTTTGAATTCATGATAAGTATATAAGTGCAGGATCCGATACAATTATATATTTACGATGCGTTCAAAACCCAGTTACTTCTAGCACACAATTCCCTAATGTCCACATCTCGCCTCTTTATCTTCATCATCAACTCAAACCGATTCCTAGATTATCTTTCTAAACGTTCTTCTTCTTCTTGCACCTGGCAACACAACGGTTAGTACTTATGGTCTATTTACATGGAAAATACCAAATTGCAGTAGCTAATTGCAATCGTGTATTTTCCATATACGCATACCGCAAGTCCCACCTATTATGTTCCTTATGCATATTCGTCCTTACGGGCACAAGCTATCCTGGCTGGCATCTACATTCTTATCTCAACTTACTCTACCTGGAGTCCTAGTTTAAGTTTAGATACCGCGCTTGTACCTAAATCTCTTAAACCAAGGCTCTGATACCAACTTGTGACGCCCACTCCCAGACTTGGCACTAGGAGGGGTCACTCATCGGATTTACTCATGAACACGTGGCACAACAGAGATAAGCAGCGGAAAATTTAAAACTTTTATTTATAATAAAGCCAAGTACGTAAAGTAACTGAGATAATTTACAATCTATCTATATAGTGACTAACTATATCAATCTTTATTTATCTACAACTAGCCAGCACGCTCATCAGCTTCCTCTATAGCTTGCCCGATCATTCTCTTATCACGAGGGCTCCGCCCTTGCTCCCAGACGTCTCACCTAAACCTGACATACACATGGTTTTGGGAAAAGGTCAGCTTACGCTGGTGAGTTCTACATTTTAAAAACATTACCTCGTTCGTGAGGTTAAAACCTTTGGACCTGCAAAATCCATTTTTACAACATTTATCAAGTATAACACATAACAAGTCATACATAACATAACATCATAACCATACACGTTTCTCTAGAAAACATCTACCTCCATAACCTTTAACTCCTATGACCTGAATTCCATACACCTCTATACCTTCTGGTCTCGAATACTGCTCAGGTGACTTTATCGGAAGCCCCCAACCTCAGTACCGACAACCGTTTCATTTCTTCTATACCTTCCCGGTCTCGAAGACTGCTCAGGTGACTTCATCTGGAAGCCCCCAACCATTCAGCAACGACAACCGTCCTACTTCTTCTATACCTTCCCGGTCTCGAAGACTGCTTAGGTAACTTCATCTAGAAGCCCCCAACCATTCAGCAACGACAACCGTTCACGTAACCTTGACCCTCTTTAGACGTTCCATTCTATCGAACATCTCCTTAACCACCACAGTACTACTACCCGCCCCTAGTTAGATATTCAAATGACTCAGGTGTGCTAATAGACATGATAATATACTCATATACTACAACAAGTGAACATCCCCCAATTTACCTAGGTGTATGTATACAGGATGTACCAGCGGCGTATCCTCCACACTTTCAATATACCGGGTAACTATACTACCATGCTTGTATACAGGATGTACCAGCGGCGTATCCACCACATAATAATATAGCAAATGCACCACCTGTTCTCATATAATCATACATTCTCACTTGTGCGTATATTAACAAACCCTTATCATTTGGATACCTAGTTTCAAAGCAAATATAGCACATAACTCTAACAATCATTTCATATGCATTATTCTATCATCATCATTTCATATACAATACTAACACGTATAATGATTCATAAGCATTTTCATAACATAACACGTATCACTTTAAACAGTTCATCAATTCATCAGTTAAGATAATCAAACCTTCAGATAAAAGTATTTCAAATACTTTTTAAGTAAACAGTTGAACATTGTATGTATATCAGCCCGAAAACATTAAAGCTTTTAAAACATTTAAAAGTGGGCTCGCAGAACTCACCTTATCTCTTTACTCGTTAAACTCGGACAGAACCTCCGACAGAATCCTTCGGTTAACCTAATTCGCGTATCGTATGGCATTAACGCAAGGTTTAACATTATAAACATATCCTATGTTTATTTATCTCTTACATTATCTTAATAATATCTAATTATTAAGGTTTACTTCTATTAAGGTCAAAATGACCAAAATACCCCTATAGGTATATTATCTTCTTTTTATTGATAATTATGAAGACGCGCATTCCTATAAGTAGACACTCACTCCGGGATCGCCCAGTGTTGGGATGCCATTGCCCAGATGGGATGGCGACACCCCCGCTATTGCCAGAAACCCCAGTGTACAGGTGTCTACCCTTCCGGTCCGCGCGAACTTCTAAATATCCGATTAACTCGGTATCTTAACTACTTTATCATTTATCCATTTTAACCCCGTATATACTTATTATATATATAAACATAGTTCCATACCAAAATTCAAGTACCCATACCCTCCAAATTATTTTATATTAAATAATCATAATTCAAAACCCTAATTTCATATATTTCTCGTTTCTTTATAAAAACTCATTTTCTTTTCAAACCAAATTAGGATATCATCCATTATAACATTTTATAATATCCTTTAAAATAGCAAAGCTTAATTCAAAACCGTTTGCTCAATTTGGGCAGAGTAACGTTATGAAAACCCTAATTTTGACCCGTTAACAAAACCATTACCAAACCTTTTCCAATTGTGAAATAAACTTAGGGCTTTCTTAAAACACATTAAATTAGGATTACCTACAAAAATTCAGACCCTAATTCCTACCCGATCACCCGATTTGAGCAGAATAACATCAAGAACCCTAATTTTACATCATTTTTAGAAAGCATACTTAGAGATCGAATTAGACAAAAATGAAAGAGGTTATTGTTAAGCATACCAAATAAGGGGTGACTGCAGAAATTCGGCTTCTAACTCTTCTCCTGTTGCTCGAATTGCTCCAACGAAGTTTCTGGCTCGTTTTAGGGTTTTTGGGTTATAAATCAGTGAATTGGCGAGTTTTAAAGTGAAATCGAAGGCCCTATGTATACTATTTGATGCGCCTTAACCTCCTAACACGTCCCCAAGTGACGAGGCTTTCCAATTTGACGCGTATGAAGAGAATCGTGAGCTGCAAGTGTGTTAACGTGGCCAAAAACGGACCTGGTGGATTTCTGCTGCAGATGGGGTCTAGGCGTATCGCGCCGGGCTTGGTGGTGGCCTAGGCGATACGCGACAGAGTGGGTTTCCGGCCAGCTTTTGGTTTTTAACATATTAGCCCTTCTACTTTGGTTTAATGCAACTTTAGCCCCCCGAACTTCTAACCTTTTATCATTTTATGTACTAAAACATTAAGGGACATATTTCTAACAATTTATAAGGTTTCTAAGGCTCGGGATTCGTACGATAACATATATATACATTTTATATATATTTTCTTTATTATTGCTAAATTACATTTTAGCCCCTCAAACTTTACAATACTTATCATTTCACCTTATAAGTCATATTAGGATATATTTTTACCATATCCTAAGCCTCGGGATACTTATAATAATTATAGATACGTATAATATCCGTATATGTTTATAACTTTACAATAATTACATTTTTTTTAGTCCTTTTACTTTCCCGTTAACTATTAACACACGTATTCATACGTATATATATCCATCAATTCACACATGTATCATTATGTTATTCACATAAACACATATTCATCTCATACTTTACTTTCGTTAACCTTTAAGACATCCGTTCATGCATATTTCATCACGTTAGCTATAAAACACGTAATTCTAGCACATGCAACTTATCTAATGCATAGTCTTATCAATGTATCA
Organism: Deinandra increscens subsp. villosa; assembly: GCA_039602395.1. Taxonomy (NCBI): domain Eukaryota; kingdom Viridiplantae; phylum Streptophyta; class Magnoliopsida; order Asterales; family Asteraceae; genus Deinandra; species Deinandra increscens. The sequence goes on from JBCNJP010000008.1 coordinate 53,491,857, forward strand.
ATTAAGCTTACGTATTTATAATATAAACACGTATTTACTATACATATAATGTATCTGTGAATTTTGGGGTGTTACAACTCTACCCCCCTTAAACAGGGTTTCGTCCTCGAAACCTGTTCCATTCCCATCTTAAACATTCATTTTCAACTTTGCAACTCATCCGCATAACATAATCATTCATAACTCGTTTCATAACTCGGTAATATTTACTTTCGCGTCTTTGCATCTATCCTAAGGAAAACGTAACCCTAAGCTGTCTACGGTAGCTTGTTTACGGGATCCTTGATAATGCTTTCACATTTTCTGCTTGATGTCCGTTAAAGGATCTAACTTCCTAGAACATAAGTTCTAATGGTTCTAATGTCTAAGCATACTGCAGCAAGCAATGGCACACATAACGTACTAAAGCAAACGAATAACGATTTTCTATGATTTCTAACTACTCAAATTACCTGACGAGGTCTGAGGATCTCCTTCTATCATCTCCAACATACCATATGCCCTCGCAGGAGCCGTTCTCGGACCCGTGACATTCCCTGGGATGGCTCGAAGTGGTTTAGGGTTTAATACCAACTTAGGACAGTTCATCCTAAGGTGTCCCGCTTCCCCGCATTCGTAACACTTCTTACGTTCTGGGCAATTTCCCGAGAAGTGACCTTCCTTTCCGCATGTATAACACCTAGATGTTCCCGACCTACATTCTTCGAAATGATTCTTTTTGCATTTGTGGCACCTCGGCTTGTCGTCTTTCGAATTATTCTTCAACTTCTTCTGGTGACTCCCGTTGTCCTTCCTTGAAATTGCTTCTGACTCCGACTCCTTCCTCTTTGCTCCTTCCGGTCTGCCGTTTGCGCCGAACATCTCGCTGTAAAGATTGGAACTCAAATTCACCGTTGCCTTAAATGTCTTTGGTTCAGTTGCCTTGATCAACACCCTAACTCTACTTGGAAATCCTTGAACATAACGCTTCACCCTTTCAGCTTTGGGAGTGACTAAGGTAGGTAGCAGTCTCGCCATCGCGTTTAACTTTGAAGTGTATTCCCGGTGCGTCATGTTCCCAGCTTCTAACGTCAGAAAACTCCTTTCCAGTTGCTCCAGCTCACCTTTAGGGCAGAAATCTTCTAAGACTAACTTCTTCAGGTCGTTCCACTTCATTGCAGCAATAGCTCCTTCTTCTTCCGTCTGTTTGATCATCCCCCACCAGTGCAACGCTTCTGAGACAAACGAGTGGGCAGCATACTTCACGGCTTGGTTCTCACTACACTCACTAATCTCTATGACTGCTTCCATCTCATGAATCCACTGGAACGTAGCTAACGCATCTTGATTTCCGTCGAATAAAGGAGGTCTGCAACCGCTAAACGATTTAAACGAACATCCTATTCTAGGTTGTGCAGCTCCGGCACCTCTTCCTGCAGCTCCACCAGCTCCACGGGCTCCACTAGCACCAACTCTCGCAGCTCCTTGAAGTTGAACTAATAAACCAGGTAGTGTCGTCTGCATTAAGCGCGTCATCTCTGCCACCATAGCCGCTCTCTGCTCGTTAGTGAATGCATTAGCTCCGGCGTTATTCTCTGGTTCCGTATTCGCATGATCGCCTCTCGCAGCCATTTCCAGATCCTAAATTAAGATGGATGACATTTCAGAACTTGTGTGACATAGAGTCTCCAAATTTTGAATTCATGATAAGTATATAAGTGCAGGATCCGATACAATTATATATTTACGATGCGTTCAAAACCCAGTTACTTCTAGCACACAATTCCCTAATGTCCACATCTCGCCTCTTTATCTTCATCATCAACTCAAACCGATTCCTAGATTATCTTTCTAAACGTTCTTCTTCTTCTTGCACCTGGCAACACAACGGTTAGTACTTATGGTCTATTTACATGGAAAATACCAAATTGCAGTAGCTAATTGCAATCGTGTATTTTCCATATACGCATACCGCAAGTCCCACCTATTATGTTCCTTATGCATATTCGTCCTTACGGGCACAAGCTATCCTGGCTGGCATCTACATTCTTATCTCAACTTACTCTACCTGGAGTCCTAGTTTAAGTTTAGATACCGCGCTTGTACCTAAATCTCTTAAACCAAGGCTCTGATACCAACTTGTGACGCCCACTCCCAGACTTGGCACTAGGAGGGGTCACTCATCGGATTTACTCATGAACACGTGGCACAACAGAGATAAGCAGCGGAAAATTTAAAACTTTTATTTATAATAAAGCCAAGTACGTAAAGTAACTGAGATAATTTACAATCTATCTATATAGTGACTAACTATATCAATCTTTATTTATCTACAACTAGCCAGCACGCTCATCAGCTTCCTCTATAGCTTGCCCGATCATTCTCTTATCACGAGGGCTCCGCCCTTGCTCCCAGACGTCTCACCTAAACCTGACATACATATGGTTTTGGGAAAAGGTCAGCTTACGCTGGTGAGTTCTACATTTTAAAAACATTACCTCGTTCGTGAGGTTAAAACCTTTGGACCTGCAAAATCCATTTTTACAACATTTATCAAGTATAACACATAACAAGTCATACATAACATAACATCATAACCATACACGTTTCTCTAGAAAACATCTACCTCCATAACCTTTAACTCCTATGACCTGATTTCCATACACCTCTATACCTTCTGGTCTCGAATACTGCTCAGGTGACTTTATCGGAAGCCCCCAACCTCAGTACCGACAACCGTTTCATTTCTTCTATACCTTCCCGGTCTCGAAGACTGCTCAGGTGACTTCATCTGGAAGCCCCCAACCATTCAGCAACGACAACCGTCCTACTTCTTCTATACCTTCCCGGTCTCGAAGACTGCTCAGGTAACTTCATCTAGAAGCCCCCAACCATTCAGCAACGACAACCGTTCACGTAACCTTGACCCTCTTTAGACGTTCCATTCTATCGAACATCTCCTTAACCACCACAGTACTACTACCCGCCCCTAGTTAGATATTCAAATGACTCAGGTGTGCTAATAGACATGATAATGTACTCATATACTACAACAAGTGAACATCCCCCAATTTACCTAGGTGTATGTATACAGGATGTACCAGCGGCGTATCCTCCACACTTTCAATATACCGGGTAACTATACTACCATGCTTGTATACAGGATGTACCAGCGGCGTATCCACCACATAATAATATAGCAAATGCACCACCTGTTCTCATATAATCATACATTCTCACTTGTGCGTATATTAACAAACCCTTATCATTTGGATACCTAGTTTCAAAGCAAATATAGCACATAACTCTAACAATCATTTCATATGCATTATTCTATCATCATCATTTCATATACAATACTAACACGTATAATGATTCATAAGCATTTTCATAACATAACACGTATCACTTTAAACAGTTCATCAATTCATCAGTTAAGATAATCAAACCTTCAGATAAAAGTATTTCAAATACTTTTTAAGTAAACAGTTGAACATTGTATGTATATCAGCCCGAAAACATTAAAGCTTTTAAAACATTTAAAAGTGGGCTCGCAGAACTCACCTTATCTCTTTACTCGTTAAACTCGGACAGAACCTCCGACAGAATCCTTCGGTTAACCTAATTCGCGTATCGTATGGCATTAACGCAAGGTTTAACATTATAAACATATCCTATGTTTATTTATCTCTTACATTATCTTAATAATATCTAATTATTAAGGTTTACTTCTATTAAGGTCAAAATGACCAAAATACCCCTATAGGTATATTATCTTCTTTTTATTGATAATTATGAAGACGCGCATTCCTATAAGTAGACACTCACTCCGGGATCGCCCAGTGTTGGGATGCCATTGCCCAGATGGGATGGCGACACCCCCGCTATTGCCAGAAACCCCAGTGTACAGGTGTCTACCCTTCCGGTCCGCGCGAACTTCTAAATATCCGATTAACTCGGTATCTTAACTACTTTATCATTTATCCATTTTAACCCCGTATATACTTATTATATATATAAACATAGTTCCATACCAAAATTCAAGTACCCATACCCTCCAGATTATTTTATATTAAATAATCATAATTCAAAACCCTAATTTCATATATTTCTCGTTTCTTTATAAAAACTCATTTTCTTTTCAAACCAAATTAGGATATCATCCATTATAACATTTTATAATATCCTTTAAAATAGCAAAGCTTAATTCAAAACCGTTTGCTCAATTTGGGCAGAGTAACGTTATGAAAACCCTAATTTTGACCCGTTAACAAAACCATTACCAAACCTTTTCCAATTGTGAAATAAACTTAGGTCTTTCTTAAAACACATTAAATTAGGATTACCTACAAAAATTCAGACCCTAATTCCTACCCGATCACCCGATTTGAGCAGAATAACATCAAGAACCCTAATTTTACATCATTTTTAGAAAGCATACTTAGAGATCGAATTAGACAAAAATGAAAGAGGTTATTGTTAAGCATACCAAATAAGGGGTGACTGCAGAAATTCGGCTTCTAACTCTTCTCCTGTTGCTCGAATTGCTCCGACGAAGTTTCTGGCTCGTTTTAGGGTTTTTGGGTTATAAATCAGTGAATTGGCGAGTTTTAAAGTGAAATCGAAGGCCCTATTTATACTATTTGATGCGCCTTAACCTCCTAACACGTCCCCAAGTGACGAGGCTTTCCAATTTGACGCGTATGAAGAGAATCGTGAGCTGCAAGTGTGTTAACGTGGCCAAAAACGGACCTGGTGGATTTCTGCTGCAGATGGGGTCTAGGCGTATCGCGCCGGGCTTGGTGGTGGCCTAGGCGATACGCGACAGAGTGGGTTTCCGGCCAGCTTTTGGTTTTTAACATATTAGCCCTTCTACTTTGGTTTAATGCAACTTTAGCCCCCCGAACTTCTAACCTTTTATCATTTTATGTACTAAAACATTAAGGGACATATTTCTAATAATTTATAAGGTTTCTAAGGCTCGGGATTCGTACGATAACATATATATACATTTTATATATATTTTCTTTATTATTGCTAAATTACATTTTAGCCCCTCAAACTTTACAATACTTATCATTTCACCTTATAAGTCATATTAGGATATATTTTTACCATATCCTAAGCCTCGGGATACTTATAATAATTATAGATACGTATAATATCCGTATATGTTTATAACTTTACAATAATTACATTTTTTTAGTCCTTTTACTTTCCCGTTAACTATTAACACACGTATTCATACGTATATATATCCATCAATTCACACATGTATCATTATGTTATTCACATAAACACATATTCATCTCATACTTTACTTTCGTTAACCTTTAAGACATCCGTTCATGCATATTTCATCACGTTAGCTATAAAACACGTAATTCTAGCACATGCAACTTATCTAATGCATAGTCTTATCATGTATCAATTAAGCTTACGTATTTATAATATAAACACGTATTTACTATACATATAATGTATCTGTGAATTTTGGGGTGTTACATATGAATATGGATCAAGTCATTTCATACTTTAATGATTCTGTTTCTCATTCCATAACTAATTAAAGATTACCAAATTCAAAATCTAGACACATCTGGATTTCATTTGGGCATGGCCATGCAAACATCTTAATTAGTCCCAATGAGGGGTCCAGTGGTATCTGCTTCAACTTTTAAGCTGAAGGAACAAATCCTCTTGACTACACGTGTCCAGTCACATACTTCACTACACTTACTGAAATTAGCCCTTTTGTACTACCTTATTCATGATAGTTAGAACTATATCAAGTAGGTGCAATTCATATGGTCATGACCTGCTTGTATCTCAAGTCTAAGGATAAATAAAGCAACCATTTACGAATTTCACTTAATGACGACGATCCATAAAGTGACAATTCGTTAGTGGGGTAGTCCGATATGCATCCAATGAATATCATGTGAGTTTGGTGGGACCATCCATTATATATTCCAAGAATATTACCAATCACTCGGATTTGTCTTAGTTTAACTATATTCCCATATAGTTAATCGACAATGGACAATTTAGAATACTTGACAAGTACTCAAGGATTAAACATGCAAATATAGGACACAATTTACTATTAAATAAAAGAGTAAATTACACAGAAGATCCTTTATGTTTTACCTCGTCTGCGAATTAGGTCCTTTAAGTAAAGTTGTTTCATCCGACATCCTTTAATGTTTCATTCTGTTTCACCGGAGGTCCTTTATCACTAACGGTGTTAAAAACCACCTTTAAGTCAGGGGCAATATAGTCATTTCCGAAAATCATTTAAAACAAAATAAAAAAAACAAAAAAAAACTAATAATAATCATAAAACCCTATCAGTAAATCTTTCCTTCACGTCGTTCATAATCAGAGATAATCGATCCCTGCTCTCCAAAAAAATCGATCGTGCATCTTCCCTATCAGATAATCGATCGTCCCACTTCCCTTCTTGATCAGGATCGCAACTTTTTCTACAACAGTTGATCAATATTGATCACAAATCACAATTGAATTCATACCTGATGAGGACAAAAATAAAAACGACACTCTGGAGTCAGATCAAGGTTCCCTTCAATATAATTGATATCCATGAAATAATTGTACAATTCTCCATCTGCAATTTAATTATGGGTGGTGTGTATGAAACTACAATTCAAGGCTTATCATATAGCCAATTTTGGCTGACTTTCACCATGGCATATGACCAAAATCACTTTTTTATTAAGGAACCAAAATCATAGAAGCTATTCACCACCGATTCATAATTAATAAGGAACCAAAATCACTTTTTCAACCTACTAACCTTCGACACAAATTAATACTAATAATATAAAAAACTTAAGTGAAGCATTTAAACTAATTAATCAGAGGATCGCTAATCAGAGGAAGAAGAATGAACAAACCTGATGTGAGCATGGAGAAGATGGATTGAAAGAGGGGCGGCTAGATGAAGAACAGATCGATCGATTGATGCCTTAAGCCCTACCTGATTGTTGGTCTGATCAAGCTTTCTGAACATTTTGGATGGGTCGTTCTTGGGAAAGCAGAAGAACTCTGTTTATGAGATGCCCTAGAATGGTCAGACGTTGACTAAGATTTAATATTAAAAGGGTTTTTTATGTTTATTTTTATGTTTTTAATAAATGAATTTGTAAGATGACTAAACTACCCTTGACTTAACATTGGTTTTTAACACCGTTAGTGATAAAGGACCTCCGGTGAAACAAAATGAAAACATAAAGGATGTCGGATGAAACAACTTTACTTAAAGGACTTAATTCGCAAACGAGGTAAAATATAAAGGACCTTCTGTGTAATTTACTCTAAATGAAATCAAACATATCAAGTACTTTATTTCATTATATAAATAGAAATTGCTTAACATTCCTTATCCTAATACCGAACATCAGACATACATGATTTAACTAGCTAACTTAAGTCCCATGCCCTCGGCATGCCTTTCAAGCTTCGGCCTCGACAAAGCTTTCGTGAAAGGATCAGCTAAGTTAATATCTGTGTGAACTTTGAGTAATCTGATTTCACCTAGTTCGATCTGCTCACGAACATAGTGATATCTTCTGGCATAGTGTCTGGCGCCCTTCTGAACTCCAGGTTCTTTGGCAATGATTAATGCACCAGTATTATCACAGTACATATCAATAGGCAAGTTACTTGTAGGGATCACGTCAAGCCCACAAATAAACTTCCTTATCCAGACTGCCTCCATTGCAGCTTCCGAAGCAGCAATGTACTCAGACTCTGTTGCAGACATAGCAACTGTGGTTTGTTTCTTGCTTTTCCAAATAACAGCGCCTCCATTCAGAACGAAGACGTACCCAGACTGAGACTTTGTGTCATCTCTATCAGTCTGAAATCCAGCATCGTAGTATCTGGTCACTTTGAGCTCTTGATCTGGATTTCCCCCATATACCAAAAACAAATCTCTAGTAGCTCGTAGGTACTTGAGAATGGTCTTAACAGTAGTCCAGTGACTTTCACCTGGATTCTGTTGAAATCGGCTAACGATATTTTGCGCAAATGCTATATCAGGTCTAGTGCATCTCACCGCATATATTATAGAGCCTACAGCCGAAGCATAAGGGACTATTTGCATATGCTTCACCTCATCAGGTGTAGAAGCACCTTGTTTGACCAATAGACCAAGTCCTTCCTGCATAGGTACTGTACCACGCTTGGAATTCTCCATCTTGAATCGCTTCAAGATCTTATCAATATAAGCACTTTGACTTAGTCCAATCAACCGCTTAGTTCTATCTCTATAGATCTTGATTCCAAGAATGAATGCTGCTTCTCCCAAGTCTTTCATGACAAAACACTTTCCAAGATGGGATTTTACATCTTGCAACATTGGAATGTGTTTTCCTATTATCAATATGTCATCTACATATAAGACAAGGAAAGTAACATTACTCCCACTAGCTTTGCGATATACACATGGCTCATCGGGATTCTGAACGAAACTAAACCTTTTGATTTCTTCATCAAACCGTTTATTCCAACTCCTCGATGCTTGCTTTAGTCCATAAATGGACCTTTGAAGCTTGCATACTTGGTTGGGATGTTTTGGATCAATGAACCCTTTAGGTTGATCCATATAGACTTTTTCATCCAAGTAACCATTTAAGAAGGCAGTCTTAACATCCATTTGCCATATCTCAAAGTCATAGTACGCTGCTATGGCTAAGAGAATCCTAATAGCTCTAATGTCAGCTACTGGTAAAAAGGTCTCATCATAGTCAACGCCAAAACGTTGAGTATAACCTTTCACCACGAGACGAGCTTTATAGGTGTGTACATTTCCATCCATGTCGGTCTTCTTCTTGAAGATCCATTTACTCCCAACGGTCTTCACGTTAGGAGGAAGATCAACCAAGTTCCAAACTTAATTATCTTTCATGGATTTCATTTCCACGTTCGCAGCTTCAAGCCATTTGTCAGATTTCGGATCTGATAATGCAGCTTTGAAGTTCGGAGGCTCATTGAGATCTCCTGATACGTTATCCTTGGATTCGACTAGACCAATCCATCTATCCGGATTACGTACGATCCTTTCGGATCTACGAAGTGGAATCGCAACATCATCGACTTGAGGTTCATCACTTTGAACATTCCCCCCACCCCCCCCCCCAAGTTGATGATTGCTAGTTGTTTCAGAAGGTGACACATCTTCTAGTAGTTCTACAATTCTCCCACTGTTCTCTGGAGCTATAAAATTCTTTTCAAAGAATTCAGCATATCGAGCAACACGAACAGTATTTTCGGAAGGATTGTAAAAGTAGTACTTAGTAGTCCTGGGTTGTAGTTTGTCAGGCGTATCACGCTTCACAAGTGCCTCACATCCCCAGACTCTTAAGTAAGACAACACAGGGACTTCTCCATGCCACAATTGATGCGGTGTCTTTTCAACCTTCTTGGTTGGAACCATATTTAGAACGCGTACAGCGGTTTCTAGAGCAAAATCCCAAAATGATATTGGGAGAGTTGTAAGGTTCATCATCGACTTCACCATTTCTAGTAGGGTTTGATTTCTCCTCTCAGATACTCCATTATGCTGAGGAGTGTAAGGAGGAGTAAGTTGTTAGACAATTCCATACGCTTTAAGATAATCCTTAAACTCTTGGCTTAAGTATTCTCCACCACGATCCGATCGAAGGATCTTGATGGTCTTTTCGAGTTGATTTTCTACTTCGTTCTTGAACTCTTTGAATGTTTCAAACACTTCATGTTTATGTTTATGCAAGTAAACATAAGCATAACGGCTGAAATCATCCGTGAAAGTCACGAAGTAGCTAGCACCTTTTCTTGACACATGTCTAAATGGGCCACAAACATCAGTGATGTGTTAGTGATTTGTAGTGTTTTAATATCCTTAATTCCCTGTTTTTATGGTTTATATTCAGTTGGGAACACATCACTTTGTATAGTTTCGTTTATTTCAGGTTTGTAAGATTACGTGATGAAATCGGTCGGATTGAAGTATTGAAGATTAAAAGAATTCTGGGTTTGAGGTCAGATCGTGTCGCGAGGGTTGAGGCTTGCTCCTCACGACACGACGCGTGTTGAAGATGAAGGCCCCGACTATTTTGGCGAGATCGTGGCGCGAGCCCAGGAAGGGAAGCCCGTCGCGACACGCGACGGGGGTGATTTCGGCCAAAAATTAGGGTCTGGCTATTTAAGCCAATGTTGTGCCATTCATTCGGTTCTTCTGCTCTCTTGGACGATTTTGGACGGCTGTTCACGACTTCCAGGCGAATTCCAAGCATTCAGTGAAGATTTTCAAGCACTTAACAAGAATTCTGATGATGTTTCAGTTGATTTCTGTGTTTTCGACTTTCGCCATGTCCAGCTAATTTCTTTGTAATCACTTTAAGTGAAGGTTAGTGGTTTACTGAGTTCGAACTAGGGTTTTTGATATTGGATGAATTATTGACTTGTGACAATCAGTAATTTAGTGCTTGTTTGTTGGATTTGTCTGATTGATTGATGTGTTTGTACCCCTCGCTCCCGGACTACCTTAATTGCATAGCTCTAGGACTATACTAAGTACATTCGTAATAATCAATTGGGTAGGTTGAATAAATGTTGGCACTATCATGTCTATGTGGTTTCTAGGTTGAATTCCCGAAGTGCGAAATCAGTAAATTCACGAAGCCGGAACTTAAAGTGGTTACCTTTAGTTTACATAAGTTTAAACCAAGCAATTGTTAGCGTTAGTTTAGTGACATTAAGTTAGTTACAAATCATCAATGTAATTTTACAGCTAAGAGGCAACTTGCAAT
>JBCNJP010000008.1:53503149-53558373 GCA_039602395.1 Deinandra increscens subsp. villosa
TCGATACTTCACATGACGATCAGGAACCATGTATCAACACTTTGTTTTATGTTTTTCTAAGTCTCTGATTGTTTAAAATTTCAATTTCCATGTTCAAGATCAGGTTCTCGGGGTATGAGTCTAAGGGAAAGTTTTGTAAACGCTCAAATTTTTCAAAATTAATCTTTATTCAAGTGATTTTTCATTTAAAAGAGGTTTGGGCTCATTTGGAATAGTTTAAAAAACTTGAAGGGGGTTTTATGAAACATTTTTTTAACAAAACCCTCAACTCCCCCCCATTTACGATCATCCGTTTACGATCCACTCTCTTTTCTCTCTGCGTTTACGATCCAGCCGTCTGAAACCCTAACCGCCGCCCCTTCTTCACCGGAAATTCGAATTCCGGCTACGTCCATCCATATTCGATTGAAATCGAGTGCTTCACTGCCTTCATCTTCACATTCCGACCTCAAAACACACTTCAATCGTTTTCTTTCTCTTCGATTCGTCGGATTAATCACAGTTTTTTTTGTATGTTGTTTTTCTTCTTTCGGTTGCTAATCCTCCTTTTCTGCAAATTTCTCATCGAATACACAAGTTCAGAAGCGGTTTTTGTGTTTGCGACCGTTAGAAGGTAGTATCTGATGTTTCATTTACTTTTTTGAATGTGTTTAATGTGTTTCCGAAGCTCTGCAGGTACAACAATGGAGGAGTTCTGTGTTTACGATCGGCGTGAGGAAGAAGACGACCGTTCGCGTTTACGATGTCGTTTACGATCCGTCTATGTTCACGATCAATGGTGTTCACGATCGTCGGCGTTTACGATCGGACGGTGTTTACGATTCCCCTTGTTTACGACATTATGATGTTTACGATCGGACTTATTCTGGATTCACTTGACCCGAATCGTAAACCCAAGTTAGGATCGTAAACCCGAAATTCAATCGTAAACCAGTCAAGACTTTAACCTAAAATCGTAAACAATTAAATGAACACAAAATATTTTTTCTTTTGAAAATCTCATCAAACTTAATTGTTTTTTAAAATAAAATTGAACAAGTTAATTTAAGAGTGTGTTGTGTTAAAACTATGAAACAAAATCCAATTTTTTTTTCTTCAATTGAGATTTTAGAACTTAAAAGGATATTGTGATAATCAATTGAACTTCAAGATGGTTTTAACAAACATAACTGCTCAATGATGTGATTAAACCTGATAGATTTGTCTCGGTTTTTCAGATGGCAGAAGAAATGATTGACGAAGAGATTCACTTTGAAAGAGACCACTGCATACCTGCTTATTTGGATGACCCTCCAGAGAAACACATGCAGTTGTTCTACTCTCTTGTTGCTGGGATGAATGTGTGCAAAATCAATCATGCTCTCAGGACGCACGTGCTGATAGATGAATAACTAGTGAAAGAATTTTGGGGAACTGCCAGGGCAAATCTTAATAAAACAAGGATCACTGCAACTGTTCAAAATCGCAGAATCGAGATCGTAGAAGAAGATATTCGCTAGGGGTTGAATATTACTGATAGAGCAGAAGACAAAATGGAATATTCGAAGAATGAAGTGTTAGAGGGTGCACGTCTCTTGGGGTATGAAGGAAAATTCCCACCGATCTTCAAGAAGCTTTTGCCACACTACTGGAGGTGTTTGGCACACTACTTGCAGAAATCATTCTTGGGGAAGAGAACAAGCTTTGACCAACTAAACAAGGTGCATGGCACAGCATTTGTTGCACTGGCATTGGATTGGGAATTCAACTTTTCAAAGATGATGCTATTGGATTGGGTTGGTAATGCTGATTTGAGTGCAAGATAGCAATTCCTCATGACTCCAAGGTTTGTGCACATGGTGGTGATGAGGAAGTATCCAATGATTCGGGAAAGGGTTGAGAAGCTGGATATAAAATTCATGGATGATGGTGTTTTTGGTTTGCAAACTCAAGATAGAAAGGGAAAGAGCACTTTTCAAGGAAGACTTGAGTGGGCTAAAAGAGGTGCTTTCCCTGAGGTTGCAAGGGAACAAGAACTAGAAGCAGATCCCGAACCTGAAGTGCATCCAGTCAATGTATCTGTTGCTGAAGATCATGATGTTCCTGTGACTGTTCAGGGAGAACCTGAGAATATACCTTCAGATGAAGAAAATGTAATGGATGATATTTTCCCGGAGAATGAGAATCTGGCAGATGATATTTATGGCGATCTGGAGTCAGTCAGCCACAAGAGAACAAGGGATGGCTTGAGTTCTTCTTCAAGTGATGGCACAATCCCACAAGAGATAAATATTAATGTTGCTGATGATGATGTGTTTGCAGAACCCATTCCTGTACGTGAACCCTCACCAAGAAAGAAATCTGATCCAAGAACTATCAGATTTAAGTTCCAAAAGACAAGCTCAAGCTTGATGGTATTTGAATCATCAGGTGCAAATGTTGAGAGCACATTACAGGATGATGATCAAGCCGATGTACAAGAGCCAACTCCAACTCAAACTGAAAGTCCTATTCTGAATGAACACAACCCAGTTTGTGAGGAAAGGCAAATCTTCGAAGTGGATAGCTCGTTTGTTGAGCCCAGCCCAGTAAGAGTAAATGTTTCTACCGAATCAAGCCAGGGTCCAATCATTCCAAGCTTTCGTCCATATCCAACACTTGTTAGAGAAAGTGTTCAAACTGGTGATCTCCCGGTAGACCTTCGGATAAGCGCTGATCCTCAAATCAACTTTCTATTATCTCAAAACAGGAAGAGAGAGGGAGAAATAAAAGAACTAAAGGAAGAAAACAAGAAGTTGAAGGAGAAGGAGAGCAAGAATGAAGCAAGCATTAGATATTTATATGCTGGATTCCTTGAGTTAAGGAAGATGTTGGAAGATTTGAAGGGGATTGATAGTTCAAATGCCCAGAGTTCTTCACAGGGTGAACAGACTGCTGATGTAGTGCAAGAAGATGAAGGTGATGACTCCATTGAGATCTCAGACTATGTTCGAGGAGGAAGATTCATCTCAAAGGCACCGGAAAGCCATGAAAATTGGTTCAAGGATTTCTTCCAGGGACCTCCCCCTAAGCTGTACTCAATTGATGTGGGAGAAAGTGAAATTGACAAAAGGGGGAGTCGTGAACTGATCCTGTGCTGGCACTACGATGGAGAGAAGAAGCTGTTGATCAGAGATGGATATAGTCCAGTGGAGTACTACAGAACTCGTGGTTAATTTCACTCCTGGACTGAGATAGAGATGAGGAATTTGCTGAGGGCTCCGTTCATTAACAGATGGAGAAATGCACATGGCGACCTTGTTCGTGACAATTTGATGAGCCATCTTGAGGAAAACTTTGCTAACTTTGACCTCAAGCAAACAAGATGGGTTCAAACTGGAACTGATCCTGTCACGAATAAGCCTGTTGGATTACAAGTACCTAATAACATTTACTTTTTACCAATTCAAAAAAAAAACATTGTTCTAGGTAACTTCTAAGGATATTTCTGTTGGGTCTAACCACAACACTAATCATGCTGACATACACACAACGGTTAGTATTTGTCAAACTCATTATCGGTTTGATTGCTGATTTCAAAAAAGTAATTAGTTGAACTGTAGGGCATTAAATCGATGGCCGATCAAACTCATCTGAAGCGGTTGAAAAGAAAAAGGTAAATATTTGCCAGTTAAGTTTCCATTCCGTTCTATAGTTTCACATTAATCTGTTTGGTAATGTCATGTAGTCCCATTTCTAATGTTATTTGGTACCTCAAACACTTGGGCTACGTAGTGATTGTTGGAACAAATTGTGAGATGTGTACCACATAAAGTTTAACTGACTTTGAAGATGATCCGGAACTTAATGTGATGTTCATCCGGATGTTTATTATTCATCTGGATATCTAATGTTCATCCGGAAACCAATTGAATTGTAGGACCTAATCACCCATACTACTTGCAATAAAATTGCACTCCTCAGTCCATATCTATCATGGTGGTAAGCATTTAAAAATTGCTATATATATTCAGATCAGTTTCCATAACCTAATTATCAAGTATATGTTTTTGTGTAGGAATACAAGAAAAAATGGTCCTAATTAAAGTCAAATTTTGAACAGTTGAAGATGAAGATCACGTGGTAGTGTTGTTGGCTCGGATTGAGAATTAAATTGAGAATAATGCATGTATGAATTCAAAAAAAATTAATTTTTATTTGTATTTCATTTGTATTTGATTTTTAATGAACAAAAAGTTTATAATTGATTTTATTTGATTTGTATTGGGAGAACATATCTGATTTTCAACAACCCTTTTACCACTTTTTTTCCAAATATATGTTACCATATAATACCAAAGGTCACACTTTTGATATTTTAACGTGGCCGTTGTCACCCTTTGGCCACGCGTATTGGGACAAAATTTCTGCTTTCAACAACCCTTTGGCCACCTTTTTTTTTGTAATATAGGTGGCTAAAACACAAATATATGTGACCATATAATACCAAATGCCACACTTTTGATATTTTAACGTGTCCATTGCCACCCTTTGGCCACGCGTATTGGGACAAAATGTATGATTTCAGCAACCCATTTGACCACTTTTTTTCTAATATAGGTGGCTAAAACACAAATATATGTGACCATATAATACCAAAGGCCACACTTTTGATATTTTTACGTGTCCATTGCCACCCTTTGGCCACGCGTAGTGGGAAAAAATGTATGATTTCAGCAACCCATTTGGCCACGTTTTTCTAACATATGTGGCTAAAACACAAATATACGTGACCATATAATACCAAAGGCCACACTTTTGATATTTTAACGTGGCCGTTGCCACCCTTTGGCCACGCGTATTGGGACAAAATGTATGATTTCAACAACCCTTTGGCCACGTATTTTTATAATATATGTTGCTAAAACACAAATATATGTGACCATATAATACCAAAGACCACGTTAAACAAACACATGTGGCCGTTGGGACCCTTTGGCTACGCTTTCCGGAAGAATTGTTTGATTAAAACAATAAATATTGGTACCCTTTAGCCACGCTTCTAGGTGGCTTCAGCCACTGATATTCTAACGTGGCCGTATGTAGCATACGGTGACACCTTTATTGTCGATTTAAATGGAAAAAAAACGTGGCCATAGACCTTTGGTCACGGTTTTTTTCTTGGCCAAAGGCCAATATTGACGTAATGAATTGAAGTGTAGTTTAGCACGTTTTGACTACCATGATCCCAAGTCGTGATCTTTCTCACAAAAGACAAAAATAGTGTCTGATTCTGTATTGCATTTACTTTTCATATCAAAAAATACCAAAAAGTTTTTAGGTGTGTTTTGATATAAAGTTTGAATAATAAAAAAGATTTTATTTCTAATTTTGTTTTCGGTTGATCAACACGGAATACAAATGAATTTTCAAAATCTGAATATTTTGGAGTCTCAAAGAGACTTTTTGTGTGAAGATTGTTTATGTTGGCAGGTACTAAGTGGAAAAGAGAATATCGCAACTTCAAGTCTTCTGAAGCTGTTGATAAAGAGTTACGTGCGCTACAATGTCAAGTATTCAAGATCACACTAACCGTCAAGTTGAGGGAGAGTTTGATTTAAGATACGAGTTTATGGTTAGAACAATTTTTGCACAATTACTACACACGTCAAGGGGGAGTTTGTTAGAGCATTATTCTGGTCTTCGTGTGAAGTATCAAGAACAAGAAAAAGCTTCATGATAGACTGTGTCCGAAGCGACACGAACTGGGAGCCGAACTGACCCGAAGTGGCAGTTCGGGTGAGTCCCAGTTTTGACAGTCGGGTTTTACTATAAATAGCTTATTCTTCTAAATATTAAGTACTTCTGGTCCAATTCACTGTGTGTAATTTGTGTGTGTGTGTATTCTTTGGTTATTAATACAATTCATATTGTATTTACCTTTTTGTGTTCATCATTTACAACTCGAATTACACGTTTTACTATTGATCGAGTAGACGATCCGCCACCCACGAACTTGCATTTTTGCCTCTTCACACATGATGATTACTATAATGTCTTCAGAGTATAGCTCCAGGTCAGCTTGATATTCTTATTCTAACTGATCAGCTTCTGCTTCCGCTTCATCCCTGGCAACTTCCAAGATTTTTTCAAGGGAGATGACTCCTTCAGTTTGATTCAAGTTTTGAATAGCCATCGGATTTTCCGCTTGAACTTGGGTTTCCGCATGAGTCGGAGGTTGGTTATGTTGAAGAGATACAAGTACCTGAGCAATATCTTCCACTTAATCTTCCGGTTGGACATCAGATTGATCTTCTGGTTAAGTAACCAGTTGATCAATTTCAGCAGGAGAATTAAGGTTTAAACTGCTCAGCACTTCATTGATTTGATTTTCAGCTACATCACCTTCCCAAATAAATTCTTTCTCCTTCTCCTTCACTACTTCCACCTTTTACATTGCTTCCACCAATTCATCAACATCTACCACATTCACATGCTCATCTTCAGGCTCATCTTTAACAGGTTTATGATCAGCAGTAACCTTTTCACCTTTAATAACCACTTCTTGATCATCAACATTCAACATACTTGAGCTTCCAGCAATTAGAATCCGACTGGCATAAGCCATTTCATCAGGAATGATTTCATTTTCATCAAGTTGATATTTTTTTCAATATTAGCAGGAAGAGCACCATCAACCAACAAAAAGGCCTGAACAAGCTGTGTTATGCTTGGGTTGGTGTTAGAGCATATTCCTATGCTAACGTGTGTCTTGTGTATTGTATCTAATCTAGAGCGTCTGTGTGAGTTATAGTGGCTTCATGCTGAGGGGGCCAGACCAAATGGTACGCAGGTCATTTGGTACGGGCGTACCAAATGGTACGCTAGTGGTCCGCCAGCTAGCATGTGTCTACTATAAATAGTTTGTGTTAGAGAGAGCATGTAGTCAGTTCTGTCATTTCTCTATCTCTTAACTGTGTGTTCTTAAGGTGTTTCTCTCTCTACAAGTGTAATCTCTTTGTGAATCAATAAAGCGAAGCTTTATTTACTTCTCGTTGCTTATCCGTTTACCGAATCATGCAGTAGTAAGATCGTACAGTGGTTTTAAAAGTGGTATCAGAGCTTTTGGTTGCTCTACTACTGTGAATTTGGTAAATTTTTTGAATTCTAGAGTGAGAAAGTTTGGGTTTTGTTCGTTTTTCATCAAATTTCCGCAATTCCGAGTGTTTTAACGATGGAAAATGATTTCTGAGTGATCCTGGAGTGATTTCGCACCTTACTGAATCAAATTCCAGCTCCAAACGTCGAAATTCGCGAAAATCAGACGAATCAGGTTCGAACAACGTTGGTCCGCCTCAAGAAATTTTGGTCCGCCATTGGTCCGCCGCTAGTCCGCACGGCAATCTTCATCCGTATACTGGTCCGCTGAAACTGGTCCGGAAGGCAATCTTCAAAGTTGGTCCGTGGCGGTTATTTTCTGGTCCGCCGTACAATTTGGTCCGCCGTACCAAATTTGGTCCGCTGAGGTAATCTGATCCACTGATTCATTTGGTCCGCTGAGCATAATTTGGTCCGCTGATTTGATCTGGTACGGAGGTTGGTACGCTGAATTCTTATGGTCCGCTGAGAATTGATTGGTCCGCTGGCAGAAAACATATCTTCACTAAAACTGACGTAACTTGCAAACCGTTTGGAGTTACGGAACCCAATACCAGCCAAAACGTTCGTCTTTCCGAGATCTAGACTTGTACCAACCTAATGGTCTGTACCCCCAGTTTGACCCTCAAAATACGCTTGGAAGACCTTCGTTTTTTAGTTTGAAGTTCTGACGGTAAATTTTTAATTTCAAGATGAGTGATTTTCACGCATTTTCAGCTGCTCAAACTTCGATACAAGCTATGATGAACTATGATAATGAGATAGGAACAACTCAGAAGGTTCCTAAGTTGTTACAAACTGAAGATTATCACAATTGGAAGAAACGTTTTGAGTCATACATATTTTCTCAAGATGTTGATTCTTGGATTCCGATTGAAAAAGAATATGAGTATCCGATGATAAGCCCAAGAAAGCCAAAGATGATAAGTGATTTTGATGCTGACGAAAAGAAGTTCTTTGCCCGAGAAAAGAAAACATATAGCTTTTTTACGATGGCTTTACCTAAAGACTTGATGCATCAGTTTAAGAACTACACAACTTGTAAAGAATTGTGGGATGCTATTGCTGAAAGATGTGAGGGTAATGAGCAATACAAGAAGACTCGAAAGAAAGTTTTAAAGAAAGAATTTGATAATTTTGGACATTGTGACAATGAGAATATCAAAGATTTGATTGCAAGGTTTTCACATTTGATCAATGAACTTGAAGTTGTAGGTGTCAAGAAAGAAAATGATGAATTGAAGGAAAAGTTTCTAGAAGCTCTACCCGAAAAATGGGAGAATTTTGTTATGATGTTGACTAATGATCCAAACTACTCAAATTGGTCATTTAATCAATTGATAAGCAAATTACAAGCTCGTGAAATGGAACTGCTTGTGAAAAAGTCAGCAACTCCGTCTGTTCAAAATCCTGAAGTATATTTTGGAGCAAATTTTGCTACCATGCATGCTAAAGCAAAGTCACATTCTGTTTCAAGCCGTAATCCACCGGTAACAACTTTTCTTGCTGAAAAGTCAGAAAATACTGGTTATTCTTCAGGCTGCAGTTTTACTATTCCTGATAAATCATCAAGCAAGTCTACTTCTAATCAAGCAACCGACGATCTAGCTGCTTTATTGAGTGCTTTTGTATCATCTTCCTCTGGTTCCATATTTAGTCAAATTGGTAATTCTGGTTTGGTTCCAGACGATCTAAAACAGATGGATGAGGATCAGCTAAAGAAATTAGATTTGGATTGGCAGTTGGCTATGATTGCTGAAAAAGGAAGACGGTTTATAGGAAAACATGGAAAGGATTCTATCATGGGTGAATATAGAGGCATAAAACTGGGTTTAGACAAGTCTAAACTAAAATGTTACAAATGTTCTAGTTTGGGACATTTTGCTCGAGAATGCAAGCTATCTTCTTCTAAACCAAGTACTTCGGATAAGCAGGATCACAATAAAGAAGTTAATGCTATGATATCTCAAACTAATGAAGATTATGACTGGGCTAAAGATTGTCCAGATGAATCTGCATTTTTGGCATGTATTGAGGTTGAATCGAGTGAATATGCATCTGAGACAACTACATCTGAAACATGTGATTCTGAAGTTAGTGGGTATGAGTCAACGTGTGAATTTTGTGCCCAAAAAGAAAGAAAGATTCGAGAATTGAGTTCTGAGAAAGAAGTATTGATTATTGAAAAAGACATAAAGATTTGCGAATTAATTTCTTAGAAGGAAAGGTTGGCTGTTGAACATGAGAAGAAAGAAGAAGCGATGGAAGATTACAAAAGGAAGTGTGAGGTTTTTGATGAGTTTGTCAAAACTAATGCAATGTTGGAAAAAGAAAAGAAGGAGTTGATGGAAGAGTTTGTTAAGCTTCAAACACAATTGGATGAAATGGTTGGTTCAGATAAAGAACAAATTTTGAAGTTACAAACAGAGAATGAAGAGTTGGTTAAAAGTGTTGAGATATGGGAGAGTGAAGCAAAAGATGCGATTGATGATTTTGATAATTTGTTTACGAAATCAACTGCAAGAGTAGAAACGGTGAAGAAAGCTTATGATGATCTTAAGAAAGAGTTTGATGAAATTACTGCTAAGGAAAATGATTGTCAAATGGAACATTTAACATTACTTGATAAAGTCACAACTTTACAACATGACAACAAGTTGTTGAAAAGAAATATTGAGATTCATGAGGAAAGGGTGAAAAAGATTACTCAAGAGGTATATGATGCCCATGATCAGATGAGGCAAGAGAAATTTTTGTCAAATAGAGCTTCAGAGCAATTGATTGAATCAGAAAAAGCATTGGGTGAAGCTCAAAAGAAAATATATGATTTAAATGTTGCAGTTTTGGATTTGAAACGACAATTGAACAATTTGAAGAATTCACATTCTTTCACAAGCTACTTGTGCAAAGATGAAAATTTCAAGAAAGTTTTTGGAAGCGAAGAGTATAATCAAATTCCACATCCAGTTATCTCATCTGATGCTCTGGCTGATATTCCTTCTTCTGACATAACTGGAGATTACACTGAATTTGTATCTGAGAAATTTGAGAAGAAGGAATCAAAGTTTTCAACCAAGCACGTGGAGACAGATGAGAGGATAGGGTCTGAAGAAAAGTTGGCTGCTGAGCTTGTTCAAGCTAACAATTTGAAGGGTATTAAAGCTAAATTTACTAAGGTTGCTCAAGCTGGTTCTTCTAAGTCTCAAATGGATTTATCAAAGTTACCTGGTTATAAACGTTCTGGTTTGGGTAATAACAATCAGAGATTTGAGCAGAAAGACAAGAAGAATATGTCAAAGAAGACTCAAAAGGCGAAGAAAGATATAAGTCTTGAACAAATCTATCATTTGGCACATGTATTCATTTCTACTATCGAGAAAGGATTCGGAGGAACACAAAAGATGAAAGATTCATCTACAAGTTCTCCGAAAGAATCTTCTTCATTTGGATCAAATTCCACTCCTCGAAGTCCTACTTCCGAATGGGTACATTCTAACCGATTTCAAGTTTTTGATGATATTTCTGATAGTATTGCATCTGATGATAGATGTCATCCAGTTCAGGGCAAACCACAATCTAAACGATCTTATTGTTTGTGCTATCAATGTCGCCGAAAGGGACACATGGCACAGGATTGTCCTGAGACTGCCAAAAGATCGTTTTCAAACAAATCTGCCAAATTTATTGATGAATCAGGCAGAATTTTTGCTGAGTCAACACCATTCAAATCAAAATCTAAAACGAAACAATTTTTCATATTTGATTCGAGTGTTGGTGTTTCATCACGTGATGATGCCTCAGTTAAAAATGCAAAAGCAAAAAAGCAGTGGCGACCTAAGTTGGTTACCAAGGCTGCAAATGATTTTGAGGAAGACACTGGTCGACCAGAAGCTGTGTGCTTCGAGGCATTTGAGAATTAATCATTTAAACCAGTGTGCAGGGTTCTTCAAGAAGACATGTCGGTGATTGTGAAGTTCAAGCTTCACGCAGTTACTGATAGTGGAGTCTCCTGTTTAACTTACATTGAATGCTTCATTTTTCAAACCTGAATGTTTTTCTGAAATCTTAAACTGAAAAGGTATAAGTATCGATTGGTCAATTTTTTTTCTTTTTACATTTCGTATGTAGTTTAGGGGGAGAATTTTGAAAAACCAAAAATAGCGTTTTTGTTTGTTAAAATGAAAATCCAAAAATAGAGTTTTCATTTTAAGGGGAAGAAAATGGAAAAATACAAAAACATTGAAAAACGGAAAAATACTAAAACATTGAAAAATGAGAATTTGTATCCGACATGATTGAGAAATGATGGTACACTGGCTTACATGTCTGGCTCATGGATAAACTAGATGAAAAAGCCATAAGATCATTGCTCGATGTGCTTGGTAGGCTCAGCATTTAATCAGAAAGTATTCAGATGTGATAAACATTAAAATACTAATGCTTGATCAAGTGGACAACATCTTGATGCATATCTCATGAAATCGAGAAAAGATATGTGAAATATAAAATAAGAAGTCACTGTGTATACATGTGTTCATTTTGCAAAGATTTAAACTTGTTTGATTTTCTTTATTTTGTCAAACGACCGGACTTTCTTTGCATATCGAAAGATCGACCTGATTGTTGTTCGTTTGACGTTCTACTTTATTTTCTTTGGTGTTTCGTATAACTCATCGGACTTTCTCTGCGTGTACAGGAGTACCGACCTGATTGTTGTTGGGTTATACAATTTCAACTTGTTTTATTTTCTTATTTTGTTAAATCCGAGGCCTTATCTGTGTATCGAAAGATCGACCTTAAGGTAGACGATTTAACGTTCTTATTTCTTTTTGCATGGAACACAGTTGACTGATTCATGAATACAATCATTTTGTGATTAAATCACAAATGAAATCACAAAGTGTGATATAAAAGCGAAAACATATCTGAGTATGTCTGATAGTGTGGGGTACACTGGTCAAAGCAAACCTAATCAATTCAATAACATATCCAGATGTTATGAGTATGATTGTGCCTGAGTTTCAGATGGACAAATTATACCAGTAATCGACATGGCTTGTGTGCTGAAGTAATTCAAATTGAAGTGTAGTTCAGCATGTTATGACCAATATGATCCCAAGTTGTGATCTTTCTCGCAAAAGACAAAAATAGTGTGTGATTCAGTATTTCATTTCTGTATTGCATTTCTATTTCATATATGAAAATTCAAAAAGATTTTAGATGTGTTTTAGCATAAACTTAGAAAAATCAAAAAGATTTTCGGTGTGATTTGATTTAAAGTTTCAAAAAGCCAAAAGGATTTTGTTTTTTATTTGTTTTCGACCGATCGATACGATGATACAAAATTCAAATTCAAATTTATATCTTGGATTCTAAGTTTTGCGCCAAGATTAAATTAATTTTCAAAAGACAAAGAAAGTCGCGTTTCTGTCTTCTGAAATTGCAGGTTATCTGTGTAAAAAGTCTCAAGCATGGTGAAAGAGGGAGTTTGTTATATCTTTCACAAGTGGATCTTGAAGTTCAAAGATTGTTCAAGATTGATCCAGCCATGCAAGCTCTATTTCTAGCAGGATTTCAAGTTGAAGATCGGATGCAGCAATGCTAAAGATTGAAGACTAGAGTGTTGTTAGATAGATAGATAGCTAGATACACTACACGTTAAGGGGGATTTTGTTAGAGCATATTTCTATGCTAACGTGTGTCTCGTGTATTGTATCTAATATAGAGCGTCTGTGTGAGTTATAGTGGCTTCATGCTGAGGGGGCCGAACCAAATGGTACGCAGGTCATTTGGTACGGGCGTACCAAATGGTACGCTGGTGGTCCGCCAGCTAGCATGTGTCTACTATAAATAGTTTGTGTTAGAGAGCATGTAGTCAGTTCTGTCATTTCTCTATCTCTTAATTGTGTGTTCTTAAGGTGTTTCTCTCTCTACAAGTGTAATCTCTTTGTGAATCAATAAAGCGAAGCTTTATTTACTTCTCGTTGCTTATCCGTTTACCGAATCATGTAGTAGTAAGATCGTACAGTGGTTTTAAAAGGGTTGGTAGGAGCTATAATAGTTAGCTTATAATTTCTAACTGTCTCTCATGCTTCTTCAACATTAAAAGGTCTGATATTTGCTCTTTTGAAAGCAGACAATCTTACATCAACCGGAAGCCTTTCATGTTCATAATCTTCTTCAGCAGTTTAAGAGGTTTAATTTTCTTTAAGAGCAGATTCAGTTTTCTCCCCCATTTTGGCAGCATCAGCTTCAAAAGCATGGAATGCACCAAGTTTTTGTGTAGGGTTCTGTAACTGATCTCTTGAATAGGATTTTGAGGTGCAGTGGTGGCATTGACAATTGGTGTTTGCTAGTTTTGTTGAAGCACAACAACAGTGACATTCAATGAAGCTACTTGAGCTTGAAGATCCTTGTAAAATTTCGTCAATTCTGATAGTGAGAAACTATCCTCAACTGGTGTTTTGCCAATATCCTTAGAAAAAAACTAAGCCACCAAATATAGTTTGATCATGCGCAGTACCCATGGTTTCTTGGAATCGGGGAGTCTCCTTTCCTATATTCTTATCCTTTAGTTCCAATAAAGGACCGACGGAATTGGAAACAGGCAAGATTGTAGTAGATTGGGTCTTAGTGAAGTTACTGCTAGCAACAAGTTCCAGTGGGGATACTTGTGCAGCACAAGCCCTTTCCACATGAATCTATTCTCTACTTTTGAGATTCACCTCCTTGAATGAGTGTCAGATAGATAATGCGGATTCAGAGTTTATTAGGTTGTTTCCATGTAATGTCATGTTTAGATTTAAAACACCATCATTTTGTCTCTGAGTGTCATCATCATCACTCATGGGTGAGAAATTTTTTTGGTGAGAATGGTGAGTTCCTGTGGATGGGGATTGTACATCATTTTCTATAGACTCCCCCTCAAATGAAGGTTCATCTACTAGAGAATATCCCAATTTGGTTAGCTTTTTCTTGGGCATTTTGCCTTCAGTGGTTTTAGAAGCAGGGTTGGCCTTGACAACCATATATTTTTGCTATTTAGCATTGGTGGATGGGTTGGTAGTTTTGGTAGTGGCGGTGGTGGTGTCTTGCTTCTTCCTCTTGAGTCTAGATATGCTTTAAATGTGGAGGATGGAGTTTGGACAGGTGGGGGCTCAACACTTGCTGGTTGAGCAAGGTTGTCACCTTGAGCAATTGGCTCACTTACACCATCAGTTTCAGGGTGCTCCTCAACTTGTTGAGATTCAGCCAGAAACTGTCTTAGAATTGGCAGGGGATGGTCAGTATCTCTTCCGAGAAATGGTGACTTAGTTTGAGCTAAATTTGAAAATGTCTTCTCAGTTAAGACTTCTGGTTCTAAATATTTTCTAGAAAAATTAATTTAAGGATATTCTTCTTTTAAAATGTAGTTTAAAAACCTAGGATAAACATAAAATGAGAAGTCCTCAACATTGCTTTACATGGCATGAAAAATTAGTTCAAAGAAGTTGAATTTTTTACCCTTGACTATGGCATAGAAGGCAGATGATTGTTCCGCAGCCATTTCATCAAATCCAGTCTTCTTTGGAGTTACATACACCAACATTGTGTGTGCCAAGAACCTCCATTTTTATTTAACTGCCATTTCTTGATAGTTTTACTTATAGGAGGGCCACCATACCCTAAGGCTTTGAACAGGGGTTAATATATATCTTCACTGATTCTCGAATAACCGTTTACATCCTTCAATTGTAACCGTCTTCTGATAACATCTTTAGTTATCGCCAACTCAGTTTCGCCCACCTTGGATTAAATATGCGCTATTTCTTTGTCGTCCTCTGTGATTTGTGTGTTTTTTCATAAATCACTCATCACCTCTTAAAAGTCACCGCTTCATTGGTCAGTGCGTGATAAAGATGCGATTTTTGGAGAAAATCGATCATCTCGTTGTAAATTTCTGTCTTGCTTGGTTTTTCCATATACGCAACCAGATTGTGCACGACGGCGAACACGGAATCTGCCGTAGGTTTCTTACTACTCGAACTACCCTTTGGAGCCATTTTGTGATGTTGATATGGTAAGAAAGTGAAGAATGTTTGGATTGTTGGATATGGAGATCTTGAGAGAGTTTTTCTTCAGAGAAATTAGAGGGTTTGAGTTTTTTGAATGAGTGACAGAAGTTAGGGTATGTCGTTTGACATGGGTTGACTCTGAGGAG
Organism: Deinandra increscens subsp. villosa; assembly: GCA_039602395.1. Taxonomy (NCBI): domain Eukaryota; kingdom Viridiplantae; phylum Streptophyta; class Magnoliopsida; order Asterales; family Asteraceae; genus Deinandra; species Deinandra increscens. Next base: position 53,518,466 of record JBCNJP010000008.1, read on the forward strand.
ATAGAAAGTGCCAGCCGTTCAAAAAAGTGATGGATGGGATCCGTGACAACCATTTATTGTCACCGCTAAAAGTGTTTGTACTATACAACCCTTTTAAGCGTGTATCAATATTAAATTACCGAAAGATTCTTGGAGGAGTTAATGGTAATATTTAATGGATCAAACATGGTAAATCCGCTTAGAAAGTTTTGCTTTCAGGTTAAGTAAATGTGCAACCTTTTGGCAAAAGTTGAACTGAGCCGACACTATGGACCTCCAACTGGTTGGAGATGGCAGTCAACAAGGAATACAGAGAGTGTGAGTTAAAATCCAGTTCTCTTCTACCTTTCTTTTTGTCTTCACCGTCATCTTCTTCCTTTGGATAGCATCTCATTCGACTTGTGTGAATACGTTTTGGTAACCGGAATGGTGGTTAGCGGTCTCGGAAACGGTATCACCACTAGTAGCATTGGCGTCGTTCTCAAGGCATGTGGCCCTCGGGTGACCGCAATCAAAATCGGTACCCCCCTTATTTACTTACAACTCATTTCAGTTCATCCCATTTGATTTCTTACTGGATTAAATTCTCAATTAGGGTTTGATTTGGGTTCACTGGCCGATTTTTAGCAGAGCCACCGATGTGGAGGTAGATGGTGTTGCTCGGTTATAGCAATGATGGTGGCATGGATATTGAGAGGAGGGAAGAGAGGGGGAGAGGGATGATGTACATATTTAATTAAACTCGCTACTTTTATTTTGGAACTAAAACTTTTATTTAATTATATAAATGGTCCTTGAAACGTAAAAAAATTAGATTACCTTCATGTGCAAAGCACATGTCTAGATTTAATGGACAAACTTAACATTTGTTAGAGAAAATGACATGAAATGTTACAGACTTCCTATATAAAGGACGTTTTTGTTATTACCTTAGTTTAATAACGAAAAGTGAAATTTAGATAATTAATGAAGGACGTATAATATAATTTGCTCAGGTAGAAAGATAAATGGTAAAATCTTATACTTGTTAGTTTTTTTTTCAATATATTTCACCCTCTTCCATTAAAAGAACTCGGAAACACAACGTCATGGATACAAAAACTAATCTTAATCTATACTAAATCTATCGACCCTACTTATAGCATGATTTAAACCCTTAACCTTCAAAATAAAGAACACTCGTTACACCACCATTATACCATTAACACAAACGCCCTTAGGTCCCTGATTCTTGTTAGCTACATTATTCATGGTAAACGTTTGGTTCTTTTTGGTGTACTAATGTTTATAGGGCGATTTAAATAAATGCTAGCTATGAACAAATAAAAGTATCTAGTATAATTCTTTTCATATCAAAGTTATGAGAAGCCCATGATGGAAAGCCCATGATGGAGATGAGTCATACCTCTATCTCAACGCTTTGTTTGTGAGTTTAATAAACAGAAGAAAAGAGGAGAAAGTGAATTTCAGAGAGAAAAGAAATTGGATTTAAATAATCCGAACTATCCACTGTTGGACAGGAATAATCCCAACTGGAAATATTCTTCCTGGCAGTCCCAACAATTTACCATATTTTTTATAATAAACTTTCAGTTAAGTTTTTTTAACACCGTTAGTCACTGATTACGTGGCATCCTACATGGACTGCCCGGTTGGCATTTTAAATAATGTGGCATTCTCTTTCCTTTTTACCCCCAAACTGTATTTGCCCTAATCATCTCCTTCTGTATTTGCCCTATTCATCTCCTTTACGCTTCTTGTTATCTTGTTCAAACAAATCCCAAACACACATGAGTGTGTCGAGAGAGGAACAGAGAGCAGAGAGTAAAACCAGTCGCCAGCGACCTACCGGTCGGCCAATTCATGACATTCCGGCACGGTAGCTTCATTGCCGCGAAACGATTTCGACCTCCAACTTCTTCTTTTTCTCTTCTGGTTATAAACCTTCAGCCCATGAAGTGATAATCGGTCTTGAGCAACGAGTTATAGTGGCGACAACCGTGATTTTTGGCGACTAGGGTTTCAGTTTGGGGAAATGAACATCGATCCATTGCGATGGAGGTGGGAGTCACTAGATGGTTGACATGGGTGCCAATTCTAGCAGAACAGTCGCAAACCGGCGGCGATTTTGAGTGACAAGCTGACTCAGCCGTGAACCCGGAGAACCAATCGCCATTTCCGGCGATTCTAGTTGTTGAACAGTAGGTTAAGTTTGTTCCGTGTACCATTCGATTTTCTGCCCTTTTTAATTGTAAACATCCGATTCTTGTGTGCATGTTACAAATTCGTGGTGTTAATGGTTTTTGATGAACTTGGATGATGAATGGATGTGTTTTGGTGGTGGATGGCGATAAATTGGTGGTTGGAAACTGCCGGACAGCGGTGTATGATGGTGGTGGATGGTGGAAACAACCCATAGGTGAGGTTGGAGCCTTTGTAGAAACTATTTTGGCTGAATCGGGTCTCGGGTCAACTCGGTTGACCGGTCAAAGCTGGTCAACCTATCAAACCTGGTCAAAGTTTAGGGGTAAAAAGAAAAGAGAATGCCACATCATTTAAAATGCCAACTGGGCAGTCCATGTAGGATGCCACGTAATCAGTGGCTAACGGTGTTAAAAAAACTTAACTGAAAGTTTATTATAAAAAATATGGTAAATTGTTGGGACTGCGAAGAAGAATATTTTCAGTTGGGATTATTCTTGTCCAATAGTGGATAGTTCGGATTATTTAAATCCAATTTTCCTTTTACTTTTTGTTTCAAAGTTCGAAGTAAAAGAAACTATTATAAACTTTTTAAGTGTTTCTGAGTTAGAAATGAGATAAAAGAAACGAAATTTTTTATAATTATACCCTTGTGTTTAGATATATGATTTTATAATAGGAAAATTGGATTTTATTAATCCAAGTTATTACTAGTTGGCCGATATTAATTCAAATTAAGAAATTGGCCTACATTAATCCCAATTATCATGGTGTTGGAATTCATTGGACCGCCGTCAGTTTTTGTTTAACTCCGTTAGTATTTTGCTGACGTGACAGTCTATTTTGCTGACATGGCAGTCTATTTTGCTGACATGGCATCACTAAAATCTAACGGAGTTAAACAAAAACTAACGGAGGACCAGCGAATTCCAACACCTTGATAATTGGGATTAATGTAGGCCAATTATTTAATTGGGATTAATATCGGCCAACTAGTAATAACTTGGATTATTAAAATCCAATTTTCTTTTATAATATGTTAAGTGGAAAGGTAAATGCAGGTAAAATCTTATATATATCATCATTTTCTTATTAGTGAAAATTATTGAAAATCTTTCTTCCATTAAAAACTTAGTAACACAAATATTTCAATTTTTTTCTTCTTTCAATTTATTTGATTTCATTCAATTAAAAGGACTATAAAACAACATAATTAAGAGATACAGAAAGTGCTCATGCTAAGACGAACAACTTCATTTATATAACTAAAATATACATAGCAGATAAAATCAAAACAAATAACCATACATATCAATCAACTCATCATAGGTGATCATATGATATTCGATCTTTCGTTTACAATCAGTTTAAGTACGACATTTGGTGTATATTGGGACAATAAAAGACACCTCGTGACCAAAAAGCGAGTGGATGATGGAGCTGAATCCACTCAAAAAAAGAGCGACCAGAAACAAGAACCTAAAAGAAGAATACTAATTACATGATTCGATCTCGATCATGCAAACAGTGGATAAAGCATGCAACTTTCAGGCAAATGTCATGCAAAAATGAAGAATTGATGCTAGATTTCTTTATTAATTTTAGTTTTTAGAATTGCTATTCTTGTTTCTGTTTTTCTAAAAGTAAGCAAGCAACAAGAAGCAAAGAAAAAAGTATTGACATTCATGAGTGACATTGAGGATCAGGTCAATGATCTTCTATATCAAAGATGTCAACACATGCAATATATTATTTATCTATCATCTTTATATTTATAAGTGTTTATAAAACTGAACATTCTCATGTGATGGAGCGGAAATTATATATCTATACTATATTATAATACATATAAGGAGAGCAAAGTTGTTAATTATTTATAAAACTAAAAGTTTTAAGTGGGCAAAATAATCTTTTAGACAAGAAATTAAAATGATCTTATTAATTGAAACTTTAAACAATTTATTTAATGATCATTCACATCTAATGATGTTATATAAATAAGTAAATAATAAGTCAGATATGATAAATTGTCTTTCATATACAGAAATGAGTATCGCATTACAAATTGTCACTATCGCAACATCGCGCGGGTTTCCGACTAGTATATATGTATGTGTGTGTGTGTATATCTATCCCCTACTTTAATAAGTAAACATTTTTTTGTCCACGTGTCTTCTTCCCATGTCTTCTCATGGAGAATTCCCGCCATTTCTCTGTTCCCACTATGTGTGATCCCTAAATTCCGCTCATCCCTTTCAGCTTCACAAGAATTAAATACATTCTTCAATGAAGACTTCGACAATCATTGAATTACAAAAACCCGTTTTAATTTCACCAGCCCTTCAATTACGTTAGTCCTAAATTCCCTTCAGTTACCCTCTTCAATGGTCTTCAATTGCTGGAGTTCAATCGAATCTAAACTGTGCTCTTCAATTTCCGAGGTGAAGCGCCCACTATTTATGTTGCCATCATATCAGAACTTCAATGGGTTCATTTGAAGAACCAAAATCTTCATAGCACAATAAACAAAAGCGAAGAAAACATAGGTTGGGTATGGAAGAACGACGGCGGTACTCATATCTCCATCAAAATCAACCAATATCAACGTTTTAATCCCACATCTATAGCATCTAGATGAAAAATTAAAGAAAGCGATGTGTACCATCTCATTTTTTCTTTGCCCCTCGCTTTGCACCATCGATTTTAAGGTATTTTTTATCTCACTCACAACATGGTTTCGATATCTAATTTTGTGTGAATCTCCTAATCGCTCAATCTCTTAAGGTGTCTATCCACTGGTTTTATTATATTTCTATTTGTGTGACTCTATTTCTTTTCTGGTGAAATTATATTACTGTTGGATTTCGTTTAATTTAGGTGTGCAAGTTATATTTCCTGAAAATGGGATGCCACATGTTAACGAAAATGAGGGCAAGTGTTTGTCAGTTCTAACATTCTTAGGAGGTCAGCAATCACAGAGCACCAACACATAATTATTTTCCTGAACTTGGATCTTATCTTACTCTGTACTCGGTATGTTACCTATAGCTGAATTATTGCATTTATGAATATTGATTTTACTGTTTATGAACTGCTTTGGATTCATCTCAGCTTTCTTGATGAATATTTCCAATTTAGTAGTTTAACTAAACGATGGGTGAGAGGGATTTTTAAAATTAGTGGATGGGATAGTTATTAATTGATCAAATTGGTTTCTGGGTTGCCCTGATTGAAACATGTTTGATCTTTTGGGGGATTTTTATTCATAAGCTCTCTTGACTAATGGATTAATGATATTTCAAAGATTGGTGGTTGTTTTTTAATTAATATATGCTGAAATAGGTTGATTCTTATTGTTGTTTCGATGATGTAGTTCATCTGAAAAAGAAATTTAGTGGCATGTTTTACTTGTGAACACTAATATGTATATCTTATTATCTTGGAATTATAGAACAAAAAACAATTTACTATCTTTTTCTAAGTAGACTTTTTGTTATTCGAAAATTATGACTGACTTGATCATAAAGGTTTTTAAAGAACAAAATTCTTCTCTTGATTGGTTTTACAGGGGTACTTTCAAATCGGAAGCATAATTTAAATCTTCTCTAAACTTTAATTGGATTCGACTCGATTCTGCAGTATGCTTACCCAGAGTTATGTGTTAATATCAAATTGTGTTTTTGATTTGTAGAAGTGAATTTTTGTGGAAGTTTTACGAGTAAGCCAATGTTTAGTTCCAATTAAAAATATTACAGTTCAAGGTGAGTTTGAACGCCCTTACAATCATAGTACATCAACAAAACATATACTAAAGAAACTGCAGGTAAAACGATGTATGTATTTATATATATTGGTTCAATATTGGTGGAATCAAAAGTTGGTATGTATGTGCCTATGTGTAGTTTTGAATAAGTTAAAACACTTTGGAGGTATGAAAAATTTACTTTTGAGCACATCACATCCTTTTCTATATTTCTAAGAATGGTAAGATTAACATTGGCTTCAGGTTTGTTTTTAGTGAGCTTTCTTTGTTGATGGTCTGTTGTAGGATCCAAAAGATAAAGCTAAGTCAGCACTAGAGATTGGTTGATGGTCTGTTTATTGGACATTTTGTTACCTGTAGCAATTGGATCATCAACTCAGAAATCCATGTTTGTGGTAATCATAATTTTTTATGGGGTTTAAATTGTTTTTTATGTTTGTGTTGTACTTTTCCCTACAAATACAGTATGTATGTGTTCCCCTATAAATACAGTATATAAATGTGCACAACCAAATTTATACTTATTTTTTTCACAAAACTCATTTTCCTACTCAAATGCTTTTTTATTCAGCTACTATTCTACACAACCAAACTACTAACCTAATTCTAATCTAAGAAGGCCAAACTCATAACTAATATACAAACAAATTACTTCAAATAATCCCACTTGCACATACCAGCTCTTTCGTTCTATTTACTATCATTCTTAATAATTTAGATATATAGGTAACTCTTTCATGTTCTTAAGTATGTTTGTCTCTGTTTATATATGTTTGTGTTTATTTGGTATAAGGTGCATTTGGCCATCACATTTAGCTCTTAATTTTAAAAAGAAGGTAATAAAACTTTAGTACTACTGTTAACTAAAAAAAATATTATGTTCTTAAGTATGTTTGTATCTGTTTATATATGTGTTTTCGTTGATTTTTTTTTGCAGGAACTAACTTCCCCCGTTTTTTATTTCACTCCTAAAATTAGGTGGTTGGATCATCTATGTTTGGAGAAACTACGCCACTCTCAAGTGTGAAAGCGAGCAACGGCGCCATGCAACCGTCAAATGGGAAAGAACCTATATGGCCGGTCACGCACGGCCCAGTGAAGCGTAGCTTAAACAAACTTTACTCCGTTGAAGCGTCATCGGCTCGCTCGACATCGAAGTCTCGGTTGGAGAACTTGGTGGAGCACACTGCTTATGGAAATAAAGGCATGACGCACCTCCTGACTCCAAAAAAGGAGAAATAGATTTTGGCCCTCTTTAATAAAAAAAATAAATTTAGCCTTTGATGTTGGCTTTTTGTTATGTTGGTATTGGGTTCTCCCATGCCACAAATTAACTAATTAGGGCACCTTTTCGGGGTTTCATTTATGCCATCTTTGTTACGTTTTGATAATATTCATATGTGTTTTCAAACTTCGAGTTACGCTTAAATCATAGTATAACCATATATCGTTTCATGGTGTCTATGCAGGGGTCTTTGAAAACTTTGTTACAAATTGATAATTTGTTACAAAATGCTATAGTCACAACATAAAATCGAAAAATAGGTGTACTGAAAGTCTATAACCGTTCTAGCGATATTTACCTATCAATACTTCACTAAATATGCCCCGTGTGCCCCACGGGTACCAAACCTAGTACTATATAAATAAACATAAAATTGTGTTATACTTAAATTCGTAAAAAAATGACACTTGTTATCATCACAAAATTTTGGATTAAGTCAAAATTTTAATAAATAATTATGCGAATACTAAATTTCCATATTAGGGTTTATTTAGTTTTAACTTTCAATAAGTATAAGTAATTATCCAATAAACAAAAAGTTTTGTTATACTTAAGTTAGTAAAAATGACACTTATCATCACCACAAAATGGATTAAGTCAAAATTTTAATAAATAATTATCCAAATACTAAATTTCCATATTAGGGTTTATTTAGTTAAACTTTTAATAAGTAATTATCCAATAAATAATTATTCAAATAAATTTTTTTATATTAAGGTTAGTAATTATCCAAATACTAAATTTTAATATTAAGGTTACTATTTTATTACATATATATTATATCTTATTAAAATAATATATATTATTGCATATACTTTAATACTTTAATATATATATATATATTGCTTATAATAATTTATTCATAATATATTTTAATTAAATATTATACATGTAATAGAAAATATTTTGTTCTATTTAATTTTATAATTTTTACTTTAATTAAGTTTAAATTCAAATTTACCAAGTATTTTATTTCAATATAATAAATAAAATCTTTATCTTTCGTGACTAGATTTCTTTTTTTCTTTTAACTACAAACATCCGGTTACCCGGGGGCCTCATCATGGCAAACGATGTTGCCCATGACACGTTACGACCGCAGTCCGTGTGATTAACCAAGACCCTCTGTGTTGCACATTCATCCCAGAGAAAACCTACCACCTAAATGCTCACTGTCGTAAAACCTCCGACACACCTATAATTACTGAGAAATTTTTTATATAGTTATAAAAATACATAATTGTCGTAGATTATGATTCTATTTATAATTGTCTTAAGGAGTGTCTTAAACGGTGGAGAAAAGAGAAACTGGATGCAAATGATGTCACACCCCAACCGATGGCGGAAACATCGGGGCATGATTAGATTGCCCATAAGCTCATGACAACTAATTTAGTGACAATACTTAAATAATAAATTTTATTGATAACATTGAAAAATAAGATAATACACCACATATTGATAACAAATACAATTTCTTTATTAAACTAGGTCCAGAAGCCCTATGTGATAGCATCTTAAAACCTCAACATCATAGCCTGCAACATGTATAAAATAAAGAGGATCAACTATAAATAGTTGGTGAGTAACCACAAGTTTGATGCATAATATATATTTGAAAAACATGTGTTACATATCATATGATAGAATAAGTGAAATATAACATGCTAGAAAATATTGACAACATGAAAGACTAGGCATAACCAAAATTGCTAGTATAAAATGACAACATGAAATACTAGGCATAAACAAACCTCAATGACATATGAAATATTCCCTAACCCGCAGGTTAGACTATATGAAATAATGAAATAGGCTTCAAACACCCAACGCCGAACCGGTCAAGTTGAGTGGGTTGTCAACCGATAGATCTACCTTTGTTACCCCAAGCCTTACGTTAATATTTATGCCAAATGAAAGGACATGACAACCATGACATACTTGACATCCAAATGAAACATGAAAACCTTTGATAAACATGAAAGCCCTTGAAAATCACATATTGACAAATCATTCTAGAAGTCACATAACACATAATTCACACATAGATCACATACGCATGGTAAATGATAAACTTGAAAGACAACACTTTTACATGTTGCAATCCCAAAAATGAGAAAATGAGAAAAGGGGCAAAGATTACTCACTTGGATTAGGAGTTAAGTCCACGAAGCGAAAAGTGAAAGTGAAAGGATTAGTCCCGAAGATTCATCCTAAAATAATAGAAAGGGGCGAAATGAATATTGGAATATGGGACTCTAAGCTCTTATGCATTTAGGAAATGGGTTTTTTAATTTTATAAATTGAAGTTTGAAAACATGTTAACTTTTAAGAGTAACAATACCTTAAACGTTACTAGACATGCTTTGGCCTAATAGGTTATGACACTCTCATCGGGGCATCCCAGGTAAGCATCCAGGTCCGACTATGGGATTTATGCGAACACTTATCCTTTGACAGAGACCCCAACTACCGGTGCTTTCACCCTTCCAGTTACTACATGTCATTCGCGTCTCAAGTACCATCACTAAATATGTTGTTTAACAGAGAACGATTTCTAAGTTATTTGAAATTCTTAAAAATGAACTTATGTTCACAACCTGAATTACATATTAGAATGATTAAGAATTAGTTTAATTGTTGATTTGTGAAAAACAAGCCTTAATTCCTAATTTGTTCATGCATAAAAACGTTGACTTTTTTATTAGAACAATATAGATGAAATTGGACATGATAGTTTAGACTCGTTGGGCCTAATGAACCTCTACAAGGCTACAACAAGCCTAAATGGGCCTAAGCAAGACAACACGTCCTAGTGACGTGCCTTTGCAAAGCTAGGCCGTCCAAAGGACAAGCCTTAGCAATGCTAGGCGTTCTAAGAACGAGCCTTAGCAAGGCTACCAAAACGAGCCTAAAGCACCTAACTAAGAACCTAAACTAAACTAATTAAACTAATAAAGCGATAAATAAACGAATAACGAAAGGAAGGAAAGAAAAGAAACAAATAAAGAAAAAGAAGAAGAATTACCTCAAAGAAGCTTTTCAAACGAGACGAGCTTGAAAGAGAGCACCTCCTCGCCAAGAGCATAACAAAACTACTAAGCACGACACTCGAAGGGGTATTGTAGTTGTGGAACCGCCAAAAAATGGTTATTCCACTAGTTTATATTCAAACTAGGAGTTGCAACCTATTAAGGATCAAAGGATCAAGGGAGGGTATTTATAGATGAGAAATGAAGTGAAAATTTGTTTATGGGGCGATGTGGGATGAGTTTAGAAGAGGAAGTCGCGACTTTGGAAATTAGCAATAAACACCAAACTTGTTTTCGTGATTCTCGCTTCGTTATAACTCGGTTTCGCGCACGGTTTTCGCCCACGTTCATCATTTTCAGAGTATTATCATAAGGAATAGAGTAATCCAACATTAATGGTGTTGAGAATTAGGCTTAAACCTTGGATCTTGATGTGGGTCGAGTTGTCGAGTTTTTGAAACATACGGATGTTACAGATGACGAAATGGTGGAGGCTGAAAAAGAGATTCTTAAAATCGATAAAATGATGTATGATGGTAACCTTGATGACAGTTTGGGGAATCGGCGATTTGAGCTCCTAAAAAAATTGAATGAATTAGAGAAACCCGTCCTCCAGGATCTTGCTCAAAAGAATAACTCTAAATGGGGTGCACTTGGTGATGAAAATTCGAAACTTTATCATAGTATCATCAATAAAAAAAGGCGTGAATCTGCTATTCATGGTTTAAAGATCAATGGGGTTTGGGTCGATACACCGAAAAAGATTAAAAATGCGTTCGTGGAGTTTTTCACAAATAAGTTTAAAAGGATGAATGAACCTTATATTGTTAATCATAGCAACAGGTTTCGGCTTCTGAGTTCTACCTCTCGGCTTGCTCTCGAAAAAATGTCCTCCTTAGAAGAAATCAAATGGCGGTGTGGGATTGCGGGTCCGCTCCAGGTCCAGATGGGTTCTCGTTTGGTTTTTTAAAGAAATTATGGGATTTGTTGAAGTCGGATAATCTGGATTTTGTTAAAGAATTTTTCGTTAAATCGTGCATTCCTCTAGGATGCAACTCTTTTTTTATAACCTTGATTCCTAATATTCAAAGCCCAGTGTTGTTTGATGATTATAGACCGATTAGCCTGGTGGGGATGCAATACAAAATCATTTCTAAGATTTTGGCTGATTGTCTTGCAGGTGTTATAGATGAGGTGGTGAGCCCGGAGCAATTTGCTTTCATTAAAGGTCGCCAAATCCTTGATGGCCCGCTTTCCCTTAATGAAATCGTCGATTGGTACTCCCACAAGAAAAAGAGACTCTTGGTGCTTAAAATTAATTTTGCCAAGGCATATGATTCTGTGTCTTGGGATTGCCTCGAAATTATGTTGAGATTTATGGGTTTTGGTGATTAATGGAGAAAATGGATCCGTACTTGTCTTTCTAGCACCCACTCTTCGGTTTTAATCAATGGCAACCCGTCAAGTGAGTTCAATATTGGGAGAGGCTTACGACAAGGGGATCCTTTGGCCCCTTTTCTTTTCATCCTTATCATGGAAGGGCTCCACATTTTTCTTGAAGGCGCAATTGAAGCTGGTATGTTTACGGGTATTCACTTTAAAGATTTGATGATTTCTCACTTTTTTCTACGTCGATGATGCAATATTCATCGGCCAATGGTCGGAAGAGAATGTCAAAAATATTGTGGAGATTCTTAAGGTTTTTCACATGGTTTCCGGTTTGGATATCAATCTCCATAAGTCATCGATCTATGGTCTTAGTGTAAATTTCGATGAGACTTGTCGTTTAACGAATATAACTGGTTGCAAAGCAGATAAACTTCCATTTTCGTATTTAGGCATTCCGGTGGGGGCAAACATGTCCCAAGCGATTAATTGGCAGAAAATCATTAAGAAATTTCATAAAAAATTAAATAGGTGGAAACGCAACCTTCTTTCTATTGGTGGAAAGTCGACCCTTGTGTCCGCGGTCTTGGGTTCTGTTGGATCTTATTACTTTTCTCTTTTTCCGCTCCCCAAGAAAGTTAATCACATGCTAGAATCTATTCGGTCTAAATTATTTTGGGGCTTCAGGGAGAATGAAAAACGAATTCCGCGGATCAAATGGAATCACATTGTTGCTTGTAAAGAACATGGCGGATTGGGTATAAGTAGTCTCCTTGATATGAATTGAGCCTTAATTTATAAGAGCAGATGGCGATTTTATTCCAATGATGATGCTTTATGGGTGAAAATCATCAAAGCAATACACGGCTCAAACATGAATGATCATCCCAAGTGTAAGTTTCCTAGCACGTGGCACTGTATTATGAAGTCTTAGGACACTTGTCATAAAGAGCATTATGTGGAACCAAGTGTGATTAGAAAAGTGGTTGGCATTGGCAACGATACAAAATTCTGGAGTGACATTTGGATTGGCGATTGCAAGCTCTAAGATAGATTTCCTCACCTTTTCTCTTTATCTAACGGTAAGGATAAAGTTATTTGTGAGTATCGTGATTTTTCAGGTTGGATATGGCATTGGAGAAGACCCTTAAGAGGAGGTGTTGAAACATTACAATTTTCGAACCTTCTCGACTTGATTGTTGATGTGACGTTAACCAATAAGAATGACGAGTGAAAATGGGAGCTTGAAGAAGATATAGACTTTTATTTTAAAACGATCCGGCAGCATATAGACCGGATGTACCTACCGGTTTGTGATGTCGCCAATAGATGGATTAGATATATACCGAAGAAAGTAAATATTCTTGTGTGGAGAATTGTTTTGGACCGGTTGTCGACCCGTTTAAATTTATCCAGACAGGGGATTGAGATCGACACTATTCTTTGTCCGCTTTGCAACGCAACTGTGGAATCTTCGAATCATATTTTTGTTGAGTGCGACAATTCTTCTCACCTCTTTGATCGCATAAAGGCTTGGCTTGACTTAGGTTCCTTACGGATTTCTCCCCCTAGGAGTATGTGTGAAGATATCGATGACATGTGGCTAGCTGGAAAAAAGAAGGATGTTATTCTCTCCATTTTATTTGTCTCTTGGTGGGCTATATGGAAAACCAGGAATCTGGCCATATTCGAGCCAAGTAAAATAAGGAACGGTAGTACTTTCGATTTGGTTGTCTTTAATTCCTTTTTGTGGTATAGCGCTAGAAACCAGAAAAGCTTGATTAGTTGGACTAAATGGATGGTGAACCCTCTCCTTGTAATGTAATTTTTGCTCCTTTATGGGTTCTTAATAAAATTTATACTGCCGTTCCAAAAAATAATAAAGATACGAATCCCTCTTGGCTCAGATCTATATCATCACAGATTTTAATATGTTAACCGAAGGAACTAAAGAAAAGCCAATGAAATTAAGCAAATCTCAATCCGGCTTAGCATGTGAAGCACCAAAGCTTGATCGTCAGCGGCATAGAGCCTCCCACATAATAATCAGCCATCTTTTCATTCAAGAGAAGCATTCTTCGCAAGTTGAGAAGGTTCATCATATATAAAGAGCAAAATAACAAAATAGTATCATAAATCAACGGAAGAGAATATCAAACCAAACTACGGACACAATTAAATTATCATCACAGCCTCAATCTCTTGACATAAGACATAGATTGACCCACCAGACATCTTCAATTTTATATTAGCTGTCGTTTGTAAACCAAGAACAATTAAAACGAATTCCGTCTAGAAAATCAACAAATCACAGTCACAATAACATATATATCCCTCTTGGCTCAGATCAATATCATCATATTGTTACGTGCCTAACCATGAAGATCCATACAAATCCACATGATGAGCCGCACTTTTAGTTTATTAAATAATTAAGTTGTTAGTAAATTGTTATTTTCCTTTTAGCATGTTGAAATAAAGAGGAGTAGTGGGGATGCCCATACTCCCATGTATTTCGTAATATTAGGAAGTAGTAAATGAGTTGTTAGTTTTTCTTTTTTCTCATATTTAGATGAGACTTTCATTTAGTGGAAGGTATGCAAGGATGTTATAAAAAGTTCAAAGCTTCTTTCTTAATATCTCTCTGGTTTCCAAAAGCAACATTAATAGAGAAGCCCACGAAAAGGAACAAATCTCAATCCGGCTTAGCATGTGAAGCTTGATCGTCATCAGAATAGAGTCTCCGCTGAAAACAATCTCTCACAATCTGGTGACGGCTGCGATGAATAACACGCTATCATCAGTAGCATCGTCGGAAAAGATACACAACCGAACATCCGCGGTCAACAACTAAAGTGCAAATCAATTTATTTAATCTATGTATGAAGAACATAAATCAATCATAGCCATCTCTAACTAACGACGACCAACAAATGCAACAAAGGTCACCAGAAACACACGACTACTATCATCGCCGGACGGAACAATGGTCAGACATCAGGAACCATACCATTCTACCATCGGACATTTGTGTGAATGGTATGGTGATAATGTGAGTCTAGTTAACCGAGAAGTCGCTAGTTCGATCTCGGAGCCCTAAGGTTTTACTACCCAGCCGTTATGCCAAGTGTTCACCCTTAAGTGGCCTGGTTGAAGTTTAAAGCCATTCAATAAAAAAAATACACTATTACTCACCCAGTACATATTTTTCACCATCACATCTCATCCTACTTGTTATCCTAATTAATTATCATTATACCACCACACCACTACATATAACTTATAGAAAAGTTTATAAGGATGGAGTTCCCGGGTCCGCGCGTATCTTCATGTCTCACTTAAATTATAATATATAATTTACTGATAAAAAGTTTTAAATAAAAATCGTGTCTTGGGTGTAAAGTGAATGTAAGAACATGCAAGAAGTGACGACTCTTGCTTGATTATAAAACCTGTATGCTTGAGTTTTTTTTTTTTTTTGTAAATAGAGTTTATCATACATAAATATTTATGTACTAATCACAACACCATGTCAATTTATTTTTACGTGATTCATTCGTACACCCAAATGCAACTATATTCAAAAGTAAGCCTACAAACAATAATTGATTATAATCTCCATTTAAATATATATCATCATAAAATTTATACCTTTTTTTTATTTTATAACAGTAAATTTTATTAAAACACCCCTCCCCGGCCCCCCTCGAGAAGCTAGTGGGAAAACCGGAAAAGAGCACAATCAAAGAGATCAAATTTATACCTTTCAGGATTTAAACAAACAACTTTTCGATTTCTATGCAACACACTTAACAACTATTTACAAGCATGACGTTCTTTATTAAACTAAAAAAAAAAATACAAGACCTTTTTTTCTTTGCCCGATCACAATAGAGTATACAACCTTTTTTTTTGTATATAAAAGTCTATTTTTTTATTTTCAAAAATTAAACAATCAAACCCTTATTTCCACCGGGAACTTATGTATGCAATCCACCCACGGGTTACTACTCTCCGACGGCTTCACGGCTCGAACGGCTTCCCAAACCGCGCTGTTACACTTGAAGCCGCTCCCAAACGCTATCTGCCACACGCGGTTACCTTTCTTCATCCGCCCTTTCGCCTCGGTGTAAGCCAGCTCATACCAAATCGAGCTCGATGACGTGTTCCCGAACCTATGCAACGTCATCCTTGACGCCTCCACGTGTTCCTCCGACAGCTGTAAATTCTTCTCCAGCTCATCAATCACCGCCCTCCCGCCCGCGTGGATGCAGAAATGATCAAACGCGAGCTTGAAATCCGGAATGTACGGCTTCGTTTTCGACTCCGTTATTTTTCTAGCGACTAAGGTAGCGAAAAATAGGAGTTGTTCGCTAATCGGAAGGACGAGTGGGCCGAGAGTCGTGATGTTTGATTTTAACGCGCCTCCTGCGATGGCCATGAGGTCTTTGGACAACGAGACGCCTGTTTTTCCGGTTTCGTCTTGTTCTTGGTAGACGCAGTTGAAAGCGGTGTCGTTTGAGCCGCAGTGGGTTCGGACGGTGTGGAGAAGCTTGTATTTGGCGCGGCGTTTGTCGGCGGGGTTGTTGGACAGCAAAACCGCGGCCCCGCCGACTCGGAATAAACAGTTCGGGATGAGCATTGATTTTTTGTTCCCGAAATACCTATTGGAAAATGGAATAAATACATGAAAATTATATAATTCTAAAAGGTGACACTTTTTTTTATTTTTTTTAACTTTGTACGTTAATAACATGAGAGTGATGCTCGCCGTGATGCGATAAAGAATATGGCACGTTAACACAAACACTGATATTCTGTTTATAACTTATAATTGATGATAATCATTGGTTATTTGTTTGAATGGTATGTGACATAAAAGATAGAGTTTGAGGTGGTCAAGAGGTTCCAAATTCGACCCTGGCTCTCTTTTACAATAGAACTAGTTAATTTTGATGGTGTTACGCATTTTAACTTCTCTTTCAACCCACAGGTTTGACTGATTATCATTCAAGAAAAAAAATAATTAATGCTAAAGTATTAAATATATTTGAATGTTTAAATATATTAAATATAATCCTGTTCTTTTTCAAGTATATTGTAAATATTATAATCTACTCCCAAAATAAATAAATTACTAGACTTTTTTTTGAACGGCCAACAAAACATTGAATAGTCAAGGTACTCCGTACGGAGTGATCCAATGGCAAAACGGCACCGCCAGCTGGTCTAACCCAGCCGCACGGAGCCCTTAAGCGCACCAAGTTATCTCCAGTTTCGGGGAAAACCCACCCACCCGAAAGACCACTGGTGCTAAAACTCGGACGCCCTCAGGATCGAACTGGAGATCACAAAGATCCTAGTCTTCCTTTATTGAGCCACCATGCCTCCTCTAAAGTGATAATAGTGGGATTCGAATTTGAGTCTCAAATAGAGAACTCAAGCCTCCTACCACTACACCATGCCTCCTCCAAATAATTACTAGACACTTGTCATAATCAAATCTCTTCTCATAAAAAGTTTTCTAAGTAAACCATTTCACTTCAAATTATTTAATTATTGTTTTAATTTCTTTCTTGAAAAACCGAAATTTAAAAAATATTTCAATCAACTGTATTTTTTTAATAATTTAAGTTGGGGTAATACATGAGTTTATCGAGTCCATTTCCTATAATTAGTGTGAGTGTAAACTGTAAAATTTGAGATGTAGTTGTGAGTGGTTATGAGTAAAGAAGAGAGAAATATTTGAGGAAAAATTTGGTGAATCCCTATATTTATATTTGAGAAAAACCAAGTAAATATGTAAAATTTAAGATTTGAAGAGAGAGAAAAAGTAAGATAAATGTATTAAAAAGTTTTACTTAATTATGGTTATGAGTGGAAAAGAGAGAAAAAATAATGACAAATATATAAATTATAGGGATAACGATAAGGAATGAATTGTGAATGCTCTAAATTAATTGTAACTATCCCTATTATTATAAGTGTTATTTTTTATTTACATCCAAACGTGTGAAAAATGGTTATGATCTATTTTAACAAAAACTTGACCCCACTTTCAAAAACGTACCAATTTTGAGTTATGTTCTCCATGCTGACAACAATAGCGTAGGCTTTCCGGTGCACTTGTAAGAGCATACGGTATACAGGCGCCGAAGGCGCCATATTGCGCTTTTGGCGGCGCCAACGGCGCCAAACACCGCCCCCCCCAAAAAAAATCAGCGGCGCCAATTTCCTGCGTGAATATGTTAACGCCAACATAGTGAGGATAACGGTCACATTTGTGACCGTTGAGTGTACCGTTGGGTTTTTAAAAAAAAAAAAAAATTTTTTCTAATTTAATTATCACATATATATAAACTAACACACACATATCACACATAACTCTCCAAATCCTCTCAAACATCAACAAATCTTTCGCCAAATCAACGGCGATAACTCCGGCGCTACAACCCATACCTCCGAGATTAAACGTCTTAACATCCCCCCGGAGTTTATACCTATTCACGATCACGGAACACAGCGACGGAGTAGGATTAAACAGACTACAATTCACCACCAATATCCCAACATCTTTCGGATCAACTTTCGTCGATCCGAACAGATTTTCTAGCGCTCCGAACATAACATCCTCGGCTTCCTGCCTCGCCGTCGCCATGGACGGGGCGGGCGGGATGTTATGCAGGGCCGCGGGGAGGTAGGTTTCCTCCCCGAGGCCGGAACGTTCTAGAATCTTCCGTTGGAAGTCGAGGGCGGGTTCGTTGAACCCGCCGTGTAGTCTAGAACGTTCCATGAAGACGTCGAATTTGACCACGAGATTATCCGGGGGGCGGTAGCAGGAGTAGTCGAGGAGGTAGACGGTTCTGGGTCGGGTCAGGAGGTAAGCGGTGGATCCGGTTAGGATGGTGACGGATAACGTTATGACGGTGAGAAGGTTGTGTTGGAGGTGGAGGTAGAGGTTTTTAACGTCGTTAGTGTTTAACTGGGAGAGGTGGACGGCGGTAACGGAGATTAGAGGGAAGAGAAAGAGGGTGGGAAGATGGGCCATGAGGTAATGGTATCCTTGTTTAATGTATTTTAGTTTTATACTATTGAGGAAATTAGGAGGTGGGGGTGGGGGTGGTGG
Organism: Deinandra increscens subsp. villosa; assembly: GCA_039602395.1. Classification (NCBI taxonomy): domain Eukaryota; kingdom Viridiplantae; phylum Streptophyta; class Magnoliopsida; order Asterales; family Asteraceae; genus Deinandra; species Deinandra increscens. The sequence continues at coordinate 53,537,239 of JBCNJP010000008.1, forward strand.
AGTGGTGGCGGAGTGGTGGTGGGAGGCGGTGGCCATTGGTGGTTGGATGAAGTTATGGAGGGGTGAAAGAGGGGGTATATATAGGGCGGGAATACTATACGGTAGAAGGAGTAGTTACAACTTTGAGAAATAAAAGTCGATACAACTATCAACTGCCAAGGGCCCACGTGTCATGAAATTAAATGGGTTATCCAATAATTAGTTTTGTCATGATATTAAATGGGTTATCCAATAATTAGTTTTGCCTTACCTTTCTTGCTTAAGTTACTTGCCATTTTAATCTATTTTTTAAATTTCCGCCCTAAATTGATTTTTGATGAACCATTAACACATGTTAGAGTGGCAGCTAATAATGCTATGTGTCGATATAACTCTTTTCTTTAAGTGTTATGCGTCACGTGGAATCCATTTTATCAAGGAGGTTATAAGCGAAATGGTGTAGTCATAATCCCTCTCTAATTATTACCCAATTATTATTTTAAAAACTCATTCAATAAAATCCTTCAATAAAAAAAACAAGCAATCACAAGGAAGGGGGGGAGCATTATGTGGTTAACGCCGATGAAGTCTTGAGCTAACATAGCGCCCTAAGGGGGGGGGGGGGGGTGGGAAGGGGGGGGGGGGGGTTATAGGGGCGTTATATTAGCTTCTTTTTGTGGGCATAACGCCCACTACGGATAGCCTAATAATGAGAAGATTTATTATTGAAAGATCATATTGGTTTTTGAGTCCAATAGGTTTTTATCACGTGGCGGTTTATGGATATGAGTTTTCGCTAAAATTGGCTCAACAACTTTTACTGACTATGTTTGCCATGTGAGCTCCTTACGAGAGTCATTTGTTGGTCATTAAAAAAACTACATTTTTAATCCACACGATATGCTAAGATAACAACTTCTTACTTTAAAGTTAAATGATCTTTGTTTAATATATTTATTAGAACTCATTAGTTTTGTTTAAAGTATATAACGTCCGTAAGGACCCGCTGCCCAGACCGACCGGACCCGCTGATGTGCTTGTAATTACACATCTTTTAGGTTAATAATTCCCAACACTCTACATGATTTATTATAGGTTTATTGGATTTTAATAATCCAAGTTATTACCAATTGGTCAATATTAATCCCAATCTCAAAATTGCACTACATTAATCCCAATTGTAAAATCGAGATACGATCTTACTACTGCATGCTTTGATCAATCTAGTGAACACGAGAAGTAAATAAGAGAAATCTTATTGAATCACTTGAAGATTACAAAGAAGTCTCTCTAGTTTCTCTCTCTAGAACACACACAGTAAAGGTGTAGAAATGAGAGAAGTGTTAAGCTATCATTCTAACACACGCTATTTATAGTTAGTGACAATCTGTCCTGCGTACTAACTGGTAGACCAATTGGTACGGGCGTACCAATTGGTAAGGCGTATCAGTTGGTACGGCACTATTGGTATTGTCATTACAACTTACAGACTCGCTCTAATCTAGATACAATACACGAGACACATTGTAGCATAGGAATATGCTCTAACAAACTCCCCCTTAACGTGTAGTGTATATATTCTCTAACTAAACTTCAGTCTTCAATCTTCAACATTGCTGCATCCGATCTTTGACTTAAAATCTTGTCAGAAATAGAACTTGCATGGTTGGATCACTATTGAATCATCTTTGATCTTCAAGATTCACTTGTGAAAGATATAACAAACTCCACTTTTCACCATGCTTGAGTCTTGAAACACATAACCTGCAATTTCAGAAGATAGAAACGCGGTTTCCTTTCTCTTTTGAAAATTAATTTAATCTTCATGCAAAACTTCTCTTCGAGAATCCAAGATAGAGATTTGAAATTTGATTTCGTATCACATGTCGATCGGCCGAAAAAAAATAAGAAACAAAATCTTTTTGCCCTTTTGAAACTTTATATCAAAACACACCTAAAATCTTTTTGAACTTTTCAGATATGAAACATAAATGCAATACAGAATCAGACACTATTTTTGACTTTTGCGAGAAAGATCAAAACTTGGGATCATATTGAACATAACATGTTGAACTACACTTCAATTTCAATTACTTCAGCACATAAGTCATGTCGATTACTGGTATAATTTTTCCATCTTAAACTCAGGCACAATCATACTCATAACATCTGGATATGTTATTGTATTGATTAGATTGCTTTGACCAGTGTACCCCACACTATCAGACACATTCAGATATGCTTTTTATATCACACTTTGTGATTTTATTTGTAATTTAATCACATAATGATCGTATTCATGATATAGTCTACTGTGTTCCATGCAAAAACAAATAAGAATGTTAAATCGTCTACCTTAAGGTCGACCTTTTGATACGCAGATAAGGCCTCGGATTTAACAAAATAAGAAAATAAAACAAGTTGAAATTGTATAACTCAATAACAATCAGGTCGATACTTCCGTATACGCAGAGAAAGTCCAATGAGTTATGCGAAACACCAAAGAAAATAAATCAGAATGTCAAACGAACAACAATCAGGTCGGTCTTGTGGACACGCAGAGAAAGTCCGATCGTTTGACAAAATAAAGAAAATCAAACAAGTTTAAATCTTTGCAAAACGAACACATGTTTACACAGCGACTTCTCATTTTTCTTTTTCACACATCTTTTCACCATCTTGATATATGCTTCAAGATGTTGTCCACTTGGTCAAGCATTAGTATTTAATGTATATCACATTTGAATACTTTCTGATTTAATGCCGAGCCTACCAAGCACATCAAACAATGATCTTATGGCCTTTTCATCTAGTTTATCCACGAGTCAGGCACGTAAGCCAATGTACCATCATTTCTCAATTATGTCGGATACAATGTCTCATTTTCCAATGTTTTTGTATTTTTCTGTTTTTCAATGTTTTTGTATTTTTCTCTTTTCTCCCCCTTGAAATGAAAACTCTATTTTTGGATTATCATTTTAATAAAAACACAAAGACACTATTTTTGGTATTTTCAATTTTCTCCCCCTAAACTACAAACACAAAAAGCATTAAAGAAAAAATATTGACCTTTCGACATGGATACCTTCCCGATTTAGATTTCAGAAATAATTCAGTTTTTAAAATTTGATGTCACATGTAATTTAACTTAAATCAGCAAAATACTCCTCCATCAGCAACTTTTTAATCACCGATAGGTCTTCTAGAAGTACATGCACACTGGTCAAACACATTAGTTCATAAACGACCCGAAGCGAATCGCTTCTGGTTGACCAGTGTCCTGATTTCCTTTCGAAACACTTTAGGTTTCCAGTTTTGTTATTTTGGTAAATCTGCATTTGATGAGCCAGTCACAGTGGATTGGGACGAACAACCTACATATGGAATATTTTGAAAATGAGGAATAAATCTTCCTTGAGGTTTAAAAAATGTAGGTTGATGTTCATCAAATACTCTGCCATATTCATCAATGAATCTCTGTTTGGCAGATTTACCAACAATTGGAACCTTTCCTCTTTACGATGTAGAAGCAGCAGAAACCGGACAATATTGTGCCATATGCCCTTTTTGGCGGCAATTATAACATAAGCGATTGTTTTCATTTTTCCTCGTTGGAACCTACAAAGCTTCACAAATACATTTTCTCCAAAATGATCATAAAAAGAATCATATACCTGAAATCGATGATCATGAACCCATTTGGATGTCGGGCTCGTTGGAGCAGAATTTGAACTTCCAGAAGAATATTTAGCAACTTGTGGCTTCTTGCTCTTCAGATCAATATTCTTGACAAACACTTCAGCAACTTTCTTAGCATCCACACAATGTAACGGAAATTCTTTGTCCGAAAATATTTGTTCTAAACCTTTGAGTTTGTAAAGCCTCTCCGGTTGAACTTTTTCAGCCTTGAAAACATCTTTTCGAATCTGCTTCAAATTAATTTTCTTCAACTGCGGTTGTTTTTGAATCATAGAAGTACCAATATCAGGAATTTTCTTCGTAAATCCTAGACCCGAATGTTTTCCCAAAACCTTCTCTTCTGAACCAGTTGATGGATGCCCGTTCTTTGCAAGACGAGAAAACTTTGCTTTGATCTTGTTGATATCTTTTGGAGCATCAACAATTGTTTCAGCAATGTCAGTTGTTGAGCTTGAAGATTTCTCTTTGTTATCAGATAAAGAACCAGACATAACCTTGTCATTGTTCTGTTCTTTCTGTGACTTCACAACCTTTACTTCATCAGATTTCTTATCCACAAATTCAGAATAATCACCAGTTTCTACCTTTTCCTGTATATCATTAACACCTTCTTTGAGACTTCCTGGGGGTGAAACTGTTTTGTTAAACATCTTCTCAAAATTTTCATCTGTGGCTAGAAAACTTGTAAAAGATTGAGAATTAGTAACATTGTTCAAAAGACGTTTTGAATCAATGACTTCAATCTTTAAATCAGAAATTCTTTATTGAGCTTCAGCCAACTCTTTTTCCGTTGCAATCAACTTCTTTGCCACTTTATGAGTTTTATACTTTTGCAACCTCAACTCATCTAATCCAGCAACTAATTCTTTCTTCAATTTATCTTCATTCCTTTTCTGAATATCCAAGGTTGCATTTTGCAATTTCTTCCCTCTTACTAACTCCCTCTTCTCGTCTAGCAGCTTTTCCGTATCAATTTGATAAGACTCAATTCTAGCAGCTTGTTCGACAGAAGTGTTAGTAAGTATATCAAGCATGGACTTGGATTTGTCAAAAAGATTTTAAAAATCTTTTGCAGTATCCTCAGCTTCATCTTTCCATTTCTTCACTTCTTTGACTAATTCAACATTTTCTTCAGACAGTGTTATGTACTTTTGTTCAAGATCCTTTTCAACGCTTTGAAACTTAAATTCTTTTTTCAACAACCTTTGCCTGAAAATTTGAGAATTTTTCTTTATGAAAAGACAATTCTTGAAGAAGATCTTCCAACTTTTGCTGTTCTTTTGCCAATTCTTCCATCTTTCTTTTATTTTCATCAACCAACAACTCATTATCCTTTATTAAGCCTTGAATCTTCTTGTCTTTCTGAGAACAAAACTCACAAACCGATTCATAGCCACTATTTCCAGAACCACTTATTTCAGATTTAGAATCAGTTACTTCTTCTTCATTATCACTATGAACAATTTGAGCAATCATTGCAGATGGGGCAGCCTAATCATAACCATCTTTCAAAGTAATAGCTGTTAAAGCAATTGGATGTGAATCATTAGAAGTTCGCCCCCAGTTATATTGTTTATCAACTTGAGAAATTAAAGCTGTTGGAGACTTTGATGAAGAAGCAGTTGATTTTGAACATTCACGAGCAAAATGTCCAAAATTAGAACATTTGAAACATTTTTCCTTCGATTTATCTATGCCACTCTTGCCATCCGGATTTAAACTTTGAAATCCGGTCTTCTTCTTGAATCTTTTGACTCGTTGAGCTAGCATTGCAAGTTGCCAAATAATATCCATTTGTTCAAGATTATCCGGATCGATCTGATCAAAATCTTCTTCAATCAGATTAGATGTTGTCAAACCACCATTCAACAATCCATAATATGAAGATAATAAAGCCGAAATCAATGCCAAATGTTCATCAGGTGTTTTTGCAGAAAACGAAATCTGACTCGAATTATTTGGAACAGTGAAATTACACCCTCTTGATGAATTTTCAGAATCTCCTGATCCATGACCAGCAACAAACGCTGCTTGAGGTGGATTTGATGAACCAAAACTAGATGATTTAGACTTTGCATTGATACTTGCAGAATTTTGACCATGATACAATTCCAGATTCTGCAGTTGAGCAGTTGATTTATTTGATGTCATCATTTCCATTTCTCTAGCCTGAAGCTTTCCAGTTAAATCATGAAATGATAATGCAGAGTACTCTTTGTCATGAGTAAGCAACAACACATAATTTTCCCACTTTTCTGGTAATGCTTCCATCAATTTCTCTTTTAATTCCTCCTCAGTTTTTTCAATTTTAATCACTTTCATCTCACTAATCAGATGTGAAAATCATGAAACAAGAGCTGAAATATTTTCTTTTTCATACTGTTGAAAATTTTCAAATTCCTTGTTCAACACTTTTCGTCTATTCTTCTTATATTGGTCATTTCCTTCACATCGAGCAGATAGAGCATCCCACAACTGTTTAGCTTTCTTGCATGTGCTGAATTGATGCAACAACTCGGTAGGTAAAGCCATGGTAAGATAACCATAAACTTTTTGTTCACGCTCATAACTTTTTCTTTTGTCACCATCAAAATATTGAAGTTCCTTATACTCTACATTTTCAGTTGGACGTACATACAACTTTCGAATCAGAATCCATAAATCAATATCATTTATGCTGATGTATGCAGAAAATCGTTGCTTCCAATTTTGATAATCTTCCAACTTTAACAGCTTAGGAACTTTCTGATTTGTTCCTATTTCATTATCAAAATTGAGCATAGCTTATACCGTGCTTTGCATAGCCGCAAATGCTTGAAAATCCGACATCTTTTCCGAAATATGATACTTCAAAAACTTGTAACTCAAAAACGAAGGTCTTCCAAGTGGATTTTGGGTGTCAAAATGGAGGATACTGTCTGTTAGGCGAGTAAAAGTCTATATCTCGTTGAGACGGTCGTTCTAGCGGGTATTGGGTTCCATAACTCTTAACGGTTCTCAAGTTACGTCAGTTTTAGTAACGACTACTTTTCTGCCAGCAGACCAAACTTCTCAACGTACCATCTCCGAACCAAATCAATGAGCGGACCAAATCTCGGACTAGAATAACCAACGTACCAGATTTACCAACGTACCAGCAGCGGACCAATATGGTACGGCGTAAGTGCCAGTGTACCAGTGAGTAACCGTCACGTACCAGACTTGAAGATTGCCTAGCGTACCAAATTCAAGCGTACCTGAAACTGATGATTATTTCCTTGCGTACCAGCAGCGTACCAAAGGCGTACCAGCTGTTCTTCTGGCGTACCAATGGCGTATCACACTAAAATCGACGGATTTTTCGAATTTTCGACTTTTAGAAATGGAAATTGATACAGTGATGTGCGCAAATACACTAGGAACGCTCAGAAATCATTTTTAGCATCAGAACTCGGAATTGGAAGAATTTGAAGAAAAATGTAAGAAACCCAAACTTTCTCTCTCTAAAAATCCGAAAATCGACCAAAAACACAGAAGTAGAGCAACCAAATGCTCTGATACCACTTGTAAAACCGAGATACGGTCTTACTACTTCATGCTTTGATCAATCTAGTGAACACGAGAAGTAAATAAGAGAAATCTTATTGAATCACTTGAAGATTACAAAGAAGTCTCTCTAATTTCTCTCTCTAGAACACACACAGTAAAGGTGTAGAAATGACAGAAGTGTTAAGCTATCATTCTAACACACGCTATTTATAGTTAGTGAAATTTGTCCTGCGTACCAACTGGTGGACCAATTGGTACGGGTGTACCAATTGGTACGGCGTATCAGTTGGTACGACACCATTGCTATTGCCATTACAACTTACAGACTTGCTCTAATCTACATAAAATACACGAGACACATTGTAGCATAGGAATATGCTCTAACACCAATTATTAAGGTGTTCGATTTCATTGGAACCCCGTTAAGTTTTTCTTAACTCTGTTAGTTGTTTGTTGACGTGGTATCCTATGTGGCTTTTCTTAATCAGTACCACGTCAGCAAAAAACTAACAGAGTTAAGGAAAACTTAACGGGGGTCCAATGAAATCCAGCACCTTAATAATTGGGATTAATATAAGGCAATTTTGAAATTGGGATTAATATTGGCCAATTGGTAATAACTTGGAATATTAAAATCCAATAACCCTTAAATATATAGTTTGAATGTTTTTTATATATGATCTGATATATTTTTTACTTCAATTATTCATTTTGTGATTCTAGAACTACTGTCGAGAACGGGACGTAAAAACAATGAAAAATGAAGAAGTTATGAAGGTTTGAAGGTAATTGTTGAAACACTCAAAGCTGCCAGAAAAGTCAAAATGGCCCTGGTCACAAATGTTATTGTCAAACTAAGATTTAACCAGAGAAGAGAAGCCTTGAAATTATGAAGAACCCCTGGTCCCCTGGTTAGATTTCCAAAAAAGCTCACCATTTTTTTCTCTATGACATAAATCAACATCAGATCTATCCACATATAAAATAAATCATCCACACATAAACGTCGTCGTACCTTTTATGATCGGCAGCAGAGATAAGATCGGTAGAGGAGATCGGAGAAGTAGAATTATATCTGAAGTTGACTCAGACACATCTGGATGTGCTTATTGTCATTACTTTGATAGTTGCACCGTTGTTTGTTGATTAATTATGATAAACCGGTGATTTTAGTGTTCTTAAGATTGTGAATTCATGAATGTTGGTGACTATGCGAAACTGTGTGTTTACAGGTGGCATAAACGAGCTAACTAGATGATACAAGAAGATCAAGTGTGGCAAATAAGAAGAAAGAAAAAAAGAGGAATCCCACCTGGGCCTGGCGTAGCTTACGCACCACCGTAGCTTACGGTGGTGGCCATCCCTCAACATCACCGTGGGCTAGCTTTGGCCTGGACCCATAACACATGTAACGGCCTGTAACGACCCTATTCATTGATAAAACCCTGATTTGAAGGCCTATATATACAATTGGGTGTTCCATTCGAATTAAGACAACTGGGGATGGACATTCAGCCCCAGAAACGACCAGAAACGTTCGAAGAAGAGTCTTGTGTGCAATCAAAGGTTCCTTGAAGAGACGGAGCATGGAATCAACATCTGATTAGCATTACTATGCGCTAATCCATCAGATTTACAATTAATTTTAGTTTTCTTTAGATTAACAACCATGTTTCCGTTTGAATACTGTTTCGTTGTTAGTATAATGTTTGGCTAGTTTCATTCATCATCTAGGTTTATATGATTCTTGACTAATTCGACTCTATAATTTGACATGGCTATTATACATGATGATTTTAGAGAAGTTCTAATGTTTCTTGCATATGACTGACGTTTGTTATGTATGCTTATGATAAATTCGTTGATTGGTAGCTTAGATCTGAGAAATGGGAATGCATGCCTAGGTTTAGGGTTTTAGGTTATTCTTGTAGGCCAATAGGCGGTGATGTGGGTTTAGTTCTCTAGCGAGACTAGGTTGATGCAGATGATTCGGTAGTATTAGATTAGTATGTATACATAATTGTAAATATCCTAAACTTATAAGGATATAATTGTAAATAGTATAGGAGGATGTAATTATATATGGTGGTGATCAACAAGAATGATTATGGGATTCATTCCTAACATGGTATCATAGACCAAATCGATCATCTCCTTGTTTCTCTTCCCCCCCCCCCCTTCGAAAAACCCTAGCAGCCGTCACCTTTCATCCGCCGACCTCCCTCTTTTCCGGCTAATCACCATCACAGAAACATGTCGACCCCTCTTCACCCCTCTCTTACAGTCACCAACATCAAGAACTTCATTCCCGTTACTCTCGAATTGAAAAAAGAGAAACATGTTGTAACACTTTGATTAAACCATTTGTAAATACCCGACCCGTTTTCTATCATGGTTGATAATCAATAAAGGATCATTTTACATTTTATATTGTTATTTCATGTATTTCATGATTTAATCCTTTAATCACAATATTCGTTTGACTGCTACGATCATCTCGAAAGAACCACTCTGTCACACCCCCAATTTCCACTAACGGAGTTTTACCGTGTGGGGTGTGATCCAGACCAGGACCCGAGTCATTAGTTACATCAACCATAAGTTAAGGGTTCAAAATGTAAATATATTTCCAAAGTGGAAAATATCCAAAACCAGAGTTTTAAAATCTAGCGGAAGCATATAAGAGTTATGTCATGCAAAACAAACGCCCATTAAGTAAACAACCAGTTTAAGTTTAGTTTGAAAAGGTTAAAGACAAATTCCCAAAATAAAAGGTTTTAACCCACGTACGTGCCCAAAAATCAGATTCTCCTAGCGTCCTGCAAAGTATGCATAAGAGCAAATGTCAACTAATGTTGGTGAGTTCACATAAGCACAATTGTATAACTAGTATAAATATGCAGTACGAATACAACAGTCTTTATTCGTATATAAGTATGTATATTACAAGTACAATCCATATCGTAGGTAGCGAGCCTAAGTTCATGTCACTAAAACGTTCGCAACCGAAGCTGACCAATTAGTTATAGGAATAGTTCCTTACGTGTTTTGCCTTCCCGTGTCTACTCGATCACGGTAAGTTAGGCTGACAATGTCCTCAGTCTGACCACCAGTCGGGTGGTGCATCTCGTGCCCGTTGAGTGGGGTTTGTCAGACCCCAGTATTACTACCCAATATCCCCTCGCTATATGCTATTAACGGTTCGATAAGTAAGGACAAGAATTATTAATAACTCTGATTAGTCACGCTTGTAATTTCCCAATCGGCAAACGAGAACCACTCCATTTTTATCAAAGATAACGCGATCCTATGTTTTACAAAGATCCTCTATATTTTACGATTCTCTAAATGATTTACACAACAACCACTCGTATTCCAAATTAATCATCAATCATGTCTTATCACTGGTCTCACAAACATTTTTCTTTCTCTTTAGCATGTCGACTCGTTTTCGTGGTCAGCACAAGGGCAACAAGGACCGCAAAATGGTCTCTTTAATCGCTACCCAGATGGCAACCGTCATTCCTAATATGATGGTTCAGCTTCAACAAGGTCTGAATACTAATCACAACAATCACGATGCTGCTACTAATTGCTCATTCAAACATTTCAACTCATGCAATCCTCCCAAGTTTTCTGGATCTGAAGGCCCTACCGGTCTACTCCAATGGTTCGAAGGTATGGAAAATACCTTCACCAATAGCGAGTGCCCTGAAAACTTGAAGGTCTGTCGTGCTAGCAGTTCTTTGACCAAGTAAGCTCTTACTTGGTGGAATGGCGAGAAACGACTCCGCAGTTACGTTAACGCTCTGGCTTTACCTCGGAGTCAATTCATGGATATAATAAAGGAAAATTTTTGCCCGCGTAGTGAAACAAAGATGCTCGAAGATGAATTTCATGACTTGGAACAGGACAGTGGAGAAAGTCAAGCTTATATGGATCGTTTTCAAGAACTAAAACTTATGTTGCCTGATATGGCGTTCCCTGAATATCGATGGATTGAATATTACATTGGTGGTCTGCCTATGATCATCCAAAACGCTCTCTGGGCAAGTAAACCCCCAACTCTCGACGAAGCCATGCGCCTTGCTGGAAGGTTGATTGATAACCATGTTAAAGCCGGGAACTTGCCTCGGAAAGGGTGCAAGAAGGAAGCAAAAACCAAGAACAAGGGGAAGGAAAAGGAGGTTAAAGTTGAGTCCTCTTCTGCAAAATCATATAAAAGAAAGAGGAATGCTAAAAAAATTCGTTGTAACCACCACTCCTACCACCGCTACTCCTTCCAAACCTGCTGCTCCTCCTGCCAAGAAACCTTATGTTGGACCCCATCCTGAGTGCAATATTTGTAAATATCATCATTCTACCACTACTCCTTGCTGGAAGTATGTCAATTGCGGACGTTTTAATCATCTGACCAACGTCTGTCATTTTTCGATGCAAGCTCAACCTTTGAGGACTCAACCTATGACTCAAAGTCTGGCTCAACCTATGAATGCTCAAGTTCCAAATATCCGAGCCTTCTACAACTGTGGAGACCCTGGTCATCTTCGTAACACTTGTCCCAGAATTGCAATTACTAACTCTCCGATCAACAATAATCGTGGAGCACCCGCACGTGCTTTCAACAACAATACCAACCAAGCTCAGGTTAACCAGGAAGTCGTTAACGATACGTTCTTAGTCAATAATCATTATGCTTCTGTTTTTATTTTATTCGGGTGCCGATGGGAGTTTTGTTTCTTTGGACTTTGAACCCTTACTTTCTATGCCACGTACTATTCTTAATCCTTCCATTTCGGTCGAAGTTGCGGACGGAAAGCCAGTCACTCTCAATTCCATTATTCGTAACTGCACTTTAAACTTCAAAGACACTTACTCTATTGTCTAATACCTATGATTCTCGGGAGCTTTGATATTATCATTGGCATGGATTGGCTATCGCAACATCACGTAGAACTCGTTTTCTTTGACAAAATCATCCATCTCCCTCGTCTGGATAATCAGGTCCTAGTGGTTCATGGCGATAAACCATCAAGTGGGTTGAAGCTTATGTCCTCTACTAAAGCTCAAAAGTACTTACGCAAGGAGTATGTGGCATTTCTGGCCCACATCATGGAAGTTCGGGAGGAAGAAAATAAAATCGAAGACATCCTAATAGTTCGAGATTATCCTGAAACCTGTCCTGAAGACATAAAGAGTCTACCTCCCATTCATCAAGTCGATTTTCGGATCGACCTTGTTCCTAATGCTACTCCTGTTGCAAACTCACCATATCGCATAGCACCCTCGGAAATGCAGGAGTTATCTAAACAACTCCAGGAACTTTCCGACAAGGGCTTCATTCGACCTAGTTCCTCACCTTGGGGAGCACCTGTCTTATTTGTCAAGAAAAAGGATGGTACATTCCGAATGTGTATCAATTAGCATGAACTCAATAAACTTACCATTAAGAATAGATACCCATTACCTCGAATCGATGACCTTTTTAACCAACTTCAAGGAGCCAATTGTTTTTCAAAGATCGATCTTCGTTCTGCTTATCATCAACTTCGTGTTTCATAGGAAGATATCCACAAAACCGCTTTCTGCACTCGATATGGTCATTTTGAATTCACTGTTATGCCATTCGGTTTAACAAACGCACCTGCAGTATTCATGGATTTCATGAATCGTGTTTGTAAACCCTATCTTGACAAGTTCGTCATCGTCTTTATTGACGATATCCTCATTTACTCTAAATCCAGGTCTGATCACGAAACTCACCTTCGTCAAATTTTGGCACTCTGAAGGAATAACAACTTTACGCCAAATTTTCTAAATGTGAATTTTGGCTTAAGGAAGTTCAATTTTTAAGACACATTGTCAATGACAAAGGTATTCATGTTGATCCTGCTAAGATCCAAGCCATAAAAAGTTGGAGTACCCCAAGTACCCCTATTGAAATCCGTTCATTCCTTACACTAGCAGACTATTATCGACGTTTTATTTCAAACTTTTCCAGAATCGCAGTTCCACTCACCGCCTTAACACAAAAAGACAAAATATTTGAGTGGGGTCCTGCTGAGGAAGAGGCATTTCAAACTCTCAAACAGATGCTATGCGACGCTCCTATTTTAACTCTTCCTGACGGAAACGACGACTTTGTCGTTTACTGTGATGCCTCACGTCTAGGCCTCGGTTGCGTTCTCATGCAACGGGGAAAACTGATCGCCTACACGTCAAGGCAACTCAAAATTCATGAAAAGAATTATACAACGCACGATCTCAAACTTGCTGCTGTTGTATTTTCCTTGAAAATTTGGAGACATTACCTTTATGGAACCAAATGCATAATCTACACTGATCACAAAATCCTCCAACATATTTTCAATCAAAAGGAACTCAACATGCACCAACGTCGTTGGGTCGAACTTCTGAACGACTATGACTGTAATATTCTCTACCACCCAGGTAAAGAAAATGTTGTGGCCGATGCACTTAGTCGTAAGGAACACCTCAAACCAAATTTTTTTCAAACTACTCATCCGTTATCTGATCTTCAAACCCGTATTTTCGATGTTTCAATTTATCACAAATCAAATCCATAACTCAATCGTTTTTGTTATATATGCAAAACCAGATAACTTTAGCATTCTAAACATGTATAATACTTGTGGGTAATACTAGTCATACGCACACAAGTGAATATGTGTGAAGTTTCGTAAAAGTTCGCGGTTTAAAACAAAACTAGCAAAAATACGAGTTTTCGTGCGATTTCGGTATTAACTGGGAGTTCGTACATTCCAAAAAAATTTCATTCTATTATTCCATAACATTATATTTAATGAATTCTATATCACAAATCAATATGATGAATTATGTTAAATTTAGTGAATTTTGATGATTTTTTATAATTTTTAACAAATAATATATAAATATATATATAAATTATATATTTATACCTCGTTAAACGTATCCCGAGCCTTATAAATCTTAAGAAAGTATTCTAATATCATGTTAAACTTAAAACATTGATCACATCGAAGGATACAAAGGTAAGACGCATAAAACAAAAGTTGAGGGACTAAAAGTGAAAATTATTGAAAGTTATAAAACACACGTATCCGTATATTATTGAGCATGTCCCGGACCTTAGAAACTATTATAAACATGTTTTATAATGTTTTGGTGCATAAAAATAATAGTTCCGTAGAAGTTCAGGGGCTTAAATTGTAATTATAAGGCCCAGGGACCAAAACTGCCAAAATGGCAAAATGCTTCGCGTAATTCTGGTCGCAGATTGCGACCATCAGCTTAGTCACGAACGTGGAGGCCAAGTTTGATTGAATTCGTGTCGTTTTAATGCGATTAGTCACTAGGGACACGTAGTGGACTTTCCTGCGACCTCGATTGGTATAAATAATGGATCCAATCCATCAAATTTCTTCACCAATTCATGAATTCAACACCTAAAAACCCTAAAAACTCGTCCGAACCTTCTTCTGCCCAATTCGATCTGCTCGTTTTGACTATGAAGCTGAAATTCAGCAGTCAAGCTCCTCTAGGTATGATTAACAAAAACATCTCTCAATTTTGTCAAATTCGAATTCTAAATATGCTATTTAAATTCATGTTGAAATTACGGTTCTTGAGATAACTCTTTAATTTAGGCAATTGGGAGGGTGTTAGGGTCTGAATTTTTGAGGGATACTATGTTTTAACATATATTAAAGAACCCCTAAGTCAATTTCATGATATCTAATCATTTGGTATTTTATATAAAATTATGCCAAAATTAGGGTTTTCGGGTTGTTGTTCTTCCAAAATTGGATAAACGGTGTTGAATTGAGGTTCCATAAGTTTTTGAATATTATAATATATGATTATGAATAAAACACTAAGTTTATTTATTTAATATTTATGCTTAAATTAGGGTTTTCGAGAAATTATTTTACAAAAACTGGATAAACAAGTTAAATTAGGGTTTCATATTTTCAAGAATATAATAATATATTATTATCCTATATAAACATAAGACAACTTATAGTACAAATTCTTAAGCATAAATTACAAATCAATAATGCATAATTTCTTTTAGTGATCTGTGTGGTTTTAATCTTGCCACGCCATACACAAAAGAAAGAAAGGCAGGTACACATGCATTGGAAACGTATAGAAGACATCTTCCTACCTGCTTTCAATCAACAAACCATACCTCCCCTACTTGCTTTCAGTCAAGCAACCATCCCCCCATACCTGCCCTGGCCTCATCTCCTCCACGATATATCTCTGCTCTCTCTCCAGAAGATCGGCTCTCTCTCTTCTTTTGAAGGTCGATGTCGGCTCTCTCTCTCTATCTCTATCTCTCTCTCTCTCTCTCTCTCTCTCTCTTCTTTGAAGGTCGATGCCCTCGACCTAACAATCAGTCGATGCCACTTTCGGATGAACATTATCCGGGTATCCGAATGATCCAAACGAAGGTTCCCCTGATCCGGATCTGTGCTCACCAGTCGTAGCTAATTTCCATTAAAACCGCCCTTGACTCACTCAAGCGTTTCTTAGGGTTCTTGATTCCAGGATTCTAGCGGTAAATCGGTTTCTAGGGTTTATTTGTTTAACACATATTTCCGTAGCAGTATTCTTTACGGATTTTGGTTTTGGTTTTGCAGGTCGCAGGTCCACCCTATGAGAAGTTCCTATTGACATGTAAGTTTAAGTTCCCTCGAACTCCATTTTGATTTTTGTAGTTGCGATTTTAGTTGTGGTGTATTAGGTTTTTGCCTTTGTGGCTCTGTGCGTTTTTTCTTCTCCTCTACATGGACAAGAAGTTGAAGAAGTCAACGCCTTTTGCTAGCTGTAATCGAAGATCATCCTTACGCTATCGAGGTAAAGTCTTTGTGTTTACTCTATTGATTATTGGTTTTGTCTTGCTTTTTGTGGATTATTACCCTCTGTTATGAACATGACCCGACCTCTTTTTTGTTATACGAAAAGAGTTGGCAAATCACCGATGTCTGGGATCGATGTTGCATAAGGTAATTGGATATGCGGTTTTTTTATCAGTCACCTTGATTGGATATGAAGATGATGATCGATGGTGATTAGAAACCCATTGTAGAGAAGAAAGAAAATGGACCTTTTAAATATGTTTGTTGTTTCTGTAGTTGGATTCTATTTAAAAGATTTGCATGTTATAATAATGCTCTGATGGTGATATTTCTGCACAAATTAAGGCACTTTCAACAAATGGAAACAGCCATTGATTTAGGTAGAAAGTAAGTTTGGTGTATGTATTTTGTTTACTTTTAAGTTATAATCCATTGATTTAGGTAGGTAATAAGTTCCGTTTGTGATACCAGGAAAATTTATTTAAAGAGAATGCATCTAATGGAAACAGTCAACAAGCTCAAAAGCGTGATGTTGCTAAGGTCATTCAGAACCCTAGATTGGCTGCTAATAATTGTGTTTTGAGGGTTTTTTCTATGTTTGATTTGTGTGATGGATTGAACTGAGCTAATTGAAATATGTCATAATTTGGGTTCTGAGTTTTATACAATTTGTTGAACTTGATTGCCTTCATGTAATTGATGTTGTTGACCTACTGGTACTCATAACGCCAACTTGACTATTGCTTATAATGTCATATTATTCTGATACATGCCTTTTATTTTGCAGATTTTCATTGCGGGTGTTCGTTTCATAAGCCTCTGCCTTTGAAGGTTCACCATCGACCTTTTTGTGTACACCGTTTATTTTCTTTAGCCTCTAACTAACTATTATAGTTTTGGAAGGGCGGGATGTTGCAAAATAATATCTTTTGCAAGGGTAGTAACTAGGAAGTTAAGAAAAACTTACCTTTTGTGCATCGGTACCAACTACGTTAAAAAAAAATATGTGTATGGGTAGTTGCTATCTCTAATGGCATGTCTACAATGTCTTCTACAAACATATGCTGAACAGTTACTTTTTGGAATCAGTGACAGTTGTGTAAAAATATCTATGTTAGGATGGAATGCCTTCTATATTATTGCTATTTTCAAGACTAATTGTGTGTTAAATGTGGTATGGATATAGTATGTATTCAACCTCTTATAACCCATTGTGGCTTAGTTTATTAATAGGAAAAAAACAATATTTTACACCTATTATAGCTAAGTTAATTGCTATTATGTTCTGACCCATTAAGGCTCCCTTCATCATAGAAGATGCACTTTACTACAAAATGGCATATTTTCACTGTGAAGATATCAATTGCTTATTATGTTTCTGTTGGCTTTTACATGATTTTAGAGTGACTTCCTAAGTAAATTACATGGGGTGCTAAACTGATGGCTGATATGATTAGTTCATGTTGGAAGTTCCTAGGTAATTTGTATCATTTTACTTTATGTTGAAAGTTCCTAGGTAAATTAGAGGTGATATTGTTATTCATGGAATTATATTAGCCAACAGTCATGGTATCAAATTACCATCATTTCCAACATAAGCAATAACAATGATGGGAAGGTAAATTACATAGGATGCTCTTCAAAGATCACAACACCTCTGATCTGCTTACTTCATACTCTTTTGTGTCTATTTTTATATCAAGGACAGTCTTTAAACAGGTAAGTTATTAGACTGCTTATTTTAGATAGGACTTTGGGTCTCTTTTGTTTTTTATTCCGTATCTCTGGTGCCTATTTTGGATGGCTTCTTTAGGAGGTTGATTTCGATTGCGTTCGAATTTCATTTCACGTATAGTTTCGTGATTGGTCTATTCAATGTTTGAACTCATTGTTTCTCTGTTTTATAGTCTTGGATGTACTATTTGTTGCTGAAATTTATCAGATGCATTTGATAGTTTGATTTTTTTATGGCTTCAGTTCTTTAACTTTGACTATTAACTATGGTAGTCAATTAAATGGTTGCCTACCTCTGAACTACAGACCTTTATATGTTATGCAATATGTTTGTGACTTTGTGTTATGGTGGGAATTGTGGAAGCATATGAGCAATAAAAGTTCATGAACATCACATAAATGATCTTAATGTTTTCATCTTAACGGCCGATGCGCTACTCGGATCTTGACATATGGTTGGTCATAACATTAGACCTATTAAAAGGATCAACAGAGCGAAACAAGATTGGCACTGCCACGAAAACGGGTCGGCTCCGCCGCGAAGCGCGGGTCGACCCACTTGTTATAAATAAAAGTTAAGTTTATTTCAGAATCTAATGAGTTTTAATAATTATTTAATATTTATGCTTAAATTAGGGTTTTCGGGTCGTTGTTTTGTTAAAATTGAATAAACGATATTGAATTAAGGTTTCATATTTTCAGGAATATTATTATATAATATTATGAATAAACATTAAAGATTATTCCAAAATCTAATGAGTTTTGAAATTATTTAACTATTTTACCAAAATTAGAGTTTTGAATATATTTATTTAATAATAAATAAATCATAAAGTATCGAGTCTTGATTTTTATTAGTCCCGAAAACGGTTCTCAACACGATATCACTACTCGATTGAGTGTGCAGAATCCAATCAATCGAGTAATACAAGATGTGAGAAATAGAAAATGAAGAACACAATAATTAAGGCTCCTGTTATATCCACCCGAGGATTTTACTAAAAACACCAAAACCAAATGGTCGTTTCAAGTGAAACGACCTTGAAACGACAGTTTCAACCAAAACAACCTTGAAACGGTCAATATAAGTGGCCCCCCCTGAATTTTAAGGTTTCGTCGTCATGACACGTGGCGGCCGTTTCAACTGAAACGACCTTGAAACGACCGTTTGAACCAAAACGACCGTAGGAAATGGGTGAATTTAGTAAAACCATGGGTGTCTATATAACAACTCATAATTAAATGATAAAACCTGGAATTAGAAAATGCACACGAATGCAACAGACTCGTCTAGTACAATCTTTGGAGAATTTCGTGTTCTCCTAGTCTCTTTTGGTCTCCACGTTTTAGCTCCCCAATGGCTGACCAAATGACCAACCTACTAAGAATCTAGGAGGTTGTATTTATATAAATCACACAACCTCCACATACAAGCCCTAAATTCGGCCCAACCCAAGCCCATTTAATATCTACAATCTAGCCCATTATTCTAATGTATAAGCCTCATAAAAAACCGACCCTTACAATCTTCCCCTAGGCTTATATCATTAGAACTATTACATTGAAAATTTAATGTTTGCATCTCCTTGTAAGACCACATCTTTTCTTGAACAATCTTCATTGGGCTTCACAAGAAACTCAGGGACTTTTTCTCAATCAGCATCAGCTCGAACTTCAAAAAATAAACAAGTAACGAGAAGAGGATTCCCATACACTTGCTCTTCTTGAATGAACTGTCTTGAAATGCCTTTCTTTAGAGGATAAAGTTTTTGAAAATCTCTACTTTGGCAAACTTGATTATTCTTCTTCATGCTGCACGATCTTCAACAAAAACTTGAACACTTCAGCTTCCCCTCAAATTGTGAACATCTTCTTTTGGAAGCTTTGAGTAACTTGAAAAGAACCAACAACTTCCCCTATGCAGTTGCTTTTCCAGATAGGGAGGTCTTGTCCGGCTGGTTCTTAGTTTTTCCACTTTTAACCAGACATATGATGACTGGTCTCTAGGTTAGTGGGTGAATTACATTGTTTTGACCAAAAACCCTTTTCTTGATTACGGGTTTTCTATAAAACTTCCCCTTAACCCAAGACCTCTTTTAACTTCTCCTGAGATAATACATTTTATCTCTTCTCCCCCTGGGATAATGCATATTATCTCCCCCTAAGATAATGGATATTATCTCCCCCTGAGATAATGACTTCTAGTGAGATAATGCTTATCTCCCTATTATCCCTCCTTCTCCCCCTAATAATTGGGTATATTCTGGGGGGGGGGGGGGGGCATAGTGTCATGCACAAAACCCACACAAAATTATTTAAACTTCTCAAATTAACCTGGCCATGACAAAAAGAAAACTTAAAGACTCACACAAGAACAATTAAAAATTAAACAAATTCAAACATGAGAAGGTTTCTAAGGGATCAAACTGTATGAGTCTGACCGAGGAACCCTTTTCAGCTTCTGTTACTTGAACACGTCCAGGTGATTGCCAATATACTGGTCCACTTTAAACTCAAACCCTTTTCTTAGTCAGGCTGTTTGTCACTTTTATTATCTTTTATTGTGCATTAAATATGAACAGAAAGTGGGTTTCAAACAAATCCTAGGTACATTTTATTGCACACTATCAAGCACATAACTTCCCTACCACATATTTTCACAACTTGAACCAGAAGTTTGGAACTGAGCTCGAGACTAGATTGAGAAGAGAAAGAATAGATCAGATAGATTATTGGGTATAATATACAAAGTCATCTAATCTCCTTGTGGTGTTTCAATCAGGCTATAACCTGACTATGACACCTAGTATGCATTAGTGACAAGGCTGAGTGATTTGGACGCTTGAGGGTCTCTTTTGATGTGCTCTTTGGCATGTTTTGGGTGTATGTTATACCTTGAATTTTCGGCTGGTAATCCAGGGTACAGGTATAGGCTTAGGGCAGGATTGACCCAGGAATCGTATGACCCAGAATTTAACAGGTAACGTTGAATAACCCTGAATGTATCAGGACTGAGGTAATGTTTCAGGATGTCAACATAATTCAGGGAAGTTCATATTTACTTTATTTTAGTTATACGTTATTATGACCCAGGATGAGTCTAATCCAGGGTCACCCTTATTTTACGAATGACCCAGCATGTGGAAATGACCCTGCATGCTAGGACATTGTTACTAACGCGTTTTGTGCCTATATCTGAATAAGGACAGGTTGACAAAGTCTATCAACGGTCGAATGGAAGAAGCTAGAGACTTATTTCACACGTGGTCAAAAGTTGTTAGCTGAAAACTCGGTCAACCAATTGAAAAAGACGTTGAAGAGAAGATCC
>JBCNJP010000008.1:53558873-53579545 GCA_039602395.1 Deinandra increscens subsp. villosa
AAAGTCCTAATTAATGCATTTACAAACAATATAAGCTAAAACCAATTGCACAATCCAAATCCTTTAAGTCTGAACATAAACAACGAGATTACGCACCCTATGTTAAATCAAGCAGTTTGGTGATGAAATTGCATATACTATCCATGTAAATTGATTGATGATAATTGATTTAAATGTAGCAAATTGTTTAGAAAAGAAGAATGAATGAACTAATACCTGGAAACTAGTGATTGAGGAATGAAGTAATCGGAGATCAAAGTGCGGAAAATGGACTATTCTTGCAAAAACCTATGTTTGTTGCAGACATCGAGTGAAGACGACGAACGAGAACGAAACGACGAAGACGGTGAGAATTTATGAACAGAACTCCTAATGGAACAGAACTTCGGCGACGACTCGGACGATTGAACAGAAACACCGAGGCTTGTTCTTGAGACATCGTGCGATCAAACCTGTTTAGAAATTAGGGATTTTTGTGATTTATGGTTATGTGACGATGGATTGCTTGTTCTCCTCTTTTATAATTTACCCAAATTGCCCTCCAGCTTCAGTTTATTTAGGAAAAGGCACATGACTTCTGTTTATATTAAAAATTACCAATTTTAACTTGGTTTTCCAGTTTTCCAATTAAATATGGTTTTCCAAGGAACCTTACCCTGTAATTAATATAACATTAATATATATCATTAATTAATAGTAAAGCAAATATCCTAAGCCCCGATACTAATCTTGTCTCAAGCAATAGTTAGAAACAGATTAATTAGTAAGTTCTATTAGTTGCTTATTTGATTTGAATTAGGTTGGTCAAATTAAATAAGTATCTGAGTCTGGTAAGTGTCTTTTATAGAATATAAGTGTTAGCTTATATATACAAGGGTTATTGAACTAGGTCGGTCAAATTAAATAAATTTCTTGTTCGTTTTAGTTGAACTTTGGAATATATCTTGATATAACCCCCAACCCGACCAAAATCTCATGTTACAATCATCAGAATTAGAAGCAACAATCCATAATTATTAATTATAAGAGTTCAAAAAGTTGAAGTAAACGTCTAATACCATTACTAAAGCCCTAATGACACAATTGACATTAACAAAAAAATTAATTCTACTCTTGAGCTAGCTCTAGTCCATGTGACAAATAGATAAGCGATAGGCGTTATTAATCTTGTGTCAAGCAATAGTTAGAAAGATTATTAGCAAGCTCTTTTAGTTGTTTATTTGATTTGAACCCTTTATGTTCGTCGTTTCCCTCATATGACACGCCAAACCCTTTGCATATTCCTCCTGATGGAGAGTTGTTACCATCCTCATTATCACCCTCTATGTGCGTCGCTTTCCTTATATGACACGCCATCAGAGAGACGTTTACTTCAACTATTTGAACTCTTATAATTAACAATTATGGATTGTTGCTTCTAATTCTGATGTTTGTAACATGAAAGTCCTAGTCCGGTTGGGGGGTTACATCAAGATATATTCCAAAGCTCAACTAAAACGAACAAGAAAATTATTTAATTTGACCGACCTAATTCAATAACCCTTGTATATATAAGCTAACAATTATATTCTATAAAAGTCACTTACCAGACTCAGATACTTATTTAATTTGACCGACCTAATTCAAACCAAATAGCAACTAATAAAACTTGCTAATTGATCTTTCTAACTATTGCTTGAGAAAAGATTAGTAACGGCTATGACATAGGATATATGCTTTACTATTAATTAATGATATATATTGATAACGGGTGTCGTGACCGCTACACAAATACCTAACTTAAACTGTAGTAGGGCAAGCTAGGGTATCGAACCAAGGGAGTTGGTGGTTATTAGCGACTCTAATTATCTAACCTAAGTTACTGTCACTAACCTAGATTAACTAAACTAAACCTAAATACTGAAAATATAAAAAGTTGCCTCTTAGCTGTTTTGATTGAGTTTGATTACCTTAACACTAAATTGATTAACACTAAATTATCTAACTAGCAATTGATGGATTTTTCTTATATTACTAAAAAGCAATTACTTAGGATCCGGGTTAGCGAATTACTAGTTTCTCTCTTCGGGAATTTAACCTAGAAATCACATAGACATGATTGTGTTCTTGTTTAACCAACCCAAACAATTATCTACCATGCACATACTAAGTATAGTCCTAGAGCTATGCTCAAAGAGGTAGTCCGGGAGCGGGGGGTACGTACACGACAAACAATCAGAATCAATTAATCAAACAAACACTAGAATTATTAATTGTCACATATCAAAAATTCTATCTAATGATTGAAACCCTAGATTGAAACAAGAAAAACACTAACCGTTCACCCAAGTAATCACCGGTTGTTAGCCGGACATCACAAACATCATCGAATGATTAAAAACTAAGAAAACTATGAAGAAAATTCGTCTTTGGGGAGTTCTGGTCGGCTCTGGCCGAAGTTCCTTTAGAAAAAAACCTAAAAACTGCTTAAATACGTCAAATACCAAAAATCTCGAAAATCTGCCGACATCGACCCGGATCGTGTCGCGAGGGATTTGGAAGTTTTCCTCGCGACACTCCGGGGGTCCTGGGCTTCGCTGTTTTGGCCCAAAATCTGATCAGACGCGGCCCAATGCTCCAAATTCAGCCCAATCTCCTTTCTAAACCCAATTTGATATATTTAAAGCCCATTCCTTCAATCCTTGACCCATGTGAATTATTTCAAATCCCAACAACTCTATTCCGCACTCCCGAACATTCACAACTTTGTCTTTATTTTGCTTGATTAATTCCTCCAAAGCTCGCGTCTTTTCACCTTTAGTCACCAATGCTTCTAAAACACCTCAAAATGCATAACCTATGACAATTAAACTCAAAACACATCAAGTACAAAATGTAGGATATATCATGTGAATTAATATATTGTAACCATTAAAATTATATGATTAATTATGAGAAACCGTTACAAAATATACTCACATCACATCCCCACACTTATCTTTTTCCGTCTCGGAAAAACTGCCATGGAATCATAATTGGGAAATCAATCTCATAAATCATATTACCTTTTAACTCATCCACCAAATCAATTCCACAAACCCTAATGTAATCACATAGACTAACTGCAATTGCCAGTATTTCGGTCCGACTAAACCCAACCACTGACCTTTTGTTTCGCCCCCAAAGTGTTTATGATTTACCGAATATGAGTGTATCAGTCTGCCTATGTGTCCCACATTCAGAAAGTTCAAGTTCAACCTACTCCCGAATCAAATTCAGTCAAAGTAAAGGGTATTTAAGATGATATTTATAGATTTTTCCCACCCGCCTTTAAACCAGATACTCATATGTCCACAGAATGATGGAATAGATGGATGCGAAGTTTTGAGCATTTATTTCTCTAATTTGCTATATATATTTTTTTCTTTTTTTTTCTTTTTTTTTATTTTTTTTTCTTTTTTTTTCTTTTTTTTCTTTTCTTTTTTTTCATCATTTTTCATTTTTTTTCTAATTGGTTAATTTTAACTATGATTACCAACGAACATCATCAGAGGTACTCTTTGCGAGATACTATCCCCAAAATCGTACATGAGTATTTTGCCCGTGAGATCCAGAACATCATCAGAGGCACGCACCACGGGATACTATCCTTAGTTTGTACATGAGTATTTTGTCCCTTCACTCTAAAATTATTAACCAATTTGTTACCTAATATGCTCAAAGATGGAAAGATGGGGCGCCATTATTTCTCGGATTTGCTTTCGCAAAAAGATCATAACGTGCCAGGTTATTCTAAGGACATATAAGTCTCTAATTTAAAGTGGTCTTTTTCCTCCTAATCATCGGTTTCAATCTCCCTATCACCCCTAAAATGGGAACCCACTAGTAAACTGATTTAATTACATATTTATACACAAAAAACACAAAGGGATTATTAAGCTATTCCTAAGTCAATTGGGTCTACCGACACATCACAGATTAGTCATGTTTTCCATTCTTTCCTTCTCTACCACTTTTCCCTTTTCTTTTTTTTATTTTATTTTTGAAAACCGATTCCCAATTGTACTATCATTTTCCATGATTTGCAAGTTATTCCAAAGACATTTTTCAAAATTTTTTAAATTTTTTTTTTTGGATTTTTTTAAAACACACAAAAATAAACACACTAAAAAAGCACGAATGTGTTATCCCCCTCCCCACACTTGAGTGACACATTGTCCTCAATGTGAACAAAGAAACAACAAAAATAAAGAAGAAATAAAATAAAAACTAAAAAAAAATAGAATTAGGAAACGTACCGGATTCGGGCAATAACGTTTCAATATTTATCTATTCCTAAACATACCTGAAACCTCAAGCTTTTGCTCAATTCCATTACCCAAAACCCGTCCAATTCCTGAAAAACACAAACCACACAAGAGCTAAAAAAAAATAAAAACACAAAACGTACCTCTGGGTTGCCTCCCAGGAAGCGCTAAATTTATGGTCTTCAGCCAGACCATCCTCTCTACTCAGGGTGGCTTCAATCCACATTTTCCGACCACGTTACCGATGTAGGCTCGGTGTTTGACATTTCTTTTCAGCTTTTTCAATCCATGTTTACCGAGCACATTACCGATCCACGCTCGGTAATTCACACGTCTTTTAAATTTTCTCTGTATGCTCAACAAGTAAAAAATATTAATTTGAAAATTAAAAGAAAATTTATCATGGATCGAACACTTACCTTTAGAATTTCCCACGTGTGCTCTGTAGTTAATATATCGAATCCAGACTTGCACTTGCACACGTGGCACATCCACCCCATAACTACAGAGTCTTTTACATTGCATTCGCCCAACATCTGTATCAACCACCTTCCTCTTCCTCACCAACTTCTCTTTGATTACCTGCACACATGTAACAATTTTATTAATATTTAAAAGAAAATGATATGTGTTACCTGGCGGACTCTCAGTCGTGGATTCTTCAACATGCATGTCTTCAACTGGCTCTAAGCATTCTTGTCTTGGAAGATTCGAAAACTCTACCTCCTCTTCATTATCACTCACGTCCGTTGCACCAGTCAGATTTTCATAAGTTGAATTAAACTCATTCTGCTTAGGACTCGAAACCTGCTCATATATTTTCACTTCAACCATGGTGGTTTCACCCTCGGGTTCTTCAACTATTAGAGGGATTGGTGTGGTATTATCCTCCACAACCGCCTCCTTGATTTGAGACAATATCCACGCTTGTTTTTCTCGAGACTTTTCAAAACCTGACAAGCCTTGCGGACGAATTTGTTGTTCCTTCACCAAAATATCATATTTGTAATCCAACAATTGTATGTGGTGTTGCCTTGAATGGTGAGGTTCAACTAACTCTTTCTCAATTTGGGATAAATGCGATCTTCTTCGAGCTGCCTCTATACCTTCAGATTGATGAAACGTTGGACACGATCTCGGTTGTTGCCTTGAATATTCATAATCATTCTCTCGACTATACACCTGACGGTCCTCGTATGCCTGATAAGAGTTATTGCACTCGTCCCGATAGCCTGACTGGGAACATCTTTGCGAATCCAACGGAGGTGCTCTAAAATGCGCGTACACTGAAGTTTCATGTTCAGCCCTCGTTCGAGAATATCTTTGAGCATCTTCTCTTCTGCGTGTATACTCTTCCTCCCTTTGAATTTCGGCCGGTGTCATAACTCTTGGTACCCCATGTTCAAACCGTATCTGCTTCCCTCCTCGGTTGTAAGGGAATTGTGGTACACCCCAAGGAGGTTGGTTGTAGTTCTGCTGTGACTGATATTGGGGATCCTCATATGCCGATTGGGAGTAATTGTTCCCATATCCATCTTCATATCCTGCAAACGATTCAAAGTTAGAATTATAATTATTATTAGAATGAACATCACGATTTAAATAATTATAATTTCTAGATTGAGGATATCCCTGATTGTAAGATGAAGACGGTCTCTGATATTGAGAATATACGTTTGAGTCTTCATACTCCTCGTCTTCCGAATCCTCTACGATTTTAATCCCGTAGGGCAGTGTTGGGCAAAACTTGATACGATGCAATCGGCTCCCACAGTTGTAGCATTTATCTTCCCTTACCATTTCTGCAAACAATCACAAACACGAAACCAATTGCGTAGCTCTGATCTAAATGATAAAATAGATGCAATGGAATCGAAGACTAGTAATCCAGACGATTTTTATGAACTTTTTTTTTTTGAAATTAAACAAAAGTAATAAAATATTAAAACTTGCAGGAAATTAAAAAAAAATAAAAAGAAAATATTTTTGGTGTTTTTTTTTCTTTAACAACTACACTAACAAAATTAAAATTGAAAAAACAAAAAGGAAATATTTTTGAGTTTTTTTTTTTTAGAAAAACGGAAAAACAAGAAAATAAAAAAAAAACAAAAAAACTAAAATCACTAATAAGCGCACGTACTCCCCGGCAACGGCGCCAATTTGATAACGGGTGTCGTGACCGCTACACAAATACCTAACTTAAACTGTAGTAGGGCAAGCTAGGGTATCGAACCAAGGGAGTTGGTGGTTATTAGCGACTCTAATTATCTAACCTAAGTTACTGTCACTAACCTAGATTAACTAAACTAAACCTAAATACTGAAAATATAAAAAGTTGCCTCTTAGCTGTTTTGATTGAGTTTGATTACCTTAACACTAAATTGATTAACACTAAATTATCTAACTAGCAATTGATGGATTTTTCTTATATTACTAAAAAGCAATTACTTAGGATCCGGGTTAGCGAATTACTAGTTTCTCTCTTCGGGAATTTAACCTAGAAATCACATAGACATGATTGTGTTCTTGTTTAACCAACCCAAACAATTATCTACCATGCACATACTAAGTATAGTCCTAGAGCTATGCTCAAAGAGGTAGTCCGGGAGCGGGGGGTACGTACACGACAAACAATCAGAATCAATTAATCAAACAAACACTAGAATTATTAATTGTCACATATCAAAAATTCTATCTAATGATTGAAACCCTAGATTGAAACAAGAAAAACACTAACCGTTCACCCAAGTAATCACCGGTTGTTAGCCGGACATCACAAACATCATCGAATGATTAAAAACTAAGAAAACTATGAAGAAAATTCGTCTTTGGGGAGTTCTGGTCGGCTCTGGCCGAAGTTCCTTTAGAAAAAAACCTACAAACTGCTTAAATACGTCAAATACCAAAAATCTCGAAAATCTGCCGACATCGACCCGGATCGTGTCGCGAGGGATTTGGAAGTTTTCCTCGCGACACTCCGGGGGTCCTGGGCTTCACTGTTTTGGCCCAAAATCTGGTCAGACGCGGCCCAATGCTCCAAATTCAGCCCAATCTCCTTTCTAAACCCAATTTGATATATTTAAAGCCCATTCCTTCAATCCTTGACCCATGTGAATTATTTCAAATCCCAACAACTCTATTCCGCACTCCCAAACATTCACAGACTTTGTCTTTATTTTGCTTGATTAATTCTTTCAAAGCTTGCGTCTTTTCACCTTTAGTCACCAATGCTTCTAAAACACCTCGAAATGCATAACCTATGACAATTAAACTCAAAACACGTCAAGTACGAAATGTAGGATATATCATGTGAATTAATATATTGTAACCATTAAAATTATATGATTAATTATGAGAAACCGTTACAAAATATACTCACATCATATATCAATGTTATATATGTACCATAACCGTTACTAATCTTGTCTCAAGCAATAGTTAGAAAGATTAATTAGCAAGTTCTATTAGTTGGTTATTTGATTTGAATTAGGTCGGTCAAATTAAATAAGTATCTGAGTTTGGTAAGTATCTTTTATAGAATATAATTGTTAGCTTATATATATAAGGGTTATTGAATTAGGCCGGTCAAATTAAATAAATTTATTGTTCGTTTTAGTTGAGCTTTGAAATATATCTTGATTTTGATTGGTGCATTTTATGTTCACTATATTCAATATTAACTTTTATCTAAATGCACCAATATTATTACAAATTACACTGTTTTATATTATATTATTGTTTAGTATCTTTCAGAGAAAATAAACCAAATCAGTCTATTTAGCCTAAACTTTAGAGTTTTAAGTTTGTACATAGATTAAATATCTATTATCTATCACTATATATAATGCATATTGGTCTCGAGGTTATTTTCGTCATGAAATTTTCTGAAATTTAAGACGCGTACAAGGGTTTTTGCATTGTGTACAAGTGTTTTAAGCATCAATTATAAACCCTCAAAGTCAAACAATTTAAAGTCTTTCATAATCTAAGGTTAATATGGGTATTAACCACGTTACCTCCTAACACACGCAACACAGCCTCAAGAACTCGCAAGCCGCCTTCTTTCATCTTCGTTCTCAAGACAGGCCTCGATTCTTCATCTCTCGATATCTACATCACCGGCCGTTTCTCTTCCCTGGGTTGGCCAATCTCTAACCCTATCATCACCGACTGTTTCTCTTCCCTATAATGAATTCGATTACCTAGTGAGGAACAACGACGAACTCATGAAACTTCTGTCTGGTGTAACCACGGGTAAGTTTTTCTTTCGATTTTAGTTTCATATAATTAGGGTTTTACTTATACAATTCAATGTATGTCTGTTTATGAACTTGATTTGCAATGTCTATCATCAAGTTACAAGTTTGAATTACTTTTTTGGTATTATAATTTGATTTATTCTAAGTTCGAGATTGTTCAGCTACTAACAGTAATGTTATACAGCTTCAGTTTGAGCTCTACATTAAGCTTTTTATAGCCTCAACAACAGTTTGAACTCTACCTAGTGTCTCAACACTCTCGATTTATGGGTATGTGTTCTACATTTTCTGAATCTTCTTCATTTTAGTGGAGTTAACTTTCTATTGATTCAAGCATTTCAGCTTTATGTCTAACATTGTTTCAGGTTGATGTTCATTCTAATTAAGTTTGTTATAGGATTTATCTATTGTTTCATCACTCGGTTAATCTCTTTTCCCGGAATCGTTACTATTAAGTGGTTATATTGCTGGAAAAATTTTGAACCAGATTCAAATGAGTTAACCTTACTCTATAGAAGGTCATGGAAAAGACCATTCTACTACGGTCCAGAAATCAAATAGCAAAGCATCAACGGACATAAATGATTGTCATATTGAAAGCTCTTATTTTGTAACTAGCCATCTACATCCACTATGATTGTTTTTTAGATTCATATGAAGCCTAATTCTTTGATTTTTGGGTCTTCCTTTAGGGTTGGTGAATGAAACTAAAAGGGAGTGAAGTAGTTGTTCAAGAAAGATTGTCAATTCTTGGTTAAAAGTATTGAAATCATTCATTTACAGGTCAAGTCACTCGAGTTAACTATAGTATATCAAATCACTCCTCATTTTATTATGCATTTCACTTTTTGGGTGGTTCTGATTAGTCTCTTAATATGTTTCTAGATGTCCATCTCCACCATCAAATGAGCCTTTTTATACAAGAATAATGAAGATTTAAGACTTGGTTGTCAAATGCTTGATCAAATTTACAAAGGTGAATTTTTATTTTTAATTTCACATTTTATTTTGTTCTATTGTGGCCATGTAGATTAGAGAGAGAAGCAAGGGTTAAATTTGAACACAAATCTGCTCCTGAACCAGCATATTACTAAAGTTGTTGGTGGGGATGCTACAAAAGCTACAATTCAAGTTGCTGATAGGTAATATTTTAGTTATTATATGACATTCTTATTTGGTTTCATGGTTATTATTTAAAGCTCAGAAGTCATTGACTTGTTTGCACAATTTTGGATTTGTATAGTGTGATCCATGTCTTCATGATTGCAGTAATTTATTATTCCTACTAAAAATCAAAGGTTTGTTTACTTGGATTTATTTTATTCTTCACAAGATGACTTTTTTGATGCTTTGATTTCTTAGTTACAGGCAAAACAGAGATTTGTGCTTCGATTATGATTTTGTACCAGATTTTATTTTGACGGTTTAAACTATTGAGATTTGCTACTCTGATTTTGGTTGAGTTCAGAATTTTGTAATATAGAGGTTTTCATCTTCATGTAAAAGGTTTGTTTTTTGATTTTGATGTTAAATGTTTGTTTTCTGCTGTTAAAAAGGTCCCTAATCTTCGTTTCTGATCATGGCAGTGATTTTCTTTCTCCAATTGCATATTTAAATTGGGCTTCTGTTGTTTGTTACTAACTACAGTTTTGAATTGCAGTTTCATCAAGTGATTTGCTAGCTAGATCCATTTTTCCATTCGATGTTCTTCAACCTAAAATTGGTTTCTGAATATGGTGTTTATTAGTATGTTGAATTAGATTACGCTAAAGTATAGATATCCATGTTCATTCTACTCCAATATATTGTGATTATGATGGCTTTTCTATTTCGCCTATTGAAGGTCACCACTGCCACAAAGCAGATTGATCTATTAGAGGACGAGATAGACTTATTTTTAGATAATGTTTATTTCCTTAATTCTAGTGATTTAGTTCCTTGTTTAGTGGCTAGCATTTTATTTATTTGGGAACATTGTAATCTCTTTGATTCATTCAATCAAATCACAATTACCTTCATGGTAATCAGAGCCTAATTTTTTCTCCCTCCCCCCCCCCCTTCTTCGAAACCCTACCGTCGCCACCATCATCATGGTGGAAACAACCGACAAACCCTCCTCCTCCAACCCGGAGAAACCTTCTCTTCATCCCGCGTTCACCGCAACAAACGTCCATCTTAAGATTCGCATATTAGATGGCAAGAAAACGACGTATTCCAACTGGGTAAAATTATTCAAGAACCACCTTAAGATCTACAAGGTGATACACCACATCGACGGCACAAACCCGCCGTCGAAAGACGATTCTACATACGAAACATGGGCGGAGCTCGACGCCCTAATCCTTCAATGGATGTATAGTACTGTTTCGGATGACATACTTGCTCGGATTTTGGAAGACGATACGACCGCAAGGAAAGCCTGGATCCAAATCCAACAAATTTTCATCAACAACAAGAACGCCCGGGCCGCCACCCTTGAACAACAATTCTCGAATGCCACCCTAGCAGCCTCAGCCTCGTTCGATGATTACTGTCAGAAGCTAAAAGACCTCGCGACCCAACTTGGTGACATTGAACAACCCGTCTCCGACAGCCGCCTCGTCATCCAAATGGTCAGGGGTCTTCCCGCCGAATACGACACTATCGGTGCGATAATTAACCAGCAGTGCCCTTCGTGGGATCAAGCCCGTGGCATGATTGAAGCCGAGCAGCAACGCCAAGCCGCCCGCACCAACCACAGCCGTGAAGCAGCCCTCTCGGCCTCTCAACAGCCGAACCGTAACACCTCATCACAGGAGCCCTCGAATGCTAGCCGGTCCCCTTATCCGAATGGTTACCGGGGGCGAAACTACGATCCCGCAAAAGCTGCTCGTGGCCGAGGTCCCGGTGGCGGTGGCCGATTTTCCGGCAGAGGCGGTGGCCGGTCATCGGGTTATGGCGGTCAGTGGCAGCCACAACAGCCCTACCCGGTGTACCCATCAGGGGGAACTATTGGGCCACAAGGTAACATGCAACATGCACAGGCCCAACAACCGGTTCAAGTCCAAATGCGGTGGGCTCCCCCACCCACTCCGTATCCCTCTCTCCCGGCCCAGATAGCTCCCAACCAGGCCCATTACGTGCAAGCCCAACAGCCTGGTATCTTGCCAACACCCGGGTTCGTTCCTCAACAGCAGCCGGCCATGGGACTAAATGCTCTTTCTCCCAATGATATTGGCACCGCGATGACATCGTTGAATCTCAACACGCAGGGACACGGCCAATGGATTATGGACACGGGTGCTTCATCTCACATTACCTCGGATCCAGGTACAATTAAATTTCCTAGTGCTTTGCCTGTAAACCCTATTTTTGTCGGTAATGGTCAAATGTTGCCTATTAGTGGTTCAGGAAATGGCTTTTACCACACCCCAACCAAAACCTATAACCTTAACCATATTGTCCATTCCCCTTCGGTTATCAAAAATTTAATTTCTGTTCGTAAATTCACGATTGATAACCAGGTCTCAATTGAATTTGACCCTTTTGGTTTTTCTTTGAAGGACCTCAAGGATGGGCGACTGCTTTCCCGCCACAATAGCAGTGGAGACCTCTACCCGTTCACACCACCGTCTTCTTTGTTGCTTGCCACCTCTGCTTCCGCTCCATGGCATGAACGACTCGGTCATCCCGGCTCGAACGTGCTGCACTATCTTAGTCGTTTATTTTCTTTTAAAAACAATAAATCTGTTGATTCTCTGGTTTGTAAATCATGTCAGGTTTCTAACAGTAAACGTTTGCCATTTTATGATTCCGTTTCTCAAACATTTAATGCATTTGATTTAATCCATTGTGACTTGTGGACGTCTCCTGTTCTTAGTAATTCCGGTTACAAGTATTATATGGTTCTCATTGACAATTTCACTCACTTTGTTTGGATATATCCGCTCAAATTTAAATCCGAAACCGTAACAAACTTCATTAAATTCCATAATCTTATCCAAACTCAATTCCACACTAAAATCAAAACGTTTCAATGTGATTTAGGGGGCGAATTCGATAACAATGAATTTAAACGTTTTGCAAATGAACAGGGGCTAGTTTTCAGATTCTCGTGTCCACAAACATCCCAACAAAACGGGAAATCCGAACGCATGATCCGTCGCCTAAACGATGTTGTTCGTGCTCTGCTTATCCACTCTAACCTCCCATCCACCTTCTGGGTTGAAGCCCTTCACGCGGCTACTTACCTTCACAACATATTACCAACCAAGAAACTCCAATTCAACACTCCAGCCTATGCCCTTTTTCGCCGCCACCCCACATACGATCACTTGCGTGTGTTTGGGTGTGCATGCTACCCCAATCTGTCCGCCACCCAAACCAACAAACTCTCTCCCCGTTCCACTCAATGCGTGTTTCTTGGATATCCCGCCGACTTTCGGGGCTATCGGTGCTACGACCCTCAAACCGGTCGAGTTCACTTGTCCCGTCACGTCACATTCGATGAAAACACGTTTCCATTTAAAACACCGCCCCCACTTCAATCATACAAATTCTTGGAGATTGATGACCCTCCTATCGTTCCACAATCCTCATTCCCATCCCCCACGTCCCCAAATCCGCCCCACCAGCCTTCCCCTTCGATGCCTGCCAGCCCAACTGCCCCCTCACCAACGCCGATCCCCAACCCGGCCCAAAACAGCCCAACGGCCCACAACATTGACTCGCCCCATAACAGCCCTCAAGCCCACTCGCCAAACCCCACCCACACTGCCCCTCCGGCCCAAACCGAAACACCTCCACCCAGCCCATCCTCCTCTTCGGCTTGTCCCGATTCTCCGCCTCCTATGCCCAACACTCACCACATGCAGACGCGTGGCAAGTCTGGTATCACCAAGCCTAACCCCCGCTACCTCATGGCTGCCTCCACCGACATATCCCCCATCCCAACATCCTATGTAAAAGCCTTGACTGACCCTAACTGGCTTCAGGCCATGAACGACGAATTTAGTGCTTTGCAGGTAAATCACACATGGGAGCTCGTTCCTCGGCCACAGGACAGACCGGTTATTCGCTCGTTATGGCTTTTTCGGCACAAGTTCAAAGCCGATGGCACTCTTGACAGGTACAAAGCTCGGCTAGTTTGCAACGGAAAATCACAAACGGTCGGGGTCGATTGCATGGATACTTTTAGTCCTGTCATTAAACCGGGAACAATTCGCACGGTCTTATCACTTGCCATCTCAAAATCGTGGCCGATTCATCAACTTGATGTAAAAAATGCTTTTTTGCACGGTAATCTGGAGGAGACAGTTTATATGCAACAGCCCCCGGGCTTTGTCCACCCAGAATTTCCCAATCATGTATGCCGGTTAACCAAGTCTCTTTACGGTCTCAAGCAGGCTCCTCGGGCATGGTATTCCAGATTTTCGACATTTATTATTTCTTTGGGGTTCATACGGAGCTTGTGCGACACCTCTCTTTTCACATTCCGCCGTGGGGATCAGGTTGCATATTTATTAGTCTATGTTGATGATATTGTACTCACCGCTAGCCATCCTGAGCTTTTGTCGCAGGTTATCAAACGTCTCTCTCAGGAATTTGCCATGACCGATATGGGGCCGTTGCATCATTTTCTAGGCATACAGGTGGCTCGGGACGCGAACTCATTGTTTCTCAGTCAGACTCAATACGCGCGTGATATTCTACACCGGGCTAATATGACCACGTCCAAGCCTTGTAACACACCGGTTGACACCAACGCAAAATTGAGTGCCACGGATGGGACTCTTCTTAATGACGGCTCCTTATATCGCAGTCTGGCCGGGGCCCTTCAGTACCTCACCATTACCCGTCCGGATTTAACATATGCGGTTCAACAAATCTGTCTGTTCATGCATGCTCCCAGGGAACCTCACATGGTCTTTCTTAAGCGTGTTCTCAGGTATCTACATGGCACCTTGGATCATGGTTTACGTTTAATGGCATCCTCGGATTCTTCCCTTATTGCATATTCTGACGCTGACTGGGGCGGGTGTCCCGACACTCGGCGATCAACGTCTGGCTACTGTGTATTTATGGGTCCCAATCTTATCTCGTGGTCTTCGAAGCGGCAGGCTACTATATCTAGGTCAAGTGCGGAGGCCGAATACAGGGGTGTTGCAAATGCGGTTGCCGAAGCCACGTGGGTCCGAAACTTACTGATTGAGCTATATGTTCCGGTTCGCAAAGCCACAATTGTTTATTGCGATAATGTATCGGCAGTCTACTTGTCCGGTAATCCAGTTCAGCACCAGCGCACTAAACATGTTGAAATGGATATTCACTTCGTGCGGGAGAAGGTTCAGATCGGGCACATTCGGGTTCTACACATCCCTTCTCCTTATCAGTATGCCGACATTTTTACGAAGGGGTTGCCTCGTCCGTTGTTCGAGTCGTTTCGTTCCAGCTTGAACGTTTCGCCACCTCCTCGTTCCAGCTGAGGGGGAATATTAGAGGACGAGATAGACTTATTTTTAGATAATGTTTATTTCCTTAATTCTAGTGATTTAGTTCCTTGTTTAGTGGCTAGCATTTTATTTATTTGGGAACATTGTAATCTCTTTGATTCATTCAATCAAATCACAATTACCTTCATTTATCTCACTAAAACAGTAATGAATCAAAATGTTCATTTATATATTCGCACAAAAACTTCACATATAATTTTTGTATTTTTTTTAATGGCCAAGGTAAGATATTATTAACAACCCAAAAGACTACCAAGAACTACGTAGGACCAAAAGTTCAAGAACAATATAATAATTACAATACCAGAACTCGACAAATTACAATGCCAAACTTGACATATTGAACATACACCATTGATCTCATGTCACCGATAGTTTCGAACGATTATGTAGCCAAAGATAACCAAAAACTTTGATATCTTCAATAATCTTTGTTTCAGAAAACGGTGTGTTATTAAACGCCATTCCACATAGTACTCCAAACACGTACTCATTCCGCATCTTCCATAAACTAAAATGGACGCTCTATTTTTAACACTCATCATAGTCGTGTAGTTTAAACAGATGAAAATTAGAGAATCCGATTACATCTTATATACTACTATTCGTATTAAAGACATCAACTCCAATTAAAACACACTTTCAACCATATAGCCCATACTATTTAGCTCGTTTACCTAAATAAGTTAGATTGTTGATGAGTTGTATTAAAATTGTAAACGGGTCGTAAAGAGTTTAACACGTTGTATACGATTTGTAAAGGGCTAGAAACGAGCTTGAAGGTACAAGTCAATATACTCTTTTGTTTTTTGTAGTTTTAACTTTTAATTATAAAACGATTGACAAATTCGCATGTTTTATTTTAATGCAACATAAAATTGACTTGTTTATTAAATGGTTAAGCAGAAAAACACAAATATATCACTACACGATTTTTCAACATTTAAACTTTTATCAAAAACCATATTTTCGATATATATAAAGTTGATGAATAATAAGCGCACAAGATCCGTTGTAGTCTAGTTGGTCAGGATATTCGGCTCTCACCCGAAAGACCCGGGTTCAAGTCCCGGCAACGGAATTATTTATTTTTATGAGCTACATTTAATTAATTTGTTGCTGTAGACAAACGGGTTCTTCACTTTGGTGAACGAAATAGGTTAACCTGTCACTTATTGGTCAACAAAATTCTAACCAAAGAGGTTAACCTGTTAATAACTTCTGCATGAAACCTCAAATCCGTCCCCAGCCTACAGTTGCGTTGGTTTATAACCGATGTGTACCACCGGTCCGGTTTTTGGTTTGGGAACCAGCTTTTTTTTTTCACCTCAAGTTTCTAAACAAGAATCTGAATATTCAACTTCCTTTATCCGAATTTAGTTTATGCGAATCAAGGGTTGCTAAAACTCCTGTTTTGCAGCTACGGATTTGAGGTGTAGCTGGGCACCAGACGCTCTGACAGTGTTTGTGGGTCAACGATGGATTTGGGGTTGGGCGGGGTATCAAGTTCGACGAATATATGCTTCCTTGGGAAGTTTGAAGATACCAGATCATGGTAAATAGTTAAAGCCTAAAGTGGTCATTTTATAGAGAACAAACAGAATAGTTAATGGTATAACAACTTTGGATAACTTAAAACCAACATCAAGTTATCCAATTAAATACAGAATATAAGAAAACTAAGACTAAGGACAGATAGATTATGGGTCATTCTTGATGTCTAGATAATAATCTTGTCAAGCAAATCTAGAACAAAACTGAATTTGGGACGCTTCCAGCTTTACTAATCGTTACTAATCGAAAGCTTGGTGCCCCAAACAACAAAAGATTCCTTTTTCTGCAACTTACATTGTGGAAACCTGGTCATAGCCTTACCCATTAGCGCCAATGCAGCGACACTCGGGAACTGATTTTTCTGGAATTTATCTGTTGCTGATCCAGAATTATGCTCGCAGGTTTTCTGAGTCTCGGGTTTCTTCTGATTTTGTTTATGACTCAATCTTTGAATCCAAGAATGTGAAAGTGATATTTTATTACATTCCTGCTTTATTTCTACTGAAGACGGCTCGCCTATCTGGATTTCTGACTTTTTATGGAAGAATTTACCTGTTAAAGATTTTGACCTTTCACCATGATGTTTATCTGATTCGGGTTCTGGTTTACCTTCTGTGACTGTGGTCAAGAATCTGTTCGTTGTTCCATGTGATGATGGTTCAGACGGTTTGAGACGTTTGATCCATTTGCTTCCTGGTTCTGAACCAGGGTTACTTTTTGACATGCATGGTTTGGCTTTTTCAGCTGAGTTTGAAGCTTTTGGTTGAGCAGAAATCTCTAAGTTTATATCATATGGTTCTATCTTACGCTTTCTGACATTTATCTTTCTCTGTATTCGACTCCGCCATGATGTCCTGAAATGTCAGCAAGAAGTATGGCAATGAGCACTGAGCAGTGAGCAGTGGTGGAAATTTTGAACCGTTAACTTATGATTTGGGTTGGGTTTTATCTCAAACGGGTCGAATGGAAAATTCGCTAAAATGGGAATGGGTCGAACAGGATGAAAGTAGTCCAAAGTGTATTTTAATGCATACAACCTCATTAATCGTTTTACTCAAAGAATTAGATTATATTTCAATAATATTGTTCTTAAATTATGATTAACACAATACTTTCTTTTAAAAATGGAACAATAAGAGGGTGTGGATCCATATTAAAAAGAACTAGTTCAAGCCCAACCATTTCAACCCGCCAAAACCACACATTTAATCATAATAATGAGCACTTATAGGGAGTTCTAGTTCAACAATATATGCTGGTAGTTTCTTCATATAAACACGAATGAAGGCAGGGTAAAGGTACCTTGTTTGTCAGGAACGAATGTACACCTGCAAAGAAAAATTAGAAAACATAAGTTAATTAATGCTAGAAACCAAATGTCGAATGAAATAACGTTTGCAACTAGATGACATATGGAAAAAATACTTAAATACATACAGGAATAATCTGCTTCAACTTAAAAAAATTACCAGAAAGATGATTCTCCTTAAAAGAATCCATGTCCATGGCATCTGTATCAGCTGATGACTCGTTTTTCTGAACATCTCTAGACGCTCTATGATCAATACTTTCCTGTAATGCAGGATCTGAGGAATCTAAAACTTGAAGCTTTACTCCTTGTTGGCCATGATCAAAACATGGATGGCTCCATTTACACTCCCTAATAGCTTCTTCTTTAAGTTGGGTGGGCAGCCGAGATTCTGTAAAAAACTGTCTTTCTTGATACACTTTAACATCAGTCTGTTCTGTAAGCAATAAACTGTGAGTTGTTCTACAAAAACTATGAAGACCATCTGACATCTTTGTCATCTCCACATCATGGACAAAATGGGGAGCATTTTCGGATGAAAATTGTCCATGATGCGCAGTTTGTGGTCCATGGGTTGTGTGGCTGTCAAGCTTGTAAACTACCGGATCAAGAGGCCGTAAGCTCAAGTAGTTGCTCTCACTAAAAAACATGTGAAGTTTCACCTGATCTGTACGCTGAATATGGCATTCGCTTGATGCAGTTTCTACATTCAAACCACTGGTCAACTTCTTGTGTAAAACCTGAGGTCCTAATCCTAATGCTTGCACTCGCTCATTTAAATCGGAACATTTTCCATATTCCTGACCACTTTTGAAAAATTGAAATAATTGACTGCTTGGTTTCTTTAAACTCAATGTCAAATCCAAATCTTTGGAAAATCCAAAGTTATCAGATGATAGTTCAATTCCAGCCGGATGCTTCTTGAAATCATGATCATTTAAATTAGTTTCTTTGCTTCTACTAAGATGAGCTAAATGATCATGTTCAATCGTTTCAGATCTTGTTCCTGACCAATGAGTCAACCATGCAGATTGGTGAGAATTTACAGATTGCATAGATTTCCCATTGTTAACAAGATGTGATTTTGCTCCCATCACAGGCATGATGATTGGAACTAATTGATTAATGTCACCTTTGAGTCTTGAACCCACAATTAAGGCTGTATCCGCCTGGGATGGAAATATTCAAGAGAAGGAAAAAGGTTAACATTAAGAGCCTATTATGATGAACTGAAAACTAGCAAACAGGTCTACAAAGCAACTTCAGTTTTTTCCTAAAAATCTTTCTTCCCAATATGTTGGGAAAAACAATTAAGGGACTGATGAAAGGCAAGACTTCCTTAGCCGATGGAAATTTTCCTACTGATAAAGGCTTGTTATCTTTGATCAGAGATCATACTGACAGAGTTGCAACCAAACAAGAAGATCAAATAAAGATTTGATAAAGATCTTGTTATCTTTATTCAGAACTTAATCCGTGTAATCTTGTTAATATTTGTAATCATCTTCTACGATTATCTAGAGATTTGTATGTGGCTTGGATACTGATAGATGACTCAAGTTCGTAGAACTTTGAAGCAATTTTCAGAGTCCTATAAAACATTCAACATAATCTGCCTATTTATAGGCATAATTAACATCACCAATACTACCACTAACCTACTACTTTTACCCACAAACTAATTAGGACACTAACAATTGAAAGCTACAACTAAACTATGTTGCATCCTTTGAATAATTACAGAGGAATGATAGAAATTTGTTCTCATATGTCTTTCAGTCTTAATAAACAACCTTTTTATAGGCTACAAACAAAGGGAATTAACATGAATCAAAATGACCCCCTATCCTACTTGACTTACTACCTAGAATGCAGAACAACACAAACAATTAACTTGCAGCTAAAACAAATTGTCAAATTGTATTCAAAACATGATAACAGTTGTTCATAATTCAAGTGGAATACAATTTCGATAATTGTTTTGCCTTCTTGGTTGATTCAATTGCTCTTAAAATTCAGCCGTTACCAATCAAAACAATTAATCTAAGCACTAATTCAATCAAAATACTAATCCAAGAACATGTAACCGAAAGCTATCCATCACAATACTTACAATCAATTCTTCACTAGCCTAGTTCTAAATTACTCGATTCTACAAGTTCCTGTAATCCTGCAGGTGCTATACAACTTGCATTCAAAATCCATATAAATTTTGCTCCAGGTCACCACTCCTAAACCCTAGCTCGCCTAAATCCAACCATACCATATTACCATCAGAGATTTCAAACAATTATCCGAAAAACCGATTAAACACAACTACATTTACTTAAAAACTATCGGATCTGTAACGATATATGCACAAAATTGAAGTGATAAAAGTTAACAAAACAACATTGCAGATTTGCAGCACTTCGAAATCTTACTCAGTTGACAGAAAACAGAAAATCAATGAGCATACGATTGTAGTTTTAGGTTTCAGGAATGCAAAATTCGGGAGAAAAGTTACCTGTAATGTGGATGATCCGGACGATTTAGCGAGAATGAGAAATGAGGAGGTATGGGTGAATTATGAGGTATAAAAAGGGAAAATCAGTTGCAGAAGATATTTATTATTCGTTACAGTGACTATTCGTACGAAGAAGATAGACATAGGGAAGATCTTTTACAACCGCTGAGTCACACTGATTTAACCGTTAGTTACTTGGAAGATATTATTCGTAGCTATCTGTTAATATGATCGGTATTCCATAATCAAATTACCGTTATCCAGAAA